>CAWUFW010000255.1:3000000-3600000 GCA_963921515.1 Calotriton arnoldi | reverse complement strand
GCGGCAAATTGTTGTGTCTGAGAGTGGTACCATTTTCAACTTCTCTGCCGCTTTTTCACCAAGCATTGTTCTGGCCACATCAAGCATTGCTGGAAGATTCACTTTTTCCCCATCCGCAAAAGGCTTTTTGTTTTTGGCAATGTGGTACGCCACTTGGTAAGTTGCTTTCAAGGCATTTGTGGGCGTGGATACCACATTTTTCACAGTGTCTTTTTGGTGGATGATGTCTTCCAGCTTCCTGGCAAAAAAATCTGTATTCTTTCCTACCAGTGACCCGTGTTTAGTTTCCAAGTGGCGCTTTAATTTGTTTGGTTTCAGACTTTCGTTAGCCAAGGTCATGCCACAAACCACACACTGTGGCTTTATTTCACCATTTATGGTGACGCAGGTGAATCCAAAGTCCAGGTAGGAGGCATCATACTTCCTACTTTTTGCAGCTCTTTTCTCGACGTCTGTTTTGGCCTTTCGTTTGAGTGATCTACCATCTTTTGGCAGCAGGAAACGATCCATGTCAAATGTGTGTTTGACCTATGATACAAAATTCCAAAGTCCAACATTAATGATTACCACAGACTTGCTGCTGTATGCAGTATGGTTGTCATTTAAAAGGAAAAACTGCAATTTCACAAAAAGTGTAAAAAATCTTCTTATTTGATCTAAAATGCGAATAACACATCAGGTTCCTTCCACGTGCTTAAAACAGAAATTGCAGCTGGTCCTGGCTTCCATTACGTGAGCTGGCGTTGCACCAACCCTTCCCATCAATATGCTATAACTTACACATAGTTTATGCCAGATGCATATGGTTTATTGCAGTGCTGGGGGCATGCCGCCCCTCTAAGCTGGTAGTTTGTTAGGACAATGGGAGAGGTGGTAGACTCAGGAGACACCCCTTCAGGGGTCAGGTGACTGATGGGTTTGGGGACATTGGTCAAACACATGGTGGCGGTCCTGCCTGCGCCACATGTAGCGGAGAGGCCAGGTGGTCATGGCTAAATTAGAGAAGGCTGTGACTACTGAAGGGTATCTGTCCTATGGAGCTGGACCTGTTGCAGTGAAACCTTCTACATCACTGAGATGGAAAAAACATCTCAAATCTAATCACAAGAACTCTCACTGCTAGTGCCACAGAATCATGAACCAGAGATCAAACATGCATTGCTCTCAGGTGTATTACGAAACAGAGGCATGAAGGTCACCCACAGGAAAATTAAATATCAATGGAGGGAAACACAGAACACCTTAAGACACACCGGCGAGCTCTGAATGACATCTGCCAAAGGGCTATTCCGCAGTCTCATTACTGGTCAGCCTTCTACATGTACATCAAAATTATGTATTAAAATCTCTACTCACGTAAAGATAAGGAGCAATGTCCAGGCAGCTGCTAAAACTGGGATTATTCACAATGCCACGCACACCTCTCAGGGAGACTAACAGAACTTAATCTGTGCCATGAATTGATCAGAGAGGAATCCCCTGTCCAAGCCCACGAGGAGTACTGCAGGAGACATCCACCATCAGTGGGTCCACAGATACGGCGCTGAAATGTTGTGAATCACTGTGCTTTAATTAGAGGGCATACTTCACTCACACTGGAGCTATTTTGGTCTCCTGTCTGCTGCCCATGTTCCTGCCTGATAAGTGAACCCATGCTGATAGAATTTTATCTTAGGCAAAATGGATAGCGCGCAGCTCATTACATCCTTACGCGAAGGCTGCAAGATTATTTAGAGTTAAGGGTGTTGCAATTACTACTTTTATTTTTGTGGAGTTTTATATAGCGCAAACTAGACCCGAAGGTATCAGAGTGCTTTACATGAGCGCCAGTTACGTTACAGGCGGACAAATTCATTTTTGTTAGGCACAAGGAGATTAAGTGATTTGCCCAGAATCACAGGATGTTGAGCGTCCCTGCCAAGACTTGAAAATGGTTCCCCAGCTCCGAGGTCGACCGCCCTAGCCATTAGGCCACATTAAAGGGTGTGTACAGGTGTGCAGTCGTGGCTCCTGAAGGGAGTGCTGGGGGGCGGTGAGGCTGACAAGAAGGCCTTATGCGAACCATAATATTCAATTTCTGAAATGGAGTTATCTTGAAACATTTACGGATGGTTTTCCCAGAACACTTAACATAAGACAAAAAAAAAAACACCATTTATACATTAGACTTAAAATAAAATGAAGATTCTTCCTACATTGTCAGTATCTCCACCTTAGGCATGTGTACACACACGCGCACAGTGATGGGACTCGACACAATTCTTAAGTCAAGACATGCTGATAACATGTCCTTCTCCTCTGCATGTGACAATACCGTATCCTTGTAACCTTCCTCTGTACAGTGCGCAGATTCTAGCCTTAGGACTTGGGGTCTTTTAGATTTTTCACTCAAAACCTCAAGAGCTACACAGGGATCCCGCATCCTGCCCTAGCTGCCACAGAGACGGCTTACAATGCATCTGAAATCGGATCATTTCAACTGTGGGCAGCTGTAAAGATTTCCTTTTTAAAATACCACAAAACCATTTCTTTTTCAATTATTTAACAAAATTGGAACAGAATAATCCCTTATGTTTTTCTAACTTTAAGGAATTGTCTTGTTTCGATTTGCACAATTAGCCAACAAATTTGAAGACAGCTCAGTCTCTTATGCAGAAGATAAAATTTCCAGTAACAGGATTAAAACGTTCATTCAAGACAACATTTTGGGTATCTGCCCTCATATAACAGAAGATAATAAGGATCAAATCCAAGGAAAGGACCTCCTGGTTGCCATATATGATGTTGATTATGAGAAAAATCCAAATGGGTCCAAATATTGGCGTAACAGGGTTATGATGGTAGCAAAGAAGTTTTTGGACAATGGACAAAAGCTGAATTTTACGGTTGCTAATCGCAAGACTTTTGGTCATGAAGTTTCTGAATTTGGTTTGGATGGTAGCAGTGGTGAGCTCCCTGTTGTTGGGATCAAAACTGCCAAAGGCGAGAAATATGTCATGCAGGAAGAATTCTCGCGTGATGGAAAGGCTTTGGAAAGATTTCTTCAAGATTATTTTGACGGTATTCTGAAGAGGTACTTGAAATCTGAACCTATCCCAGAGAGCAATGATGGTCCTGTGAAGGTTGTTGTAGCTGAGAATTTTGATGAAATTGTCAACGATGACAGCAAAGATGTTTTGATTGAGTTCTATGCGCCCTGATGTGGACACTGCAAGAATCTTGAACCCAAGTACAAGGAGTTGGGTGAAAAGCTTTCTGCTGATCCAAACACTGTTATTGCCAAGGTGGATGCCACTGCAAATGATGTGCCTTCTCCATATGAAGTCAGAGAATTCCTGACAATTTTCTTTTCACCCGCTGGTCATAAGCAGACCCCCCAAAAATATGAGGGTGGGCGCGAAGTCAGTGATTTCATCAGTTATCTAACAAAGAAAGCCACAGATCCAACAAACATCAAGGAAGATGACAAGCCAAAGAAGAAAAAGAAAGAGGAACTGTAAATTGTGCAAACGACCAAAAGCACTATTTTAAACAAAAACCACAAAGTGAATGTGTTGGGAAGTACGCATTGTGGGGTAGGGAAGAGCTGGAAATGTGAATTCTGGGTGAAGAGGAGGAAGTGGACACATGAGCAACATCAAGACACAGCCAGTGTAATTAGCCATCTGCCTCAATCAAAAGCACGGGGTTGGAATTGTACACGAAGGGAAATGTTCAACATATTTGGGACCTTTACCATTCTCTTAATTATAGTGTTCTCTGTGCATTCTCTCACCCTCGTATCCGTCCCAGAGAAAGTAACATCACTCATCATTAACAAAAATAATTATGGAGATAGTTTTGCACCAACTCCCTATTTCACCCACCCCTGTTTCTTATCCCCTCCCCGTGCCCTCCTGTCCCTGTTTCATATCATCCTGTCCCTGTTTCTTATCTCTCCTCCCACCCGCCTCATCTCTGTTCCTTCCCCCTCCCCTGTTAGCCACCCCCACCCGATTGCCAAAGGCAATAGCTCACCCGTGGGTGAGACCTATTGGCTTTGCCAATGCTTGTTTCCTGTACTGAGCCGGCATGCCAGCATCTGCCACTCTGAAGAAGTTGTTTTGTGTGTTTCTAGTTTCAGTAACATAGAGCTTTATCCCGGTCCAGCAAGCACTCTGCGCTTTACTCCTCTGAAGTGTATCAGCCTAACAGCCCTGTGATTTTAGACACACAGGCTCGCCTTCACTCTTATCAGCACTCAGCCCAGTGCAGATGAATTGGGACAAAACGTTTTCTGGGTGACATGTTTTCCTTTTACAATTTTCTATAACGTCACCTCAATCCAAAGCACTAGTTACATTACATAGGCCCAGATTCACATTTTTTTCCCAACATTAAATTAAATTGGAAAGGAACCTCGACTGCAAACAGTGACAGGCTGCAAAACTACCTGATCTGGGAGGAAAGGTAAGAGGCACAATTTAACAAAGACTTTAATTCTCCAATCTGTAGGTCAAGCAAGCATAACCAATCCCTTAAAGAACCCTTCTGGTTCTTACAAAGCACACAACTCTATAGATGCAATGCTTCTGGGATCTGGCGTCTGACCTAGCAGTCCTGAGTGGCAAAATCATCAAAGCAACATGCCAGTATCTACTGTTCTGGAGGCTTGACTCGAGCTCAGTGATGGCAGCTGGTGCAGCAGGCACCATTAGCTTGAGGGACAGTCCGGCCCCCAAAGAGCCACATTCAAGGCCTGCCTGAGGTATATCTGGCTACTAGTGACTGCTGCCTGTACCAAAGATCTAGCCATTTGAAACAGTTTAAAGCCTCAGCAATATAGTGAGTAATTCTGTATTCATTACAGTAAAAATCACGTTAGAAATGCAAAATCCGTTAGTGGCCTTCCATTACAGGGAATTTACAGCATTTTCTAGGTCTTTTGTAAGTCTTCACTGCTCAGAAGTGGGTAGTTACAGATATGTATCTCTGTACATGGACTTTATTCCTCTGTAACATTTGTGAGAAACTGTTACTCAAGGTGTCACATTTGGAATTACAATTTCACTCATAAATGCAATTATTCCTTGGACACATCACACAAACAATCTTAAAAACTTGGCAGCTGGGTGTAATTTCTGTTATTTATATGTTTCCCTCATCTTTTTTTGCTTGATTTTTCTCACGCAAAAGTGTCACTCATAGTCGTTGAATGTCTCTCATAATTACAATGAAATTCTGAAAATGTCACACAACCAGTCTGATACCTTGGCAGCTATGAGAAAGTGTCACTCGTCGTTAAATGCCACTCAAAATTACACAGGATTTATGAAAATGTCACACATAGCAATCTGAAACCTTGGCAGATATGAAGAGGAAAACGGGAAGAGTCAGCTTACTCACCAGTTTTGGAAGCTTCGGTCACCTTGGAAACCAGGAAACAGCCTGGAGATTGGAATGCAGAGGCAGCCACGAGGAAGAAGCTTTGGTTGCCTTGGGAACCAGGAACAACCAAATACTGAAGCACTCCAGAGCCTTCCACGCTCCGCAGGTGCATACTTATGGCCCCAGTTCCCAGCATTTCCGGGTGTGGATCCTGCAGTTTCTCTGATTGGAGGACAGTTGTCAATGACATTGTATTCTTTGACAATGTCCTCCAATCAGAGAGCTCCTTGAGGTGCACTGTTCGGAATCCAAAACGAAGAGGAAACGTTTTGGATTCCAGATTGACGCAGTTTCAGGCAGAAGTGCGACGGGACGGCGCGACCCCCTTTCCTCATCTCCACGCCCCCCCTGGGGGTCGCGCCCCACAGATTGAAGACCCCTGCTGTAGGGGCATATTGCTCTTGCAGCTATGTCCTCACCTGTGGAAAAGTGCACCCTGCCTTAGGGCTGTGAAGCCTGCTAGAGGGGTGACTTACCCATGCCATAGGCAATGTTGATGGGCATGGTACACAGGGATGTGGGCCATGTCGACTCTTCAGTTTGGTCTGCACCAAAACACGCAGCCTGCAATGGCAGTGTGTGGGTGTTAAGTAAGGGTGGGCGGAGCAGGCGTAGTGCCTCTACGTCGAGTTCCACGGAGTTGGAAAAAAACTCAGTGGAACTCCGCTCCCTCCCCCCTCCCAAAGCAATTATAATGTAAAATAAAAAGGCACTTACCTGCCGTGGCTGCCTCCTCCTCGCCATGGCCACTCTCCTTCCTCGTCCTCGCCGTCCTTCTTCTTTGATAACCCCTACGTTGTACGTCTTGCGCTGGCGGAGCGGAGTTACCTGCCCGGGGTTAGTGTTAAGGTGAGGGGTCTCTGAGGGTGGCATAATACATGCTGCAGACCTCAGAGGCCCTCTCTGGTCAAAAGGCCCTTGGTGCCCAGGGTACCATTTACAAGGGACTTACATGCGGCCCAGAGGTGTGTCAATTGTGGAAACAAAGGTACAGGTTTGGGAAAGAGTTATCTGTCCCACAAGTAGCCCTGATAGCTGTTACATGGATAATATGAGGCATGGCGAGTGAGGTGATCCCCTGACCTGATACTTTTTCCCATTGACCCACAGAGTCAATGTGTGTTTGTCACGAATGACTGTCCCTTTACACAGGTTTGTTGACACGTTTCTAATAGTGCTGCTTACACTGTATAGGTCTATTGAACATCTGAGACATGAACAGTGTAGATAGTGGGTTACTTTTAAACAGATTTAGAAATGTGAATCATCTGCTTGGCTACAATATTTCCTATCACTCAACACATACAATGGTATGTTGATTGTTCTCCCTGTTACAGTGCCTCATATGGCAAAAGGGGTGTCCTGTAATGGCAGTACAAACAACAAAAACTTATTATGACTCTCTAGGATATTCAAATAAGTAGTCTACGCAGCCCCCAGAGAGGTAGTTCTCAGTGTCACACAAACCAGCCCTCACCTTGTTACCTTAGTCTTAGGATGTTGTGTATACTATGGTACACGCCTCTATGGACCATATGCATCAATGCAATGGGCCTGGCAGGAAAGGTCTCTGGACAGTCCTGCACAGGTAGTTTACCCTTCAGAAGGTAAAAATGGTGTGTTGTGTGTCATGGTACCTCACATCACATTCCATTTAGGAAGGGACTGGCCTGCATAATGTTAGTAGGCTGGCTCAGTCTGTGCAGGTCATGAGCAGGGTTGAGGTTAGTCATCAGATGACCACAAATGTGTGTATCCATGCTTTAGTTGTGCTTAGCATGCGACATGGACACATGTAAAATGTTGACTCTTGATGAAGGCTTGTGCTAGATGTCAACGTAATGTGCATCAAGCTGACAGTTATCCTCAAACTTCCAGTTACAATCTGTTTCAACATCTAGTGCATCCATAGAGGTAAACGCTCATCAGAAAAAGGCCATTTAGAGAGCTACCGCCCAGAAGATGCGGACCCTGGGGCCCTATAACCGGCATAGTGCCCACTGCAGAAAGAGGTGGGGTGACCTGCGGCGCTGAACACAGAAGATCACAGAGGTCCAGGTGGGGAAGTCCTCCCAACGTGGAAGGGGTGCACGGCAGACCCTGACCCCCGCCCCCCCTTTGATGGTCTGCATACTGGTGGTGGCCTACCCGGACCTTGATGGGCAGTTGAGGGCCCAACAGAAGCGACAAGGGGGTGAGTCCTGGCCAGAGTCAAACATTTCATATTGCCAAATTTGAGTGTTACTGACAGGCATTTCACTAACCATATTGGTGGTGGCCCACCACGTGCCATTCACAAGATGAGTCTTTGTTAGTTTAATTGTAGTAGTAGGTAGATGCATGCTACTGTGCTGTGTCTATTGGCTTTCTGACCTGGAAGACAGCAGAGTCCTGTCCACATCCAATTCTCTCCGTTTGAGCAGACACCTGGCTGAGTGAAGTGAGTAATCATCAGATGTTCTCAATAAATCTGGGTGACAATTGTACCACACAGGCAGCTGGTCTTGCTTATGTGAGGAGTGATGTACCCTCACTACTGTCTCTCATGTGATGGTGGCTCTATTGCATGTGACATGAAATAGAGTTCACAGTACATGCAGTGACTGTACAACAGTTCCCATTGGTAAGTACTGGTTATACAGTGAAATGAGAGTGCAGACATCACTGGTGCCATTAGCATTAGTGCCTACATGTTGGCCAGTGTGCATTTCCCAGTTGATGGTTAATCTGCAATAGTGTTTCAATACACACATTCACTGACTGGTGACATGCATGAGGTAGTGAGACGTAGAACTGTGGGGATCATATGCAAGTGTCTACACTGATCCTTACAAGGCAATATGAGTATGCAATACCAAAGAGGGATGTGATGTGCCTGTCCATTGGGACTCTAGTGATCCCACATCTTCATGTCATAGATTTTCAGGGACACCCAGAACCTTCAAAGGTGTATTGGCTTGTGGATATACAATCTATGACTGGCGTCATCACCTGTACCAAGCAGGATTGGGGATGTTCATATGACTATATGGAGTGTTGTGTATGTGAATTCAGAGTATCTAGCTCCCAAATGTTTTGACCTCAATGCTTTCAGGGAATTTTATCTGAAAATGTGATACATAGCTAAACTACATGTGTCCAGCTTTCTTTTGACTTTTCAAGTAGTGAACATATGATGTAATTTGGATTGCAAAGTGTCATCAGAGTGCAATGAGCATTTGCATGTGCCATGATGTCTGCTACAACAGTAATTGATGGTACACTGGTGTTCAACTTGACCTTCATGACATCATGATATGTTATGAATAATAGTTAGATTTGTTTGATTCTGGGCCATGTGTGAGCATTGTGTAAATCTCACATTTGGATCCATCCTATTACATCTCTTTACAATGGTATGCAACAAGTGTCAAAGTATGCAAGGTGATCAACTATCCTAGTACGGACATAAGGATGGAGTGTAGAGAATTCAACCAATGCATTTGGGCCTGTCTGGGGTTATGACATCAGTGGAGCCAGCTGTTTGCACGTTTTGTAGCATGAATGCATGAGCTCATGGTAAATTTGAAGCCTATGGAGTGAACCATGAAGGTAGTATGATATTTGGACTTCTTCAATGTTTTCTGTGGATTTGTGATGGTCAGATGCGGAAATGCAGTTGCAATAAACTCATCTTACATGTCATTTCAGATACATCCAGGGCAAGCGGAGGAGAAGGGGCCAACGTTGGTGGGGACACTGCTGGTCACAGCGGTTCCAGACATGAGACATCAGACACAGAGGGACCCAGTGACCAGGAGGATGTGAGGAGTGCCCCGGAGAACATCAACTCAAGCTCATCATCATCTGAGTCATCCTCCGGTGGACACTCCTGAGTGGTGGCGGACCCAATGGGATTAGCTCCACCTTCATCCTTGTCCGCCACCCCCAGTTCCATCACTACCCTCTGTGTTATACCCCCACAAGTTGGTGATTCCCACTCCCCTAAGAGGGGAGCAGTCTCTTTTGCTCCAGGCACCTCAGCCCCTGCCCCTGTTAGCCCCGCTGCCCTGAGTGAGGAGGCTATTGACCTCCTGAGGAGCATCTCTGTGGTCAGACTGCAGTCCTGAATGCCATCCAGGAGCAAAGCAACAAGCTGACCCAGATGATTGCCTATCTAGAAAGCATTCACACTGCCATGTATGCCCAACCGAGATCTTTTCAGGCTCTGGCTTTCTCCCTAATGGCAGCCCTTCACCCATCCCAACCTTCAACCCCCCTCCTGCCCAATCCCCATCCAAATAACCTATTCCCATTCCCATCCCAAGCACAAGCACACCTAAGCATGTACCCACTTCATCAGACACAAGCACCACACACAAATGCAAGACAGCCAAAAAACTCATACATACATGCACACAGCAGACACTCATCTCCCTCACCACCCCCAGCATACCCACAGGCACCACAGGCACCACAGCAACACATACTGAGCCCTCCAAAGACACACTCATACCCACAGACACCACACTCACACACAGACCCCTCCACAACACCAAGCATACATGCAGACACCACAGCAACAGCCACAGACCCCTCCACTACAACCAGCATACACGCAGACACCGCAGCAACAGCCACAGACCCCTCCACAACACCCAGCATAAACGCAGACAATACAACAACAGCCACAAACACCTCCACAACAACCGGTACATCCATATCACTCACACTTACCCACACAACAGACACCAACACAACACACAAGTGCAGACAGAAGACCCAGCTCATACTTCCACTCCCTCTTCCTTCCAACCCGAACTCCATCCCAAAAACCCTACCCATTTTTCCCGTGAGGATGTCATGTTTGCCCTTACCTCTCTGAAACCTGACCCCCTCCCAAAATAAAAAATAAAAAAACCCTCCCACACCCAAACCCATCCCTTCCACTTCCCACTCCACCCCTGGAAATAAAGCATTCCCACCCCCCTGAACCCAGCCCAATAAAGAAAAAAAATCCTTCCTAAAGGAAAAGCCCCAAAACCCAAGAAGCCCCCTCTCAAGGACAAACCCTCCCCTCCCTAAACTTCTGCCACCCCCTTCCCAAGTACCATCTTCAAGGTGCCTGCTATGCCCAATGGATGCCCCTGTGTGAGGAGGTTCCCTGGCAGTGTCATTAAGGGCAACTTTGGTGGCACAGCCTTGTGCTGTGGCATGACTAACAAAATGGACTGGCCATTGGCCTTTGTTTTTCCTGATGTTTTTCATCCATGAAATAAAACTTTTCTTAGTTTTGAAGACATTGGGCCTGCCATTGCATTTCTGACTATTTGATGTTATTGTATAGTTAGCAATGTGTGAGTGCATTTGTATTTGTTTCATCCCTGATTGCTGATCCAGTTGAAGTAGTTCAGTGGCGTAGCTAGAGCTTCTGGCGCCCGGGGCTATCCCTCAGATTGCCGCCCATGGCCAGTAGCGGGGGAGGCGAGGCTGGGAAAAAAGGACGGCGAGCAGCGGAGTGGATTGGCAGGGTTTAAGTTACGACACCACTCTCTACTCCACTGCAGGTGAAAGCAAAGGTCAGAGCGGAGTTTGCTGTGTGCGTCCACCCACTATTTTCACAGACTGAACGCCGTCCACCCTGCCAAGAAGTTGGGCCACACAGAAATATGCTGAACTTGTCCAGGTGTCATTTTCAGACTCCTGGAAAAGTTACACTAATTTTGAGATCCTCCACTGGCTTCTTGTGAGGCATAAAAGACCCTAGTGATTGTACACCGTTCTATCTACTCTTTCTCTCCTCTTTGTATCAGGGATACACTTTAATAATACAGCCCTATATTAACTTTGCACGCTACAAATAAAAATTTGCTGAATGTCCTCAGGAATAAAATAGCTTCCTTTTAGGAGAGGGCCTTTTAATTTGCATTGGCTAGAGAATGACCTTCCCCTATTGTGCATAAAAAACCTTAAGACTCTTGTATGTAATCTGTATTTTGTCATTTTGATCTATAATTCTCTATGATTTTCCTTGTTTTTATTACACAGTTTTTTCCAATTATGTTGTTCTATAGTGCCAAGAATCCAAGGTGTACATGCTTGTATTAATAAACCATAGCATAACATCAAATGTGAACTGATCTCTCGGAGAGCTGTCAGCTGCTATTTGCTCTCCCAATTCTCAGCTCACAGTTTTGAACTGAGCACAAAGAGAACTGTGAACAGTTCACAGCTCACTGAGTGCTCAGTCCACAATTGCAATATGCGTGTTGAAAGAGCTATGGGCTGTTCTGAGCTTTCCCAGTGCTCAGACTGTGAACTGAGAAGTAGGTGAGCTGTGATCTTCCTCACTTCTCTGAGGCCTGGAGCATATGGTGGGCCACAAAGTGCTCCCAGATACCCAATCCTCTTCATTTTCACTGCCTCTCACCCCTGACTAAGGATGAGGAGAAAATTCCCCCCAACCTCCTGTTTGGCAAAGTGGTGGAAGTTGAACAAACTGCCCCACATACACTTTGACAATATGGGGTGGCTAGTACATACTCTTATACCTTTGCAAGGTGGGAGCCCCCCCTTAGCTACGCCACTGTGCTGGACTACCTACTGTTTTTTTAGTAGTAACTTACACTTGGAGTTTGAGAATACCGAAAAGTAGTAAATGAATTAAAAAGTGTAAACTTATTCAAAAGTGTATGCTACCTTTGTGAATCAGGCCCAAAATCAGAGTGTAAGTTATACTTTTGAAGTAAATTTACACTTGGGTTTTGTGAATAGCCAAAAAGTAGTAATCTTGCTCAAAAGTGTAAATTTCTCAAAAGTATAAATTACTCAAAAGTGTAGAGCCCCCAGGCCCTTCAATTTGAAGGAGACATGTAAGTCACACTTTGAGTAAATTTACATTTGGATTTTGTGAATAGCCAAAGTAGTAAACTTACTCAAAAGTGTAAATTACTCAAAACTGTAAGCTACCTTTGCAAATCAGGCCCTACGTGATCAAAAACAGGGATTACTACAAAAATAAAACAAAAGAAACAATCAACAGACCAAGAAAACTTTTTGAAACAATTAAGTTTTTCTCTAACCCTATCCAACCACAAAAAAAGAATTAAAACTCAAAAGCATTGAATTAACACTGTTAGAAAACCACATCCGCCCACCACTCCAGCAAGCTGTGTGTCCACATGGTCTGCCTTCCGACCCCTGAATATGGAAGCCCTTTGCAAGATTTTAATAATCATCAATGCGTGCTCACATCTTATAGAAGCTGAGTCAGGCACCCTAGTCAGAACATATTCAGACCAGTTTCTACCATTTCCCCTTGAAATCCTACCCTCATCTCTAGCAGAAGGCTCCTTCCAGAATGTTCTGGAGTCATGTTACCTCACTTGTGAAGAAACCAAACTTAGACCCAGGAAAACTACGGAACTTAAGGCCAATGACAACTCGACTGTTCATTGGCAAAATAATTGAAAAAGTACATCCCTTCAAAGTACCAAGGTGGAACTTGCAGAGTTTAACTCAGCGGAATTAAAAGAAATCTCTGCGAGATTCCACGGGACGACTTCACCGACTCACTATCGGAACACGAATAAACTTCAAAACCACATTTGTTACACAAATCTTTCACTCAGGCCAGCCAGGTTACTTAAAAGAAAAATACGACGTACCTTTGAGGGACAGTGTAGATAGAGGCTGAACTTAGAAATCAACGCTTCAAAAAAACGAAAATCGCTAATAAGTCTCATTTTTCGCCCCTAAACTCTGGAACTAAAGCTAGGAAAAAATAAGATAAATTCCTAACTTCTTAACGTTTGGCAAAAAGCTCAAAACCGGCATGTTCAAAACTCATGGAGCTCTCAGTATGGCACTATCCTCTTAGAAATGGTGGATTCTCATTCTTACCCGATGTGGAAGTGTCTTAACGTGCTGTCAAGGATACTGCAGGCATGACGCTCCGTGCTGCTTCCTCATATCCGTGTAGTTATCTGTCGCTAAGCAACGCAAACACATTCAAAGGGCCGGAACTCTGTAATGTGAAATCCTCACAACCGGGTCCAGACAGTGTGTGACTGACTCGGTGTAAGTCAGAAGTCCGGTCAGACTGTCCGCAGCAAATCTACATGGCCCAGCACGAGACTCCTCCAGGCCAATACTAGCACCAGCAATCAGTGCCGGCTGGTGACATTTGAAAGTGGTGAGGCGTAAAACACTTGTCCTACTGCACTGCGGCGAGCGAGCAAGCTTGAACCACCTACGGGAGGTTCTCCCCCCGAGAAGATTTTGAAAAATGAGTGGGCAAATGGTGCATTTTCAAGCAAATTTGAGAAAGAGTCAGAGGAAAGAGGTTAAATGACCACAGTCAGAGGAAAGAGGTTAAATGACCACAGTCAGAGGAAAGAGGTTAAATGACCACAGCCAGAGAAAAAAGGTTAAATAACCAGAGGACGGAGGTTAAATAATCAGAGCCAGAGGAAAGAGGTTAAATAACCACAGCCAGGGGACGGAGGTTAAATAACCAGAGGACAATGGTTAAATAACCAGAGCCAGGGGACGGAGGTTAAATAACCAGAGGACAATGGTTAAATAACCAGAGCCAGGGGACGGAGGGTAAATAACCAGAGGACAATGGTTAAATAACCAGAGCCAGGGGACGGAGGTTAAATAACCAGAGGACAATGGTTAAATAACCAGAGCCAGGGGACGGAGGTTAAATAACCAGAGGACAATGGTTAAATAACCAGAGCCAGGGGACGGAGGGTAAATATCAAGAGCCAGGGGACGGAGGTTAAATGACCACAGCCAGGGGACGGAGGTTAAATGGAGATGGCTGTGGCAAAAAGTGCAGCAATGCCGCATGCACATAGCACCCTATGTGTGCAGTGTTCATGTGAGTGCTGCATGCACACCTCACCTTATGTTGGCAGTGTTCATCATGGGACATATCACCTCTAAGTTAAGCATGTCTACGAGGGTGTCTGGGCGCAGGCAAGCCTTGGAAGCAGGTGATGGGAAGGAGTGATGCGAGGCCAACGACTTGTGGGTGCACTTTGATTATGAAGCAACGCGGTGCCTCTCAGCTAGGAGGTAGAACCTCTGTGTCAATCTCAGCGCAGAAGATGGAAAACTTTGGCGTGCTCCCACTGTTCATAGCAGACGCGCCTCACGGCTGACAGGCTTCAACCGGAAGACCACATGTTTTTTAACATTGTCTCAAATCTCAATGAACTGCACAGTTTCCGCAAACCTCAAATTAATCAAATACCTCAAAGAGCTCACAAATGAATCTTACAGTTCTGTGCCCTTTAGTCACGTAAAACAAACAAACTCGAATTTTAACTAATCACAAAAAACTGTTACACTACTCGACTGTGCGTAGCACTGCACTGGTGACCGTAGGAACCACCACGTGTCACGATAACCTCAACTATTTGAAACGTCACCCTCGAATGCGCTGTGATGCCACACAAATGGCCGGTAGCGTGCTATTTATGCCAAATAACAATAAGAATTGCCTTCTGCACTCATCTGACTGTGCTAAAAGCCCCCCGCAGAGCAACTCCGAATTGCTCACGTTTTTGTCTGATCTGGAGGCAAACTCATACATACCACAAGAAGTGAAAAAAATGAATACACACAGATATAACCAAAAATCACAGTTACACTGCGTAAAATGAATACATAAAATGAAGACTACATTTTGCAAATTAACAGGGACGTAGCAAGGGGGGGCACAGGTCTTTTTTTTGCATGCAAGCAAAATAAAACTGAAAAATCAGCGTTAGGTATGCCCTTTACACCTTGGTGCCACTACGCCTGCTGCAGATACATAAACGCCCTGCAAATTTGGCATCCACGCTTTACTTTCTCGATCTTGCCGAAATTCAATGGCGGTAAAAGCAACGTGCCTAAGGTCACACGGCAGGTTAGGGGTAAATGTTTTATAACAGATGTGCAGAATGCTAGCACGGCACGTCGTCTGGAAATGGGAACAGGGCACGGACTTACCTCTGGAAAGTGGCTCCTCCCCCGCCTGACGGTGTTACTCCGGGGGTCCTTCACTGGCACCCCTCGTCCCGGAGGGAGGAGAGAGGTGAGCAGGGAGAGGAGGCAGAGGCTGAACAGAGCCTGTCCGCCAAATCACACCACAGCCTCCATCTGCACGAACTCACACTGACGACCACACCTTCCCTAACTCCTGCTAACTCGACCAACCACAAGGAAACTGCAGGAAATGCAGGGAACAGTTTCCTGGGAGCAACAGACGAACCCCAATAACCAGCAATGACCAACAAGCACCAATGCTGGGCTCCGGAGCAGCGTGTTACCTGCCTACCACCCAAATATTGCAGTAATGAGGGCCACGTACAGCTCTGCTAGGACACCTTCATTCATACCAGCAGTCCCAACTGCTTTTGTAGTAGTAATGAGATGTGCCCGCTGCATTTTACGTCATGCGTTCCTGGCAGCAACCCCTCCTTTTCAATGGCTGATCGCACAGCTGCATCCATAGTGCTGATCTGCGGCACCCCAGGATGCTAGAGGCCGCCAAGTGGGCCATGGCTTGGGACATGCCAGGGCAGCCTGGGAGAAGTTTCAATGCTCCACCACAACAACACTCGTTCTCCCCAGCAGCACCTTTCAAACCCTGCTTGTCTCTACCCTCCCTCGTTAAACATTCCTCAGAGAGGGGTGCACTCGTGTGATACCTGCAGTTAATAAAGTACGTGTGATACTTGCAGTTAATAAAGTAGGCGATCTTCTGGGCTGTATCTCAGGCTCACCCCTCGCTCGCAACCTCCCCCCACACGTACCCCCTTTCTCGCTCGACAAGTAGCTCCAAGAAAGAGTGTCTATGTAACGAAGCCTCCACTCCACAGCTTTGCTGAAACAACGATGCAGCTGTGCTGTTCATATAGCCCTCCACGTTACAGATGTTGCCTTGTTGTTCCCCATGCCCCCGCTTTACATAGATCATAGCAGGGGTACAAGTACACTGCTGACCTCCACTCAAGAGAGCGCGCGTGGTGGTGTGCGCGACACTGTGTATCCATGCTGCAGCACGGGGCTGGCCAAAAATGAACCCCAGGGCCGTCATTGGTAGCGCTTTACGCTCGCTACAAGATTGACGGCCCTGGGAACCACATACACAGTACGCCGTGCGGCACGGCGCCCCACCACCACTATGTTAGGTGGTGCAGCTGCAGCATTTTCTTGCAAGCAGGTGCGCTTGCACTTTACAGTAACACGTGTGGTGTACTGGCTGTTCGGCGGGACACCAGTGCCACGCAGCTGCCGCTGGCTGGCCGCCCCCATAATAGTGCCGCCTGGGGCGGACCGTCCCCACCGCCCCCCCCCTAGCTACGCCAGTGAAGTAGTTAGTATGAGGTGACCTTGGAGCCAGTGATGGAGTTACACAGGACAAGGGGAAATGTTGGATGGATGTCTATGTGGGATGAAATCCAAATGGGCCAGACACTGCATTGAGTGACATGTTATATGGTAAGTATTTTAGCTTGGCCTGGCCACTGTCAACATAATTTAGCTTGCACTTCTCCCTATGATATAGGTTGGATATGTGTTTGATGAGTTGATGTTAGATATTTGTGTATCTACACATGGAGGGTGTCAACTTGCCATACCTTTGTGGAGCTCGGCATGGACATGTGTCCATTTTGTAGCGTGTATCTTGCAGCTACTTCATCTAGATGTGTGCCACATGCTGTTAGTGCTGAGTTTGCTTTCATAAGTTGCACTTACCCATTGCCTACACATGGATGGCACTTGGTTATGCTATTGCTTGTCCCTGATATACTTCAATTCCAAGGTCCAGTGCACATTGAGTTTGTAAGACATGTGCAAAACGTGCGGTGTCCTAGGGCCCCAGCCTTTCAGCGTTCCCCCTGATATAGGCATAGCTGTCCTGCAGGTAGTGTTTCCATTGTGCCCTCAGAATGGTTCTCACACTAATTCTATGTAATCCCATTGACTTACATTGCCTTATCATGTGGGTGATGTGTGAGAGACAATACAGAGTTGTAGCAGAGAAGGTGTGTTTCACTTTCATGATGCATCCATACAGATGTTTCTTTGACATCAAAACAGAGCCTAGGACGTGTGCAATGTGAGTGTGTCACATTCACTATAGCATCTTGGTTAGAGTTGGAGTGAGAGGGCTTCATGGTAGTTGCAGTCACATCAATCTCACTTTAGCAACACTTGGCAAATGGTAAACTGCATGAACAGTGAAGATCAGTAGTAACATGGGAGACAAGTGAGAAGAGGCAAAAGGAGTGTAGCATCTTGGTTAGGGTTGGAGTGAGAGGGCCTCATGGTAGTTCCAGTCACTTCAATTTCACTTTAGCAACATTTGAGAAATGGTAAGCTGCATGACTAGTGAAGATCAGTAGTAACATGGGAGACAAGTCAGAAGGGGCAAAATGAGTCAAGCATCTTGGTTAGAGTTGGAGTGAAAGGACCTCATGGCAGTTGTTGTCTCTTCAGTCTCACTTTAGCAACACTTGAGAAATGGTAAGCTGCATGATGTGTGAAGATCAGTAGTAACATATCAGGCAAGTGAGAAACGGCAAAGGAAGTGTGTCACAGACATTAATGGGTGCGATATTAATGAGGAAGTGGTGAATACAAAATAATGCACACATCACTGAATATAATTTGCAAACACATGACCATTTGTGTATAGTGTGCCTGTGCAGTACCAGTGTTTTGGGCTAGGAGGGCATCCTACAAATGTATTTTTGATGACGGTTATGAAACAATCCCAGACAGGGTCCCTGTATACATGTAAATTACTTAGGGACCCCAACTCCCTTGCCTGGTCCATGACACTGCATCGTTTTGCAGAGGAGTCTATGGAAACTGGTAGTTGTATTACTTAGTGCCAACTTCGGCCGTGACGGAGTGGGTTGTGAACGTGGTTGAGCAGGTAGAGCAGTGGCAGGACATGTCCGATGGGCTCCATGGCAATAGAAGACGAGTAGAGGTGAGTACAGGTGAGTTTCGGCCTTATATTCCTCCCTTTCCGCCGTCTCAGATGTGGTGGTTGGACCACCACGGTCACGCCGGCTGTAAAGCGACTTGTAATTTGGCCGGCGGTTTCACTGGCGGACTGAGCCTCCCACAGCCTCATTAGCCCATTCTGCGGCCATTGTGGTCGGAGTTGGCTGGCGGTGTCGGCGGTTCGCAGGCAGGGTTTGCAAAGGCAATCCGCCCAACTCGTAATATGACGGTCGGACTGCTTAGCTCGCCGCGGTTGGACCCCCTGTACGGCGGTTCACGGACCGCCCAACTCGTAATAAGGGCCTCAGTTGCATTCTTTCTCTTCTGATGTTTTTCGCTAATAAACGAAACATTTATTTGATAGTATGTGCGCAGAAATAAAAATCCACATTATCACTATGCCTACATGATTTCGCCAGCAGTTTTTCCCTTTCAAGCATCAGAGGAAGACATTACCCATAATAAGGTGAAACATTAGCTTAATCAAAATATCGGCTGAAATCCAGCTGTGGCAGAGCGGCGGTCCAGAGTTCACAAACCACTAACACACACCCTGGTTTCGGGCTTGGCTCAGTGCAATGTGTCTCCCAGCACCGACTCTTCAGGTCCACTTGTCCCAGGAGAATCTCACTTCATCCTTGGCAACGATTTGGCCAGTGGCGTAACATAAAATGATAGGGCCCTCTGCATAACATGATGAGGGGCCCCCCCCCCCGAGTCTCCCATATCTCACAGATATTGACTAGCCTTGGGCTGAAAGGCACCCTCTGAAGGGTAGAGGGCCCCCCTGCGCCACATGGACTGAAGTGACCTGCATTAAGCCCCCAGATTTGGCATGTTTTGCACAGCACAGCATTGGATGCCTGGGGACATGGCTAGTTGGCCGACATCTAAGCACTGCCTCCACGTTCTCTTGGGCTCAGATGGACCAGTCATGGGTAGAGCCTGAACATTATATGATGTATCACGTAATTGCCCTACTTCGGGTTTGCACCCACATCATAAACGGCAAAAAATTGAGAACTTTGGGAACCATGTCATCATCCACACGCTCGGCGGAACATCCTGTTTATCCGGCATGTTTTTTTGAGTGGCACCTAATTGAATATGAACACGGAGACATTTGGATTATATTTTACAGTGTTTATATATGCTTAAATATCGCTTTCACATTACAAATTGTTGCAATCCTGATAAATGGTTTTTTTTGGGAGTGTGTACTATGACGTTACGTTAAACCGATGTGTTGCTTTATGGGAATCGTAGTATTGATGCACTGAGGGCAGGGCCTTGGTGAGAGAAGGTTGAACAGGTGGTTAATTAGATAGTACTAATGTGGGAGGTTCTTGGACACGAGCGCTGGGTTTAAATTTGGGTTGTTGGAATTGAAGGGAAACATTCCGTTCGGCAAAAGAGAGGAGGATGTTCTGTTTGTTGGCAGGTACGTGAGATAGAGAAATCTGACATTGTATTCAAGATGAAAGTGAGATGAGGTTTTTTAATCGGGGAAGATTGGAAAGGGTTGACGTTTGGTTGGGATCAACGCGGACGGCAGTAAAGTGGGTCTCATTAAAAGTCGAGGGCAATAGAAAGATGTGAGGTTAATGATTCAAAGACGGCGCGGCGCGCACAGTAGAGATTAATTCATTGAGGGTGTGTAGTCAGGTTTGGGGAAGAAAGGTAAAAATACGGGGGTGGAATCTGTGGGTAAGGGGAAGGAGTTGAGAGCCTCTCTGTGTTTAATAATAGAGCCAAGTTAACACAGTATGAAAGTAAAGTAACAGCGGAAGAGGAACAGTGGGGGTGTTCAGGGTCTTCTTGTTAATGAGTGGGAGCCACCGGTAGAGTCATATGTATGGTTCGAGTAGGAGTAAAGAGATGGGATCTAGTTGTGCTAAAGGTTTCTGGTATAATGGAGCGTTAGCTTATTGAAATTGAGTTACATACCAGACAGTCACAGGACATTGGGGCGCAGTGAAAGCGATATGCACATTTGGAATGTTGTTTTGTATACACATTGGAATAATAATGTTTCCTTGTTGTTTGTAGTTACCCCTGACGAAGGGCCCCAGTAGCCCGAAATGCATTGGGTTTAATAAACTGCTTTGGAGAAACAATGCGTCTGTACGTGTTCTTGAGGAGAGGTCCGGATGGACACAACTTGAACATGAGAAATCTTTGAAAATTGCATCACCTTGCGTGTGGCAAAAATGGGACCAATGTGAAAGACTGGAATAAAATATGAGTACAATGAGAAAAATGGAGTATATTGTATTGAACGCAATTGAAGTGAAAGTACAGGGCTGTGCCAGTGGTTTGGGGACGGGACGCCGCCCCATATATTATGCATCTTAGAGCCTGAACATTCTCACACAGCCAAGGAGGTACCAGAAATAAAGAGACTGTTATGGTGCATGTGCAGGTGGAAGAAAGGAAGGAAGGACTGGGTCCACTAGGTGACTTCAGCAAAGGAAGCCAAGGACAGGGAAATAGAAGGAAGCCCCAACCAGAAAAGGGAGGAGTATCAAGAGGAGTGGGGAGAGGGGAATGAAGGCCCTTTGGGTGGATACTAGCTGGTCATTTTGCATCTTTCTTTAGGCATCAGCACATATCCTGGGAGACAGAACCACCAAGAACAAACCTTATGAGACTTGAGCCCTCCTCCAAATGAAGCTTTTTTGAGGAAAAACATGGGCCCTAGTATGGAATGTTGCCAATTCTGAAGAGAAATGTAAGCACTGTTGGACACTCAGTTGACCAGGGCTTTCCTTATCACGACTCCATTGCACCCATCCCTACCAGAAGTTAAATGTATAAATTACTAAAATGGTGTCTTGGCAAAGAATAGTGCATACAAACAATGAAGCATGCACAGCTATCCATATTTCTGGAAACATTCTGAAAGTCCATACTTGTACAAGATTTACCTTGAAGTACTTAATACATTTTAATTTCCCAGGGGATTAAGAGGTAAAGCAAAGATGGTCATGTCTCGCAGTTTTCTCAAAATCTGTTTTGAAATAATCCTTGATGCAAACACAGAGAGAGTTTTATGAGTTCTAAAAATTAATCACACTGTAAACCCCCACACCCAGAGTGTACATCAGCTCTGACTCATGTGCCCAAAAAATATAAACAATGAAAAGGCAAAGCCTACAGCAATGCTTGAGCAATGCCTTAATACAGCACTGGCCTCAGACCTTAAGAATGGGCAATGCCCTTATTCTACCGTAAAAAAAGGAAAATAAAAAAAATAAATTACCAGTTCTCCTCGCCATTGCACCCCCCCTCCCTGTGGTTGAGATGTAATGCTTCAATTACTTACCGGTAATTGCATTACTCCGAGTCATCTTCCCTCGCTTCTATTCATTACATACAAGAGGCATTCCTGCCTCACCAGACACCCATCCCACGTGATTCTCGATCACCGAATAAAAATCCCCCTCCCCTCCATCCTCCTGTAATACCACGTAACCCGACACCACACCAATTAATGGTTGGCCTGGACTACCAGGGAGGGAGGTAGAGAGGGATGTAATGAATAGAAGTGAGGGAAGAGGACTCAGAGTAATACAATTACCGGTAAGTAATTGAAGCATTACCTCATCGTCCCTCCCTCGCTTTCCTTCATTACATACATGAGATGTACACAGCCAACAGGACAACCAAATTGGTAATGTACAAAAAAAATGATTAATAAATAATACAGACAAAAAGTAAAAGACCGCTATTTAGGCACCATAGTAGACAAAACTTTAGACCCAAACACCTCAGACCGGTCTACCACCTGCACAATTTGGTAATGAGAGGGAAAAGTCAAAGGGGGAAGCCCAGGTGGCCGCCCAGCAGATCTCAGAAATGGAAGCCCCCCGGACTTCAGCACAAGAGGTAGCCATAGACCCTGTGGACCGACCCTCAAACCCCAGGGGAGAAACCGGACTGAAACCCTTGTAGGCCAGAGAAATCAGAGTCCGAACCCACCGACTCAAGGAAGAAGTGGAAGGTCGCAACCCCTTATTCACGAGCCAAAATTTACAAACAGGGAATTGGAAAGCCGAAGGGAAGCCACCGTATCCAAATAAATCAGGAGAGCCCTCCTGACATCCAACAATGCATTTTTTTTCCCCTTATTCAATCAAGGGAGTCAGAAGCTGAGATCCATTCGGCTTCCGGGCAATAGTCATGTTATCATAGGAAAATGGATCACTTGTCATGTATTGTTACCAGGGTCTGGGGTGTTAGCCGTCTTTAAAACCTCTCATTCACGTAAATGGTACCGTGGCGATATATCTTGATTTTCCGCTTGTGTACCTACGTGAAAAGCATCATCATTGGGTCTTACAATATGCTTTACTCCACCGGGAGGGAGACCTGCTGGTGATTGCAGTAGTGATCAAAGATCGTGAAAGTGTGAATAAAGTGAATTTAAAATTACCTCCATCACTCAACAACGTGTTTTATTCTATTGGAGATGGGGCAAGTATAAATAAAATCAAAGGACGGTGCGTATCTAGAAGGGCTACTGTTCTATAGCACCTGCTTTAAAAACGTGGATGGTCAACATGTTTCAGCCCCCTCGGTGCCCTGTCGGGTCGTGGGGCTTTCTTCAGGGCCGGTGTCGTGCACGTTACCGAATTGGTGGCATGCGCGGATAAGTTTTTTGCACTTACCCTTCTTCTCAGTTGTTATGGGGCTATAGTACCTATAACTAGAAAGAGAAAAAAGTAAAAAGACCATACTGAGAGTGTATCACGTTAATTAAACATGAAGTTAGATCTGTTGTGATCAATGTCTAAGGAGATGCCTCTAAACAGTAATTTTTAACTATTTTGGAATCGGGAAGGGTGAGGAAACACACATTAATTGCTGTACCTGTTAATGGGGCCACCTGGGTTTCTATAGGTCTTTTTATGAACATCAACTTTGTGAGGTGGATAGTATGCATGGCACCCAGTGCTATTCACCCAGCCAAAGGAGTATGTAATTCCACCTGTTAGTTTAATGAGCTAGTGGTGGTCGAAAGCGCTTTGTAGTCCCTTTTCTGCCGGTGCGGTGGATCTCTTGTGAGCCACTTAAACCGGTGTATCTATGATAATGCTATCACTAGGAAAGAGCCGCTCTAGCGTGTAATCGGTAAAAAAGGGATGCTCATGCTCGTTTGAATAACATTACTTTATGATTCGGCTTTAGTGCTAACTTGCATAATACTAAAATGAGGCGGATGTTGTTAGGTATCGCACTCAGAGTTTGGCCAGATGCCTTGCTGCGTTAATGGAAGATTTCAGGAGGGGACTGTTCTGATTAGTTCTCGAAGGAGACAGAGAATAGAGCGTGCTTGTTGTAAAATGCACGTAGTCTATTGGTTCTGCTTCTGCGCTTGTTTGAGTCTATTTAATGAAGCTTAGGTCACATTGGGAAATGCACGTAGGTTGGTAATTCTGAATATGTGCTTAAGCGCATAATGTCCGTTCTAACTTGTTCCTTTTTTTCTCAGTAAGTTTGTCCCAATCATTGGTCTGAGCTAGAGTTTGGTTGAGAGCACTGTCTTGTAGCAATGAGGGTGCTATAGGATGGCATTGATCTCGTTGTCCGTGTCTGAGTCCCGGGTTCTCTGCCATTGTGAAGTATTGTGATATTGTGATATTGGGTGTGTGCGGGACATCGGGAAGATCGAACACACACACCCAATATCACAATATCCAAACACTAGCTCAGACCAATGATTGGGACGAACTTACTGAGATAAAAAAGGAACAAGTTAGAACGGCCATCCATGGCATAATTATGACTGAATATCACTGCGCCAATGCGGCACCAAAAGGACTGTGAGTGCAGAACACACCTAGGATCTTCTTGCAAGACATCGTGTTCCGAAAAAACTGGTCAGCAATCTCGTGGAAATGTACCAGAGACTACTTAGTCCTGATTATAAAAACAGCAACCAGACTATCGGAAGCCCTGACTGAAAATCCAAATAAGTGAAGCAAAAATAAAGACAATGGTTCACATCTCAGTCTACAAGAAGAGGATGGAAGAAATCAACAAAGAAATTAATGAAACTAAAGAATACATCACACAAAACAAAATACAAAAATTGGGAAAAGACTTGAAACGGTTCTCTCAAGAAAAAATGCATCCCTACACTAAAGATGATTATGTTGCTTCCGAGCAACCAAGCGACAATGACTCTTCCGGAGGAAACTCTATCGAGAACTCCGACTGGAGTGGCGATGACATACCCGACCAACGACGGAACAGAGGACAAAATAGACGCCATCAGCGACAATGGCACAATCCATGGCGAACACCTCTGTTTGGAGATCATCCACAACCACTGTATCAACCATACGTACAGAATTTCCAAGGATGGATGAATCCATACATACAAGGCCCTCCACCGATGACACCACTAATGGGACCGCACCCAACACAAAGGCCACCTTTTTTAGGGAGAGGCCCCAACAGCCGGAGAGGAAGAAGAAAAGGGGTGACCTGGACAGAACAAGACAGACACGTCCTAACCCGCAGCATGTCCAAAGAGAGACCAGGACCCAGCATGACAACTCGCTGATAGTAAATCTCACAGATTGGACACTGACAGAAGATCAAGAAAAAAATCCTGAATAAAGGTCTAGGCTTCGTGCCAACACCACCGCTATATCAATTCAAGCTGCAGTGTGAACTAGCAGAATTCTGAAGAAGGATTAAACTCAAAGCATTCTTCAAAGACAAAGATGACAATACCACCACAAGTGATACCAACTTACGGAACAAATCCACTTTTAACCCCCGACCCTCTTGGTCCCGATTGAAGTTCAAGCCTTTGAACAAGCCCTCTTCAAGGAGGTGGAAAATCTGAAAAACACAACAAAAAAGCCCTTCATGAACGTTTCCAAACGGGAGCGATTAGAATTGGAGGAACTTCAGAAACACGAAGGACTCATAATCAAACCAGGGGATAAAGAAGGAGGCATAGTAATTCTCACAAAGGAAAACTACGACAAACAATGCACAGACCTCCTGTCTGATAGAAACTTCTACAAACTTTTAACCACAGATCCCACAATGAGATTACAATGGACCACTGAACTTATGGTGGATGAAGCCGAAATCAACCAGTGGATCTCCAAAAACGAAGCAGATTTTCTGAAGACGAAATCACCTAGAACACCATACTTCTACTACCTACCCAAAATACACAAAAACCGAATACCCCCACCAGGACACCCGATAGTTTCCGGCATTGGTTCAGTACTGGAACCCCTTTCCCAAATCGCTGACCACTATTTAAGACCTTTAGTGCAAGCAACCCCAACATATCCAAAGGACACTCTGGACCTTCTAAACCAACTAAAAGGTCTAACATTCCAGGAAGGAACGATGTGCCTATTTGGACTTGACGTGGAGAGCCTATACACTAGCCTACCACAAGAAAAGACACTCCAGACGATTGAGGACATCCTGTACACACAACAGTAGGAACACAAAACACCAAGACACTCTGTATTAGAGTGCTGCTGTCTCGCTCTAACTGAGAACTTTTTTTAATACAATGGTACCCTGTTCCTACAGTCCCACGGAACTTCAATGGGCAGCACGTTCGCTGCCAGTGTAGCAGGATTGTATGTGAGCAACTTTGAGATCATCCACAATCCTCAATGACACCAATCCATATAGAGCCAAAATACTCTTTTGGAAGCGTTACATAGACGACGTGATAATGATCTGGAATGACACACCTGACAGTTTACTGGATTTTCACAGATGGATCAATACCAGGGATCAATTCCTAAACTTCACATACACTGCAGATAACCAAAAACTATAGATTTTCTTGACATTACGATCTACATAGAAAATGACACAATCAATACGAAGACATACTACAAACCCACATCAAAAAACAGCTTGCTTTCATATAATAGCTTTCATCCACATCCGAGGGAAAATCTCCCTTATAGCCAATTTTTACGAATCAGGAGAAATTGCAGCAAACTAGAAGATTACAAAACACAAGCAAAGGACCTGAGCCGGAAACAACAAGCAAGAGATTACCCAAACAGAGTAATACAAAAATGCCAGAAGAGAGCGAGGAATCAACAAAGGGACATCCTCTTAGAGACCACAACGAAAGGAGAGACTGCAGATATCCTCACCTGCGTAACAACCTACAACACAGCTTCCAACACTGTGAAAAAAATTGTGAATAAGAACTGGCGCATCCTCACGTCAGGATCCTTAAAATGGCCTAAACCCAGATTCGCCAACAGAAGGACAAAAAACATCAGAGACATACTAGTACATACGAGACCACCTCCGGAGTAACCCAGAACGGAATCAAACACAAACGCCTGGAACTTGGCACCCATAACGGGTCACTACCCTTGCAGGTCCTGCTCTGTATGTAATCTAACCAAGGCAACCAAAACACTACAACTGACACCGGATCTCAAATGGACCCTATGACATCACACAAACTGCAACACTTCCCACGTAATTTATATGATCTCTTGTCCCTGCGACCTTAAATACATAGGGATGACCTGCCGCAAGATAAAACAAAGAATCAGAGAACACAAGAGTAACATCAAGTGTAAGAAGACAACAACGAAAATGAGCACCCACTTCATCAATACCAAACACACTGTGGAAGAGCTGAACTGGGTGGTTCGAGACGTTGACCACAAAACACTACAACGCAGAACGAATCCTATATGAAAAGGAACAAAGATGGGTGTACCGTCTCAAGACTTATGAAACAGGGCTTAATGATAATATCCCTAGGCACACCATACAGCAGTGACTAGGGCAAAACAGAAACAAACAGAGATAGCCACCGGATGCTGAATGAATTTTTTGACCATCTAGAGCAGCGGTCAGCACCTGTTAAAATAACCCAAATCAGAGACAGAAGGAGAATCATCAAAAAACATACCGATATGAATGACACCTCGACATGACCGATGATGAAGGACCCTGAAAACGATCCTTTGTACTCAACAGAATACAACACAACTATAACCAAAGGTACACACGTAAAACGAGGTTCTTTTAAGCAATTGTAATATCATTAACATGAAGTGCCACACAATAATCCACCATCTACATTTGTGGCAAATAAGCGAACTGATTTAGAATTTAGAAGATTACATAACCCGACATGAGAGCGCATAGTCTCTCTACCATGCCCATCACTGGCAGGTGACTACATAACCGGTAGCACGGCGAGCGCGCCATACCGGGGAAAAGCAGAAGGAGCGAGCCCAAAAGGTGACTCACACTCTTCGAGGTATCTTCCATCGTTAGAAGGCTGTTCAACACGATCGCTCGGCTACATTGTTTGTTTATCTAAATGATTTCTTCCTTCCTTGTTTGACAGTAAGAGAGGAGGCCCACGCATGTCCCCCCCGAGGAAGCTCAAAAGCAGAACTGTAAGGTATTTGGACAATCTAAAGCGCGTGCCTTACTTTTTAAACGCTTACTTTTTAAACGCCGACTAGTAAAAACACTTCTTAATTAATCGGACATTACGCGCTTAAGCACATATTCAGAAGTACCAACCTATGTGCATTACTTAACAAGCACGCCATTTCCCAATGTGATTTAAGCTTCATTAAATAGACGCAAACAAGCGCAGAAGCAAAACCGATAGACTATGTGCATTTTACAACAAGCACGCTCTATTCTCTGTCTCCTTTGAGAACTAATCAGAACAGTCCCCTCCTGAAATCTTCCATTAACACAGCAAGCCATCTGGCCAAACTCTGAGTGCGATACCTAACAACAACGTCCGCCTCATTTTAGTATTATGCAAGTTAGCACTAAAGCCGAATCATAAAGTAATGTTATTCAAATGAGCATGAGCATCCCTTTTTTACCGATTACACGCTAGAGCGGCTCTTTCCTAGTGATAGCATTATCATAGATACAGCGGTTTAAGCGGCTCACAAGAGATCCACCGCACCGGCAGAGAAGGGACTACAAAGCGCTTTCGACCACCACTAGCTCATTAAAATAACAGGTGGAATTACATACTCCTTTGGCTGGATGAATAGCACTGGGTGCCATGCATACTATCCACCTCACAAAGTTGATGTTCATAAGAAGGCCGATAGAAACCCAGGTGGCCCCATTAACAGGTACAACAATTAATGTGTGTTTCCTCACCCTTCCTGATTACTTATTCCAAAATAGTTAAAAATTACTGTTTAGAAGCATCTCCTTAGACAGACATTGATCACAACAGTTCTAACTTCATGTTTAATTAACGTGATACACTGTCAGTATGGTCTTTTTTCTTTTTTCTCTTTGTAGTTATAGGTACTATAGACCCATAACAACTGAGAAGAAGGGTAAGTGCAAAAAACGTATCCACGCACGCCACCAATCTGGTAACGTGCACGACACCGGTCCTGAAGACAGTCCCACGACCCGACAGGGCACCGAGAGGGCTGAAACATGTCGACCATCCACGTTTTTAAAGCAGGTGCTATAGAACAGTAGCCCTTCTAGATACGCACCGTCCTTTGATTTTATACTTGCCTCATCTCCAATAGAATAAAACACGTTGTTGAGTGATGGAGGTAATTTTAAATTCACTTTATTCACACTTTCACGATCTCTGCAATCACCAGCAGGTCTCCCTCCAGGTGGAGGAAAGCATATTGTAAGACCCAATGATGATGCTTTTCACGTAGGTACACAAGCGGAAAATCAAGATATACCGCCACGGTACCATTTACCTGAATGAGGGTTTTTAAAGATGGCTAACACCCCAGACCCTGGTAACAATACAGGACAAGTGATCCATTCTCCTATCCAAACAATGCAGCCTTAATTCCTCCTCCTCAGAAGGAGACTCGAAAAATAAGGGCAAAATCAACTCCTGGTCCCGATGGAATTGGGATTCAACATTAGGGCGAAAGGAATGACAGGCCTCAAAATGAATCTGTCTTCAAAAACCCTACAAAAAAGATGCTTAAAAGGCAAAGCACCAAGTTCACACAAACACCGAGCGGAGGTAATAGCCAACAAAAAGAAAGTCTTAAGGGACAACAAAAGCAAATCCACAGAGTCCAGGGGCTCAAACGGAGGAGCCATCAATGCCCCCAAAACCAAAGAAAGATCCCACGAAGGGAAGTGCTTCCGAGGACAAGGTAGAACATTACGCAACCCCTTGAAAAAACTCCCCACCAAACCATTGGGATCAGACAGATTGTTCTAAGAACTCCGATAAGCTTTAATTGCAGCCCACTGAAGTTTAAGGGAGGCAACCTTGTAACCTTCAACACCAAAGAAGCCCCCTCCTGCAGAAACAGAATCACATCAAATAAGGTAGAAGAAGTAGGGTCCAAACCCTTACCCCGAAACCACCTACTGAAAGAACGCCAGTAATGCAAGTAAGACTTATTGGTAAAGCAGCACCTAGCAGCCTGCAGAGTCAAGGCCAAACTAGCCGGAGTCCCCTTATGCAGTAGACCTAGCCGTTCAACCTCCAGGCCGCCAAGTGCATCCTGGACAGAACATCCTGTTGTAACACAGGGAACACCAAGGGAGAGGAAGTCAGGGGCAACAACCACTCCACCTCCGTCCTCATCTCCACAAAAAGAGGAAACCAAGAGGCCCGGGGCCAAGCCAGGGTAACAAGAATGACTGACGCTCCCAACCTCCGGACCCTGAGAAGGAACCTGAGAAGCAGCGGAAAGGGAGGAAAAGCGTAAAGAAGCCCCTGTGGCCACTGGCAGGAAAGAGCGTCCACAGCCCAAGCTCACCCCTCCCGGATCCGAGAGCAAAACAGTGGCACCTTGGCATTGAGAAGACTCGCAAAAAGGTCTATCACCAGGACACCCCACCATTCTGTAAGCTCCACAAACAGTTCCTGACGGAGGCAAAAATCCACTGACGACGGAATGGCCCTGCTGAGAGCGTCCACCAGGGTATTGGAGACCCCCTGATCGCAGACACTGCCAACAGATGAGACTCCGTCCAACGAAACAAACTATCCGCCACCAGAGACAGAGAAGGAGACCTGGTCTCCCCCTGCCTGTTCACATAAGCCATTGTCGTCACGCTGTCCGTCCTGACCAGAATGACCGCACCCTTCAGAAACCGAGAGAAGCCCTCAGAGGCAAGCGGACAGCCTCCAACTCCCTCCAATTCGAAGACCTCCTGCTCTGAGACTGCCCTTGACCTGACACACCCCCATCCTGACCTGACACACCCCATCCAGGCCCTCCAACCCGACAGACTGGTATCCGTCGTGACAATCAAGGGGGGAGGAGGGGAGAGAGACACCCCCCTCAGAACATGATCCCTGGACAAGCCACCAACCAAAGTCCACCCGGATCTGAGGGGAGACAGGAATCAGGGAAGATAGAGGAAGACAATGGGGATACCAATGCGCAAGGATGTGAGCCATCAGTTTGTGCAAATGAAAGTGAGCCCAGGGAACCAGAAACACCGTTGCAGCCAGATCCCCCTGAACCTGGAGCCAACGAGCTGCCACTTGGACGGGCCAGGACAAAAGACCCAAAATGTGGGACCGGATCTTTGCCACCCGCACCTCGGGCAACGTGACTACTCCCAAATTGGTACGAAACCTTGCCCCAATAAAGAGACGGTCCTGGACCGGAACAAGGCAGAATTTTTCCAGAGTGATAAGAAAACCGTGCCCCTTCAAAATGTCCAGTACCACCCCCGTTTGTCTGCGAGCTAACAGGCATGAGGGAGCTTGAACCAAGCAGTCGCCGAGGTAAGGATGAACAAAGATCCCCGACGGTGGGCCACCGCCACCAAAGGAGCCAACAGCTTTGTGAAGACCCTCGGGCGGACTTCAGACCGAATGGCAATACAGCGAACTGAAAGTGGCAGTCCCCTATCGCAAACCTCAGAAACCTCTGATGATCTAGAGCCATGGGAACATGGAGGTAAGCGTCTTGGAGGTCTATGGAGGTCATAAAGTCCTGGACACTGACCAAGGGAATTATGGACTGTAAGGTCACCATCTTGAAGTGTATGGTCCTGACCCACCCACTCACTCTCTTCAGGTCCAGAACCGGCCTGAAACCACCGAACACCTTCTGAACCAGAAAAAGAATCGAATAGAAATCCAGTCCCTGTTCCTCCATGGGAACCGGAACAATTGCCCTCTTCTCTAGAAGAGCCAGAACCCCTTCCAGAAGAGCCCGCCTCTTTCCAGGATCCCTGGGGAAAGGAGTATGGATGGTGGCCCATCCGGGAGGCAGAGTGACAAAGTCGATACGAAAGCCGTTCCTGACAATGTTCAAGGCCCAACGATCCCTCACATCCCAACTCTAGGCATCCAGAAAAAACCAAAAGCCTTCCGCCAACAGGAATTGAAGCCTCCCTGCAATAGTTATCAGGACTTCCGCTTGAAGGAATCATGCTGATCCTTGGCACCCTGCCGAGGCCGACGACTTTTTCGGCTGGAACTTCCTCCAACGCTCCGAAAAAGGCTTAGAGGGTTTCCGGGAGGAACGAAATGAAGAAGAAGATGATGGCGGATCCCAAAAGCGATGAGAAAAAGACGCCTTCCCTTTGTACGGTAGAGCATGTTTACGACCCTAGAAAGCCTTGGCAATCATGTTGTCCAATTGACCCCCAAACAGCAATTCTTAAGGAGAGAAGACTTCTCAGAAAAGTCCGCCTTCCAATCAGCCATCCACAAATTCCTCCGAGCTAATACCATGGAACCAGTCGCCATGGCAGAAGACTTCAAGACATCCGAAGCAATGTCCGCCAGCAACTTGGCCCGCTGCTCCATGTGAACCAGCAACTCAGAACAATCCATCTCCCCCTGAATTGCCGTGACCAACTTCTCAAAGTCTGAAACAAGAGACTGAGCTGCATATGCGGAATAAATACCAGCCTTTAAAGTCAGATTCTCTGCAGAGAAGGCCTTCTTAGCGCCCCCTCAGTCTTCTTGTCTGTAGCATCAGAAGGAGAGCAATCCTCCGGATTAATCAAGTACGACCAATCAGAGTGGCCAGAATGGCATCCACCTTAACTGAGTGTGGAAGAGAGTCCTCCCCCTCCTCCAGTGAATACAGCTTTTGTAGAAATCGTGGAACCGAAGAGTGTTCCAGGTCACGCCATTCACCAGTAATCAAGTCCTTGATTCGGCCATAAAATGGCATAGCAAAAACGGGAGGTTTAACATATTGTGGGAACATGCCTTCCGCTGCCTCAGAGGATGAGAAAGGCGCAAACCCCAAATTCTCCCAGATATGCTGCAGAATGTCAGGGATCTCCTCTCTATGCACAAACTTCCCAGTAGAGGTGGAAGGGCGGTCAGTCTCCGAAGCCGAGGAATCCCCAGAGGGGGAGTCCACTGGACCTCCAGCCGTACGAGAGCCCCTGCGCCTGGGCTTAGCTCTGTCATCCAGAGCACAGGCCACAGCAGCTTCAATCATCACCTGAACATCAGAGGCAGAGAGCAAAGCAGAAGGATCCGCAGGGCCCCTGGACCTGCTCAGTCGAGCAGGAATCGGCTCATCCTCCTCAGAAGAGGACAAAACATGCTATGATGCATGCCTCCCCACCATCATATCAATAAAGAATGCAGAGCAGGGAGCCCCCTTCAAATAGGCAGAAATCCCCCTCAAGGGACCAAACAGTAATAGTGACACAAATGAAATATGACACAGTACCATTAAGGAAGGTGGTAAAACACAACCAATCCCCCAGGGACACAAGCGCCATCCCCTATTCGCCGCAGCCTCCCTGGCTGGCCGCTGACCTGGAAGCAGAGCTCCAGCCACCGCGAGCCGGTAACCCCGCAACCGGACTTACAAGCTGACCATGTCCAACCAGCATGCCGAAATTGTCCAAAATTCTGTAAAGAAACATACAACGACCGCAGCACTGACACGGCCGACACATGGTACACGCGTCCAACTATAAGGTAAGACAGTGAAAAAACAGGAGGATGGAGGGGGATTTTTATTCAGTGCTCGAGAACCACTTGGTATGGGTGTCTGGTGAGGCAGGAATGCCTCATGTATGTAATGAAGGGAAGAGAAGGAGGGACGATGAGGTAATACATCTACGTACGATGGGTGAGTTTAGGAGTTCAGACTGCCCTTAAATTGCTACATGTAAATGAAGTGATGACTAAGCATTATTTGTGTGTGTGCTAACAGTTGTGAATACAATTGTAAAGCCATTGCTCTATACCAAGGCAAACTAAGTAAATGTTTCAGACGCCACTCTTGACATTTCACTTGCGAAGTACCAGTCTGCATCCCTCCCTGCCACTGTGTGGTCTTCCCTCCTTGAAATGAGAATCAAAAAGGTATGAACCTACCATAGTTGGGCGATAAAGCATCATCCAAGGCATTGAGGAATAGCACCGGTATCTCGACTGACTTGAGTCTGGGGCCCAAGCTTGCATCCCTGTAGTAGTCGTTATTTGTGGGGTAGCCAAACATGACTGAGGTAAGGCGCGTGTCAAACTCGCGAATGGTTCTAGCCTGCAGGAAAAAATTCAGTTAGGTTGTGGCTTGGCTGATCATATAGGTGGGCAAGACATGCATATCACCTCTGACATTCACAAAGCCTTTCATGTAGGCGAGCAAGGCATGCATTTCACCTCTGACATTCACAAAGCTTTTCATATAGGCAAGCAAGGCTGTATATCACCTCTGACATTCACAAAGCCTTTCATATAAACCCATCGTCCAATAACTTTAATGTTCAGGGGTTTCAATGTGTAACTCTTTGATTCAAAGGCATCCTTTCTTTCAAGTCTTTCCTATGTTTTTCTTCCTATGCCTGGGTGCAGTGGCATCCATTTACACAGCCAATGTTTGGAAACATGACCAATAGGAGAGCATGTACGGGGTGGGTTTATATCTAATTTTACTAATATATATAATACGTTAAGTATTTTATTTTTAACATGCCTATCAATGTGTGTAATGTTTGTGGGTAAAAATATTTTTCGCCGAGGCTACAGGTAGGCAAAGCACATTTCAAGGAGCCATGTGGCGACCATACTCATTTCAGCAAGACGTGAAGTGAATAAAAGAAAAAGAGAACAGTCGCCAATCAGTAACCCGCACCCCCAAACCCCCTCCCCCAACTCCCCACCACCACCCAAGTTCTGGAAGATGTTTGCTTCTCTCAAAAGCTCTGGTGTCTTTTGTTTATGTTTGTCAGAGTCCCAACTTCTGAGGCACAGAGAAATCACTGGTAAAAAGTTGCAATCGTGAATGGACAAGGAAGGATCAATATTGTTAAGAGAAAAGGGGAGATGAGCGGGTGTTGTGTAAAGCAAAACCGTTTACTATTAAAAGGCGCAGAATGGGTGGCGTGGCCAAGATGGCGGAGTGAGCGGACGCGTTTTCGCTGAGCTCCGCTCCCGCCGGGCCTACAGCACTTACTAGCGCATACCCAGCGCCCGGGCCCCCGTCCAGGGGGTCGGGTTCCAGCAGCGCTCCAGACCGAAACTCGGGTGAGGGCTCTTGGGCTGGCCGGCGGACTGATGAACGGCCCGGGGGCCGACGAGCAGTGAGACGCTGGGGCTGCTCGAAGAACGACCGCGCTGCAGGGGATGCGTCCGTCCTGCATAGCCGGCATACGTGGGCGCTAGAGCACCTCCTTCTGCGGGCGGTGCCCGCGGATTCTGACGATCTCACCGGCTGCTCCCGGGCCCTCGGCGGGGCCGGCATCGTGTGGAGATCCTGAGGCGCTCTTGGGGGGACCTGATCGGCGCTTTGCTGCACCGGATGACATGCGGTGAGCCTCGCGAGCCCTCTGGCCTAGTCTGCAGCTGCATCGAGGTCTGTGAGGCCTTAGTCTCCTGGGGACGACCCGCCTGAGGCCTGTGGAGTCCTGGGGTGCGCCACCAGCGCGTAGGTCCTGTAAGACGTCTGCGCCCGCGGATTCCGGCGGATCCATCGACTGTTCCCGGGCCCGAGGCGGGGCCTGCAACACACGGAGACCCAGTGGCATTTTCGGGGGGACCCGACCGGCGCTGTGCTGCGCCCGACGATATGAGGTGAGGCCCTCGAGCCCCCTGGCTCGGCCCGTTGCCGCGTCGAGGCCTGTAGGGCCCGCGCTTCTTGGGGACGACCTACTGGTGGCCTGTGGAGTTCCAGGGCGAGCCACCTGCGCATTGGCCCTATAAGATTTCTGGCGGGGGATTCCACTCCGGCACCTGCTACAGCTACACCCGGTCTTGCCTGCTCCTGGACAGGCGGGCCTGGGGGACTGTCCCGGACCGGCGGAGCGTGCCTCAAAGCGGCGCAAGCTTGTGGTGAGCGGCCTATTCGGTTCCCCACCACCTAGAGACTGGGCCCCGCGCATCACGTCGTCTGGGGGTTGCCTGGTGGGGGTCTCCCCGGCCGGCCCTACAGCTGCGTTGGTGTCCTGGGGGCCTCCGGAGGCAGTCCATCTATGGCCGGCGGTGATTGATGGGCCTATGGAGAAAGTGAAGTGCAGGTTCAGAGCGGGGCCCCCGGATGAGAGTGCACCTCCCCGACTGGTGAGCCTACTGCCCTGCTAAAGGCGGCCGGAGGGTGAGGGCCGGGAGCGGGGCGCGGGGGTCTTCCCCCCACTGCTGTGTCCCCTTGGTGCCCCCCGAGGATTTGGCAAGCTGCAAGGGCCCAAGCTGGTCATTTGGATTTCTCCTGGAGGTTAGGGGCTCAGTAGTACCGGTGAGCGACGGGGTGACGGAACGGGTGGGGTGCCGGAGCTGCTTAGCCCTGATTTCGGCCGCCTAGGGGACTGGTTGCTCCCGAAAGCATCGGAGGGCCTGCGGACCGCTACCGTCCCGAGCAGAGGGAAGGACAAGGACCCCGCCTGGTTGTAGCAGATCGCCACTACTCCTAGCGGACTTCCTGGGAGCGGGAGACGCCTCTCCGAGCTGCTGGCGAGCCTTGTCTCTCGCCTGGTGACATCCTAGCGCATACACACCTTCGCCTACGGTTCCGTCCCGTGGGAGAGCCATTGGCCGGATTCCACGATGGCCGCAGCCAAAAACAAGAAAGACAGGTCCGTTCGGGATCTCCTCATGAAAGCGGCGGGGGACACCCCAAGCTCAAATGCATCTCCAGGTGGAGATGGCGCAGACACGGCGGTCACGAGTGAGTTCCTGGAGGCCTTGTTCGCTTCCCAACAAGAGGACATCCTGGCCATTAAGACAGATTTACAAGCCAACCTGCGGGAGGTACGGAGGGACGTGGACGCTGTGGGGGAGCGGGTGGCCTCCCTGGAGGACTCAGCAACTGCCAGGGACGAAGGGATAGCAGCACTTCAGCAAGAAATCCTGCGGCTGCACGACCAACACCTGGACCTCCAATCACACACCGAGGATCTGGAGAACAGGTCAAGGAGGAACAACGTACGTATTCGTGCAGTCCCAACTGGGGCAGAGGGGGAAGACCTCGTGGGTTACGTCCAGGACCTCTTCCGAGCTGTTAGGAACGCTCCGGCGGACTCCTCCGTTAAGATCGACCGTTGCCACCGGGTTGGTCCGCCGCGTCAACAGAGCCGCCCCCCGGCAGACATTCTAGTATGCGTGCACGACTTCACGATGAAGGAGGAGATCCTCAAAGCGGCCCGTACGAGTCAACCCCTCCACTTCCGGGGGCACTCCCCCCAGCTGTTTCAGGACCTGGCAGCCAGTACCCTGCAGAAGAGAAGGAACTTCCGCCCCATCACTACCCATCTGCGCTCGCAGAACATATCATATGCCTGGGGACACCCATTCCGCCTCATTTTTCGTTCTGGTGGGAAGCTGCACCAAATCTCTTCTATGGCCGAAGCCTGTAAAGTGCTAAACCTAGCCCTCAATGACTTGCCTGCCCAATCAGCAGCACCGGACCAAGGCACACAGAAGTCCCTGGGGCGGGGGCCTCGGGGAGGTCAAGGGTTGGGCCGCCTCCACCCTGATCCAGCCACAATCATTAGGGAGCGGTCCACAGTCCTATGAACCCTGGCTGGTGCAGAGGGGGATACCCTGGACTCTAATGACTGAGGGTAATGTGCTCCTGGGTTTGTTATATCTTCTTTGGGCCCGGGCGGGAGCGGGGGAATTTTATCTCTTCATTGTCGGGGGGTGCCCTCACTCCCTTGGCAGACTCCATTTCCTGTTGACCAGTTTCCTGATGGGCATTGTGGGCTTGCCCATGCCGTTAATTTGTTGTTGCAGGGGTTGTTTTTCTTGTATTGGGGTGGGGTGGGTCCTCTCCTCGGTGAGCTTTTTAATCAATGCCTCTCAATCCAGATTTGTCAGTCTGCATGTTCCCAGGGGATCCCTTTTGTATTCTGGTTCGCAACTCAGGTCCCATAGTTTCAGCCACAGCTCCCGAGGGTATCTTCTTTACCGATGGAGATCAAGGTAGTTAGCTTTAATGTCAGAGGCCTTAACAACCCCACCAAGCAGAAAGCAGTGCTTTCACTGCTCGAACACACGGGAGGGGATGTGTGCCTACTCCAGGAAACCCACCTCCTCCGCAGCGATACGCACCGCATGCAGCACAGGGGATTTCCTTCGCAGTTTTGGTCCTCGGGGAAAAGTAAAAAGGGCGGGGTGGCTATTTTGCTTTCCAAACACTCTAAAGGTTCCGTGGTGGGTCCTGTGGTGGAGATTAACGGGCGGCTTCTGGCACTGAGGTTACACACAGGGTCGTCACACATCACGATAGCCTTCATTTACTCCCCGAACGAGCACCAAGAGAAATTCCTGACAGACGCCTTGGCCGAGGTCCTTCATACACCCGACTCCATGGTGGTGGTGGCGGGTGACTTAAATCTAGTTATGGATGCGGGGCTGGACCGTTCCGGTTCGAGATCAGGCGGGCGGGAGCCATATCAGGGAGCGGTAGCGAATGGCTGGAGGTTTGCGGGATCAAAGACGCCTGGCGTTGCTTACACCCCGAGGTACAGGAATTTTCCTACTACTCGGCGGCCCATAAAACATATGCCCGTCTGGACCACTTCCTCGTTACCCAGGCGGCATGGGCATGCACGAGCGACTCTACTATTGAGGCCCGATCACTCTCAGACCATGCACACATTACCCTGACACTGCGCTTGCCGCCCACGCATTCATCCCCAGCGCGCTGGCGCCTGCCAGACTCCCTGCTACGGTCTCCGCAGACAGTGGAAGACCTGCGGCGTACACTGACTGATTATTTAGCAATTAATGATGATGGCTCCACACCTCTGGCCTCCGTCTGGGAGGCGCTTAAGCTGGTGGCGAGAGGGGCCCTCATCGCCAAAGCGGCTTATGATAACAAAACGAGGCAGGCTAAACGTGAGGAACTGGAAGCCAAAGTGAAGGAACTCGAGGCAATTCACAAACGCACTGGTGCTCCCCGAATCTGGCGTCAGTTGGAGAAGGAATGGCTCCAGCTGAGGCGTTTAGATCTCGACAGGGCCGAGAATGCGATACTTCGGTTGAAGCATAAATATTATGTGAGCTCAAACAGGGGCGGTCGTATGTTAGCCCACTGTCTCCGCAGCCAACAAGTGTCCCAGGCCGTTAAAGCGGTACGGGGGGAACGGGGGTCTGAAGTCACGGACGATGCTGGGATAGCAGCGGCCTTCCGGTCCGTTTACGAGAATCTATACTCCGCTGAATCCCCTAACCTTGCCGACCCCAGTAGGTACTTATCTGATGCGGCGGTCACCCCACTCCCGCCCAGCGAGGCCGAAGGATTGGAGGCCCCCATACGGATAGAGGAAGTGATCTCTGCCATCGCCCGCCTGAAACCCCTGAAAGCACCGGGCCCCGACAGCTTTAGTGCTCTTTTTTATAAGACCTACTGTACTGAATTGGCTCCGCTGCTCACTCATTTGTTCAGCTCCTTTGCGGATACAGGCACTCTCACAGCCTCTATGCTGCAAGCGACTATCTCGGTTATCCCCAAACCAGAGAAGGATCCGGTGTTATGCAGCTCATATCGGCCGATTTCATTGCTGAATATCGACGTGAAACTGCTCTCTAGCATTTTGGCCCACAGATTAAATCCTCTCATGCCGGGCTTGGTCGATCCGGACCAGTCCGGTTTCATTCCGAATAGGCAGTGCGGGGATAACACCAAAAGGATTTGTCACCTAATTGACAAGGTACACCGGTCTAAAGAGGAGGCTTTACTAATGGCGGTCGATGCTGAGAAAGCATTCGACCGCGTGCACTGGCCGTATTTATTTGCCACTCTAGAGCGCTTCGGCTTGGGGGCCAGGTTTCGCAAATGGGTGGCAAGCATCTATAGCTCTCCATCTGCTGCGGTCCGGGTCAATGAAATTCTCTCGAGCGACTTTGCTGTGGGGAGGGGGACCAGAAAGGGCTGCCCTCTCTCCCCGTTGCTCTTCGCTCTGTATATGGAGCCCTTTGCTCAGCGTCTCAGGAACAACCCACAGGTGCAAGGCGTCCCGTTCGAGACCGACCACCATTTAATTAGCCTTTACGCTGACGATGTCATCTTCTCCGTAGCTCATCCCTTGACCTCCATGCCGGCGATTGTAGCAGACCTACAGGCCTTTAGCCAGGTCTCGGGATTTAAAATAAATTTGCAGAAGTCTCAGGTTTTGAACCTTACTGCAACACAAAGGACGGTAGATGCTTTGCAGACCCAATTCACTTTTGACTGGATAGCGGACGGTATAACATATTTAGGGCTGGCTCTGCATAAAAGTCTGGCCAAGACAGTGGAAGTGAACTATAATGCCCTGTTCTCTCGCATCCGAAAAGATTCAGCCAACTGGTGGCGCCTGCCTCTGTCGTGGCTAGGGAGGTTGGCCGCAGTTAAAATTAATGTTCTACCCCGGGCCCTATATCTCTTCCAAACGCTCCCATTACAGCCCCCACCGAATTCGCTTCTACGTATACAAACGGAGATTGAGCGCTTTATTTGGGGTCCGATATCTCCCAGGTTGCAGAAGGCTCTGCTACAGCGCCCTAAGAAGGAAGGTGGCCTGGCCTTGCCCAACATTGCGCGCTACTTCCAGGCCTCGCTGCTGCGCTACCTTGTGGAATGGAACCGTTCCATGACGGAGAAGTATTGGGTCTTCATGGACCAGACGGTGGCAGGCCACCATATTTGGAGAGAGGCCTGGTTGCCTAAGTCCTTGCACGCATGGGGACTGTACTCTTCGCCAGTCACTCGCGCTACAATGCTAATTTGGGACGAGTGTCCACGCGGGCTAACCTTACCACCTTCCCCTCTCCCATGTCTCCAATCTTCTCGAACCCTGATTTTCCGCCTGGGATGGATAAAAGGGCCGGCACGCGGTGGCTGGAGGGTGGGTGTAAGCGCTTGGGGCATCTGTTTGAGCTCCAGGGTTGTATTCCCTTCAAGCAGCTCCAAGAGGATTATGGCCTTGCAGACGCAGACCTTTTCCTACACACGCAAATGTTGCACTGGGTCACTGGTCCCGCAGTCCGATCCAAAGCTGGTAGACCAATGCTGCCATTTGAAAAATGGCTCTTCTTAAAAAAAGACGACCGCAAGTTCATCTCTGAAATATACACATTCCTCATGCAGGGCGCCAAGAGGGCCCGAACCACGGGGCAGAGAAGGTGGGAGGTGGAAATAGGTCGCACTCTATCAGATAAAGAATGGGAGGATATCTTCTACAGGACCCATCACACCGCACACTCCATGGGCCACACCGAAACTGCATATAAAATTGTATCTTACTGGTACCATACCCCGGCGTGCCTAAGCAAATGGAACTCTCAATGCGATGGCCTTTGCTGGCCCGGCTGCGGTAACCCTGGTACCCTCCTTCATCTGTTATGGCACTGCCCAAAGCTTAGGAGATATTGGGAAAAGATTCGACAAAATCGACAAGGCCTTTGACACCACTATCCCTAGGCTCCCTGCTTACACTATCTTGGGACTGCCCAACGCGCTGATCTTCCCCCTGCGCTCCACCAAAGGCAAGCAGATTGCACTGGCGCTGAATGCCGCACACCGGGTACTTCTGGTGGGATGGTAGACAGACAGGATCCCAGAACAGGTTGTATCAGTTGTGGTATCTGCTGGGTATGGAGAAACTGTCCATGGCCAATACAGGAATCAAGTCCGACTATGCTAAGATTTGGTCCCCCTTTATCTCCATTCTCTCCACAGAATTCCGGGAATTGTCCTGTCCCATCTACCTCCGGATTCTGAAACTGATCCCCGAAGGGGACTAGAGTGGCTAACGCACCCGATCCCTGAGGGATGCTATGGGCCCCCGTGACTCTGACAACTAGCGCATCCGATTGTACCCGCACACAAATGACTCTTTTCTTGGTTTATCGCTCACCGGGAGAGGGGTGGGAGGGGGGCGGAGGGTGGGCAACAGGTTTTCCTATTGGGTTTGTGTTCTTGTTTGGTCTGTGTTTTTTTTACTCACTCCTTTAAAAGGCAGACTCTGCAGCTTCCAGTCGTTATATTAGACTCTTGGCTTATTACCACGCGCATTCTAGAAGTGCACCGGCTTTTCTTTCCTAATTCCATTTGGTATTGCTAGGTCAGTTGCTTGTCCTTTCTTTATAATCGCGGCCGGCCCTGAAGGGGTTGTAGGCAGCTTGCTGTGTTACCTAACTAAATAAGATATTCGCTGACTCATAGGTCCGCCTTTCTTTGCTGCTGGTGACACGGCCGGCCCGGAGGGTTGTAGGCCACGATGCAATGTATTTTCATGCTCTGTGTTCTGCTAATAAAAACCGATTTAATTCTAAAAGGCGCAGAATGATTTTATTCCAGATTTGTAAATAATAAAAGTTATCTGTTCATAATATCGCAAACATCGTAAAAAATTAATGAGTGCTATTTTGAGGCGTGCTTGCAGTTTGGAACTCAGCTATTCATAAAGGCCTATACAGGCTCTGTGCAGGGGGGACTCCTTTTAGTTAATAAGACAAGAAACATGCTGTTATAGACTTGGGTACATGATTTTTTTTGTCAAAGTTCTTTTAATTATCATTTTTTCAACATATGTCTTACAAACTTTCATTACAGGTCAGTCATGTTCCCATCCTTAACCCATGAGAAGGCCTATAATCGCTAATACAGTATACAGCACTCCTCCATTTCTCACGGAGCTTTTCTAACCAGATTAATTATTGCTTGTTACTAACATTCTGACCTGAGTAAATCCCATTGGTTCCCTTTAACCTTCCCCTCCTTCTCTGTCCTCCCCCATCCCCTTAACAAAAATTTTAAGTAAAAAGGATAACAGCATCTAGCAAGGTACTCGGGTGTGATATTCGCAAGTTAGTAGGTATCGGGATAGTTCTTTCGGTGTGAGTGATTTTTCAGATCTGGAATAGGTGTAGTGCTCGTGTTCTGGTGGGGCAAGCGATGAGCGAAATGCCCCTCGAGAGGTGGCTTATTAGTGGTCCCCAGACATATTTGAAGTTCTTAAAATCATCTCGAAAGGTGGCACTCATTCTTTCCATTGTGACTACCTGCCAGAGTTTGGCGTGCCATTGTGTCAGAGCGGGAGACTCCCTTTTCTTCCATGCCGCTGCAATCGCCAGTGTAGCTGCTTCCAGGCAGAGCCACACCACATCCTGGTCAGCTCCAGTTTGATATTTTAAGGATGAGTCTCGTAGGCCTAGCAGGACATAGTCAGAGGAGTCTGGAAGTGGGTATCCTAGCATGTCCGTCATCTTGGCCAGAATCTCTGCCCAGAAGGGTCTTATCGTGGGGCAGTCCCAACATATGTGACGAAAGTCGCCCAGCAGTCCACAGCCCCTCCAGCATAGCTTTGATGTGTTGGGGAAATATTTGTGTAATTTAGCAGTGTAGAGATACCAATCATAGAGCTATTTATAGTGTGATTCCCGCAAGCCCATGGAACGACTGTGGCAAGCTATATCTTTCCATAGTGCCCTCCATTGGTTCTCCTGTATGTCTTGTCCCAATGTATGCTCCCAAAAGGAAATGTATCATGGTCGTGGGGAAGGCAGCATGTGGAGCAACATAGAGTAGAGGAAAGATATTGTGCCCTTGTTCGCTTTAGCCCTTTTGACGAAGTGTTCAATTTGCAGGAGTTACCGTGTTGTCTTAGTTGTAAATAGTGGTAATATTTGCAGTCTGATAGTTGAAACTCTCTTTTACAGTTTTCAAAGGTGACGATATCCCAGTTGAGAGAAGGGTGGGATAGGACGAGGCAACCTCCCTCCTTCCACGCATCAAAAGGCCCTTGTTGTTGTGCCAGCGGGAATGCTGGGTTGTAGTGTATAGGGGTAAATGGGGAGGGGAACATTGTCCAGTCTGCCTCTTTAACAACTTCATCCCATACCTGCAAGGTTGTTCTCTTGGGGGTACTAATGGATGTGTTATGTGGGCAGTCTGCCTTTGGCTTCCACAGCAGATCCCAAATGACTCTTCCGGCTATTGCCCGGTCCATATGGAGCCAGTGCTTATCTGATTCTCTCTGTGACCATTCCGTTATCACACGTAACTGGGCGGCTTAGTAGTAGAAGTGTAAATCTGAAAGTACTAGGCCCCCCTATTCCCTAGGGCGTCGCATGAGTTTATGAGATAGGTGAGCTCTTTTATTTCGACAGATAAATATTGTGACGAGAGTGCGGAGAGCGTTCAAGTATTCGCTCTCCATGGGAATTGGTAGGACTCTGAATGAGATGTAGGAACTTAGGTAGGATTACCATCTTGATGGTGTGTATCCTGCCTATCCATGAAAGATACATTGGGGCCCATTGCTTTAGGTCCCCTTGCACTTTGCAGAAAATTGGGGGGAAATTGGATGAATAAATTAGTTTTTTAGGTTTCAGGTTAATCCCAAGATAAGCAAGCTCCTTCTGTGCCCATTGAAAAGGGATGGTAGATCTCAACTGCTCCATCTGTCAGGGACTGTCCGGGACTATGTCGGGAACACAGTCAGGGACTTGGGCAAGGTCTGGGAACGGGGTGGAAAACGTACACAGAGAGAGGAGTACAGCGCTGCCCAGGATCACACAGGAAGTCAGAGGAGAAAAGGGATCCAAAGGGGAAGCCTGTACAAAGGAACACGATGGCTAAGACTCAGAAAGGAAGGGCACTCACAAGGCAATTTAGCATTCAGACTAACTACACCCAGGACAGACGTGCAAGACATATATATAATACAACATTAACAATAAAGGGAATGTGGGGTAAAGCACTCAGGTGCTCCACACGGTAAGACTGAAGCTCAGTAAGTTCCTCACCCACAATTGCTGTTACAGATACTGACTGAAAATACCCACATATAGGATATGTATGCAAAGGCAGGGTCTGTGGAGCTTATACCTATGGTGATGTTATAACAGTAACTCAAAGACAATACTCACAGTGAACAAGAAACACCACCTAGGTAGTCAGCTGTGCCCACGGATCCTGGCGATCAAACAGGAACACGCAAGGCAGTAACAGCAAAGGGTAGAACTAAACACAAGCACAATAGACAAGGAGCTAGCAAGGAGGAGTGCTTAACAGGAAAGGAAGGAAATCACAGGGCACACTTGGCAGAAAGCAGGTAACAAACATACAAGGTAACAGAAGCAAGACAGCAGAAATAGAAAGAGAGCAAACTAGAACTGGAACCAAGGAAATGGGAAGAAAGGCATGGACTGGAAAAGGATCTACAGAAGGGGAGGCTACAAGGGTATACTAGAATAGTGCAGGTTCAGGAATCAAGAAAACAAAGTAGCATAGAAGGCAGTGCTGGGGCAGGAACAAGAATTGAGCAAAAGCTCAGGAGTCAAAGTAGCACTGCAGGTAGTGCTAGTACAGAAGAAGGGAAACTGCTGCAGGTCAGGAACAAGGAATGCTAAGGCTCAGGAGTCAAGGTAACACTGCAGGCAGTGCTAGGTCAGGAGAAGGGAAACTGCTGCAGTTCAGGAACAAGGAATGCTAAGGCTCAGGAGTCAAGGTAGGTCAGGAGAAGGGAAACTGCTGGAGGTCAGGAACAAGAAATGCTAAGGCTCAGGAGTCAAGGTAGCACTGCAGGCAGTGCTAATTCAGGAACAAGGGAAACTGCTGCAGTTCAGGAACAAGGAATGCTGAGGCTCGGGAGTCAAGGTAGCACTGCAGGCAGTACTGGTTCAAGGAAACAGGAAATAGCTACAGCTCAGGAAACAAGGAGTCAATAGAGCACTGCAAATCAGGAACAAGAAATAGCTGAAGCCCAGGAACAGGAACAAAGAATAACTATAGCTCAGGAACTCAGGAAACAAGGTAGCACTGCAGGCAGTGCTAATTCAGGCAGAAGGAATAGCTATAGCTCAGGAATCAAGGAACAAGGATTAACTATAGCTCAGGAATCAAGGAATATCAAAAGCTCAGGAAACACTGGAAACACGGTTATCAAAAGCTCAGGAAACACTGGAAACAAGGATTGGCCTCACCGGTATACAGCTACAATGACTAACACTGGGCTGAAAGGAGCTGGAGCTTAAAAGAGCTCACAGTAATCACATGCATCAGGTGTGAGCAGGCTAGCAGCAGCCAGCCACAGGTGAACTGAATTCCTCCACCCATCCTTGGCCTGCAGGGGTGGAGACAAAGCAGTGAGCAGGGGATTATAGGTAATGGAGTTTCCAGCATGAGCAGGCTGGCTTCAACAAAACCCGGCATGGATTGGGAATGGATGTCAATTCCTAAATGATGTCCAAATGCCTGGAAGTCAGGATATGCATACAGGGGAGTGTCTGGAAGCATATTAGAATACTGGAAAGCACCACAATTTGGCCCCCTGGTGGTGGGAATGAGAGCACAGGGAGTGAATCGTGACACCATCTCTCTGCGGGGTAGTGTCAAATTAAGAATGGAGGATTTGGTTAGATTAATGCCGAGGCTCGCTATTTCCTCAAAGAGCTTAAGTTCGTCCTGTAATGTGATAAGAGAGTTGTGGGGGTCTGTGAGAGTCATTAAGATATCATCGGCAAACAGTGAGATCTTATGGTCTACTGACCCAAAATGTATGCCTTTCATTGCTTGCTGTGCCCTTATCTTTGCCGCAAGAGGCTCTATGCTCAGTGCAAATAGGAGGGGGGAAAGCGGGCACCACTGTCTCGTCCCCCTCCCCAGCTGACACACCTCCAAGCTAACCCTGTTCACTATTACCCTAGAATAGGGAGCCACATAGTTTGCTTTAATCCTCGTGATGAAGGGCTCACCGAAGCAGAATTACCTCAGGGTGTTAAATAAAAAGGACCAGTCCACCCGGTCAAATGCTTTCTCGGCATCTAGATCGAGTAGCACTGCTGGGACATTTTTTTTATTGGCTTTCTCAATCAGATGTATGGCTCTTCATACATTGTCGTGTGTCTGTCGGCCTTTTATAAAGCCTGATTGATCCGGAGGGATCAAGTCGGACATCAGGTCCTCCAAACGAGTAGTTAGGACCTTAAGAGTAAAGCTTTGCATCCAAGTTTAGGAGGGCTAAGGGACGGCCGGATTCACAGTTCCGGAGATCCTTACCTAGTTTCGGCAAGACTCTGATCATCTCCTCTCTCTTTGTTGGTGTCACTATACCTGTTGTTGCTATGTAGTTAAAGAGGGTTGTAAGATGAGGAATTAATTCTGAACTATACGTTTTATATAAGTGTGCTGTTAGGCCGTTCGGGCCCGAGGATTTGTGCAGTTTTAGTGAGGCAATGGCTTGTCTAACCTCCTCCTCATCAATAGTTTCTCCTAAGATATCATTTTGTGTTTGCATTACTTGTGGCAGATCTATCTCCTGTAGGTAATCCTGTTGAGCCGGTCGTATCTGCGGTATATAAATTTGCGTAGAATTGCCCCATAACCTGTGCCTTCTCCTGTTCCGAAGTTACGAGCTCTCCAGAAGGAAGAAGTAGCTCTCCTATATATTAATTTTCCCTGCAGATCCTCAACTACCTTGCTAGGTGCGCTCCTACCTTATTGCCCTGTGAATAGGATGTTTACTTGAGCCTCAGAAGCGTGAGCTCTGCCCTCTTCGCATAGATTGCATTCAATTTTCCCTGTATCGCTGCCACTTTCCTCTGAAGGGCCAATGTAGGAGTCTGCTTGTGGGTCTTCTCTAGGGAACTCAATTCCTTCTCTAGGGTCAATCTGTCATTGGGCCTTTGTTTATTTAAGGCTGAGTTTAACCCTACACATTGGCCTCTCAATACTGCCTTAAAGGCGTCCCAGTTATTGGAGGGAGACGTATCCTGGGGGGTGTTCTTTTGAAAGAACTCTCTAATACTTTTGCGAAGCTTGTCTCAGGACATTTTATCTCTGAGCAGGACCCGGGGAAAGAACCAGCGTTAACTTTTCGGTGTGGACTTGTTCCATTCAAGGGAGATAAAAAATGGTGCATGATCTGATATAGTGATCGGGTGGATTTCTGCCTCCCTGATTTCGTGTGCAAGTGCTTGACTTAGGAATACGTAATCCAACCTGGAGTAGAGCGATGGACATGAGAAAAATGTATAGTCTCTATCCCCGGGATGTTGCTTTCCCCAAGCATCTAGTAGTCCCAGATCGTGAATGGCATGTTTAAGGGTTTTGGAGAAGCTGTCTGTTTGTGTTCTGTGTGTATGTGTGCTATCTTTTCCCGAGTGCCAAGTGAGGGTAAAGTCTCCCATAAAGATGATATCTCCTTCTGCGAAACCCCCTAATAATATCAACTTTGTTGAGATATGGGTCCCCTGATTGGTGTTGGGAGCGTAGATCGCTGCCACTGTGCACAAGCGCCCCTTTATTCTCCCTTTCACCATTAATATTCACCCTTCTTTATCTGTTTTTTAACCCTCTGGTGGGAATTTTAAGGTTGACTGGAATAAAAGTGCCACCCCATTATGTTTCGTGGAAGAGGACAATTTATATATCAGGGGGAATTTTCTGTATTTCAGTCTATGATCTTCGGATCTTTTAAGATGGGTCTCCTGCAGGGCCACTATATCATAGTGTTGGTCAGTTAAGTATTTCCATAGTTTGTGTCGCTTGCTCAGGGAGTTAAGTCCCCTAGTATTCCATGGGAGTGCTGTAAGTGCCATTATGTTAGTTTGTCTGGAACCATTCTCCACTTTCCAAAATGCCCTGTCCTCCCCGGGTCCTCTCCCCGGTCTTCCCCTCCTCCCACTTATTCGCACTCCCACCATGTTACCAGCTGAGTTTTTGAGATCCCCGGTTTGATATCGTTATTTGTACCCTGAGTACCTGCATCAGAATAAACAAAAAAGAAAAACCCCAAGAAAACTGGTTGAGACAACAGGTCCCCGTAGTAGTCCAGTGGCATCATAATCAATAGCCATGGTGGGCGATTCGGACCAGTAACGTCACTTTGTCTCCATTTATTGCTATTGAAAGTAAGATTCATATTCATAGTTGTAGAATGTTCATGGCAGTCTCTCCATAACTGGAGATTCCTGTAGTTTTAAAAGTCCGGTGTGTGATCATTAAAGGATGCGCTTATGCCACTATATCGAGGGAGGCTATATCCTTGGTAGGCCTGAGATTTTCCTCTAGGGCTCAGTCTCGTATATTTTACACAGTAGGTCAGCCCTCTCTGTGTCAGTGTCACTTTCATAGTTTTACCTCCTTATCGTCTCTTCTGCTTATGGGCTCGTTGGGAGAGCCATGGGCCTCCTCCTGTAGGTCTCGGGGAGGATGTTCCGGTTGTCGCAATATCGCAGTCTGTGTCCCCGTCCTCTTGGGGTGCCACCCCCAGAAGCCTCAAGGCCTCATTTACTTCAGTAAAGTGATGGCTCCTGTTACAGTATTCAAAAGCCAGACCAAACGGGTATTTCCAGCGATATCTGATATTTTCCAATCTAAGTTTGTCCGTGACAGGGTGGAATTTCTGGCAACGTGCCAGTGTTGCCGGGGCCACATCCTGAAACAAAAGGCATGAGGCTTCCTGGAATGACACAATCGCTCTTTTCCTGGAGGCTTGCAGGATCGCTTCTTTTGTTTTGAAAGAGTGCAATTTGGCTAAGATATCCTTCGGCTGCTGTTTCTCACACAGGGACATTCTTTCCACCCTGTGCACTCTATCTATTTTAATGTCGGCTGAGGGAGAGTTTAACAGTTCCTGCGAACAGGCCTATTACAAAGGCCTCTAATTCAGATCCCTCCGCTCCTTCCTCCAGGTGTCTAATCCTGATGTTAACCAGCGAGATCTGTTTTCTAAATCTTGCCCTTCAGGACTGCCTCCCATAACTGGGCTTGAAGAGAGGCGGCAGTGTCATTCATGCGTTCTACTCTCTGTTCCAGTTCCGCCGTTTTGGTTTCTAGTTCCACCACCCTGCTCCCTGCTGACGTAAAGCCATCAGTTTCTCGGAGAGATCAGCTATCAGCGCCTCCAGGGAGGTAGCCAAGTCTTCTTTAAATTCCTCCCACAACTCCTTCTTAAAGTCGCTTAGGGAAGGCAGGAGGTCCTGCTTCGTGAGCGCCATTGTTTCCAGTTCTCCAGATCTCGCCGGTTCTCACCTGCCTCTGTAGGGGCAAAGTAGCTGGATACCCTGTTGCTTTATTGCTTTTTTGGCGGCATAAAGAAATCTATAGCTCCAAGCAATGTGTAGTAGAAGGTTCAAACTTGTTTTTAGACGGCTATTCCCTACTATGCATCATTGCCATTGGGTAATAGCAGTGCTAAAGTGGGTGATGTGTGGTATTTTAGCTTTTCCGCCCTGTTTAAGGAATATTTGTTTTCCTATGAGCTCCTGTTAGTCTCTCTCGAGGTGCTCCCTTGTAGGCCCCTATGAGTTATCTTAGGTCACCATCTTTAGGTCAGGCGTGTGTTCATAGTTCACTATTCCTCAGTTCAGTGTAGGGTGCAAGGCCACTCTAAAGTTGTCCACCTCTCTAGCCCCGCTCTAGTACCTCTCGGGCTCTACCTCCATGGGTGTTCTCTTTTCCCCACTTTCTTGGTTTGCCTCTCACCTTCCTCTCGACTCTCTGGCCGCCATCTTGAGGTCAGGCAACCGTTGGCTCAGCCGATCTTTCCACGGGCCTTTCCCTGCAATCAATAGTGTCAGCTGTGTTAGGTTTTGTGCCCGTGTTATTTGCCGGTAATAGTGGTGGCTTCTACTATTCACCTCCTGCCCCTCTGTGTAGGGGACCGCTCAGTCGCTGCGTTCCACTGCGATCCGCTCCGGTATATTCCTCCTCTTTTTGGGGTGGCCCTCCTCCGGTACCTCCATTGCTGGTTCAGTGTTCCCGCTGTCCTCAGCTGCCCCAGTGCTGTATCGGCCGCTCACTGTGTTGTGAGGAAACCGCTTGTCTCCTTATCACGACTGCAACGCCGGTTGTTCCTCTGATGTGTTTTCGGCCAGGCCCCTCTGTGCCTCGCCTGTTGTACAGGCCCCCTTCTCATCCGACCTCATCCGTTCGTGTTTTGGGCACCAATGTTGTCAGGAAAGCTGTCTTTGTTGTTGGTGAGTACCGCCTCAATGATCCTGCCGTTTTTGTTTTCTGTTGTCTATGAAAAACTTACATTTCTGCCAAGAGGGTGACGGAGCTGTCATGGATTACGTCCTCCTGGCCATCTTGGCTGGCCACGCCTGTACAGGATTTTTTGACTTCAGAGGTGCCTCCTTCAACTACGAGTTTAGTGAATTAGAAAAACATGCAGTCTATACTCTTTGTTATCCCTGTTGGCAGCTCACCATGGCTCTTACTTTTCATCCACATCTAGACCCGTTCTCTCACTGGTCTCCCTACATCGCCCACGCCCTTCCAACCCTGGTTGTCTGGTATGGCCGCCTAAAGCATCATCAGACTACATGCAGCCGCCAGACTCGCAAAGATCATAGAAGGTTACAATAGCCCTGATATTTGTCAGCTCGCTGAGCTCTGAAACCCTCTCCATGGGGTATTAAAACATTTGCTTCATCCCAACACCTCATATCGCCTCAAAACCAAACCTTGCAACTGGAGTCCATGTTTAGGTTCCACTGAAACTGAGCTAGAAGAACAGCACACAAGCGAAGCCCCTTCCCGTCTCAAGGAAAGAGATTAAGTACTTCATAAGGACCCTTAGACCAAGGTATTTGCAGTACTATTACAAAAAATCCTTCTAGCTCAGTGAAACTGACATACGACTAATAGTAAGCGGTAGGACTGCAGTACACAAAAGGGGGTTTGCCATCTCGGAGTGCCCATAAATGGCACTAAGTGAGGAACTGAGATCCCCTTTACAGAATAAAAGGAAAACAGAAAGTAACTGTGGCTCTCCACGGATGTGCACACATGTAATTATAGATCAGAGCAAGAGAAGGTAGAACCCAAACAGCTGTCAGTCTAGACAAAATTCGTAGAGCTATTTTTTTTTAAGAAAAGCCTTTCTTGGATGAGATTTAAGATCTTTGTTAGTTGTGTATGGGTGTGTATCTGAAATAAGTAATTTCACTTGCTGGTAGTCTCAACACTGAGGGCATGTGATAGATAAAAAATGGGGTCTGGACTAAAGTTTTAGTTATTTGTGCATCTCACAATAACCATCAGCAGAATCTTCGGATTCTGTCTTAGGCGGGGTTAAAGTGCTATTTGTCAAATACAAGGAGAAGAGGTTTGAAAGAGGTGGAAAGGAGGCCCCAATTTTTCCTACCTCAGGGCATTGTTGGACCAAAGGATGGCCCTGGTACAAATACCAAAATGCAAAGAAAAACAGTGCTTGCTAAGCCTCTTGCACCAGACACACAACAAAATGGGATCAATTCATCTCTGTAATTTGAACAAATTAAAAAATGCATTTATTGATATTCCTATAATCTTGAGTGAACTGATCAAGGAGCACTTTTTAGATGACATAGGGGACTATGTCAGGGACGGGGGTGGGACAATAGGGTCATCACCAGCGGTGACAGTAGGCAGTCCGATAGAAGGGATGCTGACGATGACCTTCTAAGAGTTTCTTTGGGCTTTACCACTTATCCTTCTCACAAATTAGGTACTGATTACATAAGAAAAGTCAGAGGAGAATGGGTGTGAAACGAAGTTGTTGATTATGTGCTTTCAAGCAAGAAGGGCACTTCTAGTTGTAAATACAGTGCGAACAAGCATTGGCATGGCCAATAGGTCTGGCCTTTGGGACCTTATAAGTGTTTAGCCAGAGCTATTGGCTTTGCCAATATCTTTAAGCTAAGTTGTAGAGCAGTGTGGCTGCTGTGCAACATGTTGAAAAGTTATAATAAAGTGTTACAAGCATTTTTGTTACCTTATATATAACCTAGTAGACATTATGTACAACTGAATGACCCTATTAAAAAAAGAATTAACATATCTAATGTGTTCCAGTTTGTTTGTCCTTGCAATGCTGGCAACTTCTTCCTGCCTGTTCTAATGCTTGTTTGTTATATTATATATAAATACATATAATTTTTGTTATGGGGAGGATATAAACAATGGGAGGGTGGAGGTTGGGAAATAGTACTTGAATTACAACACAAATAGTGGAACGATACTAGGGGAGAATCAACAGGTGCCGGATTCTCAGGGCAGACTGAGGTGATGCTGAGTTGGTGATGTGCTTGTGCGGAGGTGATGCTCAGGTGATGCTGAATGATACTGAGGTGCTGCTGAGTGATGCTGAGGTGGTGCTGAGTAATGCTAAGGTGGTGGTGCTGTGCTGGTGCTCAGGGGGTGCTGAGCTGGTGCTGAGTGATGCTGAGTTGATTTTGTGCTGAGGTGATGATCACTGATGCAGAGGTGGTGCTGCACTGATGATGAAGTGATGCTATGTTGGTGCTAAATTGAGGCAAAGATAGGGCTGCGCTGGTGGTGGTGCACTGATGGGGAGGTGGTGCTGTGCCGATGCTGAGATGGTGCTGTGCTGATGCTGAGATGGCGCTCTGCTGATGTTGACATTGTGCTGCGCTGGTGCTGTGCTGGTGCTGCACTGATGCTGAATTGGTGCTGCTGTGGTGGTGGTGCACCAATGAGGAAGTGGTGCCGTGCTGATGCTGAGATGGTGCTGTGCTGATGCTGAGGTGCTGCTGTGCTGATGCTCAGATGATGCTGAGTTATACTGACCTGGTGCTGAGGTGGTTGTGTGCTTGTGTGGAGGTGGTACTCAGGTGGTGATGAGTGATACTGAGTTGATGCTGTGCTGGTGCTGAAGTGATGCTGCACTGGTGCTGCGCTAATGCTGAAGTGGTGCTGCATTGGTGCTGAGGTGGTGCTACGTTGAAAATGTGGTGGGGCTGCGCTGGTGCTGAGTTGATGCTTCGCTGGTGGTGGTGCACTGATGCGGAGGTGGTGCGGTGCTGATACAGAGGTGGTGCTGTGGTGGTGTTGAGTGATGCTGTGGTGGGGATGAATGATGCTGTGCTGGTGATGCGCTAGTAGTGAGGTGGTGCTGCACTAGTGCTGGGGTGGTGGTGTGCTTGTGCGGAGGTGGTGTTCAGGTGGTGCCGAGTAAAACGGAGGTGGTGTTCAGTGATGCTCAGGTGGTACTGTGTGATGCTTTGTTGGTGCTGTGGTGTTGTTGAGAGATGCTGGTGCTGAGGTGGTGGTGAGTGATGCTGTGCTGGTTCTGAGGTCGTGGTGCTGCACTGATGCTGAGGTAGCGCTGCGCTGGTACTGAGGTGGTGCTGCACTGGTGCTGAGGTGGTGCTGTGCTGGTGCTAAGGTGGTGCTGCGCTGGGGCTGAGTAATTTTGAGGTGGTGCTGTGCTGGTGTTGTGGTAGTGCTCAGGTGGTTCTGAGTGACGCTCAGGTGGTGCTGCGGTGGTGCTGCTGAAGTGGTGCTGAGTGATGCTAACTGGTGCTGAAGTGGTGCTGCACTGATGCTGATGTGGTTCTGACGTGGTTCTGAGGTAGAGCTTCACTGATGCATTGGTGCTGAGGGGGTGCTGCACTGGTGCTGGGGTTGTGCTCAGGTGGTGCTAAAGTGGCGCTGTGCTGGTGCTGAGTGATGCTGGTGTGGTGCTCTGCAGGTATTGTTCAGGTGCTGCTGAATGATGCTCAGGTGGTACTGCAGTGGTGCTGCTGTAGTGGTGATGAGTGACGCTGACTGGTGCTGCGCTGATGTTGAGGTGGAGCTGAGGTAGTGCACTGATGCCCAGGTGGTGCAGTGCTGATCCTGCAGTGGTGCTGTGCTGGTGTTGAGTGATGCTGAGGTGGTGTTGAGTCATGCTGAGGTGGTGGTGCTGTGCTGGTGCATAGGTGGTGCTGAGCTGGTGCTGAGTCATGCTGAGCTGGTGCTCAGTGATGCTGAGCTGGTGCTGTGCTGATGTGATGCTGTGCTGATGCTGAGATGGTGCTGGGCTGATGCTGAGGTGGTGCTGCATTGGTGCTGAGTTGCTGCTGAGGTGGGGCTGCACTGGTTGTGGTGCACTGATGCAGAGGTAGTGCTGTGCTGATGCTGAGATGGTGCACGGTTCTCAGGCGATTTACTGCACTATTTGCATTTTATAATCTATGACATTTCTTTTCTGAAATTCCGTCTGCTTACAGTCTCAAACCCACTGAAGAGGATTAAGTGTAACACTTTGGCAACCAAAACAACTAAATAAACATACATATAAATCAGCTTAAACAACAGCACCATCATTAATTCATAGTAAATACAATTTTACAGCTTAAAATAACTATGGGGGAGGGGAGCAAAGAGAAAGAGCTGCAACCAAAACAAGGCTTTTTAACACTCAGACAAAAAGACAAGTGCCTCGTTTAAAGTCAACAGCACAATAACATTCTGTGTGCAACTGCAAGAGTATTGAACAACAGCCTATGAAAACAAAAAAATTCAGACTGTTGAGATCTGGTCACATTGATATGCCTACCATGGAATGTATGCAGAACACCGAGCTGGCTAGTCTGCCTCAGCTCTCAGGTTCTGTTTATCTCTCAGAAAGCCGATTTATGAGGGAGGTAGTAAGCAGTAAATAATTGATCCGGCTCTATCTACCCAGCCCGGCCTGATGAGTGCCCGAGATGCATGGCCCCTGCAGCTGGCTTTTTACACATGGTCTGGCAGTGTACATACATTGAATCATACTGTGTGAGAAGTTGGCCTGGCATATGCTGTCCACTAATTATAGTGGGCACCTTGCACCAGTCCAAACAACCCCTTATTGGAGATAGGTTAAAGACAACCTTATTGAAAGCTATCCTAGTGGTAGCTATGGAGAGCAGCCTTCAGGCTAAGTCTTGAAGGAATGTAAAGCAGCTTGTTTTACCAGTCTATAATCTCTTGAGTGACCAAATGAAAGAGCACCACACCAGGTATATATTCAAAATATATGTATTTATTGCTAAACACACCCCTCTAGTCTCTTTATGAGGCTAGAGTTCGAAGTACATAAGTTATAAGATATTAAATCACAGTAATAGCACAAATACACGTTTGGGCCCTAGGGGCGTGCCAAACCATATACCAATAAAGTGGTATGCGAACCACGACTGAACTAGACACTAGGCCTAGAGCCTCTAGAAGTGCTTGGACCACAAGGAACCACCCAAGGTAGTGACACAGGGGACCCACGGGAGACGCGTGCAGTGTAAATACACAACCGCGATACGCCGTTAACTTCTATGGAGAAAGTCGGGATCGGGAAAATAGAGGAAAGGGACACTTAAAAGAGGACTAGGACAAAACCCTTTGAGATCTAGGACTTTGAAGAGTCTCTACCCACGGGAGCACCGGAGTACTCGTGTTACCTCACCCAGGGAAGCCGGGTGCATAGGTGCCTTTCGGGGTCGGGTTTCGTCGTCGAGTCGAATGGCGATCTGCTGCAAAGTGCTGCTGGCGGCCAAGAGAAAAGTGTCCGGGTGGATCCAAGAGTGGATCGGAGTTCTGGTGAACCTGAAAGCAGAGGGGACAGAGTCTGGGTCACTAGCCAGTGACCAGGAAGGCGATGGACAGATGCTCACCGATGTCGAGTGCTTCAGGTGCGTTGACGGTCGTCTTGACTCTTCAGCCACGAGGTCCGGGAGGCGTTGTCGGCGACCAGGAGCAGGATTCGGGCTGGTACTCGATGTCTGTCGAGTGCTGAGGTGTCGGCGACCGGATTGGACCCAACAAGCCTTGGCAACGGCAAGTCTTGAGTAAGATGTAGATCATCAATGGTGCAGACCAGCAAGGTCTGTGGAACTCACCCAGCGAGGGTAAGTGAGGGCAGGCCTGGAGCAACCAGGATGCCAAGTAAGAAAAGGATTGGCCTTCGTTAAGGGCTACTAGCCAACGGGCTAGCGACCGCGAAGGAGCCTCGTGACGCCGCACGTGGAGCTGGCTTGCAGGACACTCGTGGAGTGGGGGCCAGTGATCTTCGGTGCAGGTGGTGCTGGAGGCTAGGGCTACTCGGAGCCCACAGCACGACTTCTTGGGAGACCCAGAAGATGATGCACTTGCAAATGTGCTCGGTGTCCAGGGGTCACGGTCTCAAGTCACCCACGATAGCCACGGGCCTCAGCTTTGCTGGGGACTCAGGGTAGCCTCGGGGAAGTCTGAGAATCCACCTCTGGTGATGCGATGACTTCGGCGCCCGACGGGAGCTTCAGAAATGCGAACCGGACAGATGCTTCTTTGGTGCCTGCCAAGCAGGGGAGTCACTCCTTGACCCCAAGGGAGATTCTTCAGTCCTCTAATCTTGTCGTAGAGCGTCGAAGGTCCAGGATTCAGTTTCAGAGTTTCGTCCAGGTATAATCTAAAGTCCTAAGGACTGGGTTCCTACCTTTATTCTAAAAATAGGGGTTGGACTACTCTGTGGCCCCACCTATGGGTGGGTCAGGGCAGAGGGGTGGCTACACCCCTTTCCCTTTGTCCAGTTCGCGCCAAAGCAGGGGCTGCAAGCCCCTGATCCGGTTTGAACTGGGGTATGCACAGGGACACCAAATGTGCCCCCAGTGCAGGACTTCAAAGCACCCGAAAGTGCTCCCGCCCAGCCCCAATACACATTATCCTGTCTGGGGAGGTGGTCACACCTCCCTGGGACAGGAAACCTATTGTCCAGGCCTCCCCTGCCGGAGTTTCGTCCAGCAGCAGGAGGCCAGACTCGTGTCTGTGGCAGCAGCATCCATTTTGTGATGCCAGGGCTCTGGAAAGAAGTTACCGGACTCGTCAGAGTTAACATGTCTTTCCCTCTAGAAGGGTGGAATGCTACCCCCGCCGCCAGCATTGGCGGGGGTAGTATTCCAAGATGTTTGACACCAAACACGACATGTTTAGGTGCAGCCATTCCAAAGTTAGCATTTTACCGCGAGGATATAATGCGCTTAAGAGTATATGGTCAGGCTGCACTACAAACAGCATCAGAGATGGTCTCCGAACGCTGCAGAGGGGCCCTGCTCATGCAGGGGCACCCTCTCACATAGGAACCCTGCACTCTGCCTTTAGGATTGATAAGGCCTGCCTTAGGAGTGACTTATAGGTTTCTATGTGTGTATGTATTTCGTGATATAGGTAACCTACATCACAGTAAGGGGTGCATGCACCACCTTACCCAGGCAGCAGTAGCAGACCTGTGGTGTCAGTTTGGATGGCCTTCCAGGGGTGGTATAATACATGCTGCAGCCCCTGGCAGGCCTCTGAGGTACCTATGCCCTTGGTACATAGTATACCATATACTAGGGACTTATAAGGGCACTCCAGATCCCAATCAGTGATGTGCCTAAGGCACATGGAAACCATTTTAGAGAGGAAGCAGCTAGGCTGGGGTTCTGATTAGCAGGGCCCCAGCCAGACTAATGTCGAAAAACAGTGAAGCATCAGCAAAAAGTGGGGGTACCCATGTGAAGCAGATCCTACTCTCCTACACAACCCCCCCAAACGTAGGGACATTAAACTAACCTTGCCCAGTTAAGTCTTCATGTTCTAAGTGGAAATACCTAGAGAGTCCATCTGCATTCGCATGGTTACTCCCAGGCCTATGTTCCACTGTAAAGTCCATCCCCTGTAGGGAAATGGACCACCTAAGCAGTTTGGGGTTTTCACCCTTCATTTGTTTTAGCCATAAGAGGGGCTTATGGTCTGTCTGAACCAGGAAGTGTGTACCAAACAAGTATGGCCTCAACTTCTTCAGAGCCCAGACCACAGCAAAGGCCTCCCTCTCTATGGCTGACCAACGTTTCTCTCTAGGGGTCAGCCTTCTGCTAATAAAAGCTACTGGCTGATCCTGACCTTCTTCATTCAATTGTGACAGTACAGCCCCTACCCCCAATTCAGATGCATCAGTTTGAACAATGAACTTCTTGGAGTAATCAGGACTCTGCAGAATTGGAGCAGTGCACATGGCCTGCTTGAGGTCATCAAATGCCTTTTGACAGCTAACTGTCCACTGAACCTTTTTGGGCATTTTCTTAGAAGTTAAGTCATTCAAGGGTGTCACTATTGATCCATACCCCTTGACAAATCTCCTATAGTACCCAGTCAGGCCTAAGAAGGCTCTCACCTGAGTCTGGGTAGTGGGAGAAGTCCAGTCCATGATGGTCTGGATCTTGCTCTGCAAAGGTTGAACCTGGCCTCCACCCACAAGGTGGCCCAGGTACACAACCTGACTCTGCCCTATCTGGCACTTAGTGGCCTTGATAGTCAGGCCTGCCTTTTGCAGGGCCTGTAAAACATTCCTGAGGTGGACCAGGTGATCCTCCCAGGTGGAGCTAAAGACAGCAATATCGTCTAGATAAGCTGCACTATAGGCTTCCAGTCCTTTGAGAACTGTATTCACCAACCTCTGGAAAGTGGCAGGTGCATTTTTCAGACCAAAGGGCATTACCACAAATTGATAATGCCCACTAGGGGTTGAAAATGCTGTTTTGGGCTTTGCAGTATCAGCTAGTCTGATCTGCCAGTAGCCAGCTGTTAGGTCAAATGTGCTGAGATATTTGGCAGAGGCCAAAGTATCTATGAGCTCATCTGCCCTGGGTATTGGATGGGCATCAGTCCTAGTGACTGCATTGAGACCCCTGTAGTCTACACAAAACCTCATCTCTCTTTTTCCACCACTGGTGTGAGGTTTCGGTACTAGGACTACTGGACTAGCCCAAGGGCTATCTGAGGGCTCAATTACTCCCAATTCCAACATTTTCTGGACTTCAGTCCTGATACAGTCCCTGACATGGTCAGGTTGCCTATAAATCTTGTTTTTAATAGGCAGACTGTCCCCAGTGTCCACTTCATGAGTGCACCAGGTGGTCTGACTGGGTGTCAGTGAAAACATATGTCGAAACTGATTGAGGACTTGCCTGCAATCAGTTTGTTGCTGGGTAGTGAGGCTGCCTGCCAAGGCTACACCATCAACTGACCCATCGTCAGGGTTCTGTGAGAGCAGGTCAGGGAGTGGGTCACTCTCTTCCTCCTGCCCTTCATCAGTAGCCATGAGCAAGCCCATGTCTGCCCTGTCCACATATGGTTTTAACCTGTTGACATGGAGAACCCTGTGGGGACTCCTGGGTGTTCCTAGGTCCACTAAATAAGTGACCTCACCCTTCTGCTCAACAATAGTGTGGGGTCCACTCCATTTATCTTGGAGAGCTGCTGGGGCCACTGGCTCCAACACCCACACCTTCTGTCCTGGCTGGTAAACAGTCAGAACAGCCTTTTGGTCATGCCAGGCCTTTTGAAGTTCCTGGCTAGCCTCAAGGTTTTTGGTTGCCTTTTTCATGTACTCAGCCATCCTGGAGCGGAGACCAAGTACATAGTCCACTATATCTTGCTTTGGGGGCTTGAGAGGTAACTCCCATCCTTCCTTCACCAAGCACAGTGGACCCCTCACAGGGTGGCCAAACAGAAGCTCAAAAGGGCTGTAACCAACCCCCTTCTGAGGCACCTCCCTATATGCGAATAAAAGGCAGGGCAAGAGTATGTCCCATCTACGCCTAAGCTTTTCTGGGAGCCCTTTAATCATGCCCTTCAAGGTTTTGTTGAATCTCTCAACTAAACCATTGCATTGTGGGTGATAGGGTGTGGTGAACTTATAAGTCACTCCACACTCCTTCCACATTGCTTTCAAGTACCCAGACATGAAGTTAGCACCCCTGTCTGATACTACCTCCTTAGGAAAGCCCACTCTTGAGAAGATTCCCAGGAGGGCCCTTGCCACCACAGGTGCTGTAGTGGTCCTGAGGGGAATAGCTTCTGGGTACCTGGTGGCATGATCCACTACCACCAGGATAAACCTGTGCCCAGAGGCTGTTTGGGGATCCATGGGACCAACAATGTCAATCCCTACCCTCTCAAAGGGCACCCCCACCACAGGTAGTGGTATCAGGGGGCCTTTGTAGTGCCACCTGCTTTGCCACTGGCTTGGCAGGTTACACAGGAGCGACAAAACTCCTTACTGTCTTCAGACATGTGGGGCCAGTGAAAGTGAGGGACAATTCTGTCCCAAGTCTTGTTCTGGCCCAGGTGTCCTGCTAAGGGAATATCATGGGCTAGGGTCAATAGGAAGCCCCTGAACTTCAAAGGTATTACCAACCTCCTGGTAGCACCAGGCTTGGGGTCTCTACTCTCTGAGTACAGGAGTCCATCATCCCAATACACTGTATGGGGACCACTAGCTTTCCCAGCAGCCTCAGCAGCAGCTTGCTGTCTGAGGGGTTCAAGGGCGGGGCAGCTCTGCTGCTCCTGGCTCAGATCTGCCCTAGAAGGTCCCCCTGTCCCCAAGAACTCAACCTGGTCAGGTTCAAGTTCCTCTGGGACAGTTCCTTCTTCAGGGCTGAGATCATCCCCCTCAAGGGACTGATCTTCCTCCTGAGCCAAGGGGGAAGGCACTGCCTTAACCCTACTACTCCTCCTCTTGGAAGGCACTTGGTCCATTCTTCCAGAATCCAAGGCCTGTTCAGTGCTAGACATTTTGGCTTGTGACCTGGTCACAGCAAACACATCTGCAGGGATCCCCAGCATTTCTGCATGGGTCCTGAGCTCCACTTCTGCCCAAGCAGAAGTCTCTAAGTCATTGCCAAGCAAGCATTCGACTGGTAGGTTTGCACTTACCACAACCTTCTTAAGGCCAGTTACCCCTCCCCAGGAGAAGTTAACAACTGCCAGAGTATGGTCTGTTCTGACATTGCTAGCATTGGTCACTTGGTACATTTCACCAAGCATAACTTGCCCAGGTAGCACAAGGTCTTGTGTCACCATTGTGACACTTGCCCCTGTGTCCCTAAATGCCAAAGCCTCACGTCCATTGATTAAAGGCTGTTGTCTGTACTTGCCCAGATTACTGGGACTCACAGTGGAGGTCACATCCATGCCTCCATCACAGACTAACACAGCCTGAGTCAGTTCTCTGACTAAGTCAGAGCCCAACTCAGTTCCCAGGGTGAACCCTACTAAACCCTTTGCTGGAGCACTTCCACCAACTGTACTAGGGGGAACAGGTGCCTTAGGGGCATTGGTGGGTGCTGGACTGGAGTCTTTGGACTTGGTGCAATCACTGGTCCAGTGGGTCTTTTGCTTACAGACCTTGCACCATGGTTTTCTTTGGCCTTTACCCTTGGTAGACTGGGAATCCCCACCAGAAGAAGATTTTTGGGGGCCTGATGAAGACTTTTGATCTTTACCCTTCTCCCCACCCTTGTCAGAGTTCTTAGCATCTTGCTTCTTGGTTTCCCCACCTTGGTTCTGTACCTTCTGCTTCACCCTGGTCCTGACCCATTTGTCTGCATTCTTTCCCAATTCTTGGGGAGAGGTCAGATCAGAGTCTACCAGGTATTGATGCAACAGCTGATTTTGACAGTTATTAAGAATCTGCTCCCTCATTATCAGATTATACAATCCTGAGAAGTCACACACCTTACTGCCCATCAACCAGCCTTCCAGAGCCTTGGCAGAACAATCCACATAGTCTACCCAGTCTTGAGTCTGTGCTTTTTGGGTGTCTCTGAACTTCAACCTGTACTGTTCAGTGGTTAGGCCAAACCCATCAATAAGAGCACTCTTCAAGACCTTGTAATTGTCAGCATCCTCCTCTCTAACAGTGAGGAGCTTATCTCTACCTTTGTCAGCAAAGGAGAGCCACAAGATTGCTGCCCACTGCTCCTGAGGGACCTTCTGTACTTTACAGGCCCTCTCTAAAGCAGTTATCCATTTGTGGATATCATCCCCACTCTGGTAGGGAGGGACAATCCTGCTCAGGTTCCTATGGTCATAGGACCTTTCCCTGTCTCTAGGGACATGGCTGCCACCATGGGACTCTAGTCCCAACTTTCTTCTCTCTCTAAGGAGATCTAGGGATTCACTATCTAAAGCCAATTGCTTTTTTCTGAGTTCCAGCTGAGTTTCCTCATACTGGACTAGCCTCTTTCTTCTCTCATGAGAGGATTCCCTCCTATGAGATGAGACAGAGCTCCCTATAGAGGTGCCAGAGTGGTTAGACTCCTGAGAAGGAGACCTAGACCTTCTGGGCACACTCTTAATCCTTCCTGGGGGACAAAGAGGGCATCATCTTGATCATCCTCATCATCATCCACAGGAGGGATTTGGTTTTCCAGGTCAGGGTCATTGTCACCCTCCTGGCCAGTTTCAGAGGGGGGGGCTGGGGGTACTGGTACCCCTAGCATCCTCCTCTTCTCCTGCCCCACCCTCAGCTCCTACCCCTTCAGTCCCTACAGGCTTACTAAGGTCATAAACCACCAACAACTCCTTGAGGTGTTGGGTGGTGGGGCTTTGGCCTGTCCTTATTTTTCTCAAGTTACATAAAGCTCTCAATTCCAAGAATGGGAGTGTATCATACTTGGAGGGTGGAAGCTCAATGGCTTCCTGCAAGGATTCTTTGGATCCTGCCCTTAAAGACATTACTAGTGTGGTGTGGTGTGGTGTATGCACTACCTACTCTAGTGTGGCCTACTAAACTCTCTTGAGTTGTAGAAAGGGTTGTGCTATCCCTTCACACACAACTCTAAGTTCAGTAGAACCTACTGTTATTCTAAGCTTAAATTATATGTACCTTAGGTACCTTTAGTGGTTTTCAGTTGATCAATTCACTTGAGATTATCTGGTAAAACAATAGCAAGCTGGAATCCCACACGCTGCACACCAATGTGAGAAGTTGGCCTGGCATATGCTGTCCACTAATTATAGTGGGCACCTTGCACCAGTCCAAACAACCCCTTATTGGAGATAGGTTAAAGACAACCTTATTGAAAGCTATCCTAGTGGTAGCTATGGAGAGCAGCCTTCAGGCTAAGTCTTGAAGGAATGTAAAGCAGCTTGTTTTACCAGTCTATAATCTCTTGAGTGACCAAATGAAAGAGCACCACACCAGGTATATATTCAAAATATATGTATTTATTGCTAAACACACCCCTCTAGTCTCTTTATGAGGCTAGAGTTCGAAATACATAAGTTATAAGATATTAAATCACAGTAATAGCACAAATACACGTTTGGGCCCTAGGGGCGTACCAAACCATATACCAATAAAGTGGTATGCGAACCACGACTGAACTAGACACTAGGCCTAGAGCCTCTAGAAGTGCTTGGACCACAAGGAACCACCCAAGGTAGTGACACAGGGGACCCACGGGAGACGCGTGCAGTGTAAATACACAACCGCGATACGCCGTTAACTTCTATGGAGAAAGTCGGGATCGGGAAAATAGAGGAAAGGGACACTTAAAAGAGGACTAGGACAAAACCCTTTGAGATCTAGGACTTTGAAGAGTCTCTACCCACGGGAGCACCGGAGTACTCGTGTTACCTCACCCAGGGAAGCCGGGTGCATAGGTGCCTTTCGGGGTCGGGTTTCGTCGTCGAGTCGAATGGCGATCTGCTGCAAAGTGCTGCTGGCGGCCAAGAGAAAAGTGTCCGGGTGGATCCAAGAGTGGATCGGAGTTCTGGTGAACCTGAAAGCAGAGGGGACAGAGTCTGGGTCACTAGCCAGTGACCAGGAAGGCGATGGACAGATGCCCACCGATGTCGAGTGCTTCAGGTGCGTTGACGGTCGTCTTGACTCTTCAGCCACGAGGTCCGGGAGGCGTTGTCGGCAACCAGGAGCAGGATTCGGGCTGGTACTCGATGTCTGTCGAGTGCTGAGGTGTCGGCGACCGGATTGGACCCAACAAGCCTTGGCAACGGCAAGTCTCGAGTAAGATGTAGATCGTCGATGGTGCAAACCAGCAAGGTCTGTGGAACTCACCCAGCGAGGGTAAGTGAGGGCAGGCCTGGAGCAACCAGGATGCCAAGTAAGAAAAGGATTGGCCTTCGTTAAGGGCTACTAGCCAACGGGCTAGCGACCGCGAAGGAGCCTCGTGACGCCGCACGTGGAGCTGGCTTGCAGGACACTCGTGGAGTGGGGGCCAGTGATCTTCGGTGCAGGTGGTGCTGGAGGCTAGGGCTACTCGGAGCCCAAAGCACGACTTCTTGGAGACCCAGAAGATGATGCACTTGCAAATGTGCTCGGTGTCCAGGGGTCACGGTCTCAAGTCACCCACGATAGCCACGGGCCTCAGCTTTGCTGGGGACTCAGGGTAGCCTCGGGAAGTCTGAGAATCCACCTCTGGTGATGCGATGACTTCGGCGTCCGACGGGAGCTTCAGAAATGCGAACCGGACAGATGCTTCTTTGGTGCCTGCCAAGCAGGGAGTCACTCCTTGACCCCAAGGGAGATTCTTCAGTCCTCTAATCTTGTCGTAGAGCGTCGAAGGTCCAGGATTCAGTTTCAGAGTTTTGTCCAGGTATAATCTAAAGTCCTAAGTACTGGGTTCCTACCTTTATTCTAAAAATAGGGGTTGGACTACTCTGTGGCCCCACCTATGGGTGGGTCAGGGCAGAGGGGTGGCTACACCCCTTTCCCTTTGTCCAGTTCGCGCCAAAGCAGGGGCTGCAAGCCCCTGATCCGGTTTGAACTGGGGTATGCACAGGGACACCAAATGTGCCCCCAGTGCAGGACTTCAAAGCACCCGAAAGTGCTCCCGCCCAGCCCCAATACACATTATCCTGTCTGGGGAGGTGGTCACACCTCCCTGGGACAGGAAACCTATTGTCCAGGCCTCCCCTGCCGGAGTTTCGTCCGGCAGCAGGAGGCCAGACTCGTGTCTGTGGCAGCAGCATCCATTTTGTGATGCCAGGGCTCTGGAAAGAAGTTACCGGACTCGTCAGAGTTAACATGTCTTTCCCTCTAGAAGGGTGGAATGCTACCCCTGCCGCCAGGATTGGCGGGGGGTAGTATTCCAAGATGTTTGACACCAAACACGACATGTTTAGGTGCAGCCATTCCAAAGTTAGCATTTTACCGCGAGGATATAATGCGCTTAAGAGTATATGGTCAGGCTGCACTACAAACAGCATCAGAGATGGTCTCCGAACGCTGCAGAGGGGCCCTGCTCATGCAGGGGCACCCTCTCACATAGGAACCATGCACTCTGCCTTTAGGATTGATAAGGCCTGCCTTAGGAGTGACTTATAGGTTTCTATGTGTGTATGTATTTCGTGATATAGGTAACCTACATCACAGTAAGGGGTGCATGCACCACCTTACCCAGGCTGCAGTAGCAGACCTGTGGTGTCAGTTTGGATGGCCTTCCAGGGGTGGCATAATACATGCTGCAGCCCCTGGCAGGCCTCTGAGGTACCTATGCCCTTGGTACATAGTATACCATATACTAGGGACTTATAAGGGCACTCCAGATCCCAATCAGTGATGTGCCTAAGGCACATGGAAACCATTTTAGAGAGGAAGCAGCTAGGCTGGGGTTCTGATTAGCAGGGCCCCAGCCAGACTAATGTCGAAAAACAGTGAAGCATCAGCAAAAAGTGGGGGTACCCATGTGAAGCAGATCCTACTCTCCTACACACTGGAGGTAGGTTCTACAGACAATTAAACATGCTACGGGATGGGAATTTGTGGGCACCCCTGTCGAGGTACTGCTGGGCCCCAGTCAAGAGAAAGCTAAACCGTAAATTCTTGAGCTTGGGATGGATACTTGCTAAACCACGCATTGCAATCAAATGGATGAACATGAACCCACCAGAACATGGGGAATGGCTCTGGGACATGGTGGAATGGGCGACGTCAGAAGAGGTCAGAATGAAACACGTCAGAAAATACGAGAAAGTAGAGTACGACCTAAGGGCATGGAGGCAGGTGTATGTAGAGCGACAGACAGGGGCGGACACACCGAGCATGCAGAACACAGACGAATAATATACTGCTGTACAACACGACACATACACTGTCCAGCGCTGGGTGCTGGGAGGGACTGCAGGACATATTGGCGACCTGCAAAAATGAATCTGTACCCAAACCAGGAAATACTGTGTATCTGACCTGCCGCAATGCTTTACTTAAACCAAACTGTTATCGGCCAAGGTTTGTTTATATCTGAGTATTGTCAAGGGGGGAGAGTGGTGGGGGGGTGGGGTGGGTAGACGATTCGTGTTGGCACATCCTAGACGATGGATAATGGCATGTAGTTATGCGATACAAGATGTAACTAACTATTAACGTTGACAATTAATAAACATGTATATAAAAAAAAAGTAACTTATCCGGCTGGTAGGAGCTGGGCAGCAGCTGTGTGTGGAGGAGGGGACAGACATCTGGCACAAACTTGTGGCCGCTTCATATCTCCGATCCCTGCTGTGTATCATCCCATAATATTAAAATCTATCACTGACCTGGTGCGGATCGGGGAAGGCTAACATTAATAGCAGGAAGAAGGCAGGAGAGGGCAGCAACATGAAGAACAGCGGGATAGAGACATCGACTTAAGAGGGTCAAAAACATAAGAGACAGCAGGCGAACCTTTTAAATATTGTGGCCTCTTAAAATGTGAAGTCTGTTCACAACCAAATAGAACTGCAATGTCAGGCTATTATTTCGTATTTAAATCCTGCTTCCTTATTCTGCTGTTTGTTATAACAGTCCAGTGCCAAGAATAACAGGGACAGTATATCCAAACACGCACTGTCCTGTGTGTTTTTTCAATATTATAATTGTTCACCAACCGTATCAATTTCTATCTATGGGGAGATCCATAGACATGCTGCTGTGGGATTGAAAAACGCGTATGGTGATAAACGCTCACAACAGGGAAAGAGAGGCACCCACACGGGGACGACATAGTGTCCTGCAATAAATTACATGCAGTCTAAAACAACCTAGAGACCGTCCAAGTAGGGCAGGGGGCCGGCCGGCTGAAGAAACATAACACAAATAGCTGATTGATTGACTGTGCCCAACGAGTGCAAAAGAACATTAACTAAACTATGAGGCATGTCTCCTACGTTTACTTTAGCCAGGTTACCAATTACTGTGTGTCACTAAAGACGCAGTACTTTTGTGCCTTTATTCTGTATAATGCATGCTGGTACTTGTAGTCTTGCTTCACATTAACAGATTGTAGTAGTCAATTCGACAAAAGCCATAGAAATTCACATTACCTTTAATTACATATTTAAATTTGGCAGGTGAAGATTATAGTCTACAACAAGCTGGCTTTGTATTGTTTCAGGCTAAGTCAGCTCTTGCATGAGCGAACCATTGATCAGCAGGTTACACGCAGATCTGTGCGAGAAGGAGTTTAACACACTGCTAAAAGAAATACGTGTAGTTTGCTTTAGTTTAGATCGTCCTATTCTAATGGACTTTACAACTTTGTTATGAGCTGCTCTGCACCTTTCCATTTAAGTTATTGGTTCCAACGTGCATACCCGCCACCCCTCAAACTACAGTGTGATCCCCAGAGAAGCCTCCGACACTCACTGTGGGTTCAGGAGTTCAATGATGACTTGTTGTCATTGTTCAATACCTCCGAGAGGAAATCAGACGCCTGGGGAAAACAAGCAACGAAGGGGAGGGTGGGTGAAAGCAGTCACGGGGCACTGTACCTGCATTAACTTCCCTTATTTCTATTGGTTTCCAATCCTGAATTGTAATGCCTGCTTACTGCGAATGCTGTCCTTTACAGCACTCGCACGCTGCAATGGTGAATGAGCAGGGGGAGGCAGGAGAAACAAGCATTGGAAATGCAATAGGTCTCGCATTTTTTTAAGTTAGAGCTATTGGCATTGTAAATGGCAATGTCTGTTACCTACTAAGGGAGGATGGAGGGAGCAGTTGGTGTCGGAGTGCCAAAATGCTCTGTTGGAGAGTGACTGGCCAAAAGTAAAGCAAACAAGCAGCGACTTTAAAAAAAAGAAAGCACGTGTGGACCGTGTAAGTGTGTAGCCATGAAGCATATTTTTAACAACTAAGCTTGGGGAATACTTGGATATTACTTTGTGCCAGGGAACAAAACAGAGCCCGATAGAGACCCGTTTCAAGGCCCCCTTTTAAAAACTGCCGGTGCTCACCACCGGTGAGACCCGGCCCACTTAAAGCCCTGGGTTTTGCACTCTAATTGTGGAAATAATCGTAGGTATTGGTGCTTGGGTACCAACTCATGCACGTTTTCCATCCTAACTAGGTGGTTTTCCCATTAAATGATTCCTCCTTGGGAAATGTGAATAGGAAAGAAGGATGGCAGCACAAGTATACTTTTAAGTGGTAATTCCTGATCAGAAAGGAGTGTTGTTGCCATGTTTGGTATGTTCAGAATGGTAGTGATAAATGCTATTTACTGGTGTAGTTGGATTTTACATTACTATTCTTTTTTTTTTTTTTTTTTTACAAAATTGTGATACAGAACAAAAAAAGACAATACAATAATAGACAATACAGGCGTTAGAACCGGAAACAGAACGGAACATCGACATTACACCTTTGTGGGATGCAGCATGGATTACAACAGATCAAAGAGCAAATTGAAATTGTCTGCAGGACAGTAACGCCAAAAAAGAAAATCCAAATCCAAATCATACATATATCCATAATACTCAAAAAAAATAAAGATACATATCATGTCATATTAAGTGAGGTGGACTCCGCACAATATCTTACATAAAGCAGTAGTCAAATACCGATGATGGCGCCGTTAATGTGCATGTTATAATCATTCCAGAGCCACGGGGGATGCACCCAAGGAAGGCAGCAATCTGTGGGGTGTAACTGGGGGCCCAACACCTACCCCCTCAGTCCGTGGGGGGTTTGGCGAGTTAGGAACGGCCTGTGAGGCATTGAGTGTCCGTTGTAGAAATGTGCGGTATATGCACCAGATGTCACGAGGCCAGGAGGAAGGAGGCTGGAGCGAGGCGTAAATCTCGGAGTGGACATTACAATACGCCATGCTTCTAAGCCAGGCCGCCTTAGTTGGACGAGCCTTGGCTCCCCAGAGAGAGGCTATCTCGCGCTTCGCAAGCAGTAGGGCAATCGCTGCAAAGCGTCTATAGCACAGTTTGAGTCGCTGAACCATCCCCAGCAGCCCCAATTCAGGAGAGGGAACCAAGGGCGTTTCAATTATTTGAGATAGCACAGCAAATACCTCCTGCCAGTAGGGGAGAACGTGGGGGCAGGACCAGGACATGTGGGCAAAGTCGGCGTACAGGGCGTTGCACTTAGGGCAATTCGTTGGTTTAGAAGGGTCAAATTTGGCCAATTGAACAGGAGTCACATAAATCCTGTGGATGAATTTAAAATGGAGTAACTTGTGTCTATGGTTAGGGGATACCTTTTGCGTCTGCTCCAAGCAGTAGGCCCATTCTTTGTCCTACAGGGGACGTCCGATATCAGATTCCCACCGTTGACGCGCCCCGCTGTCCCGCACCGGCCGGAGTGCCATACATGCTTTGTATAGTTTTGTGACCAAATGTGTTACAGTAGTATCAGCTATAAGGAAGGTGAGCGGGGGGAAGTCGTCATGGGGGGCAGGGTAAGTAGCGAATGTAGCGCGGAGCGTCCCGTGGAGCCGAGCCACGTTAAGAGTATCCACACCGGTGAACCCAGGAAGCTGTGTCAAATCAGACAGCTTACGTGCCCGACCGTCCGGGAATAAGGATCCAAAAGTGTCGAGCCCCAGTTTGGCAAAGGTCACAAGCACCCCTCTATCAGTTGTTAACAGCAAAAAGGGGTTATTGGCAAGCGGAAGTGCAGGCGAGTAAAGGGGACAAGACCCGTATAGTCGATTCAACTTGCGCCAAGCCCAACACGTGGTGGCCAGGGGCTGAATGTCATGGGCATCAAGGTGGATTCCCTTTGGGAGTAGGGACGCTAAGGGCGTTGGGGCAGCCAGCTCCTTGTCCGTTTTTGTGTAAGGTATCCTGGCATCAGGATGGAACCAATGGTGGGCAAATTGCGCCTGCGCCACCAGAAAATATAGTTGGGGATCTGGAACTGCGAATCCTCCCCGGGCATTTACATTACTATTTTGGAAATGACACATTTAGAAAGTGGGCATTTGTCTGTGCTTATGACTTTGTTATTTGCAGCCTGACTCAAATACACGGCTGGGCTGGGTGGGACAGGGGATACATCTGCATACCGATTGTCTTTCTGGGTTGGGAGAGGGAGAGGTGGTTCACACTTACATTTGAATAGGTTGTGTCCTGCCCTCTCACAAAGGGCTGATTTAACCCCTACTGATCGTCTTAAGCCAGGGTTGGGGAGAAAGGGATTGTTGTGCACTTCTAAGGGTTCCTTTGAAGTCACCCATTCATTAAAGACATTTTTGAGTACAAGTACTGGGGCTCTGAACCCATGTTTTCAGACACTGCATGGACTTATAAGCAGATGCTGCTGGTTCTACAAACTGCACATTGCAAAAGGACTGCTGTGCTGCCAGGAGGAACCGCTATTTGGAATACTTGCCTTTTTGAGCTGACCTGCTGGAGGGACTGCTACTCTGCTAAAAGTAACTTATTGTGCTGGTCTGCCTGCTCCTCACCTTGTGCCCCAGTGTTCTCCAAGGGCATGTTGGCTTGCCACATGGTCACGGAATTTCAGGGCCATTTTAGATTCCCACTGTCTGCCCCTACCGTGGGACTCAGCAACTGAGGAGCCCGGCACAGGGCTTTGCACGTAGTGAGCACAGTTTATAGCTCTGGGCAGCTCGTGGTGAGTGTTGTTTGCCACTCCGTGTACTGGGGAGCAGCGCATGGTGAACGCGGCTATTCCTCCCGATTCCTGCTTGGAAAGTCTGTGCTTGGCTGACTAACATGGCACTTTTCCCCCTTTGTGTGGTCCGGCTGCACTGCAGGGACACTAATGCAGAGATTGCCTCCTGCGGCCACCAGGTCGCAGTGACCGCAGGGAGGCTCCTGTTGCTGAGGCTGTGAGTCCGGCAGAGTGTGCCGAAATCATTCTCCTAAGCAGAAACCGCGTCTGGGGTGAACGCCGCATCGAAGAGGGGCGAGTGGCTAGTGGAGTTTCCCCCATTCCCCCCAAAGATTCTGCGCCTTGGTTTCCAGACCAGTGGGATCCCCTAAGAGTGTGGGACCTCGCTGTCACCACACTGCTAGGGAAGCTACCCTGCGCACTGAGGGGTCTGTGCTCCAGCACGGCCGAGGAAGCCACTCCCCACCTGCCCTGATGAACTCTGCACCTAGCGGTCAGCGATCCCGGTCCACCACCGGTGTGGGGGCATTCATTGCGCCCAGAAGGAAGGCCCTGAAGGGGTTCAAGCACACCAACCCAGCGGTGGGTTGGTGGCTGGGCAAGATGCAGTAGTACCACATTGTACTGAAGGAAAGGGAAGGAACTCTTCCTGCCTTCAGACAATGGTGATTTCAAATTAACGTACCACAACAAGTAGGCGCGCAAGTGCTCCTGTGCCCTACTCCTTGTTGATAATACACTTGTTCCAGTCAGAGCAAGTGATTACCGTAACCCTGCTAGTAGGAGTGCAAGGGTTCCTGTACCTATGTTTACTTACTGCTACTGATGTGCTTTTCTGTTGCATTACATGCCCCAAGTATTTACTGATGTATGTTGTTTTTGCCTTGCATTGTCCAGGATAACGAGTACGATCTGAGTAATTGCATTGGATGCACAGTATTTATGGCTCATATCGTTTTGGTCTGGTTTTAAGTACAATATACTATATATTTTTATATAATCCTGTGTGGAGACTCTTTGGTGGTGTATTTATTGTGCTGCTGTGCGAGTGAGTTGCACAAACGCTTTACACAGTGCCTCTGATGATAAGCCTGCCTGCTCTGCATCAAGCTACCAGAGGGTGAGCACAGGTTATCTTCAGTGTATAACTGACTTACCCGGACTAGAGTGGTGAGTTGTGCCTGGCATAGGTGCATACCCTAGTCAACCAGAAACCCCATTTCTAACAGGTAAACATGTTAACTGTTTTTATAAAGCTGTATGTATTCTTTTTCATTTAATTATTTTTGTGCAGACATAAAAACAATAAAGCTTCAAGGTGGATATGTCTGTTACAGTTTTTATTGCGAGAATATTTTTCTCCGAATAGGGGGACTTTAAGATCACCTCATCTAGACAAGGAATGAGCACAAGTCGGGGACGGTGCAAGGAGGCAGTGCACACGGTAAAATTAATTACACTGTAGGTTAATGAGGACCCAACGATTGTGCCTTATCTCTCTTGCCTGCCTAAACTATTGATGCAAAAGATGATAAATATGGGTTGTCAAAATGATCAACTGACTTGTATTAAACTGGTGGCTCTCCTGTGAGGTATTTAAAAATGTATTTTATATTCCATAACTCCTATTCGTTCCTCACCCTTCTGCAACTCTTTGTCACCTTTCTTCGAATTTGTTTCTTTTAAAAATGTGTTTCATGAAGAAGTAGCTCGGTGATAAGAGTTGAGATTTCTCTATTAATGAGCACCGCCTTAGTGGGACTTAAGGTATCACTTGTACTCCTTACACTGATGTTCTGGCCAGGACACGGTCTGTGATATTTATAAATCAATGGGGGTTTCTGCACCAGTCACTACCGCCCACCGAGAATGAGACTTTCAGTTCCTTATACAACAAGCATATTTGAAAGATTGTTGAACATTTGAAATCCCAAATGTTGTGGTTTTTGCCACAAACGCGAATCGCTGAAACCTGTGGGAAGAGAGGAGGCGCAAAGCCAAAGCCTGATTAGGAGAAAAGAACATTAATCGGCGGAGCACGAGCCTGTAGGATGGAGAGAGCTGCTGCACACGAGTGTGAGTTGGTATCAACCACTATATGTGGCCAGAGAAGCCCAGCCAGACAGGATGCTGCCTGTACTGTTTAGGATATGTGAGAAGCATGCGATGCCCTAGGACAGCGGGGGTCATCACAACATCAGGTTGTGCAGCAAACACGAATGTGAACTCAGTGATACACAAACCGATAACCAGGGCCACTGGAATTATGCGGCAGGGAGGGCTAAATTGAGTGGCAGGGCCGAGTAACTTATGCGGCACATTTCATAATAGTATTACTTCATTGCTTTCTTATTTTTACACTTAACGCTGTCTGGGGACACGTTGCACCTCATTAGTACCGGTTTAACACACAAATATAGCAATAAGCAACAAAAAGGTGACTACTCAACCTTTGCAAAGGCAGTTCCACTGCACAGCAACATGTGTCACTGTGGTTTTAGTAACTTTTAAACCGTTTGAGCTAGAGACAATTTTTTTTGTTGCTGTTGAAATCTGCAGAATTATGCAGCAGATGATGGGTTATATGGCAAGTGCAGCAAAACAAAAATGCCACGGCCGAAAAATTGCATAATTCCAGTGGCCCTACCGATAATCCATTACCACCATCAAAGCACTGGTGATAAATGCACAGGCAGAAGTGCACAAGTGTGCGGTGACAACCCCTGTGATTGCACAAATCTTTCTTTAAAAACAGGTGTGTGTGTAAATGGCTTCACGAAATACTCTGTTCTCACAAAATAAGCATGACCAGGCATGTCTTTAAGTACAGGTTATTGTAATTATAAATATGGCCATTGTGCCAGTGGGAAGAACACCTCTTAAACAGTGCACACTCAGGAATACAGTGCACCAGTAAACCCTTTTACATCATAAATGCGAAGGAGCACACAATGTACTTGGCCCATCTTCATGCAACACAGTCACACTTGCAACACTCGTCTTGCTTGCTTCCCTGCTGAACAGCTTCATCGGTAATGCATAATAAACATACGTTCAAAAAGATATCCTCTACCACATAGTAAGCCCCTGTGCAAAATACCACATAAAAACATGGGAAATAGCACACACAGGCACCAATGAATAACCCATGCTATGGACCGGTGAAATAAGCAGGTACAAGAATAGGTAGTGTCATGTACTTGTCCCTTATATCGGCGATGGTGTCCTGTCAGTATATAACAATCCTGCAGTCCCTGCTTACACAGCATGCAACAGCCTACGCCACAAAACCTCTCCTACTTGGAGCCGGTCTGTGACAATGTTGCATGTGTTGGCTTGCACTTCGACAAGCACGGCTACTTTATACAGAACTGAGGTATAATGTTCCACTGAATTGTTGTGCGTATTTCTGCTGCCACACTATGCCCCAGGTAGCAGCACTTGTCCAGATGACCAGCCTTTTGGCTACGTTCATGCTATAGAAATACCATATACATACATACATATAGACCTGCAGCCATTCGATGAAACGAGTGCACACACACATGGAGACTGAAGGAACACAAAGGATCCAGTTAAGGATTATCATGGTTTTCAAGCATGTGATGGGGACAACAATAAAGTATTGATGTTTCAACCTTACAATTGTTTACTTTTCAGTGCGGCCTACGGTGCTACACCTGGAACCGAGGCGCAACAGCATTAGCAGTTCAGACTTTCATCAAATAAACACCCAAGATGGCTGGATGACTGCCGCAGAAGGTGCACGGAACACCTAGAGGCTGTTTTCCCAGTGCTTGGTGGGAAACGCCCAAGACAAAACATGCCACACTGAGTGGCAGAATGACCTACCGCCTTTGTGACTGAGCGCACAGAAGCTGTTGCATATGAACTTAAAGGGCTTCATACTTCAGTGGGCTGGTCAAGACGGGAGGTCACAAACTCTGGTTTGTTGGGAGGTTGGGGTAGAATCTGTTCCTCTGGACAGAAGGTTCATAGCACATTGTGAATTTGTGTTGACCCAAAGGTTCTTCCGGGCTTTGTATAAAACAGACAACAGTAAGTTGTGAAAAGTAATTAAGATGCCACTCTTTCCCAATCACACTGAGGTTGTGTTTCTGAATATTTAGTTACACAAAAGGGCCTTTGATGGAGAATGTGCTCAATATTTATGACAATCCTCAGCCATGTTTGTAATATGTGATCCAAAATTCTCCACTCGTCCCCCTACCAGAGTTACCCCCCCACCCCCTTACTGAATGGGTTCGGCTCATTCGGTACACTTGCACTTCAAGTAGCACTTCATTATCTTACAGCCCATATGACCAGTAGTGTGAAGTGGATGTAGTCTCCTCTAAACCTAGGCGCGTGGGCCACAGGAGTGGACTATGTATTTCTTTCCACATGGTGAACAGGTGTCCGTTGCTAGGCCAAAGTGTCTGTACCACTGGACAGCATTGTTTGACAACTACATAGCTTCAGTGACAAGTTGTGCACTTGGTGGGATGATGGGTTTTAAGAAACACGTTAGGTTGGTTTTATAATAGCGCTTGTAGAGGACTACTGACATCAAAGGCTCCCGCTAAGAGTGCAACAGTCTGTTAACTGAAAGCTCAGCCTTGGGACATGACATCCATGTGACTTAAAGTCACATGTCCCCTTGTAAAAGAGCACGGTAAAGTGCAACATTCGAGGTTGGCTGCAGGCGGGTGTCAGTGTGTGGCCGTGTGATGGCAGAATCACAAGACTAGCAAACGTTACATTTGAGAAACTCAACTTATGTGTCAGGTGTGTCTAAAACTTTATATTTAAGGCTCACATGATTATAATGTTTATTTTTAAACATTTCCTCATCTAGTAATCTATATTTATTTGTTGTTGACCTCACATTTGTTTAGTTTTGTTTATGCTGCATTCTGTGAAGAAATTGAGGTTGCACCTAGTGTATTTTCACAATTAGCTAATAAAGCACTATTGAATGCGTGTCAGGTTTCAGCACCATAACCAGCTTCAAATGCAGTACAATAGGCAAAGGCTAGCATTGTAATCCTAACATGTGTACCTCGTCAGTTATTTCAGGAAATGCCATTATTTTAAAACCATTGCTCTTTCAATCCGTACAGACACAAGCCTAGTAGTCACGGTTGACAGTGCCGACAGACTCTTAAATAAACTAATTTTATCATCTGTCAATTTATAAAAAATAAAAAAAAATACAAAGACATCGTCTTCCGCCTGTATTCATTGTAAATAGACCAGTAGAAAACGGAGAGTCTCTATTACGGCCCAATGCGGTTTTATCTTTGCATTCCAGTACGTTTGGTCCTGAATAAAGAAAAAGAAAGCAAAAGTACAGCAGGAGGACACTGCTCAGAAAAGGTCAGGTGTGAGAGCGCCACTTGTAACTGGCGGGGAAGTCTAAGATTGCTAGAGGCGAGCCATACTCTAAAATGCACAATAATGGGGCTTAGAACAAAATAAGCTTGCTACTTCTGTTGCACATACAATTGACAGAGCAGATCTTAGCTACACATTCTGTCACTTGGAGCCCTGAAGTTACAATGGCATAAACAGGACTACAAGTACCATACTGCACAGGGGAAGAGCCGGGCCAGATAAACTACTCAGGCATGGTTAACTTGGGATCTCTGTATTGAGCTCGGTGCTCATCAGCTGACCTCCCGCCCGCCCGGGCACCAGGAGCTTTACCTGCCGGGGTGGCTCCTTGTTTGACGTCACCGCCTGTGCGAAATGTCTGGGACGCTCACGAGCCGGTACTGTTGCTTCTTTCCGAGGCCAACGCGATCCCTTTCTCCTGGCACCCCCGGTCTCCTCCAGACACCTTGTCACCCGTCTGACATCGGTCAGCGTAGCCAGTTCTCTTCTGCTTGGTCTGCCGTCCCTTCCAAATTACCGGCGAAAGAAACCAGTGGTGCGCGCGGACCACAGAGGAGGGGGGGGAGGGAGCGCAGCAGCGAGACGAACGAGCGCTGCTGCGCGTGCTGGCCACCGTCGGGAAGTGGAGGAGCAAAGGCGGGACATGCGCCCGCCTTTGCCAAATTGCGTGCCGTTTTTAAAAAAAAAACGCACGCTCCAGCCAATGTGGGCTTCCCAAAGCAAAACCACACGCACGAGCGTGTGGGCAGCTTTCAGAAGCCCTTTCTAGAGGTCTCGCGCTGCGCGAGCAGTGCTGCGCACTGCAACGCTAGGCGCGAGACCTAAAAACTGAAACGGTGAAAAGAAATGCGTGCGGCCGCCATACTTGAAGATGAAGCTGGGGCGGCCGTCGCACTGATTATAATTAAAATGTAACCTGCAGGGCCTCCCGAAGCGGCCACCATGGTTAAAGATGGATTGAGGTGCCGTGCTGATGAAGGGAAGCGCACAAACGTGCACAAACAGCTGTTCAGAACAGTGAAACAGAAAAGAAGTGCAACGAAACGTGATGAAATAAAACAGAAGAGCAATACTACAGGTACAGGGCCAGTCGCCAGGGTCGGGAACCACACATCAAAAGGCGGGACAAACATGAAAATTAGCCAATGAAAGGAAGGGAATTTCTAAAAGCACACAAAGGAACCAAAGGGAAGCTAGGGGCGTTATCAATGCTCCTAGAGGAGATACAGCATACCTCGCAGCACATGCACGCTGACTCTAGGCTCGAGATAAAAAGGGCTAGTGTGTTTTCTTTATAAAAGGTGTTTTGTAGACATACCTTCATGATGTGATCCACATCAAACACCTTCTCCAAAATACGTCGGTGTCTGAAAAATATACAATAAAAATTAGCATTTGATAAGCAAGCCGGGCCAAAAGGAAAGGGGTTAATAAGTAAGAAGTTAGGAAAACATATTAGACAGCAGCAATGATGCACTGAATGCTAAGAGTGGTATTTACATTCAACTTTGTAAGATAAACATTCTTTCCAAAGAGAATTCCTGTCACAAACAGAAAAAATATTTCTACTATTTTACTACCTCACCTTTCCCCAACCAGATCCCCCTAGTATGTCTCGCTTGAATTTGTTTTTTCTGATGTTCAGCAGAGGAGAGATTCCCCCCTGAGGTGGGTGGCAGGCTGCATGCTCCCAGTCCACATCTTCTTTATCCGCCACTTGCAGTAAGGAGCAAACATCCCCTGGCCCCAACCCTGACCAATGTCGTTAAAATCTGCTCTATATGTGCAGCTCAACAAAACATAATAGTGCTGCTCTTCAGAAGACAGTTTTTCAAGTTTGACAACAGCTGCAGCCACTCTGCTAAATTTAAAGCTTTCCATCCGGTAGGCAGATATTCCTACCTGGAAGCACGGTTCTTTTCCTCAAAAACAGCAGCTGCTATGAAGCCGGGAGCAGTTTTGCTGGGAAACAGGCCGGATACCATTTTCTAAATCTAGCAGGCTAAACTTAACATTGTCCCGGCTATCCAGGCTTAACCAATAATAGTCACTAGTGTCAACCATCTATATGGAAACCAATACAGACAATACTATCTGAGGAAAAAAGTTAAATCTTGATAGACTTAAATAGAAGTAGGTGGTAACTGGATAGCCACCAAGAGGATGCATGCATTTGGAGTTTTGTCATGATGGACGAGCCATCTGTAAAACAAATGGATGAAGCCCACGCTAGCAAGAATGACCTCTGAAAGCCTGACAGTTGATCCTTTGATGCTATTTTCAAAGGATTTTTTTACTTTTTAGATCCTCTATGTAGTGGTGCTGGCATGTCCCGAGGGTGGTGGGCTGGGGGGAGGGTGGGGACTTAGCAAAATAAAAAATAAAAGGCACCTTTTCCACGAGCGCAACGTCCTCCTCGATCCTTCTCTCTCGAGGCAGGCAGTAAGCAGGCTTCCGACTCCCAAGCCAATCCTGGCGCTGCTCTCATGCAGCATGAGAGCAGTACTAGAATTGGTGGGAGCGGCCACTATCAGCGCTCACAAGAGCACTGGAGCCTGTCTGGCTGATGCAAGATGGCCGGCAAAGAGACATGCGCATTTTAGACTCAAGAGCACAAAGCTCCCTGCTGCCACTTAGCAATGGCCTGCCCCGTCTCGATGCTCAGTTTGGGATGGGTCGGTTGCTGAAAAATAATATGGTAATAAATAAACTTTATTACCATTTTATTTTTCAGCTCTGGCCTGGGAGTTTTGTTTGTGGGGTGACCCTCCTCCGCTCAAATGAAGAAGCCGCCACTGCCTCTATGAAAATCATGGTGGCCAGAGGTGGAAAAATGCACAAATTTGAAGCCCATCAGGATCACTGGGTTTGCTTTTTCTGAAGACAGACCCATTCTTTGATGGTCTCTCTGTGGGAATAAAATGCACTGGCAAGTTTGCCATGCCACCATGGCTTAATGGACACCCCTGTCCTGTGCATTCATCACTCAGGCAGCTCCTTCCATGGAGATGGAAGCCAACTGAGTAAAAAAGTGGCTGCAGACACAGTGGTCAAGCATACCATAAACCAACAGCTGGGACAACAAAGGCAGTACCTGCTCTTCACAAGCCACAGGGCAGACTCCCTCTTAATCAGGGTCTAAGTCCCTGGTGTTGTCCATTGTCAAGTGGACAAAAAGTAAATGGCTACTCTCTCCCAGGCATGCTTTGGGCGTTCTGACATGTTTAAGGAGTGTTGAGTAACTTTTGTAGAAAGACAGGCCTTTAATTTGTTTTCAACCCGCTCATCAAGATGTGGAAACCAGACTCAGTCTTGGAGAGCTTGTTTTGTAGCAACGATTCCACTATGTCCTTTGTGGGCAACTTCAGTCATTTTCTGCTGCAGACTCTCTGGAACAGGATTCTCGACCCTCGCAGTATAACTCCTTCCTGAGTTATGGACAGCTCATCTTTGACATTTTTGTATTTTTTGTTTTCACCATTACTGGTGAGAGGTCGAGGGTGTTGGTTCCATGACTGATGCGTAATTATATCTTTCCACTTTAGCATGTCACTATCATGGCTCATGGCAGTGATAATCTGGGCTGGTGAAACAGCAGCTGGTGTGTTTGATTTTACACTGAAATTGATATAGGCTTCAGCCGTCTTGGATGGAGTACTGTGACCTTGTATAGGCACTCTGGAAAAGTAGTCAGCAGGGTTCTCATCCTTACCTGGATAATGTACAATGTTATAATTATACTCTTGTAATTGTAGTCCCCATCGTTCAATGCGAGGAGGCATCCATCTTGACCTTTGGATAGCCAAAAATAGTTAGTAAAGCTTGATGATCAGTTACCAGCGTAAAAGGCTTTCCGTACAGAAATACATGGAAATGTTCACAAGCCCATACTCCGCTAAACTTTCTTTTTCAGGTTGTGAATAAGTACGTTCTGTTTGGGACAAACTTCTACTTGCATATGCCACAATATGCCTTCAAACATTCTGGTATCCACTGTGCTGTGCAAGGACAGCACCTAACTCGACTGAGCTAGCATCGAAAACAACCTCTGTATGAAGCTTCAGATTGAAATATGCCATTTCAGTAGCATTCTCAATGGCTTGTTTGATTTTCTTAAAACTCTTCTCACATTCATGTGACTAATGAAATGAAACATTCTTTTTCGTCAAACCTCTCAATGGAGAACTTACAGTGGCAAAGACTCTTATATATCTGGAACAGCAGCTGCCCTTGCCAAGAAATGGAAGCACAATAGGAACATCTTGTGGGGGATCCGCATTTGACAGCGCTTTTACTTTAGGAAGATTAGTGTCATCCCCCCATCAGAAAAGATATGGCCAAAGAATTTTAGCTTTGTCTTGTGGAACTCACATTTATCTGCATTCAAAGTCAAACCTGCATCAGCAAGTAAAGGACATACTTGTGTGAAAACTTTATCGTGATCTTTTTGTGTAGCTCCGAAAAACAATATGTCATCGCTATCCTTGAACGCATTCATGACAGGCTGTATGATACGTCCAATGACGTCATGAGAAACTACTGCAGCGGATGACACCCCAAAACTCAGTCTTTTGTATCGAAACAGACCAACATATGTAGAAAAGGTTGTTATGTACCTGCAATTTTCTTTGACTTCCAACTGATGATAACCTTTATTCAAATCAAGGCGAGAGAAGACCTTTGCACCATTTAATTGCGTTATCATGTCAGCTATGTGTGGACCTGAATGTCCTTCTCGTTCAATTGACTTGTCTGCCTCACGCACGTCAGTGCAAATGCGTACAGCTCCTTCACTGTCATTGTTGGGCACTACCACTATGGGAGAAACCCATGGCGTTGGACCAGTAGAACGTCCAATGATATCATGCTTAAGTAACGATTCAAGTTCTTTTTCAACAGAGTCTTGTAAATGAAAAACAATTTGTCTATGCCTTTGAGCAACAGGACAGACGTCATCATTAATATGCAGCTTTACTTTCATAGCCTTAAGCTTTTTTTTCTAAACCATGAAACAATGAAGGAAATGAACTTATTATTTAGTGGGGAGCATTCATGTTGTAGTTTACGGAAATCAGTCCCATATCAGCAGCTGTGCTGAAACTGAGTAGACAGGCACTTGACGCTGTGCCTTAAAGCACATGGATGGGTGTTTGCACCTTCGTTTTCTTGTGTTTCATCATTGCTACAAATGTAGCTTGACTTTTTAAGGGCATCGATGCAGCCCATGTATACACTTTAGTTTTCAATGGCGTAAGTTGCGGTAATGGAGACAATTCATTATATTTATCCTCAGGAATAATGTTTCTCGAAGCACCACTGTCAATGATGAAAGGTATCGAACAACCATTTACTTTCAGTGTATTCTTTGGACAACGTTTGAATGACTTTGGTGCTTCAGCAGGTCGACTTTTCTTTGACTGACATTTTTCTTCACATGCAGCCAGTCCCACATGCTCACACTTTCTGAGGTAAATATCAACATGGCACAACCATCTTCTTCACTTTCACTTGATACTAATACTGAAGAACTGTTTGACGATAATTCAGATGACAATATACTTTGTTCAGTGTCAATTTGTCTTAACTGATGGTGCCGTTTGGCCTTTTGGGTGCGTGTCGAATGTTGCTTCTGGAACGTTCTGGCGGCCATTTTGTCTTCCCGCCATGATGCGCTTACTTTTTCCTTCGCTTTGTAAACCGTCACAAATGGTTCTCCTCCCACAGCCTTTACATATCTGTCCAATGGCGGAACATCAGCCTTTGTGTGGAAACGAAAATCCACATCTAAAACACAACTTCTTTTTACGTGTAGACATCACTTTGTGTCCTTCAGTCTTTTGCTTTGGCTTACTCTTCACAATTATGACTGATTCATTCTGGGCACCCCCGGCCTCCATGTCAGCAGCTTGTCTAGCAGCACGCTCTTCAGCTCTGGTAGCCATTAATGCTTGCTCCAGAGTTTCTCTCAACATTCGTGGTCTGAATGAATCTGACAAGCATCCATCAATAACTCTAAAACGTGTAGCTCCTTCATCATTAAATTAATTGAACTTACAGTGTTTGATTAGTGTGTCGAGTCTCTCCACAAATTCATCAATGGTTTCATCAACTTTCTGTTGTTCTTGACTGAAAATGTATCTTTCGTAATCAACACTGAACATTGGATCAAACTTGAGATTCAAAGCTTCTTTAATCTGACGGTATGTGACTTCTTCATCAGTTCGCAGCATTTTCTTTATGACTTCTTTGACACCATCACCAGCAACATTTTTGAGATACTTGATAAACTTTTTTTTATCAGTCGCTTCAGCTGCATCAATGAAATCATCAAATGTCTCTATCCAAACAATCCATCCATCGCCAATGTTTTGATTTTGGTGGTACCAAAAGGTGGTGGTGGTGGTTTCAGGAATTCAGCAGTGTTGTAGACCAGTCTGGAACTTAATGGCACTGCTTGTGAATTACTGTGACTAGGTTTATGCAAATCATCTGTGAGCCCTTGTGACATTCTGGCCTCTGGATTATCATTAATAATAACTGGAAACATGACTTTCTTAGCAGCCATCTGAAAATTTTCACTATTTCGAGAGTAGCTCTTGGCTCTTTATTCTTTGAAGACCTGTAAAGTTGTTCTGAGCACCACTCTGCAGTTTTGGTGATTAACCACTTCGGGTATGGATGGCTCGGTAAGCACAAACTTGGGCACATCTCCTTGAGCCACTTCACCGAGTGCAGTGATACAATTGCTCTCTTTAATGGGTTCGGTATGTAAATTACTTCTTCTTCTTCTCTAAACGTCAATTTGCACTTCCTGACACCTAGTTTATCTCCGTCTTGCAGCGCTTCTGTTCGCAGCGTTATTTTGTAATTTTTGATTATCATTGACTGCTCTTTGAAAACCTGGTTGTATCCGCCTTCAGCGTTAACACTCCGTATAACATATGACTTTATCTTGCGTGGCAGCGCGGTACCTTCATGTATGGCCTGACCAGCAGGTTCTCGGCCAATGACGTTTATATTCTCTGCAATGATTTCATTATCTTCAACTGCTTCTCAGAGGCTGGAGCTGCTCTTTGACTCCACATGCATGAAGCATCGATTCCATACTTTGACAGCGGCACACATAGCACGCACAAGCAATTTGCTTGGACCATGGCAAACTCTCTAGGAGAGCACTGTTGATCTTCAAGTTACTCGGCGCCAACTGTAGCATCCTCCCCAGCCTGCATACTCGCCAATGACTACCCCACACATGGGGCTTAGTATTACACGTCTTTATTTGTCTGCGTGTAACTGCGAGCTCAACATTCTAAACCGGCCTTTGTTGTATTACGCTCTAACACATACATGTCACAGCTCTACGGAGACCTTCAGGAGCCAAAAGGGTTACGTCAATTCTAACTCGCAAGACCCTACAACTTCCACAAAAGGACTGTAGGTACCCACTTGTCGGTCTCAGGCTACGCTGCCAGGACAGCACTTCGAGGCCTGAGGCACTTGGGCTCCAAACATGTACAGGGAACAGATTTGTGTGTGTTATCATCCAGGTGGCGAGATTAAATAGGCACCAAATCTGGGTCTGTTAGATATCAGTATGGATTAATGCAATGAGAAAGTGAACCTAGTGCCTATTAAAAACTTGTTCAGAGATTAAAATTGGAAAAAATGTTTTTATTACAATTCAGATGTCTGTGGAATTCACAGAATGACTCTAGATGGATTTCAAAATGGGATTTAACTTAAGAAGTTCTTCAATTGAGAAGGATGTTCTCAAATTATGGGGCTTTCACTCATTATAGTGTTCCAGCACAGCAGCCAGAATACTGCAGTTTTGTTAAATCAAGAGACCCTTGACGTATTCTCATAGGAACCAAATAGTTTTGGTGACCTTTCAGTGGACAAGTCTTATAAGGATGGCATACTGAAGACGTAATAGGAGTTTGTTTAAACCATAAACGGAATGTAATTCCAAACTAATGAAAAGGGAATAACATGTAATTTAGCACAGGGGTATGAACAAACACAAATTCACACATTTATTAGTAGGGTGCAAAGGTTAAATTCCTTGATTTGATCCTACTCCTGCGTACCTGACATGAGAAAAGATTGCTTACTGCCTCACAGCCTTACATGGTGCATTCATGACAGAGTATTTAAGAAAAAACACAGCACCGAGAGGACTGATAGTTACCAACGAACCAAGACTGTTCCTCAATAATAAAGAATTTCGTGTCAACTGGTCTTGCATAGCATAGAAGTGTACCAAAGACTGGTTGGTATTAATCATTAACACAGCCAGAGCACAAGCAGATGCACTGATGATAGAGATTCAGCAAAGTGAAAGCCGCTTAAAGACCACAGTACACATATCAGTGTTCAAGAAAAAACTGGACGAGATTAATAAAGACCATTCGGAGTATAAAGAATATCTGACTCAGCCGAAACTCACGAAACTGAAGAAAGATGTGCAGAAATTTAGTCGCGAAACGGTATATCCATATGTTACGGACGAATATTATGAAAAGACACAACAACCGCAGACAGGAGGAAGAAAACAACGCTTCAGACCAACGCCGCAGAACTGGACGTTCAGCTCTGGAGAAGAAAGAAGTGGGAGCGATAGCAGCAGTGACGAGAGTACAGGGGCATTTTACAACAGACCACAGCAGAATTTTCGCCAACCAATGACGCACCCACAGATGCCACAATTCGGCTATTGGCAACAACCCTTCTTTCCACCAGGGTTTGGTTTCCCACAAGGTCCACAGCCTTTTTTATACAGGGGCAGGGGCAGAGGCAAAGGCCGACAAAAAAGACCAAATCAAAGAGTACAATGGCAAGACCAGACACCCGACATCACGTGATAATGTCTTTTGGATGCATTCTCAGCTCGCACACATAATAAGCACACAAGCACCTAGTAACGCTGATTTGTGTATATGTGACCTTTTACACTTTGGCGTCTTCTCTTAACATGCGCACCTTTTCGCTAAACACAAGTACTAAGGCACGTACATCTTTTTAAATGTGGCAGTATTTGACCCCTACGTACAATCACATAACGGTATACTGCGAATAAATCAAGAGCCTCGCCCGTAGACATTTAACATAAGCTCGCGCATATAGATTAAGCGCACGGGCACACAGACACGCCCATCTGTATATGCAGCAACTACACATCACGCTATTACACCTTGGCGGGCCTCCTTATTTAAACATACGCATTTCCTTGCCTAAAGCATGAGCACTTAGGCACGCCAATCTCTTAACATGCGGCAACATTTGACCACTGTGTGCGATTACGCTCCCGCATGCTGCACGATAACAATGAGCATCACCGTTTGGCGACGAACGATAGCCAGGCAATTGTTAAGGCGCGCTCGACTGGGACACCGGAGAAACTCACGATTGATTATGCGATGCCACACAGCAGGTCAGGCACCGCGTTTTGCAAATTAACCATGGCGCGCATGGGACAACGGAAACGACGATCTGTTATCCAATTACCCAATTAAGGCTCCCAATCACCATCTCTTTCTCATTACGAGGTCTATAAATACCCCGACTCGCTGTTCTCTCACTTACCGGCGAGGAGGAGGAGAGGCAACACTTAGGTGCTATCAAGGGAGACGCACCCTGAGACTGTAAGAGAGTGGTTGAATGTTTGAAACTCAATGGTTGCGTGTATACTTTGGGTGTGTGCCGTTTTAAATTTGCTACAATTGCTTATCCTGCTTTTTGTTTCCTCCTTTCCTTACAGCCTAGGAACAGGGGTCTTCCCCTCACTCACTCCTATGGGGCTTAGAATTGTCTTCCCCGTGGTAAGAGTTCTGGATAAATTTAGAGTGTGCACAAATTCACACGTGTCACACTCTTAGCCACTGACGTAATGTTGTGCATGTGGTTGTTAAGAATACGTTGTTCTGAACTGACCTAGGTTTGTCTGCATTTTTCTATTTTCAGGCGTAAAGGAGCCACAAGACGAATATATTGTGTGGACAGTGATAATTATCACGCCACGAAGTGGTACTTACTCTTTGCAGTAGGGTAAGAACGGAGCCCCTTTTATATTAGGTCCTGATGAATGCCATGGACCCAACCGGGCCACAAGGCAGAAACATGTTGACCATCACTTATATAACGGTGTAAGGACATTTCTTCCTTAACACACCGTCCACTTGTTTTTAATACCATATGGCCACCACTCACATTAAAATTTAATAGGCAACCATAATGGCTTTTTAAATCACTCACTCATTCTCTTCACGGGCCCCCACTTAGCTTAGAAGTGCATCCCTGTCGTCAGGTGTATGCCCGCCCTCCATCAAACCAAGTTTTTGGAGGGCGAGGACTGGCCAATGATGAAGCATGACACCAGGTGGTGTGTGAGACCAGTCTGTAACTTTTAGTGAGATGTCTCCACTTTCTTAAGAAAGCACTGTAAAAAAACCTTGGCCACTAAACTGGGAGCAGCTCGTATGTGGTAAACATTTGATATTGGAGGCTTCCTGCTCCTAGTGCCCTATGCCTCTAGTTCCCTCCCCTAGGCCTTCCTGGGGATAGTGTGCTTCATACTTATGTACAGCTGATGGCTGTGGGAACAACTTAGGGAAAATCAAGTTAACCCAAGAGTGGGTTTTTGTACTGATCCTGTTGATCAAACATTTCAAAGTGTCCTGAAAATAGAGACATCGTAATTGATACACAAGATCGGGCTGATCAAACTGTGATTAAGCCACCCCATCAAGTTCTACACCAACCATGGATACCGAACTATCATACAACGAGGAAACATATGCAGAGATACTCAGAGCACCATCTCTACTAGCAGAAACTGTCGTAACACAGACGGTTCAGAATTCAGATGATTGGGAAGCCCTGTCATCAAAGAAGAAAGAGCAGATTCATACGGCCTTACATGGTGCATTCATGACAGAGTATTTAAGAAAAAACACAGCACCAATAGGACTGATAGTTACCAACGAACCAAGACTGTTCCTCAATAATAAAGAATTTCGTGTCAACTGGTCTTGCATAGCATGGAAGTGTACCAAAGACTGGTTGGTATTAATCATTAACACAGACAGACAACTAGCAGACGCACTGATGATAGAGATGCAGCAAAGTGAAAGCCGCTTAAAGACCACAGTACACATATCAGTGTTCAAGAAAAAACTGGACGAGATTAATAAAGACCATTCGGAGTATAAAGAATATCTGACTCAGCCAAAACTCACGAAACTGAAGAAAGATGTGCAGAAATTTAGTCGCGAAACGGTATATCCATATGTTACGGACGAATATTATGAAAAGACACAACAACCGCAGACAGGAGGAAGAAAACAACACTTCAGACCAACGCCGCAGAACTGGACGTTCAGCTCTGGAGAAGAAAGAAGTGGGAGCGATAGCAGCAGTGACGAGAGTACAGGGGCATTTTACAACAGGCCACAGCAGATTTTTCGCCAACCAATGACGCACCCACAGATGCCACAATTCGGCTATTGGCAACAACCCTTCCTTCCACCAGGGTTTGGTTTCCCACAAGGTCCACAGCCTTTTTTATACAGGGGCAGGGGCATAGGCCGACAAAAAAGACCAAATCAAAGAGTACAATGGCAAGACCAGACACCCGACATAGGAGCAGTGACCAGGAGCAAGGGGAGAGGGAACAACCCATCAACCAGCAAAGATTAACAAATGTGGTAAATCTTAGCAACCATATACTAACTGTTGATGAAGAGTCTGTACTCTCCAAGGGGCTGGGTTTTGTCCCGACACCGACTCATGACCCATTTACTTTAAATATAGAATTGGCACAGTTCTTCAGGAAAATAAAACTTCAGAATCACTTCGGAGACTCAGAACCCGCCCATGACATGAATACCAACACGGGCCTATGGAAGAAATCAACATTCCTACCACCCACTCAAACCATCCCATGTCACATACAAGCGTTCGAACAAGCAGTCCTTAAAGAAGTAGAGACAATCAACCATCAGAAAACAAAGGGTTTCCAGAACCTGACTAAAGGCGAAAGAAATGCGTTACAGACCCTCAAATCCAATCCTGAACTCGTCATAAAACCGGCGGACAAAGGGGGCGCGATCGTCTTGATGCACCAAACAATGCATCGTGAAGAGTGCAAACGACTCCTATCGGACACCATCAGCTATGAAATACATCAAAGTGATCCTACAGGCCGTCTCTCATTAAAAATCAGAAACATGATAGATGAAGGTCTCAACAACAAGTGGATAACTAAAAATGAGGCAGATTTCCTCTACAATGAGAACCCAAGAACACAAAGGTTCTACATTTTACCAAAGATACATAAAGAGAGGATGCCACCACCAGGGAGACCTATAGTCTCAGGTATCGGTTCCATTTTGGAACCCTTGTCGCAATTTTGCGATTGGTTTCTGAGGCCGATTGTACAAAAATCTCCCTTGTACCTAAGGGACACAAAGGACGTCCTTTGCCTACTACGAGATATGGAGACTAACATAGAGGAGGATCTGTTCATTACGATGGATATATAGGCGCTGTATACCAGCATCCCTCAGAAACGCACCCTGGATGTGTTAGAAAAGATTCTACTGGATATGGACTGGGAGTTCATCACCCCACAACACTTCATTATGGAGTGTGCAGAACTGGCCTTGACCGAGAACTTTTTTGAATTCGAGGATACAATTTACCATCAGATCAAAGGCACGTCGATGGGCAGTACCTTTGCCCCCAGCATGGCATGCCTCTACGTGCAACAGTTCGAAGAGGACCATATTTACAGTAATAGCAACCCATATGCACAAAACCTGAAAATATGGAACGTTATATCGACGACGTGATCATTGTCTGGCATGGGACAGAAGAAACAGCAACAACTTTTGTCCAATGGATCAATATGAAAGATCAACATCTGAGGTTTACCCATACCATCAATAAGAACCATGCCATCTTCTTGGACCTTGAGATTACAATGACCACCACAGGCGTAAGTACTAAAGTACATCATAAAAACACGGATAGAAACAGCCTATTACTCTATGAAAGCTACCACCCAAGATCATTACGGCAGAATCTTCCTGTGGGACAATTCCTTAGAGTACGCAGGAATTGTTCGGAAATAGAGACATACAATGAACAAGCTGAGCACCTTGAACAAAAACTGCTGGATCGTCATTATCCAAAGAAGATGGTCAGAAAAGCCAAGAAGCGGGCCAGAAATAACAACAGAGAGGCCCTTCTGGATAGTACCCCCAAGGAAAAGATCGACAGAATGGTATGTGTCATGACATACACGCCGGCATCTAACAGTATACAGAATATCATCAGAAAAAACTGGCACATCCTGAATGGTGCTAAAAAACAATGGGAACCTCCGCTTTTTGCCTTCAAAAGGAACAGGAGCCTTCGAGATGAGCTTGTACATGCTAAAACATCCACTCAAGAAAGAGAGGTACAGCCAACACTGTGGAATACACAGAGACTAACAGGACATTACCCATGTGGAGGCTGCGCTGCTTGCCCTTTAACCACCGCCACAAAGGAAGTAAACATAGGAACTACGAAACCCTGGAGACTCAACAACTTTAGCAACTGTAATACAGAAAATGTAGTTTACCTTCTCACCTGTCCTTGCAGTCTAATGTACATAGGAATGACTACCCGAAAAATAAAGATACGCATCAATGAACATCGAAGCACAATTAGATGCAAAAAACAAACACCAAACTCACGAGACATTTCCTCGAGCAGAACCATAAGGACACCGATCTGAAATGGGTAGTCCTAGAGGTAATGAAAAAAGGAAGAACAGACTTGACAAAACCCCTCCATACCAGAGAGCAACGATGGGTCTACCGCTTACGGACCTGGGAAAATGGCCTCAACGATGAGATCCCGTGTTACATCTGGCCCAATGATGCATTTTTTGCTCACAAATAATGAACATAACTGAACCGTGTACTAAGTACTAACCCACGTGTTCTCTAAACGCTCCCTGTTATTATACAAAATAGCAATGCATGTGTAATATGGCACTTTAAAGAGACTGCATTTGTCAAGCAACAGACGCAATATTTAGGGGCAGTGACCTATCACGTGATAATGTCTTTTGGATGCATTCTCAGCTCGCGCACATAATAAGCACACGAGCACCTAGTAACGCCGATTTGTGTATATGTGACCTTTTACACTTTGGGGTCTTCTCTTCACATGCGTACCTTTTAGCTAAACACAAGTACTAAGGCACGTACATCTTTTTAAATGTGGCAGTATTTGACCCCTACGTACGATCACATAACGGTATACTGCGAATAAATCAAGAGCCTCGCCCGTAGACATTGAACATAAGCTCGCGCATATAGATTAAGCGCACGGGCACACAGACACGCCCATCTGTATATGCAGCAACTACACATCACGCTATTACACCTTGGCAGGCCTCCTTATTTAAACATACGAATTTCCTTACCTAAAGCATGAGCACTTAGGCACGCCAATCTCTTAACATGCGGCAACATTTGACCAATGTGTGCGATTACGCTCCCGCATGCTGCACAATAACAATGAGCATCACCGTTTGGCGATGAACGATAGCCAGGCAATTGTTAAGGCGCACTCGACTGGGACACCGGATAAACTCACGATTGATTATGCGACGCCACGCAGCAGGTCAGGCAGCGCGTTTTGCAAATTAACCATGGCGCGCATGGGACAACGGAAACGACGATCAGTTATCTAATTACCCAATTAAGGCTCCCAATCACCATCTCTTTCTCATTACGAGGTCTATAAATACCCTGACTCGCTGTTCTCTCACTTACCGGCGAGGAGGAGGAGAGGCAACACGTAGGTGCTATCAAGGGAGACGCACCCTGAGACTGTAAGAGAGTGGTTGAATGTTTGAAACTCAATGGTTGCGTGTATACTTTGGGTGTGTGCTATTTTAAATTTGCTACAATTGCTTATCCTGCTTTTTGTTTCCTCCTTTCCTTACAGCCTTGGAACAGGGGTCTTCCCCTAACTCACTCCTATGGGGCTTAGAATTTTCTTCCCCGTGGTAAGAGTTCTGGATAAATTTAGAGTGTGCACAAATTCACACGTGTCACACTCTTAGCCACTGACGTAATGTTGTGCATGTGGTTGTTAAGAATACGTTGTTCTGAAATGACCTAGGTTTGTCTGCATTTTTCTATTTTCAGGCGTAAAGGAGCCACAAGACGAATATATTGTGTGGACAGTGATAATTATCACGCCACGAAGTGGTACTTACTCTTTGCAGTAGGGTAAGAACGGAGCCCCTTTTATATTAGGTCCTGATGAATGCCATGGACTCTAGGTGGATTTCAAAATGGGATTTAACTTAAGAAGTTCTTCAATTGAGAAGGATGTTCTCAAATTATGGGGCTTTCACTCATTGTAGTGTTCCAGCACAGCAGCCAGAATACTGCAGTTTTGTTAAATCAAGAGACCCTTGACGTATTCTCATAGGAACCAAATAGGTTTGGTGACCTTTCAGTGGACAAGTCTTATAAGGATGGCATACCGAAGACGTAATAGGAGTTTGTTTAAACCATAAACGGAATGTAATTCCAAACTAATGAAAAGGGAATAACATGTAATTTAGCACAGGGGTATGAACAAACACAAATTCACACATTTATTAGTAGGGTGCAAAGGTTAAATTCCTTGATTTGATCCTACTCCTTCGTACCTGACATGAGAAAAGATTGCTTACTGCCTCACAGATTACATGTTAGAGACAGAGGAAAGCAACACTAATAATAGTCAAGAGGCATATTCAGTGAGATTTTATCTCAATGAATAGACTTAACCCCTTATGTCCTGGTTCTAGTTAAAATCTTTGGGCCTGATTTCGCGCCTGATTACGAGTTCAACTCATTCAGGCGGACGGTACTTTTGCCTTTCACAGGGCGGTGCCCTGAAAAAGGGCACCGCAAAAGTGTTCCAGCATGGCATGGACTGTGAAGTCCATGCCGCCCTGGAACTTGGGGTGCATTTAGACAGGGGGGGGCACATGTAGTGCCCCTCTGAATGCATCCTTATGGCAGGGGGGCTTGGGGGCCCTGTAGGGCCCCCTTTGTTTCCACACTGCCTGCCTTTATGTGGAGGGCTCACTGCCATGAAAAGGCTGGCGGTGGAGGAACTCGAAATATGATTGGCAGGACTTCACCAGTCCCACTCAGCATATTGCAGTGTCCCTCCGCCACGCCACTGCCAGGGAACGGCAGTTCCCTGGCGCAGCCGGCGGTCCACCACCAGAACGACAAAGACAATCGTAATCTGGCGGTCAGACCACCTTGACCACGAATCTGGCGGTTCATGGTCGCCAGATTCTAAATCAGGCCCTTTGTTCATAACAGCTACAAGTGACAAAATACCATAACATACAACATATTTACAGAGGCGCTGAGTATAATATGCTATTTATTACCATTCTTGGGGGGAGGGGCATCGATATCCAGCTAAGGCTGCATCGCTTGTGAGTCAGGACCCCTTCCCACATTCAACTATGGTTCCTAATTGCATACTACACTCTGTGTATACGCTTACATACTATACTCATTATAGATATATTTGTATTTGTATATATGCCTAACATTCACAAGAAAATGAAAAAAAGTCAAAGCAATTAATTTAGCCATAAGGTAGGTAGTTAGATGGCCAATATTTTGGGGTCTGGGATGGCAAACTTTGGGTATTGCACCAAAATACTGATCTGAAAATATTGTTAGACTATAATACCCTGGTCAAAACAGTTTGACTACAAAAATATTGGCACCAAACATATCTAAGTTAAGTACATAATTTTTCTACTTTTTTACAATAATATCTAAGTTTTAAATATCGTTACTATGATACTGTTTCTATTACACTGGTTTTTGTTTACTATGTTATTATTTATTTATGTTTGTTACTATGAAATTTTAAAAAATAATATAGTAATTTATATTCTTTCGCATAGTAGGCTTTAGTGGGGAGTTGGTGGGTAATGTTTAAAAATATATATATATATGTTGATTAATATAGATTAATATATATATATTTTTTAATATCACTTATTCGTTACATGTTATTTTAAATTTGGGTTGTGTTTTTGGGGGGAATTGCGTGGGTTGTGTTTTGCATAATATGTATAAATTGATAGTTAATGTATTAATTATACAAATCATTAACAGGCAATTGTTTTGGAGCTTGAATTATGTTAAATTCTAAAGGTATTAGTGTATTTTATAGATTATGTTTCTTAATATATTTATGGTTTTGGGGTGTTTTGGAGTTTGGGTAGGTAGTGTTATTTTTAAAGTGCATATTGGGTATTGTTAATTATGTACAATTTGTAATGTTTGACACTGTTATTTATTTGTTTACATGTTATATATTTTTACATTAATGAATTTATTTTCAGTTTTGGAATACAGTTTTATTGGGAGATGAAGTAAGTAGCATTTTAGAAGAAAATATTTAACATTTAATTAGTTGACTAATCTATTCACTATGTAAAGTCTTTTTTTTTGATAATCAATTTTTTATTGACATTTAAGAGAAACCACAACAACAGTACAACGACAGCCAGTATCAGCACAGTAGCTTGTGGAAGCGTAGCAAGAGAAAAAGGCCCCAAACCCACTTCCCTACTCGCTGTCCCAGGGGCCCTTATAAGTTTGTCCCCACACCCAAGACCACCACATTGGTTATGATATGAGGTTGAACCATTTACCCCAAATTTTTCGAAATAAATCAGGACAGCCTCGGGCTTCAAAGAGAGGTTCCTCTTGAGATCCGCACCAGTCCACCCCCCGTCTCCATCTCCGCACTGTAGGGGGTTTGTTCTGAGACCACAGCGCTGCAATGTCCCTCTTGGCCACAGCCACCGCAGTGCCAAGGAGACGCTTGTCGGCTCGTGAGCCACCCAGGCCATCAAACACCCCCAGAAGCAGGCGCACCGGGTCATGGGGGATCTCCCACCCCAGGGCCAATGTGAGCTCCTGTTCCACCCCCGTCCAGAATGCTGTAAGGGCGGACATTGCCAGGTCATGTGGTAAAAATCAGCGGGGGAGTGGTCGCAGCGTGCGCAGTTCGGGGTAGGCCGCAGTCGCGCCCTGTGCAGCCTTTCAGGGGTGAGATATGCCGTGTGTAGGTAATATATTTGCACCAGACGCAGTTTAGAGGAGGTTGTGAGGGTCCTGGGGGCCATCAGTGCATCGCGCCAGTCTTCGTCTTCTAAGGGGCCCAGCCAACCCTCCCAGCGGGCGGGCAGTGAGTCCAGGGATGCGGGGCCGTTATTCACTAGGGAGCGGTAGATCCTTGATACCCCCCCGTTGCCCAGGTTTCCCATCATCACTTGTGCCTCAAGCGGACTAAATTCAGGAAGGGAGGTGTGGGACGGGATGTGCACAGCGAGGGCGTGCCGTAGCTGTAGGTATCGGTAAAACTGGGAGGGGAGAAGGGAGTAGCGTTGTTGCAGGTCTGTGAAGGTCCTGATGTGGTCCCCTGTCCAGACATCCCCGAGAAGTGAGATCCCCAGGTGGTCCCAGTGGTCAAAGTCCCGTAGGGAAGAAGTTTCCCGCAGCCAAGTTCCATGCCATAAGGGCGTATGTTGGGTAAGTTTCCGGCTCCATTTCGTGTGACGCAGGGCGGTGCGCCAGGCCAGGAAGATGGCCTTGGTAGGGGGGGGAAGGGTTTGGGGTATCGGAGCCCCATACAAGTACGCCTGGAGTTGTGGGAAATCCATCTTTTGGAGCTCAACTCGGTATGACGGGTCAGACCAGCCGCCGGTAAACCAGTCGTGGACCACAATGAGCCTGGTGGCCAAGTAGTAGAGATGTAGATTTGTCATATGGAGGGATCCGGCAGTGAGCCAGCGCCATCCGTGGTCGTCTGCCCCCCCACAAAAATCGGGTAAGTAGGCCATCGAGCTCTCGGAACCAGCTCCCTGGGAGGTGAAGGGTTATATTCTGGAGAATATAAAGAAAACGGGGAAGAACCATCATTTTAAAAAGGGCGCTGCGGCCTAGGGGATTAAGAGGGAGAGACTGCCATCGTTTAAGGTCCATCTTGGTCTTGTTGACCAAGGGCGTGAGATTAAGGGCCCACTCGAGCTCTGGGAGCAGGGTCACCCAGATCCCCAGGTACTTAAAGGACTGTCGCCGCAGGGGGATGGTGGATTGCCAATCGAAGCAGGATCGGGACGGGTGAAGAGGGACCAGCGTGGATTTTGCCGGGTTAAGGCGCAGGCCCGAGACCTGTTCGAAGGGAAGGAGAACCTACATGCTCCGTGGGCCGGAGACCTCCGGGTCCGCCAGGAAGAGAAGGACATCATCCGCGTAGAGGGCGATTTTGTCCACTCGAGAGGGGTCCCATTCCCACCCTCGGATGAGAGGGTCTCCCCGGACGAGCCGGGCCAGAGGCTCCATCGCCAAGGCGAACAGGAGCGGTGAGAGCGGGCAGCCTTGACGGGTGCCCCTCCGGATGGGGAATGCCTCGGGGAGCGCTCCATTGACCAGGACCCGCGCCGTGGGGTTGGAATATAGGACATGGATGAAGCTCCTGAAGGCGGGACCAAATCCCATCAGCTCCAGGACCTCCTCCAAATAACGCCAGTCAACGGTATCAAATGCCTTCTCGAAATCTATGAGAAGCAGGGCCAAATACGGGGTAAGCGACTGGCGGTGGGCGAGAGCGAGGTGAAGGCGGCGTATGCAATGCCGAGTACTACGGGCGGGCATAAAACCACATTGGTCTGGGTGGACCAAGTCATGCAGATGGGGACGGAGGCGTTGCGCCAGAACCGTGGCGAAAATCTTCACCTCTGTATTGATGAGGGAGATGGGGCGATAGTCCGCGCAGGCGAGTGAGGGCGGCTGCGTCTTGGGGATCACCACTATGGTGGCCACATCTGTCTCTGCAGGGAAGGAGCCTGCATCTACCACATGGCGGAACAGCTCCACCAAGTGCGGGACCAACAACTCCCGATACGCCGCATAATACTCCTGGGGATAGCCATCTGGGCCGGGGGTCTTACCAGAGTGCAGGAGAGTGATGGCCTTGTGCACCTCCTCCGGGGTGAGGGGGAGATCGAGCGTCTCCGAGACTGCTCGTGGAAGGCTGGGCAGCCAAACAGAGGCCTTGGAAAGCAGCTCGGCCACTGGGGCCTCCAAAGGCCGGGCCTCATAGAGACGGGCATAGTATTCCGCAAATGTCTGGGCTATGGCCCGGGAGGAGAGGTGATGGATACCAGCTCCGTCCTGGATCTCGGGGATGATACGATTGGCTCTGGGGTATGAAACGAGACTATGTAGGAGCTTCCCGTTCTTGTCCCCCCATCCGTAGATGCGCGCCACCGAGGATCGCCAAAGCGTTTTGGCGGATTCTAGGGATATATGGCAAATCTCCTCACGGAGGAGAGCGAGCTGTCGGGAGGAAGATGCATCATCGGGAATAGGGTGGGCTGCCTCCAACTGAGCCACCTGGGTCTCTAGCTGCAACAAGCGGGCATTCTGGGCTGCGCGTCGGGCATGGATCAGCCCCCGTGCTACGCCGCGTATTGTGGCCTTACCGGCTTCCCAGACTGTGCCCGGGGAGGGGACCGAGCCCACATTAGTGGCTAGGTAGTGCACAAGTTCTCGCCGGAGGTGTTCCACAAAATCAGCGTCCTGCAAAAACCAGGCGTTCATCCGCCAGACCGTTCGGATGCCCTCGGTGGGTCGCCCGAGACGGAGAGAGACGGGAGAGTGGTCGGAGATGCCGCGAGGAAGAATAGCCACTCCAGTCACACTTTGGCAATCGAGGGCAGGCAGCAGTAGTAGGTCTATGCGGGAATGGGTATGGTGTGCCGCTGAGGTATGGGTGTATTGGTCCAGTCAGGGGTTCCATACCCTCCATACATCGCAGAGGCCCAGAGCAGCGGACCAGTCGGAGAGACGCTTAGCGGAAGCAAGGTGAGTCACTGAGGGAGTACCCGTTGAGTCGCGCAGTGGCTGCAAAACAGCATTAAAGTCGCCCCCGACGACCGTCAAACCCTGGGAGAAAGCCGAAATGAGCGTCGTGAGGCGTTTGAGGGTTGTGGGTTGTGTCATGGGAGGAATGTACGTGCAGAGGAGATTTAGAGGGTACCCCTCGACCCTACCCGTAACGGCGATGGAGCATCCCTGGACATCAGTCTCCACCCCTGTCAGTTGGAAGGGAAAACCCCTGCGCATCAGTATGGCCACCCCCCGGGATCCCCGTGCGTAGCCAGAGTGCCAGACCCTGTCAAACCCATACCGGGCAAGGAAAGTGCAGTGAGTCCCCATAAGATGCGTCTCTTGCAGGAAGAGGATATCAGGCGTTTGGCGCTGGGCACTGCGGAGCACCGCTGTTCTTTTGATCCGGTCTAGGAGACCATTCACGTTCCACGATAGTACGTGGAGGGGTCTAGGAAGGATGGACATCAGGGCAATGGTTAAAGGGCCAAGGGGCCAGTGCCTCGGGGGGAGTAGCCCCCTGGCACGTGGGTAGAAGGACTGGATCCGGGAACCAGGAGTGATCTAGGGGCTGACATAGTGGTGGACGTGTGCACTGCGCTGATAGGTAAAATGGGGAGCATCGTCTCATCTCAGGGGCGAGTCGAGAGTGAGGCCCATTTATTCCGAGAGAGCGCGAAGCGAGGCCAGTGGCATGTGTGCTGAAAAGGCTATACAAAACAAAAAACAGCGGCCCATAGGCGGCCAAAAACAGAAACCAATTGGGAGACAACGGTCTACCCACCCTCCCTCGCCCCCAACTCCCCCACCCTACACTTCCGCAGGTGAAGCATCTGTCGCCCTGAAAGAAAAACACCCTAACAACAGTAATCGGTCCAGAAGCTAAACTAAAACGGTTAGCAGGACGTGAACATAGCGTAGATGGACCCCTCCATACAGTAGGATGTAAGATTCGTGACAATTGAAAATACATTTAGAACTGTTGTGCTGTCACTTAGAGCAGTTCGGAAAGACAATGTGTGGACCCCCATGTTCTGGGTCTCTGGGCTCAAGCTCCCTCATCATCCACAGATCCTCGAAGAGCAGGGCTCCCTGACAAGTCCGAGTCCGATATGGCAGGGCGTGGAGTCTTGGAGGGGTCTGGGATGCGGCTCAGGTCTCCCAGGGAGCCCCCCGGGCTGGAAGCAACCGATCTTGGGGATAGCGCCTGGGGGAGGGACCGGTGGGACACCGCATCCGGCGATCTGGAGACCCCATCGCGGCGGTCTCCCTGCCTGCGGGACCTGGTGCGGCGCCGTTGAGGCTTGGGCATGTCTCGGCGGGGTCGTGTTTGTTCTCGCCGCAGTGGGGAGGAGACCCGAGGGCCCCGGAGGGGACGTTCTTCCGTGAGCCAGGTCCAGGCCGCCTGAGGGCTTTCAAAGAAGAGTGCTTTGTCCTGGAACACCACTCTGAGCCGGGCCGGGAAAAGGAGACCATAGCGAAGGCCCAGGTTGCGGAGCTTCTGCTTGACCTCATCATAAGTTCGACGTTGGGCCTGCACCTCCCTAGTGTAGTCCGGGAAAACCATGATCTTGCTGTTTTGAAACGCCAATGGGCCCTGCGCTCTAGCCGCTCGGAGGATAGCATCCCGATCTCGGAAGCTGAGGAGCCTCAGGATGATGGGCCGGGCCGGAGCCCCAGGGGGAGGGCGAGGACCCAGGGAACGATGGGCGCGTTCAACCGCGAACCAAGGGGAAAGGGAGTCTTTGGGCATCCAGGAGCGGACCCAGGTCTCCACAAACGTGTCCGCGTGGCCCTGCTCCATTCCTTCGGGAAATCCAATGAGGCGTAGGTTGTTTCTCCTCGACCTGTTCTCCGCGTCTTCGGCCCGACGGTGGAGCTCCAAGGTCTGGGTCTGGAGGTGGGCCACCTGAGTCTTAAGTTGGCTTATGTCGTCCTCGGCCGTGGAGATGCGTGACTCCGTCTCTGTAATTCGTGCCGTTGCGTTGCGCAGGTCTTGGCGAATGAGGGCCACGTCCACCCTCACTTCGCCTATCTTAGCTTCAACTGAGGCCTGTGATGCGCCAATCGCCTGGAGGATGGTGGAGAGGCCCCCCCCCACGGGGGCAGGAGGACCGGGCGTTCCTCCCTCAGGGCCCCGATCGGTCGTAGTATATTGGTCCATTGTTGTTTGGGTTGGAGGACCAGGGGTCTGCATGGTGCGGGTCCTACCCATCGCCACCGGAGATGAGGTCCGGTTTCCGTGCGGACAGAGGGGGGGGGAAAGGGGGTTCAGCAGTCTCAGCAAGGGGGGGGGAAAGAGGGCCCTTCGCACCCAGACCTTCAGCACTCAGGCCCGGGCGCCCAGGCCAGGTCCCCCCGCAGACCCCCAGGCAACTCAACGCCTCGCTAAGGCCCCGGATCCAGTGCCGCGGGCGGCGGCGGGCCACACCTCCTCACAGGCCAAAAAGAAGGGCCGGGAGGAAGGGGGTAGGTCGGCCACCCCCAGAGGATGGACTACAGGGGTGCAGATAGGTCGAGGACGAGGGAGGGGGCCAGAGAGGGCCCGACAGTGAGTCCGGTGGTGCGTTCCGCACTGCGTAGCCACGGAGGCCGGTAGGGAGTCCGCGCCCGTTAGGAGGGCCTCAGTCCGCCGAAGAAGGGCCCCAGCAGGAGAGAGGGGGGCCATCCCGGGGCCTCCCCGCCAATGGGGAGTCGGGTCCAGCAGGGACGATGTATGCAGGCGGGCTCCTCACGCCGCCACCCGACAATGGTGGCCGGTGGTGCCGGAGGGGCCCCCCCGGGGCAGCAGCACGGCTCAGTGCAGGGCAGCAAGGCGCGAGGGGGGGCGAGGGGGCCTCCACAGCAACCACGCTGCCCCCACGCCACCCCCAAGGATCACCCCACTCACCGCCGGTTCACAGGGATTCACACAGCCTCAGGCGCCGGATCAGGAGGAGGCCGGAGCAGCAGGCCGCACAGCCGAAGGTAGGGATGCGGGCTCCTCCGGGGGCTGCAGCGACCCGGCGGGTCAAGACACTGGGAGCCGGCGCCGCGGTCAGGGCAGGCCCCTCCGTCGATAAGAAGGTCGGTGGGGGCTGGATCAGCGAGGGAAGAAGGGAAGGCCGGGGGCACTCCCGCCGCCACCCGAGACCGGCAGCCGAGCCCGGCAGCACCCCGACCCCCACGAGTCCTCCGCAGCCGCAAGCCTCAGGGAGGGCAGTCGGCAGAGGCAGGCGGTAGTAAGGAGTCTCCCATGCGGATGGGTCGCGGTCGCCGCCGCCGATCACCTCCTCACGGCCCCGGGCGGCCCCCCCGCGGGGCCGCTGCTCTGTAGATGTCGTACACGGCCCACCGGCAGGAGGGACCCCAGCTCAGAAGCAGGTCGCCCGGGAGGTCGCCATTTTGGATCCGGAGGCCTCCGAGCCCGAGAGGCCAAACCAAGGCGCCGGGGGGTCCAATTCGCCAGGCAGTCGAACCGGAACACTGCCGAGGGAGCAGGGGGCTCCTGGTGACAGCAAGGATGGTCGTGCAAGGGCGAATAACAGGCGGATGACGGAGGGGGTCCGGAGCACTCTTAGAGTGCGACCGCCATCTTGACGCCTCAGGCCACGCCCCCACTATGTAAAGTCTTAACTGCTTTTTTCATTTAACATGAATTGTTTCAAAGGTATTGAATTATTTAATTATATGTTGAACTTGAAAATATATTTATTAAATGTTTATTCCGAGTTGTGAGGTATAAAGACATCATGAAATTTGTTATAATTATAAAGTAAAATATGGTAAATTTTAAAATTCTAAATGTTTTTGGTTGTAAAAACTATTTTAAATTATTTAACAGATTTTATTACCTATTGTTTAGGCCTGTATGTTTTATGGGGAATTTGAGGGATGCTATTTATTTTAAAAATATTTCATATTTGGAACTGTTTTATTCTGATTCTGGTGTATTTGTATTTTTGGGAATTCTTGCTTTTTTTATGTTGATGATATTTAATTTATTATTTAATGTTTGTAAATTTCAGATTTTTTTTTACTGGGAACTTATTTTATTTGGATGCAGTGAATCTGTCACCCTTCTCAAATAAATATACTTTACACAATGTACATTGCTCTGGAGGGAGAAAATTTGTGACAACTCCCCAATATTTCCCAGACTCCAAAAATCTTTTGATGGCTGGTGTGTTGAAAAACAATCCTTATAGTGCTCCTCGTGTAGACCATCATAGCTGCTAGGTGTACTTTTATGGATATGCATGTCATCTTTCCATCTATTAGGTGTGCTTGGTATCGAACAATGGTAGTGTCCCTTTTTAAATTGTGTGTTATTTTCTCTCTTCCACCAATGGATGATTCTGTTCCATTTGGTAGTATGACATTTGTGTATTACTTTCCTAACCTTCCTAAGGACTTTCATGTTTGTTTGTGGGAGACTCAGATGTAAACCTGACCTACGCCTCCTCATGTTTGCACTTTCCCAATGTTTATGAGATTGAAGTTAGAATAGTAAATTTGCCCACCCCTCCAAATATACACTTACTCAAAAGTTTGTTAGACTGGAGTTAGAATAATAAATCTCAGTCCCCAAAGTATGCACATTCCCTAACATTTATCAGACTTGAGTTACATTAGTAAACTTTACACGTCCTCACAATTAATGTGCACACTTTTCCCAATGTTTACTAGAAAGGTGTTAGAATAGCAAATCTTGTCCCCCCAGTATCTGCACTTTCCTTAATGTTTGTTAGGATGCAGTTAGAAGAGTAAATCTGAATCTCTTTGCATGCACTATCCTCAATATTTGTCAGACTGGAGTTAGAATAGTAAATCTGAACTCACCAGGTATGCTCTGTCCCCACTATTTGTCAGACTGGAGAAACCATGCCCCCACCTCCGTAAATAAATACTTACCCCAATGTTTGCTAGACTGGAGTTAGGATAGTAAATCTGACCACCCCAATTGTGCTCTTCCTCCATTATTTGTTGGACTGGAGTTAGAATATTATATCTGACCCTGCATAATGTGTGCACTTTCTCCAATGTTTGTAAGAAAGAATTTAGAAAAGTAAATATGTGCCCTCCGTTGTATTTACTTTCCAAAATGTTTGTGTACCATAATATTGAAGGTAGCACTTGAAGAAAGACGGGAGGCAGTTATATATATCTCTAGGTATGGTGTTTATTTCAGACATCCACAAGATACAGCTTACAACTGAATCCGTAATGTTCCCCACACCCTCTATATATATGTCCCCTGGCAACCACAGTAGCTTCATTTGAATCCCGCTCTCCATATTTGAATGCTGCACCAGCAATAGAGAGCAAGACCGCACAATTGAACAACGCACTCCTTGGTTGCCTTTGACACGAGCATGATAGGACTGTATCTCGTATGTTGTATGTAACACACCTCCTCCCTTTACTTTTTTTTAATGTTAATACTAAGTCCCTTGTAGGGAGCCCGGGTATTCTAGTACTCCTGGGGTTATTCGATTCACTGGTATTTTCCACATTAGTACTTTTAACAAGATCCTGTTCATCCACATCTAAATAATCAACAAACAAATCCAAGCACTCAGATGTTTGAAAAAACAGTCATAAATACAGTTATCTTGAAATAGTAGTCCACTTTAATCCAAATTCTCAGTTCGGGCCCAAGAGGTGTAATCCAATTCTTCACACTAGGTTTGTGGTGATTATCACTGCCAGTTCGTATTCCAAAGAAGAAACAATCCAATATAACTTTCCAAACGAAAGGCAAGAAATATAATCGGCATAGAGCTTGTCAGCCAACACGTGTTTCGTCGATAAGGTCAGTAACACCTCGACTTCTTCAGGGCTGCGAACATTAAGTACAATATCAAAAACTATTCTAGGTGCATGAGGTCAACACTCTCCATCATCCACCATTAGTGTCCAATGAAAAAAGTGGGGGGGGGTTCACCTATAAGTGTATATACTTTACAAACAAAAAGTGTTGCATACAATTAGGGCCAAACATATAAGATTACGGTTTAAATCCAAAAACAATTATACAATGAAAAAAGAAGAGAAACCCACTGTGTGTGCACTAAGCACCGGTGCCACTGTGATTTGACACAAGATAGAACCATACACCACACTGTACATAGGAGCCTCAAACTACAAGTGCTGGGACCCACACTACAGGAGAAAAGTGTAGTAGAAATGTCAAAAACACACATATTAACCTGGTGCATAGATGTGTGTGTATTCATCCACATAATGAATATCAGGTATAATTGGCACAGATACGATTAGGACTGTAGTTTTGTGCACGTTGAATTAGTATACAGTTGTGAATTAGAGACAGTATGGCATGGTATTATATTACGTCGTTTTTATCAACGACATGCATAAATATATATCTACTACTCTGCAATTAATTAAGACCGATGTCTTTCCAGTCCTCGCTCTGAGGATGTAATAATAGATGGCTCCTTTTTCCTACTCTTTGGCGTTTTAGTTTTCCTTCTGTGCTCTGATTGTTTTGTTTTTCCTGATTCAGGACTTCTGTTATCTTTGACATCTACTGGATCCTTGCACTACTGTGCCAATTATACCTAATATTCATTATGTGGATGAATACCCACACATTTACGCACCAGGTTAATATGTGTGTTTTTGACATTTCTACTACACTTTTCTCCTGTAGTGTGGGTCCCAGCACTTGTGGTTTGAGGCTCACATGTACAGTGTGTGTTGGACTAGAAAATACTTTCGGTCGGCCCCCATATTGGCATTGTGCTTAAGTTAGCATTTGCGGCCTCATTTTGCCACACAGCCGCCATTTTGTGTAATGATCGAAACTAACTTCTGTCTCATCCTGTCTGCCTCAGCAGAAAACAGCTCCGATATTTTTTTTATATTCCTTCAAGGTTGAGCTTCACTGTCTTAATGAATACATGAATGTGCCTTTGCATACCTTCCTTGTTAGATAGGCCCGATCTCAAGCTCTAGTGGCGGGCACGGACGGAGTAACCTTGAGGTGGAGATAACATGTACCCGATCCCAGGAGTGTAGCTCATCTTCTGCGTCTCCTTTGTTAACCTGCTCCAACTGGAAATTTCCAGTTTTGGGCGGGTCTTGCCGAGTATTGGAAATGTATAACAACTGATGTAATGTTGGTGAGGGTCAGTCAACTCAGTAACATCTCAGGAGGCTAGTCAGACTGGACTCCGCTCGAGCGAATACTAATAAATAACTTGGTTTGTATTCTCTACTGTCTGACCGACTCTTCATTTGTTTGGAAGGCTGGGAGGTGGTCGCAAGTGACCCGGGTGACCCTAAGCGGGTCACTTCTTTCAGTTAGCGCCCGAACAGGGACTCCATCGGGCTGACCCATCCTCGCCCGCGGACGGATGAGGAGGACGGGCCTAGTCGGGTCGAATGGGCGGATCGGGGATCCCTGCACGATAGAGCCCAGTACTCGCAGCTGCCCCGCCTGTCTGATTGGGCGGTGCCTCACCCAGTGGTCATCCCGGCTGGGGTCCTGGAAGGCGAAACCCTTGGATCTGACCGTTTGGTCCGAAGAGTCGGCAGTGGAGAATAAATTCGTTTGACCTGTGTGCATCAGGTGAGTTTGCTTTGGTTCTTTGTGATTGTGGCGCTACATTGGTTTGAATTGGATACGGTCTGCGGATCGTTTTTGGACAAGCGCTTGATTTTGTTTGGGCTCTTTTTGAATATGGTACCGTTTGAGAATTGTATTTGACCAGGTTTGTGGCCCAGTTTGGGTGATGCTATTTTGCAAATATTTGTTTGGTATACATAGTGAGCGTGCGTCTGTGGGAGAGAATGCTGTGTTTGAGCAAGTTGTGTTGTGTGGGATGTCGTTGTTGTTCTACTGATGCTCGATTGGAAGAGAGTCAGCCTGCGCCTCCGGAAGGCACACCGAATTTTGAAATGTACGTAAAGCATGGCATTGGCCCTATTATGTTTAGTACATTATGGCACAAATATACGAGGGACAATGCTGAGTTACAGTGGCCGTTGACCGGCACCTTTGATGAACAAATTTGAATTTCTTGCAGGATAAGTTATTCGCAAAAAGAAGTAGGCAGTCAATGTTTGATTCACTCCAAGTCTGGCAGAAAGAGGCTAAAAGGAGGCGGATGAAGGCAGAGAAAGAGGCTCGGAAAGGGAGGACGCAGACAGTGACTCAGAAAGCTGTAGCGTATGATAGACAGAAAATAGAGAAAGGAATAGAGTGTGCGGATAGGAAGTTTCGATTACAATGCGATAGTCTTATGTTTCTAGAGAGGAAGATGATCCGTTCGTGGAGGAATTATTGGAGACCCGACCTCCACATGCCCCTCAGAGAATATATCCCGCAGCCCCAGCAATCTGCTCCTCCTGTCTCAGCGGCTCCTGTTTCTACTGCTAGTGACCGGGCTGCTTCGGTCACTGCCTCTCCAATATCTCTTTCAGCTTCTCTCCCTGCGGCTACTATGACTGTCAGTCTTCCTGCTATGCCTGTTGCTTCGGCATCTCTTTCCTCAGCTCTCGTACCTACTTCACAGCCTTTGATAACATTAGTACCGGATGCTTCCGCTGCTACTGCCTCCCTGCTCTCCCATACCCCAACATCCTTGAGTATTGGAACGCCAGTGCGTGGATTTGGAAGTGGGGACTTGGCAGCTGCTAAGGAACGATTGGGACGGGTATTGATACGATCGGATGTGGGAGAGGAGGAGAAGAAAATGGTGGCTAATCAAGCCGCCCAGTGGGCTCGTAACCCCATCTATAGCGTAGAGGATGTGTGGAGTGTGTTGAAGGACTACGAGCCGTTTGTGCAGCAATATGCCCTCAAACATATGTCGGCTACCCTGATTGGGTTATGGGAGCAGTGTTTTGGTGGAGTGGCACCTCAGGTCATTTATGATATTAGGGACAATGTATATGCAGCGGACATGGCACCTGACCAGGTTTTTGGTAATGTTGCAGTGTTACTCGGTTATCGAGGTAGGTTGATTCAGAAAAGTCCAAAGGCGATACTCCAGTTCCCGATGAGAGAAGTCCACCGCTAGTATCACCCCGAAATACCGGAGATAAGAAATGCACAAGATATTGTTGTGCGACAGCGAGTGGAAGGCCGTTTTCAGGAGCAATGGATTTATACCCCGTGGAAGAAAAGTGAGGTTCTGTCCCTCAAGAGTCAGTTACCCGATCCTAGGAAAAATCCCACTGCATATTATAAAGAATTGACAGAGGCCGCATCGTCGACAGTGATCACGTTGGCAGACATTGAGATGTTTTTTAGTTTGCTGGTACCAGTTGATATTTGGCGGCAGGTGCATACACAGGACCATGTTGTGAAATTGGGTGGCACTTGGGATGAGATCAGAGCATGGGATAAGAAGAGGAAGCCTGGTGAGAAGCCTAAGGCTGAGATACTAGCTTTGCCCAGTCGAATTATCACCTACATGCACTCTCTTATTCCACCTAGAAGAGTAGATTGGGACAAGTTAACAGCATGTCGTCAGAAGAAAGATGAAAGTGTATCTGATTTCTTTACTAGGTTTGAAGGTGTGTTTTTGGATTTCAGTGGACAGGATTTGTCAGTGGAAGGAGGTGTCCGATTGTTCGTTAACAGATTTGTTACGAACCTGCTTCCCGAGATCGCAACTCGGTTACAGGCTTCGGAGAGCACTTGGAATACCTCCTCCCCATCAGTGATATTGAGTATGGCACAGTATTATGAGCATAGAGAGAACGAAGAGAAGGAGAAGGTGGAGAAGAAAAATAAGGAGTTGAAAACGAAAGTGTTGATGCAACAGGTGTCTAGGGGAAACGGGAGAGGACGCGGCACTGGTCCGGCCCGACAGCTGCCCCGCACTAGCAGAAATGCTGCGCATGTGGGGCCGAATCAGTGTGCATATTGTAAGGAGGAGGGACACTGGCGCAGTGAGTGCCCGGCGTTGTTGCAGAAAGTGGCGGCCCCTAGTGGACGGGATTCTCGTGGACGGGGTCGTGGAGCAGGTGGTCATGACGAGGTTCAGGCAGATGAGGCATCGCAGGGCCGCTCTGATCAGAACTATTTTGATGACCACCGAGGGAAACAATATTACCATGATGATTATGATTTGGACGAAGTGACGGGGTTGTCCCACAGTTAGGACAGCCAGGGACAGGGCGAGGGACCAGTTCAGATACCTGTAGATCAGCGCGGACCTTATGTTACTGCTGACTTGCAGGGCTCAGCTAAGCAATTCTTGGTGGATACAGGCGCAATGAACAGCTCTGTTTCTCATTCACTGGTCCCCGGGGCAGCCCTGTCTGGCCATAATAATGTTTCGGTAGGCTTTTCTGGTGTGCCAGTTGTGAGCCCCATATCCAAACCCCTTGCCCTGACATTTGGTCCTTTCACTGTTGATTCACCATTTTTGTTGACGTCTAATTGCTGTGAGAATATGATGGGATTGGGTCTGTTGAAGAAGTTGTATGCTAAATTTACTGTTCCCCGGCTGGTGTCCATATGACGATGGGTCCTAATGTGGTTAGTACTAAGCAGTGCTTGTCCAAAGATGCACCCCTGCCTGCTGAATTTAAGGATGTGCCGCCCGCGTTGTGGGCTACAGGTGATACGGACGTGGGGCTGTTACAGATACCTCCAGTTTCTATCAAGGTCAAAGACAATGCTGTTTTGCCTTGTATTCCCCAGTACAAAATACAGCAAGCAGGGGAGCGAGCTCTATTGCAGATTATACAGGATTTGATTCAGTCAGGGGTTGTTGAGGAGAAGACTGCGAATGTGTGTAATAGCCCCATTCTTCCCAATCTTAAGGGGCACCCTCGGGTTCCTCTGATGACCATCCTGATGTCTATCGTTTTGTGATTGATCTGCGTGAGGTTAATAAGATTGTGGTCCCTCAGTTCCCGGTGGTTCCCGACATCACTGCCCTTCTGACGATGATTCCTTCCTCTGCCAGATTCTTTTCTGTTATCGATTTGAAGAATGCATTTTTTAGCATTCCGATTCATCCAGACAGCAGGCATCTGTTTAAATTTACCCTGGCCGGCAGGAGCTTTAGATTCTGTCGAGCTCCTCAGGGCTATACCAAAAGTCCTAGCATATATAGTCAAGCTTTAAAAGGCCAATTGGATTCCCTCACTCTTTCCCCAGGTAATGAATTGCTGCAGTACGTGGACAATCTCTTGATCGCTTCTGACACTGAAGAAGGTTGCAAAGATGCAACGGTCAAATTGTTGCTTCATTTGGCTCATCACGGACATAAAGTGTCCCTTTCAAAATTTCAATATTGTCGACAGGAGGTCACCTACTTAGGTCACCTACTGTCGAAGGAGGGAAGGACACTAACACCTGAACGCATTAGTGCTATTGTTAAAATGCCCATCCCTAAGACTCAAAGGGATGTGCGAACTTTCATTGGCATTACTTCGTATTGTCGCCACTGGATTCCTAACTTTTCCTTACTAACAAAGCCGCTATTGCAGCTAACCACTAAAGATGTGCATGAACCCTTGCCCTGGACGCCTGAATGTCAACAAGCTTTTGAGCAATTGAAAGTCGCGCTTTGCTCTGCGCCTGTGCTCGGCACGCCGGATTATGCCAAACCGTTCGTGTTGTATGTACAGGAGACGGCTGGTTGTGCGCTTTCTGTCTTAACACAAGCCTTTGGAGGTAAGCAGAGGCTGTGTGCTTATTTTTCTGCTCTGCTTGACAACGTCGCGAGAGCCCTCTCGAGCTGTCTAAGAGCGGTCGCGGCCGTGGCTGTCTCTATCCGACAATCGGCAGGGCTCGTCCTTGATACCGATCTCACAGTCATGGTACCTCATGCTGTGGATACACTTTTGAACAAAACGAAGACGCAGCACCTTACCAGTGCACGTCTGACTGGTTACGAACTGACCCTTTTTGCACCACACGTCACAATAAAAAGATGTGCCACCCTGAACCCAGCCACGTTACTACCCCTCCCTTCTGAAAGTGAGGAAATAGACATACATGATTGTATCTTTCGGACTGAAGAGGAGACGAAGGGACGGGTAGACCTGACTGATGTTCCCCTATCTGAACCCCAAGGGGAGCTATATGTCGATGGCTCTTGTTTCAAATTACCCAATGGCACAACAACTGCTGCATACGCAATAACTACTCTGCGCACAGTAGTTTAGACATCACAAGTTCCCTATCAATCGGCCCAAGCTGCGGAGTTAGTTGCCCTTCTTCGAGCTTGTGAGCTAAGTGAGGGACTGGCTGTCAATATTTATACTGACAGCCAGTACGCCGTTGGAGTGGCCCACAATTTTGGGCGACTCTGGGCGGAGAGGGGATTCTTGACTTCACATGGGTTAAAGATCCAGAATGGCCCATTGATACACAAGCTTTTGTCAGCTCTGACACTCCCCAAAAAGTTGGCAATAGTGAAGTGTAGCGCCCACAAGGCAATTACTGATGATGTGGGGAGGGGAAATGCATTTGCAGACCAAACAGCTAAGGAGACGGCTCGAACAAAGATGAAAAAGATGTTTGTGGCAGGTCCTGCTAGATGGGTACCCGAAGTTACTATGTTTAAGGATACACTGGATAGTGTCAAAGAAATACAGAGTGAGGCAACGATTGAGGAGTTAGCAATATGGCAGGAAAGCACAGCACGTTTAGACGAGGATGGGTGCTGGACGGATAAGTCAGGAAACCAAAGGTGGATGTTGCCGGACGCCTATGTCCTCCCTGTAGTTACTATGGCGCATTGGCCAGCTCACATTAGCGCAAAGGGTATATGCAAATTACTAGACCCTGTGTGGCGGAATGATAACATCCCCAAAACAGCTGCTCACTTGGTGAAATATTGTATGGTATGCATGATGTATAATCCTGGAAAAGGCACTCCTACACTTCTTGGTAATTTTGCACCCCCTTCCTTCCCCCTTGAAGTCCTTCAGATGGACTACATTGAGATGGAACGGGTCAACAATTTGAAATATGTGTTAGTGGTTGTTTGTGCATTCAGTAAGTGGGTTGAGGCATACCCCACTAAGGAGAATACAGCCTTGGCGACGGCGAAAGCCCTTCTTAAGGAGTTTTTCCCTCGCTTCGGTTTACCCCGTTTGATCTGGAGTGACAATGGCAGTCACTTCAATCCAAAAGTCATCCAGCTGGTGTGTGATGGGCTACACATCAGGCAGAAGTTCCATGCTGCACACCACCCCCAGTCAGCAGGTTTGGTTGAGAAGTACAATGGTACTCTCAAACTAAAACTGGCAAAAATTCAGGAAAGCACAGGATTGAAGTGGCCAGATGCTTTACCGTTAGCCCTCTTGTTAACAAGAGTCACGGCTCACACTAGGACAGGATTGTCCTCATATGAGGTCGTGTTCGGACGCCCGGCGAATGTTTGGGGCGTCCTGCGACCAAAGCATTTTTTAGAAATTGAGTATCCTCTGTTGGTAGATTATCTCTATGAGTTGACTAAAAATTTGCGTTCTATTCACCAACAGATCCAAGAGACACTGCCACCGCAAACAGAGGGGCCCGGGCATGACATCCGACCTGGCGACTTTGTCCTTGTGCGTAACTTCCAGCGGAAAAGAAGTTTGGAGCCCCGCTGGAAGGGGCCGCTGCAGGTACTCCTCGCAACCCGGAGTGCTGTGAAAGTGACCGGTAGGAAGAACTGGATACACACCAACTACTGCCGCAAGGTCCCATTGCCTCTCCCCTATGATCGGTGGGTGATCGATGGCACAGGTGACCAGGAGACGGAGAAATTGCCACGTTTCATCCCTTTTTCGGATGCCCGACTGACGTGGGTGCAAACAGAGGAGGAGAATGATGCAGCATTGAATGAGGTGGTCCCTCCAGAAATAAGGGCCGTCCAGGATTCTCCTCCACCTAGCCCACAAGTGCTTGAGGCTCAGTCCCTTGGCCCCTCGGTATTTGAGCCCCTGTTCACTGATCACTCTGTGGGGAGTGGCAGTGCACCAAAGGAAAAGTCAGATTAGTAGGGATGGACTGCGAGGATGAAGAATAGGGTGCATGTACCCTGTCCGTGGTACCAATGATAGCTTAGGGAAAGGGAGATTGGTGCATGGTCCGAGACACTGGACAGGATAAGCTGAGGGTGTCTTCCCGAAAAAGGGGGGGTGCCCTATCCTGGACGGCGTGGGATTTCTTCAAAGGGCCGCGATCGCGCTGCCTCACCGCTGTGCTCAGTAGCACCACCGTAGATGAACAATAGGAGTCTGCCAGCGAGGCTCAGAAGGACGCTGGAAACTCTTTGCCCATCTTCTTGTTTCCTTGTCACCAACCCCATTATATTGCGCTCTTCCCTCTGATCACCATGTACCCTTTTGGCCGCCCAATTGTTGAGGAGGAACAACCTTTTGCAGCACAACAGTCGGAGAGGGATGGGGTTGGTTGGCCCAGCTGGTCGAAAAGGGGTAAAGCGATTTTCTTAGTAATTGTCTTGATTTCCCTACTAACAATACTTGGAATAATGTGGTTTCTAGAAGAAAAATATCCTGTGCACTCTTTGATTGGTACAACACCTGTTCCCCCTTAGCATATGTTTGTCACTCTGGCTCCTCACAAAGGGGAACACAGGAAGACCAATGTAGACAATGTGTTCCTCCAAATGTTGCATCAGGCCCATGGTACGTCCAATGTAACAAATTGCTGGATCTGTGGTCTGCTCCCTTCTGTGACACACAAGAATGACGTGTTGTTGTCCATGCCCTTTTCTTATCTGGGGAGTTGTGAAGGCTGGTTTCAGCTCTTCACTATGGTATACACTCATTATCACTCTGATACTATGAATATGACGTTAGCTGAATATGAAACAGTCCTAGAGTATATACGTGTACATCAAGGGTTTACCCCCGGGAAACCAGGGACACCGGATACATTGTCCCCAACAGCATGTATGAATGTGTATGAAAGAGAACAAAATGTAACATGGCTTCAAAATGAGATGTCCGATTTTTGGAATTTTAATGTCACTGAATACTTTAAGACATTTCAACTGTGTAATATTACCCATGATGTGGCAATGCCAGTGCCAGTGGTTAACACAACAGCGAGTTTCTGTGTTAAAGGGAGAGGAAAAGTTGGGGTGGGGGTGAGTAATTGCAATTATACTTATGAACTGAGCACTGTCAATAGCCCACCTCTGCTGCCCCCTCACAAAGTTTATTTTGTTTGCGGGTCCCAGGCCTATGTTTGGCTTCCCCGGGGCTGGTCAGGAATATGTTATCTTTCTTGTCTCCTTCCCCCGGTGTATATAGCGCCATCCAATTATCATAGGGATCACCGATTGCAGCGCAGGAGTGCCCATCTGTTTCGTGTTAGACGAGTTATTGACAACACAGACATAGATCAGACAGACACCACTTTACAGCAGTTCACTGATGCTATGAAAGGTATTGTTCCCTTTTGGGGCCCCATGTCCAATAGTCTCAACATCCGTAGACTCACCAGAGGGGTAGAGGGAGTAATAAATGCAACTGCGGGCATTCTGACTAATATTACAGTTGAGCTCCAGGCTACGAGACTTGTTGCCCTTCAAAACCGGATGGTGTTAGACGTCATCCTTGCTGATCGGGGTGGGGCCTGCCGCATCATCGGCAGTAGGTGCTGTGTATACATACCGGACCACGCTCCGAATGTGTATGCTGCTATACAGAAGCTTCATAGGCTTGCCTCTGACATACACCAAGAGAATGGTACATGGTCTCTCACTGGGTGGTTTTGGGGTTTGTTTACGTCCTGGGGATGGAAGATTCTCATCTTCCTCATCGCCATAGCTGGTATCATTCTAACATGTTGTCTGTGTATACACTGCCTTCCTGCCTGCTGTGCCTGTTGTGTACAAATTTTGACGCCACGCCCCAAACAGCTAGAGCATGACCCTAAGAACAAGGCTATGGTGATGCAGGATATCCAGGATTTGATGTGCATAGATGAGGGCATTTTCGAGTACTAATGGCATATGTTTAGATTTGTAATATGTTCATTACCTAATACAGGGAGTTCTAACCTTCCATAGTAGCAAAATTAGTTAGCAAATGCTAAAAGGGGGGGTCTGTTGGACTAGAAAATACTTTCGGTCGGCCCCCCTATTGGCATTTTGCTTAAGTTAGCATTTGCGGCCTTATTTTGCCACACAGCCGCCATTTTGTGTAATGATCGAAACTAACTTCTGTCTCATTCTGCCTGTCTCAGCAGAAAACAGCTCCGATATTTTTTTTTGTATTCCTTCAAGGTTGAGCTTCGCTGTCTTAATGAATATATGAATGTGCCTTTGCATACCTTCCTTGTTAGATAGGCCCGTTCTCATGCTCTAGTGGAGGGCAAGGACGGAGTAACCTTGAGGTGGAGATAACATGTACCCGATCCCAGGAGTGTAGCTCATCTTCTGTGTCTCCTTTATTAACCTGCTCCAACTGGAAATTTCCAGTTCTGGGCGGGTCTTGCCGAGTATTGGAAATGTATAACAACTGATGTAATGTTGGTGAGGGTCAGTCCCCTCGGTAGCATCTCAGGAGGCTAGTCAGACTGGACTCTGCTCAAGCGAATACTAATAAATAACTTGGTTTGTATTCTCTACTGTCTGACCGACTCTTCATTTGTTTGGAAGGCTGAGAGATGGTTGCGAGTGACCCGGGTGACCCTAAACGGGTCACTTCCTTCATGTGGTGTATGGTTCTATCTTGTGTCAAATCATAGTGGCACCGGTGCTTAGTGCACACACAGTGGGTTTCTCTTCTTTTTTCAGTGTATAATTGTTTTTGGATTTAATCCTTAATCTTATATGTTTGGCCCTAATTGTATGCAACACTTTTTGTTTGTAAAGTATATACACTTATAAATGAACCCCCCCTTTTTTCATTGGACACTAATGGTGGGTGATGGAGAGTGTTGACTTCATGCACCTAGAATAGTTCTTGATATTGTACTTAATGTCTGCAGCCCTGAAGAAGTCGAGGTGTTACTGACCTATCAACGAAACACGTGTTGGCTGACAAGCTCTATGCTGATTATATTACTTGCCTTTCATTTGGAAAGTTATATTGGATTTTTTCTTCTTTGGAATACAAACTGGCAGTGATAATCACCACAAGCCTAGTGTGAAGATTTGGATTACACCTCTTGGGCCCGAACTGAGAATTTGGATTAAAGTGGACTACTATTTCAAGATTACTGTATTTATGACAGTTTTTTTCAAACATCTGAGTGCTCTGATTTGTTTGTTGACATTTCTTGTCCTTCATTTTTGGAAGGTATATTAGGGTTGTTTATGATAACTGACCCTCTTTTCCTTGGAGCACCACCTGTGTATCACACCTGTTGTTTTTACTTCCCTAAATAGATTGCTGTGTGCCCTCATTTGACTCGTCTTCTACCTGGTTACCTTATTATCTTACAAATTACACATCTAAAAATACATTGTCTGTTGATGGAAATCCAGTCTTACCATGGAACAATGACACCGGCCCAGGTTCCAAACACTGGCACCATCCACTTGCACAGCATTTTTGAAAACTTGAATAACCTGAAAAGGGCAGGGCTCGAAAAATCCAAAAAATAGTATTAGTCCTGCAGGTCTAGTACCTTGAAAAATCTCCTCGACCTAACTGCAACCTACTTGACCTCCGTCTCTGAAAGCGGAGTAATTGTGACAAGATAACAAGATTTAAAGGCATCTTTATTGCTCATTATCTTTGTGAGCAATAAAAATGCCTTTAAATCTTGTTATCTTGTCACATTTGCTCCGTTTTCAGAGACAGAGGACAAAAGTTAGTTTGTCTTCCTACTCGCCAGAAAGGGCGAGTAGGACCTAAAAACAGCTTGCCCTCGTTAAATTTAGCTTGCATATGCGAGCGGTCGAGTGGATTTTTCGAGCCCTGAAGGGTTAGACAAACATGCTGCTTCCTTACCATCTATTTTACCTTTCTTAAGTCTAGTCTACCCCAATTTCCAACACCCACACACTGCTTGCTGATAGCCCCCTTTCTTTTGTGTAACATGTCCTTCATTTTTAGCTTATACTCCTCAACTTTGCGTCGTATATCCTCGAAGTCTGCATCAGCTAGCTCACAATGATTCCTTCTCCTGTTTCTCAGCCACCAAGGAACCAACCTTATGCTAAGTTTCCGTCCCCTTAAAAGTTCAAAAGGACTCACTTCAGTTATAGAATTGGGTGAGGTGCGGTATGTCAACAACATGGATTGCAACGCTTTCCTCCAATCAAGACCACTCTTGACAGATAGCTGAATAGCTTCCTTTACCTCTCTGTTGAACCTTTCAACTTGACCATTTGCGTCAGGATGGAACACAGCAATACGTTTGTGTACAATACCACACCTCATTAAATAATCTTCCATGTACTTGCTTACAAATTGGGGTCCATTATCTGTTACCAACTCCTGAGGATTGCCTTCTCTAAAAAATACCTCTTCTAAAAAGTACACAACACATTCTGACATGACCTCCTTCACCATTTTTATCTCCGGCCATTTAGAAAAATAATCCATCATGACTTTTCCAAAAGTATCTTGCCTCGGAAGAACACTGAATGGCCCAATAATGTCCAATCCAAGCTTCCCCCAAGGCGCAACAGGATGTTTCACAGGGTGAGGTTCAGGAACTAATGCTCTAGCAGTTTTGTCACTAGATGCACATTCATTACAAACACAGACATGGTATTCAATACATCTATTCCTGGCCACCAGAAATTTTCTCTGACTCGTCTTCTGGTTCTAGAAATGTCCATGTGTCCTTCATGGGCAATATCTATGACAATCTTCCTTAAGTTAAAAGGTGGTATAAACTTATCACCCTTTACAAGTATGTCATTTTCCACAGCTAACTAACTCTTCTCGCACTTTAAGAAAACACCCATCAACTCTCCTGGGGTTTTCCTTTCCTCTGGCCATCCATTTTTAATGAACATAATCACTTGACACAATTCCAAATCTTTCTCCATTTCAACTTTCCACCTGGTTTCCTGTACTGCCGGATGTTTCAAATCCAAAATGTTAATATCCTGTAACGTGAAAGCTATTTAACACTCCTCACCCTCATCATATATAGGATTCTCCTCTGGCAAAGGTAGTCTGGACATGCACTCCACATGCACATTTATTTTACCCGGAACGTACTCCAAGCGGTATTGAAAATTCTGCAATTTAGAAGCTAGTCTACCTAATCTTGCAGTCATGGCCCAGCCCCCTCCAGGAGCCAGCATATGAACTAAAGGATTATGGTCAGTTTTTATGGTGAATTTAGTCCCCCACAAAATGGTTCTAAAGTGCTCCGTAACCCATACACAAGCTAATAGCTCCCTTTCAATCACCAAATAATTTTTCTCAGCATCTTGCAATGCCCTTGGGGCATAAGCCATACTCCATTCCAGTCCGTTGTGTTTCTGCATCAAAACACCTACCTATCCACAATTGCTAGCATCAACCATGACTACACACTCCTTGCTAATAACAAAAGGCTAAAGGCAAGGTACGTCACTGATGAATGATTTCAAAACAATAAAAACGACATCAATGCTGTCATTCCATACAAACTTTGCATTTTTTTTAATGACGGTTTGAAAGGATCACCTTTGAAGCATAGTTAGGAATTCATTTTGCATAGAATTCAGTTATACCTACAAATGCTACTAACTGTTCCTTACAACTAGGTATAGGAGCATTTATTATATTCTCCACATGGTTGCGCTGAGGTTTAATACCATTCCCACTATTTAGATGACCTAAATACTCTACTTCTAGTCTTCAAAATTTACATTTTTCAGATTTAAGTGTAAGACTTTTAACAGGTAATGCTGACAAAACATTGCTTAAAATGAAATCCTGTTCCTCTGCAGTTTTGCCAAAAACCAGAATATCATCCTCGAAAGCCACAGCGCCATCAATACCTTCCAAAGTTTCTTTCACCAACCTCTGGAACACTGATGCTGCACTGGCTAACCCAAATGGCATTCGACAAATCTTAAATAAACCTTCAGGTGTGATGAATGCTGTAAGATTTTTGGAGTTATCCATTAAATCAACTTAAATGATAAGCACTGGCCAAGTCTATAGTAGAAAAAACCTTCACACCTGCTAACGTTGTGACCATTTCATGCAAGTTGTGAAGAGGATGAGCATCCACCCAGATGGCGCTATTAAGGCTGCACAAATCAATGCATAATCTCAATTCGCCCGTTTTTTTTTTTACAGATATGACAACCGGAGAAACCCATGAAGAAGATTCCACAGGTTCAAAAATTCCTTTTTTGCACATTTCCTGCAACATGTCCTTAGGTTTCCCTCTATAGGTGAGTGGAACATTCCTGACTCTATGTCGAACAGGAACAGAATTATCATGTTACTTAACAGTATGCACGAAACATTGGTATTCTCCTAATTTATTACTAAAAACCTTAGGAAATTGTGTTTGTAGGCCAACTAAAAAGTAATCTGATTGGACACAGAATTTCGGTCCCCCAGCTGTACCACCAGAACTCCCAATGATATACAAAGGAGGATCCACCCTGGGGTCTAATTTAATACCCAATTCCTCTTGATGTGGCCACACCAACAAGGATTGTCCATTTCTAGCAACATACACCTTGCCATAAGTATGTCACCCCGAAAAACAAGATTCGCCCAAAAAGAAAAAGTTACACCAAATCAATTTTGTGACCTGTATATCCACCAGGCGCTATATTAGCTAGTATCAGAGTTTTGCTGGGCCATTTCTCCGCCACGATAGTTAGTGAGATAATAGTGTACCACGCACAAGACTCTACTAAAACATTAAGACTCCCTCCATCCATAAGTATGTTACATGCAGGAAACTTCTTCTTGTTCTTGCCATCAGTAACACTAAGCACAGTATTAGAGTTCAGATCCTGATAATCATCAACATTCTCGCTGTCATCATAATCTTGTACAATATTAACCTTCTTAACAAAAGCCCTGCTTACTTTTTTTTTTTTTTTTTTATTAGCATTTTGTTAACATTCAAAACTGTACAAACAAAAGCCAGACAGTCGCTCATCTATTACAGTTTTAGCAGTGCATAATACCATCACGTGAGTTATATCTATACATTTACATCCATTGTCTCTGTTTTGCATATATTCCACCATATCATAGGGGTACATCCAAAGTATATAGAGGTGAATTATCATGTAGTTGCACCTACACCCTAAACAACACCATTTCACTCATGCTTGTATAGGACACAGGAAGACCAAATTAGCAGCGCAAACTTCCAGGTTTAGTGACCTCAGAAAACTGTCTCCCCTCTGCTAACCAGTGTTCCCTGTAGACTCCCCACGTGGCTCGCCATGTATAGGTGTCTCTTGGTGCTCACGAGCCCACGTAACAAATGGTTCCCAAATATCTTTGGGTCGAGATGTGGAAGGCATCAATTCCCAAAACGTGGTCAGCTGTGAGTGGCCAAAAGTGACATCCTTTATCCAATCTTCCTTAGTGGGAACCCTCTTGCCTCCCCAGTGAATGGCTACCCGTCTTTTTGCAAAAAGGAGTAATAAAGCATGTAGCTTCCGAATCCCAACAGGTGTTTCTTTAACATATCCTAATATCCCTTGCATGGGATTCGGATCCCCAACCAACCCGGTTATTTGATGTATTATATTAAATACACTTGACCAATATCGTTCCAGGTGTGGGCAGTCCCATGCGATGTGTAGGAAGCCAGCCTGAGCAGTCCCACATCTCCAACACTTGTCATTCTCCCTTAGGCCTATATGGTGCAGGCTGACGGGTGTTCGATAAAATCTATGGAGAAATTTAAAATGTATTAGGCGGAGTTTGTAGTTCGGGGAGAGTGCCGTTAGTTGACTACAGCAATATAGCCATTGGTCATCCGTGAGGGGCTGCTGGAGGTCTTCGTTCCACGCCAGTAATGCCCGTGGTTTCAACAGAGGAGCCGATTTTTGCATACAGGTATAGATTCTGGTTATTAGCCGTCGAGGCGAAGCCGTGGAAAGGACATTCTCCAATGCAGTAAATGTGGGCGGGGCGGCTGGGAAAGTGTGGTGCACCGCGCGACACGCTGCTCTGATCTTATGATATGCAAATAGTTCTGAAAAGGACACTGGCCTATCCTCCACCTCCACCGGGGGGGGACGAAAGGAATCCTCTGGATATAGATCTGCAAAGGTGTGCAGGTTCATTGTTTGTGCCAAGTCCCTGCTAATTCCGCCCCCCAGGGGGAACAACACCGGATTATGTGCTATGGGCATTGTCGGGGCAAATAGGATGGGGACGCCAGTTCTTTTCCGTAGTTCGTTCCAGGCCCACCGCATGGTCTCCACTGTATCTATGGCCTCCTTTGGGCGCCTGTGTACCCCATATAAAGCAACCTGCAAAGGGAGGGGAGCCGCGACATCTGCCTCCACAGCCACATACGGCTGAAAAGGAGTGGGGTGCACCCAGTAGTGTAAAAACTGAGCCTGTGCGCTCCATGCATAAAGTCTCATGTCCGGGCACCCATTCCACCCTGTTCCAAGGGGAGTGTTAAAAGGTCCCATGAAACTCTTGCCTGTCTACCCGACCACACCAAAGAGGTCAACAGAGACTTCAATGTTTTAAAAAAGGCCTGCGTGAGGATTAGAGGAAGATTAACAAATAAATACAAAAATTTCGGCAGCACCACCATCTTGATCAATGCTATTCTCCCAGCTAGAGAGAGCGGGAGTCCGGCCCATGCTGTTATCTTACCTTCCAGCCAGGATATAGCTTGACCATAATTCAAGTTCCATAGGTTCTGGGTATCCCTGCTAATCCATATGCCTAAATACTTCACCGGCACCACAGCCCATCGAAGTGGAAACTCAGAAGGGCCCTGGATCGTGTTGTCCGTTAAAGACAGAATGACCGATTTAGCCCAGTTAATCGAAATCCCTGAGAGACCACCAAATTTAACAAATTCCCGCAACAGCGGATCTAAATTTGATGCGGGGTCCGACACATATAAGGTAACATCATCAGCATATAATGAAATTAAAAGACTACGGGTACTGAAACCAATCCCTGCAGCAGCATGATGTTGACGAATCCGTGCTGCGAGTGGCTCCATCGCAATCGCAAAAAGCAATGGGGACAGCGGGCATCCTTGTCTTGTACCTCGTGAAATGTTAAAAGGGTCCGACAGGAGGCCATTCACCCTAACCCGTGCCCTTGGTTGTGTGTAAAGTAACCGAATGAGATTTATAAATAACGGACTGAACCCCATGCGCTCCAGAACCGCGAAGAGGTATGGCCATTCCAGAGTATCGAATGCCTTCGTGGCATCTAAGAACACCACGGCTGCCTGTACATCGGGATGTAAATAGTGTAATATTGAAAACAAAGTCCTCAGGTTGTGTGATGTCGCTCTACCGGGGATAAAACCTGATTGGTCCGGTCGGGCAACCAGTGGAAGCAGGGGCCTTAACCTATTGGCAATTAATTTGGCAAAAATCTTTACGTCCACGTTTATTAAAGATAGCGGCCTGTAGGAGTCCAGTTCATTTTCTGGCTTCCCAGGTTTAAGCAGTGTGATTATTATTGCTTCTCGCATTGTGGGCGGAAGAATACCCGATTCACAGACCTCTGTAAGTAGTTCGAATAATTGGGGCGCCAGTTCCTCAACATATGTTTTATAAAAAGCTGTGGTTAAGCCGTCCGAGCCAGGGGCTTTGTTCAACGGCAGACTCTTAATGACTTGTGCTACATCTGCCACTGTAAAGGGGAAATCTAGATACTCCCTGTGCCTGTTACTCAACCACAATAGCTCCAGAGAGTCAAGAAATGGTAGCAAGCCTTCTGGACTGGAGTTCTGCGTTGTAGTATATAGCTTGGTGTAAAAACCAGAGAATTCGTCGAGTACGGCCTTCTGACCCCTAGTGACCGACCCGTCAGCAGCTTTCAGCTCAGTGACAAAGGTAGTAGAGCGTGGGGCGCGGAGCATCGCAGCTAATGTTCTGCCCGGCCTATCCCCCTCCCCATATCTCCTAGCTTGGGCGTGTTTACCGAGGAACTTAACTTCCCTGAGTGCCTCTTCCTCGAATTTCAGCAGTTTTTCTTTCAGCGTTGCCAGCTTATCGGTCTCGCCGGAGGAGTAAAATTGCGTTTCTAATACCTTAATCTGTTTTTCTAGACTGTCCAGCGTCCCGCGTATAGCCTTCAACACCCCGGCCTGCCGGGCTATGCAATTCCCACGCACTACAGTTTTAAAAGCTTCCCATAGCGTTGCCATGGTAGCCACAGAGCCTTTATTTAGTGAAAAATAGTCGGTGATGTCTCCCCGAATTTCTTCCCGAAAAGCGTCGTCTAATAGAGCTTCCTGTGGTAATCTCCAGGTGTACATTCTCGGAATTGAATTAGGTAGTTCCAACTTCAGGAGGCAGGGCGCATGGTCCGACAAAGACCTGGGGAGATGCAGAGCCTCCCGAGTCCATGTAGCCACATCCCGCGAGACTAGCCAATAATCTAAGCGTGACCACGCTTTGTGATATTCTGAGATACAGGTTCCCTCCCGCTCTCCCGGGTGTGTACTTCTCCAAATATCTACTAAGTCTCCGTCTGATAATATTTCTTGTAGCGCGGCACTCGCCGATGGGTGCAGTGTTCTAGATACCCCTTTCCTATCTAGTGCATCATCAAGGATGGCATTGAAGTCACCGCCCCATATGATGGTATCACAATTTGTCGCTTTGACCCTGGCCCATACTTGTTGGAAAAACCCAGGGAGTCAGTATTGGGGCCATATACCGCAACCAACACCACTGGATTAACACCCAGAGTACCCTGTAGAATAATATATCTGCCTTCATTGTCGAGTTGCAACATGCCCATTTTCCAATCTAGTCCTCTCCTAATCAGTACAGCAACCCCTCTAGAATAATTTGAATAAACAGCTGAATAGACCGATCCCCATCTGCTATGATTCAACCTAGGGAGGAGGGAGACTAAGGTGTGTTTCTTGTAGCATGCAAATATCTATTTGGTGTCTAAGTAGGTAGGAGTGCACCAGTCTGGCCTTCCGACCGTCGTTCAGCCCTCGAATGTTCCAGGTTAGAACTTTTAAATGAGTCATGAGACGGCTATTTCTATACCAGGTGCTGAATCAATAGGAGTGAGACATAATAGCATATACATTTGCACATGACAGTAATTATGATGATCAAAAAGCAGCGAACTGGCCCACAACAGAACAATCCCCCCCCAACCCGCCTCCCACTCCAACCCCCAATCAGGTTGCAGAATACCCACCCCAAACATCAAAACGACTACAGCTACCAGTGGGAACTCTCCCCCGGGGCGTAGTAGTGCCGGCATTCTCCCCGATTACTCAGGGTGGCCGAGAAACTTTCGGCGGGCCTTGCTCGCCAACTTCCAATAATGAAACCCAAACATCCGAATGTGGAGAAAACCATACAGCGTGTGTGCAGCTATCTCGTGTACTTTTGAGCCATAACCCTTGGATTCGACCCAACCAACCGCAGTACACTGCGTATGTGTATTCGGCACATACACCAATAAAGAACAGGTAGTGCCCCGTTGCCAAATATTAACTTGTTATCTCATGCCACTAGTAAATCCCACCTTCTCCTGAAAACAATCAGTACAAACCAAACCATGTCAACATAGTGTCTTAAATTTCGAACCAATAAAACCTCGTGACCACTGTCTGTTTCAATCGTTATCGCTCAAATTGTTCTCTTCAGTGGCCGACCCCTTTGGACGCTGTCTAGATGCTTTCCCACCGACATGTTTTGCAAATTTAAGTGCGGATTTAGAGTCCGTGAAAAAGTGAGCGGACCCATCATATGTAACCTTCAGCTTGGCAGGATACAGAAGCGCATATGGTATTTGGGCTTGCAGGAGGAGCCGCTTCGCCGGAAGGAACTCCCTCCTCGCCGCCTGCACAGCCGGAGTAAAATCTGGGTAAAAAGAAATTGTGTTACCTCCATACGTGATTGTCCCTTTCACTCGGGCTAGGCGCAGGACAGTGTCCCGATCCTGATAATTAAGGATCTTTGCCAGAATGGGTCGGGGTGTAGCTCCGACAGGCGGCTTGGGTCCCAGAGCTCGATGTGCTCTCTCAACGGCAAAGACCTGGGAAAAATGTGGGTCAAACAGTTCATGGAGCATATCTGCTACGTAGGTCTCCATCTTTGCAATCGCCGTCGTCTCCGGAACTCCCGTGACGCGGAGATTATTGCGACGGGACCTGGCCTCCAAGTCTTCATTTTTGGCGCGTATTATACCCAACACTTTGTCCATTTGGAGGAGATGCTCCTTCGTCTCCACCTGGAACTCATGTAGGTCCGAAACTCGGTTTTCAATCACATCCAGTCTATTTTCATGCGTCCCCACCTGAGTTTTAACTGCGTCCAGCTGGGTGGTCAGCGTATCAAGATTGGTGTCAATGTTACGGAGACTGGACCTCATTTCCAACATTAGGGTCCGTAAGTCCTCCCCCTGGTCCTCCGAGTTATGCTCTGGGGGACGTTCCTGGCCAGCCTCCGGGTCTTGTTCGGTAAGTCTTGTGGTCCGTCGTTGGTCGAACGTTAGTTTCGTCTGTTTTGCGTCCTGCTTACCCATGGTGCCACCTTCGTCCGAAGCTGTTGCGCTGCGCCAAGGGCCTCCAGCCAGGTGGGTAACTCCAGGTATATCGGGATCCACAAAGAGCCCCGCCGCCCAGCAGGGACAACACTAGCCACGGTCTATTCCCCAGTGGCACAACAGTATGCCGCCAAGCACCTCGCGGAGCCGGAGAGGAGCCGCCAGCACGGACCGGGCCCTCTAGGCCGGGATGGCAGATAGGAAATATACGCGGGCTGAGACCGACAGGGGAGCGGGCCCACACCACTCTGCCCAACTCGTCCCGCGTCGCAGACCAAGGCGTTCCCCCGCTGCAGCGATACTGTGGCGTAGGTGCCGGGTATCTTCCTCTCAGTGGTGCCTCCCTCTCCAGTCCCAGATCTATGGTGATGACCCGCAGGCTCCGAGGGGCCCCCTTTTCCCACGTCGATCGCTTACCGGCAGCGCGTCTCTCTCAGCCGCTCCAGGCGGCTGCGCTCCAATGTATGCGCCCCTGGTCCTCCGACGTCGGCGTTAGTGCAGATATTTAGCCCCGGAGTCGCGGGTAGATGTGCAGGCTGCAGCCGGTAGACGGGCCCACCGCAGGCGCGGCGCCTCGGCCTCGATTTTCGCCGCAGGCGTTCACCTCACTCTCCACCCCTCGGCAGCTCCAGTCCGCCGGGCGACGGGACTCGCCCCCTCACACCGATTCCTCACTAGCGTCGGTGCATGGCAGTCAGCACACCTTCGGCTCTCCGTGAGGGTAGTTGGACACCGCAAGTGCCCGCCAGATATTCGGATTTTGTTCAGGATGTTTTCTCGGCCGGCGGAGCTCACCTAGCTGGCGGCCATTTCGCAGCTCGGCAAGCCACGCCCCCCCAAAGCCCTGCTTACTTTATTACAACAGCAAACAAATGATGGACGGAATGCTGACAATGCAAACATTCTCCCCCAGTCAAAAGATCTGGGTTAAATCCATCGTTCTTTTGCCCACTAAGCCACCCCAGTTTGGACCCAGCCATATGCAAATCAGTCTTGACCCTGTGCCCCATGGGAACAGTCCAGACCGAACTGCCAGGCCAGGTCCTTCCTGGACCGGAAACAAGCATCCTGGGACCGGTTTCAGGGTATGTCACCCTTCTTCAGCCAGGTTAGCTTGAATCCAGTGGCACAGTGAGCAAGGGACCCACGTCTGGGCATACCCATCCCACTTAGGGCGAAAAGTGTTACAGCAAACAAATGATGGACGGAATGCTGACAATGCAAACATTCTCCCCCAGTCAAAAGATCTGGGTTAAATCCATCGTTCTTTTGCCCACTACGCCACCCCAGTTTGGACCCAGCCATATGCAAATCAGTCTTGACCCTGTGCCCCATGGGAACAGTCCAGACCGAACTGCCAGGCCAGGTCCTTCCTGGACCGGAAACAAGCATCCTGGGACCGGTTTCAGGGTATGTCACCCTTCTTCAGCCAGGCTAGCTTGAATCCAGTGGCACAGTGAGCAAGGGACCCACGTCTGGGCATACCCATCCCACTTAGGGCGAAAAGTGTTACAGCAAACAAATGATGGACGGAATGCTGACAATGCAAACATTCTCCCCCAGTCAAAAGATCTGGGTTAAATCCATCGTTCTTTTGCCCACTAAACGATGGATTTAGGCCCAGATCTCTGTACTGGGGTGAATGTATGACATTGTTCTGCATTCTGTCCATCAACTGTTGTTTTTGCATTTGTCACCCCGAGTGGGACGGGTATGCCCAGACGTGGGTCCCGTGCTCTCCATGCCACTGGAATCAAGCTATCCTGGCTGAAGAGGGGGTGAAACCCCGAAACCGGCCCTAGGATGCTTGTTTCCAGTCCAGGGAGGACCTGGCTTGGCAGTTCGGGCTGGACTGTTCCCATGAGGCACAGGGTCAAGACTGATTTGCATATGGCTGGGTTCAAACTGGAATGGCATGGTGAGCAAAAAACGATGGATTTAGGCCCAGATCTCTGTACTGGGGTGAATGTATGACATTGTTCTGCATTCTGTCCATCAACTGTTGTTTTTGCATTTGTCACCCCGAGTGGGACGGGTATGCCCAGACGTGGGTCCCGTGCTCTCCATGCCACTGGAATCAAGCTACCCTGGCTGAAGAGGGGTGAAACCCCGAAACCGGTCCTAGGATGCTTGTTTCCAGTCCAGGGAGGACCTGGCTTGGCAGTTCGGGCTGGACTGTTCCCATGAGGCACAGGGTCAAGACTGATTTGCATATGGCTGGGTTCAAACTGGAATGGCATGGTGAGCAAAAAAACGATGGATTTAGGCCCAGATCTCTGTACTGGGGTGAATGTATGACATTGTTCTGCATTCTGTCCATCAACTGTTGTTTTTGCATTTGTCACCCCGAGTGGGACGGGTGTGCCCAGACATGGGTCCCGTGCTCTCCATGCCACTGGAATCAAGCTATCCTGGCTGAAGAGGGGTGAAACCCGAAACCGGTCCTAGGATGCTTGTTTCCAGTCCAGGGAGGACCTGGCTTGGCAGTTCGGGCTGGACTGTTCCCATGAGGCACAGGGTCAAGACTGATTTGCATATGGCTGGGTTCAAACTGGAATGGCATGGTGAGCAAAAAATGATGGATTTAGGCCCAGATCTCTGTACTGGGGTGAATGTATGACATTGTTCTGCATTCTGTCCATCAACTGTTGTTTTTGCATTTGTCACCCCGAGTGGGACGGGTATGCCCAGACGTGGGTCCCGTGCTCTCCATGCCACTGGAATCAAGCTATCCTGGCTGAAGAGGGGTGAAACCCCGAAACAGGTCCTAGGATGCTTGTTTTCAGTCCAGGGAGGACCTGGTTTGGCAGTTCGGGCTGGACTGTTCCCAAGAGGCACAGGGTCAAGACTGATTTGCATATGGCTGGGTTCAAACTGGAATGGCATGGTGAGCAAAAAAACGATGGATTTAGGCCCAGATCTCTGTACTGGGGTGAATGTATGACATTGTTCTGCATTCTGTCCATCAACTGTTGTTTTTGCATTTGTCACCCCGAGTGGGACGGGTATGCCCAGACGTGGGTCCCGTGCTCTCCATGCCACTGGAATGAAGCTATCCTGGCTGAAGAGGGGTGAAACCCGAAACCGGTCCTAGGATGCTTGTTTCCAGTCCAGGGAGGACCTGGCTTGGCAGTTCGGGCTGGACTGTTCCCATGAGGCACAGGGTCAAGACTGATTTGCATATGGCTGGGTTCAAACTGGAATGGCATGGTGAGCAAAAAAACGATGGATTTAGGCCCAGATCTCTGTACTGGGGTGAATGTATGACATTGTTCTGCATTCTGTCCATCAACTGTTGTTTTTGCATTTGTCACCCCGAGTGGGACGGGTATGCCCAGACGTGGGTCCCGTGCTCTCCATGCCACTGGAATCAAGCTATCCTGGCTGAAGAGGGGTGAAACCCCGAAACCGGTCCTAGGATGCTTGTTTCCAGTCCAGGGAGGACCTGGCTTGGCAGTTCGGGCTGGACTGTTCCCATGAGGCACAGGGTCAAGACTGATTTGCATATGGCTGGGTTCAAACTGGAATGGCATGGTGAGCAAAAAACGATGGATTTAGGCCCAGATCTCTGTACTGGGGTGAATGTATGACATTGTTCTGCATTCTGTCCATCAACTGTTGTTTTTGCATTTGTCACCCCGAGTGGGACGGGTATGCCCAGACGTGGGTCCCGTGCTCTCCATGCCACTGGAATCAAGCTATCCTGGCTGAAGAGGGGTGAAACCCCGAAACCGGTCCTAGGATGCTTGTTTCCAGTCCAGGGAGGACCTGGCTTGGCAGTTCGGGCTGGACTGTTCCCATGAGGCACAGGGTCAAGACTGATTTGCATATGGCTGGGTTCAAACTGGAATGGCATGGTGAGCAAAAAAACGATGGATTTAGGCCCAGATCTCTGTACTGGGGTGAATGTATGACATTGTTCTGCATTCTGTCCATCAACTGTTGTTTTTACTTTATTACAACAGCAAATTGCATCTGGAGAAGAAATTATCAAAAGCAAGACACAGCTTTGAGTTAGCCAGATGTGACATACTACCACACTTATAGCATAAGGCTACTTCTTTCTTCCCCCAGTTCTTTGCAACACCAGTTTTATGTCATTTCTTTGCCAACCGTTTGTTTTGGTTTTGTCCCCAGTATTTTTTTAAACAACATGAACATCAGTACTCAAACTTCCTCAATCGCTTTTGCGATTTCAATAGCAGCATTAAGAGACATGTCACTGGTAGTCCACAATCTCTTCTGTATTTTCTTATTGTTGGTCCGCATCAAAATTTGGTCTCTCAAAACTAGTTCATAAGTAATATGTTCAAAGTCACATGTGACAGCTAAAAATCTAAGTGTTGACACATATGCTTCAGTAGATTCATCCTCGCGTTGTTTTCCATTGAAACATTTAAATCTCTCCATAAGAGTATTGACCTTCCTGCCACAACGTGCGCACAACGTTTTAGATGCATACTGATAGACATCAATTTCCCCAGGATTAATTAGAACAGGTAAATTCTTAAATTCTTTTAACCCACAACCACCAAAACAATGTTTCAATAAAGCAAGCTTTCTCTCTGGTCCACAATCATCTCCATCCAGCACTTCAACATAAGCTAAAAATACAGATTCCCATATCTCCCAATCCACAGGTGGTTCGCCCGGTGCACCTAGAAATGATGGAGGTGGAACAATTCCTGACATATTGCTACTAAACTGCACAACAAAATACAATGTTTATATTAAAGAAAATTTCCCCCAGCAAAACAAAAAAAGTTGTCATACATTACATATAGGTGTGCGCATCACCTCAATTTGTACTTCGTGAAAGGTAATGCACAGGAGATGAGTCCAATGCCAGGCAGATTTCCACATAAACACTACGAATTTCTTTAAGAAAAGTTTTTTTTTTAAAACAGCAAAAGGAATGAACAGCTCCTTAAGAACATGCTATGCCATTGTCTCCATAAACACCAATGACACTAAATTGGCACCACCGATGATAAAATAAGTAGAAATGTCGTGCTGCAATGACAGCTCCAGTTAACGCTGCATCAATAGCAGAACTCCATCAGCAGCTCTTGCAGTACGTTGATTTCCAATACGAGCTGATCCTTCACACACTATAAGTTGTGATCACCAATAGAAATGCTCTAACCATGCTGAGGGCCAATGGTGGAGCAACTGGCAAGCACTGATAACGAAGAAGGAGGCTCAGAAGCAAGCCCAATGCAGTTACACAGGAAGCTCACCATGAACCGATTCCTGTAATAGGAGGATAAAGACACGCCACCTTTGCGTCGTTCAGCAACACAGCAAAAATCCACAGCATAGATATTAGTTGCCCGCTCGTCGCCAGTGTACCATAAGATTGAATTTAGCACTTGAAGAAAGACGGGAGGCAGTTATATATATCTCCAGGTATGGTGTTTTTTCAAACATCCACAAGATACAGCTTACAACTGAATGCTGTAATGTTCCCCACACCAAATATATATATATATATTATCTACTGGCGGTCGCCAGTAGATAGTTATAGTTAGGACCTAGTTTCCATAGGAAACTCGTTTTTTGTTTTCCCAATATCTTTGGCGCCGGTTCACGAATCTTCGCGAAATTTTCAAAAATTGTAGCCCGCTCCGGTCAGCTCCTGTCTTGAAAGTTTCGGGGTGATTCGGCAAGCAGGGGCCGAGAAAAAAGGGGGGTCCCAAAACGTGTTTTCTACATATTAATTCCCATAGGAAACTTTAGACAAAGCTACAGCCCGAACTGCTGAACGGAATTACACCAAACTTGGCAAAAAGGTAGCCCTTGGTTCAGAAAGAGACCTTTTTGTTAAATGGTGTAAATCCGTTCAGTAGTTCCTGAGAAATTCAAAAAATAAGAGTCAAAAAATCAATTTCCCATAGGAAACTTTAGACACGGTTACAGCCAAAACTGCTGAACAGATTTACCCCAAATTTGGCAAAAAGGTACTGCTTGGCTCAGAAAGCGACCTTTTTAAAAATGGTGTAAATCCGTTCAGTAGTTGCTGAGAAAATCAAAAATAAAAGTTTCGATATTTAGAGGCACGGAGGATCCGCGGACCCTCCCGACCACGAGCTTCATTCTAATTGGCTGTCAACACTCCAAACCAGGAAGTGTTGGCAGCCATCTTGTGACTCGGTAGAACCGAATCACAAGAAAACAGTAACAAAAACGTTAAAAAACAAGAAAAGGGGGCAGGGTAGAAACACCCTGACCCCCTAGGCCTGCTCAGGGGGTCCCACAAGGACCGCCAGGCCCAAAAAAAGCATTTTTTTTTTAAATCGCCGAGATGCGCGGAGCATCCGCGGATCCGGCCGCGAAAATAAAAAAAACAAAGCGCGGGCTTCCGCGCTTCGTTATTAATTAGCCCCCGGGTGGGCCAAGTCCCGGGGGCATGTAAAAAAATGTGTGGGGGGGCCCCAATCCCCCCACACTGCCCCGGGGACCGCCACCCCCCGGGGCTTTGTTTTTTTATGTGTGGGGGGGCCTCCAAGCCCCCCCCCAAGCCCCGGGGACCGCCACCCCCCGGGGCTTTCATGAATAAATTTTCGGGGGGCACACGGCCCCCCCGCTGCCCCGGGGACCGCCACCTCCCCGGGCTCTTATTTTTTTGATAATACCTGTGTGGGGGGGCTCGAGCCCCCCCACACGCCCCGGGGACCGCCACCTTCCCGTGGCTCTAATTATTCAAATTTGGGGGTCCGTGACGGACCCCCAAGCCCCGGGGACCACCACCTCCCCGGGGCTTTGCCAATGGTGGGAGGGGGGCCGCGCGGCCCCCCTCCTGGAGCCAGTGATGGCCCTGGGGACCGCCACCCCCCAGGGCCGGATCCTGCAGTGTCCCGGGGTGCCCATCCCCGGGACACTGCTGTTTGCAATGACAGGGCGGGAGCCTCGCGGCTCCCGCCCTGTCACTGCAAACTGCTTCGCTTCAATGAAGCAAAGCAGAATTGCTTTTCCACACGGGGAGCTGCATGTCAGCAGCTCCCCATGTGGAAAAGCAATGCCGGCTCCCGCAGGACGCGGGGAGCCGGCGGGACCGTGGGGGCAATGGGGCTCCCCCCACGGTCCCCAACGGAGAGGGCCAGCCCCGGGGGATGGGGTCCCCGGGGCTAGAAGTGGCCCGGGAGGGGGGCCACGCGGCCCCCCTCCTTTGTAAATATTATTTAAAAAAATATATAAAGTGGCCATGCCCCGGGGGATGGGGTCCCTGGGGCCGAAAATGGCCTCGGGAGGGGGGCCCACGCGGCCCCCTTCCCGATTTCAAAATTAAAAAAAACAAAATTAGGGGTCAGGCCCTGGGGGATGGGGTCCCCAGGGCCCAAAAAACCAGGAAAGGAAGGGGGGCCACAGAGCCCCCCTTCTATAAAATAAAAATAAAAAAGAAGCCAGCATCGCGCCGGAGGCCCCGCCCCCTCCCAACAACACTATGCAAACGCGCCCTGTGGCGCATTTTAAGCTGAGGAATTAATTCCCCTACAATCCTGAGGGTCCCTGGGGGCTAACTAGCCCACCAGGTACCTCCAGTTAGCGCCACAGGGCTGCGTTGCAGAGGTGGTCTGAGGCCACGCCCCTTTTTACACCTCTCTGCAACGCAGCTCTGTGGCGCTTACTGGAGGTACCTGGTGGGCTAGTTGGACCCCAGGGACCCTCAGGATTCAAGGGGACTTAATCCCCCAACTAAAAACGCGCCACGGGGCGCGTTTGCACAGTGGTGAAGGGAGGGGGCGGGGCCTGAGGTGCCAGGTGATGCACAAATTACTAACTTGTGTAACGTTATATCTGTAAGAGACAGTAGTTAGTGACAGATTCCTTACCTTAGAATATCCCCAGGCGTCAGGCTGGATCTGGAAAGTTTTTGCGTAGCAGTACCCTTGCGCGTCGGTAGGCGGCGTTGTGCGGCTCCGCGTCCGTCGTCGGCGTCGTGATCGCCGGGATGACGTCGCGGGCAGTACTTAGACTCCGCCCCTGCGCGCTGACGTCAGTTCTGTACACGACTTTCCGCGCCAGGAACGCAGAGCCATGCAAGAAGCTGACATAGGTGTCTGAAAAACACTAGGGCCCTGAAAGGGATGTCCTTAACCCTAGAAATCAGTTCGCAGAACGGGGAGGATGGGTGGGGCGGTAAGGAATCTGTCACTAACTACTGTCTCTTACAGATATATCGTTACACAAGTTGGTAACTTGTGCATCTGAAAGAGACACGTTAGTGACAGATTCCTTACCTTAGAATAGATACCCCAGCAATACCAACCCCGGAGGTGGGTCTGCGAACAAAGATCAGACAAGGAAGTCCTGGAGGACAGAACGGCCAAAGAAGCCGTCCCTCCGGACTTGACTGTCAAGGCAGTAATGCTTTGTAAACGTGTGCAGCGAGGCCCATGTAGCTGCCTGACAGATAACCGGCAGCGGAACACCGCGGCCCAAAGCCGTGGTAGCAGCCGTTGCCCTGGTGGAATGGGCACGCAGCCCAACAGGAGGCTCCTTCTTTGCCAAAGAATAGCAGGCCTTGATGCACAAGGTAACCCAGCGGGAGATGGTTCGTTTGTGCACCGCCCGACCTTTTTGGCGCCCACGTAGCCAACAAAGAGCTGGTCATCCACCCGGAAGTGTTTTGTGCGGTCGATATAGAAGGAGAGCGCACGTTTTGGGTCCAGACGGTGGAGCCTCTCTTCCTCTCTGGAAGGATGCGGAGGCGGAAAGAAGGTAGGCAAAGTGATGGTCTGCCCAATGTGGAAGGCAGTAACCACCTTTGGCAAGAAGGACGGACGCGTCCTAAGAACAACCTTGTCGGGATGGACAGACAGAAAGGGAGGTTTGCAGGATAGAGCCTGGAGCTCACTCACCCGCCGAGCGGAGGTGATGGCCACCAGAAAGGCTGTCTTCAGAGTTAGAAGACGAAGAGGACAGTTATGTAGAGGCTCAAAGTGAGCCTACATTAAAAAGGTAAGAACCAAGTTCAAGTCCCACTGAGGCATCACAATCGGAACAGGAGGGAAGAGGTGTGTAATGCCTTTTAAGAACCTGTTAACAACAGGGGACTTGAAAAGGGAGGGCTGATCAGGGAGCCTGAGAAAGGCCGAGATAGCACAAAGATAACCCTTGATGGTACCCAGGGCAGAACCCTGTTGGGCCAGAGAAAGAAGGAACAGAAGGACCTCAGAAAGAGGGGCAGAAAGGGGATTCACAGCCTTTGCTGTGCACCATGCCACAAATTTGTTCCACCTGCAGGCGTATACCACCTTAGTGGAGGGCCGCCTGGCCGCCAGAATCACATCACAAACTTCGGGAGGCAAGTCGAAAGGAATCAACTGCCGCCGCTCAATGTCCACGCAAGCAGGTGTAGACTGGACAGGTTCGGGAGGAGGACCGTCCCCTGCTGCTGCGACAGAAGATCCTCCCGAAGAGGCAGACGGATCGGGGGATCTACGCTCATACTGAGTAGCTCGGGATACCAAACTCTTCGAGCCCAGTCCGGAGCCACAAGGATGACTTGGGCCCGGTCGTGCCGAATCTTCTTCAACACTCTGGGTAGAAGTGGTATAGGCGGAAAGGCGTACAACAGACCGCAACTCCACTCGCGACGAAAGCGTCGCCGAGCGAGTGCCGCCTTGGAAATTCCAACGCGCAGAACTGATGACATTGCGCGTTCTCTTCGGTGGCGAATAGATCTAACCAAGGCTCTCCCCATTGTAGAAAGAGTCCTTCCGCCACTTCCGAGTGAAGACGCCATTCGTGATCCATCATGCACCTGCGGCTGAGTTCGTCCGCCCTGGCGTTCAGGGAACCTGCCAGGTGTTGAACCATCAGGAACATGCCCTGATGTTCCAGCCATGTCCAGAGGCGCAGAGCCTCCTGACAGAGGGTCCACGACCCCACCCCGCCCTGTTTGTTGCAGTACCACATGGCGGTGGTGTTGTCTGTGAACACCTGCACTACCTTCCCTTTGACAGAGGGAAGGAATGCCTTGAGTGCAAGTCGGATCGCCCGGAGCTCCAGAATGTTGATATGGAGCCGGGACTCCGCCCGGAGACCAGAGGCCTCTGATCTCCGCCTCTCTCATGTGACCGCCCCATCCCAGAAGGGACGCGTCCGTCACAACTGTGTGCTCTGGCTGGGGAAGGGAGAGGGATCTGCCCATGACCCATTGCCGGTTCGAGAGCCACCACTGCAACTGTTTTGCAGTCCCCTCCGAGATCTGGACGTGATCGGACAGGTTGCCCTGGTGCTGCGCCCACTGGAACTTCAGGTCCCACTGCAGAGCCCGCATATGCCATCTGGCATGATTGACCAGCAGGATGCAGGAGGCCATGAGGCCCAGCAGCCTCAGGGTCATCCGTGCCGAAACCCAGGATAAAGGCTGAAAGATCGGAATCAGAGCCTGAATATCCCGGACTCGCCGTTCGGGAGGATAGGCCCGAAACTGCGTCGTGTCCAGAACCGCTCCGATGAAAAGGAGCTGTGGAGAAGGAATCAGATGCGACTTCGGCACATTGATGGAGAACCCCAGCGAGTGCAGGAGTTCGGCCGTAGTCTGGAGGTGGGAGACGACTGCCTGGGACGAGCCCGCCTTCAGCAGCCAGTCGTCGAGGTAGGGGAAGACTGAAACCCCTGCCCGGCGCAGATGAGCTGCGACCACCGCCATCACTTTCGTGAACACCCGAGGGGCACTGGTAAGGCCAAAGGGGAGCACGGTGAACTGAAAATGCTCGAGGCCTACCGTGAACCGAAGGTAACGCCGGTGGGCCGGCAGGACGGGGTTGTGGAAATAGGCGTCCTGCAAGTCCAACGCTACCAACCAGTCTCCAGGGTCGAGGGCAGTCAAGACCTGAGCTAGGGTGAGCATCTTGAACTTCTCCTTCCGGAGGAAGCGATTGACGTTCCGGAGGTCCAAGATAGGACGCATGTCCTCCTTGTCCTTTTTGGGCACCAGGAAGTAGAGGGAGTAGCAACCACGTCCTACTTCTGGGGTCGGAACATGCTCGATGGCCCTCTTGGCCAAGAGGGCCGTGACTTCCTTCTGCAGAAGTACCAAGTGATCCCCTGACATGCGGTGGAATTGAGGTGGCATGGCTGGGGGGGTGGTCTCGAAGGGGAGGGTGTAGCCCCTTCGGACAATGTCCAAGACCCACCTGTCCGAGGTGATGGGACGCCAGTGGTGAAGGTGATGGCGGACGCTGCCCCCTACTGGCGTGCTGTGCACCTGAAAGGAGGGACTAGGAGGGCTTGGAGGCCGCGGACGGGTTGGAGGTGGTGGCCTGACCCGCACGCTGGTTGCCCGAACCGCCACGGCGGTATCCACGTCCTCGGCCACGCGAAGACGCCTGCTGCGCGGGCCGGTGGCTGGGCTGCTGACGTGACTGGGCGCCCCTTCCGTGGCCACGATAGGGGCGAAAAGCAGAAGGTAGCGGAGGGCGTGTAGCAGAAAGGCCCAGGGACTTGGCAGTAGCCCGTGAGTCCTTAAAACGCTCCAACGCATGGTCTGCTTTGGAACCAAAAAGACCGACTCCATCAAAGGGCATGTCCATGAGTGTATTCTGGACATCACCCGAAAAACCAGTGGTTCTCAGCCAGGCGTGGCGACGTAGCGCCACCGTCGTTGCAATAGATCTGCCCAGCGAGTCGGCGGTATCAAGGCCACAAGGTATGGTGTATTTGGCCGCATCCCTACCTTCCGCAATGGCGCGGGTAAGCAGTGTCTGGACCTCCTCAGAACACTGGGGCAAAACAGTCGCCACCGAATCCCACAAGGAGTGGGTATATCGGCCCAAAAGACAAGCGGTGTTGATGGACCGCAAGCCAGCACTGGAGGAAGAAAAACCCTTCTTCCCAAATTGATCCAGGCGTTTGGATTCCCTATCCGGAGGGGCGGTAGGGAAGGCGGTTTGGGAAGCCGAGGCTTGGACAACCAAGCTCTCAGGAGTGGGGTGGACAGAGAGAAACAAGGGGTCGCCCGTAGCTGGGCGATGGCGTCGGGACACGTTCCTATCCACAGGAGCCCCTGTGTTGGGCTTGGACCAGGCGCCCAAAAGAACGTCAGTGAGTGCATCGTTGAACGGCAGCACAGTCTCCAAGGAGGAGGCTGCCGGCTGAAGCACTTCTGTCAAGAGATTAGTCTTGACCGCCACAGTAGGGAGTCGGAGATGTAAGGCTCCAGCTGCCCTACGCAACACCGTTGCAAAATTGTCTCCCTCCTCTGTAGCCACGGGAGGAGACAGCATGCCAGTGTCAGGGAAGTATCTAGACCACTGGCATCCCCTAGTTCCTCTGCCCAGTCCTCATCATACTGACACTGTTGTGCCAGAGGGTCCTCAGACCCCTCTCAGTCCTCCTGGTCCTCCTCCGGTTCAAAATAAGGAGGAGGAGGGACATTTGGGACCCAAGGTCTCATCGGCGCCGGAACCGGCGTCGAGCGACGTCGGTCCGGCTCCATGTCCGGAGCCGGAGAGTACATGGGGACGACGCCGCCCGGCGTCAGGAACGGCACCGGAGACATCGGCGCCGGCGGAGGCGTGGTCAGGTCGACCGGCGTCGATGGGGGTTGCGGTACCGCCGGGATCGAGGCCGGGGCCAAAGCCGGAGCCGGGATCGAGGCTGGAGGCACGAGCAACGCCGGGACCGGAGTCGTCGGCGACGCCGGGGCAACCCCATCAGGGCCCGCAGGGCCCGAAGGCGCACCGGAGGGACCTTGAGGCCCGAAGAGGCGGGCCATGGCCGACAGGAATTCCTGTACTTGGGCCGGATCCGCCCCCGAACCCGGGAAGGACGGGTATTGCGGGGGCGGCTCCACAGGCATGTCCGGGGCCGCGGGGACGGTGCCGGGAGGGGCCTCAGCCGAGTCGCGAGACCGGCGAGGCGAAGTCCTAGAGCGATGGTGCTTTTTGGACTTCTTGTGTTTAGACTTACCGGACGACGAAGACTTGGATCCCGACGACCGGCGAGGACTCCGCGACCGACCCCTCGACCTCTCACGCGACCGGGGCTTGGTGTGGCACGGAGCCGACTGCCGGGCCTCGAGGAGCTTTCGAGACCGCTCTCGCAAAGCTTTCGGGTTTAGGGACCGGCAGTCGGAACACGACTTCGTGTCGTGGTCTCGCCCGAGGCAGAAGAGACACTCCAGATGCGGGTCTGTGATGGACATCATCCGAGCACAGGCGTCGCAACGTTTAAAGCCGGGCATCCCTAACGACACCTTGGAGTCGATATGAAAAGAAACAGTGAAAAAATTCACCCAAAAGTTAGTCAAAAAATGAGTAGGGCACTGCTCTTCCCGGATCTGCGCCTGCTGGCGCGGAAAACAGAACTGACGTCAGCGCGCAGGGGCGGCGTCTAAGTACTGCCCGCGACGTCATCCCGGCGATCACGACGCCGACGACGGACGCGGAGCCGCACGACGCTGCCTACCGACGCGCAAGGGTACTGCTACGCAAAAACTTTCCGGATCCAGCCTGACGCCTGGGGATATTCTAAGGTAAGGAATCTGTCACTAACGTGTCTCTTTCAGATATATATATCACCTGGCAATCACAGTAGCACGCTCCTCCATTTGAGCCCTGCTCTCCATATTTAAAAAAAAAAAATTTTAACGTCGCACCCGCTATAGAGAGCGAGACCACACATTTAAACAACGTGCTCCTTGGTTGCCTGTAACACGAGCACCCCAATACTGTTGCCCGTGTGTTATATGTAACAGTTTGTTAGGCTGCAATTAGAGAGGTAAATGTGAGCACCCTTTCCTCTCCCCAAAAAATTAATACATTTTCCCCAGTATTCGCAGGATAATAGTTAGAATAGTGTATCTAAATTATTTTTAATGGTTTTGAATTGGTGTTAGTTTACTACATGTTTCTTCATTTCTGATTTTGCAAGATATTTGAGCATATTTAATTTAAAAGAATATACTTTCAAAATGGGTTTGTTTCTGTTAATTCTTGTTCTATTGTATTTGGTTTTTACAATATTTAGTTATGTTTTTTAAATTATCAATAATTATGCATGTGTATATTCTGTTTTATTACTTAATGTAGATTAATAGTGTTTTACAGGATAATGTTTATTTGTATAATAAATGCATTGTAATAGAATTAATTGATAACATTATTTCAAAGTAATAGGCATTTTAAAGATTTTTTAGGTAATAAAATAATGTTTATATTAATGGTTAAATATTAAATTTAAATTAATATTAAAATATTGTAACATATTAAATTATTATATTATTAATTACAAGAAATATATATACTTACCAATATATTGTCGCTATTTTGGACCATGATATTTTGGTACTAGATATTCTTGCACTTTATTTATATGCATGTAAAGTCGATATTTTGGTTTTCGATATTTTTATAGCAATATTATATGTTTGTGGTTGATTATTTGCCATATAACCAAATTTTGCGGCAAAAAAAGTAAAAGTGACAACCCAAAATCGCACAACTTGCAGTACTTTTGCAGTAGGCCTGTCACAAAAATATTGCTTGGCTTGCGGTCTGTCAATGCTGGAGACTCGGTCAAGTCATGGTCTATTACTTGGCATAGTCTTCTGCACCACCGCAGGTTGGAAAAAAGGAAAATGTCGGGTGCCAGAATGAGCAGATTTTAATTTGAAAGCTCTGCTCTCTTTGGCACCAGAAAGCCTGCTTTCCAGGGGTGAAAAGGCAGCAGGAGGTGAGGTGGGGGTAGTGATTACAGGAGAAGCAGACAGGGGGCAAGAGGAGTCTTGGGAGGCCACATGAGTAGCGAGAGGGGGGCACAGGAGGCATGGGCAGTGAGCGGGTCACAAGAGACAAAGGGCAGCAGGGGAAGGGGCCCAGGAGTGACTTGGATATATGGATGGCAGGGGGTGTCAGAGGTGGCACAGTGTAGTGGAGGATGTATAAGGGTCCACAGGTGGCAGACTGCTTCGGGGGAGGGAGGCACAATAGAAGAGCTGCAAAGAGACTGGACCTTGCATATACCTGCAGAAGTTGCTCTATGGCAGTCACTTCCTCTCTTCTTAAAAACTGTGCGGGGCTGCAGGCTATTTGCACAAGAGGGGGGCCCTGTGCATTTGCAAGTGGTGTTATCAGGTAGGTGACGGTAAGTAAACCCCTCTGCTGCTCACCTTTCTTTTATGGGCCCAGTGGCAGCACAAGGCCAATAACAGGAGGGTCAGTTTCAATTTCTTAAAATACAAATTACAATATTTGCATGGAGTTTTGCAAAAAAGGTGGGATCATTACAAAATTGCTGATTTTGTTAGTTTATTTTTTTACAAAGCAGAAAATCCGAAAATACTGAGAGGTCTGGCTCTATACCCATTTCAGAGCGTAAACAGCAATATTAGTGACTGAATCCTTTTAAGATAATCAAAGTTAATGGTGGTGTCTTTGCCAATCATTGTTTATGTAAAGTCAAAGTGCCCATAAGGTAAAGTAGGGGCACTTTCTTTACAGCAAACAGAAATGTTGCTCGAGAGGTTTACCATTGGTTTTAAGGGCTATTGCTCTGCACACGGCATACAAAGATCAAATGTTGCCAGCTTCGGGACACTGAGAAAGTGAGACCCCTGCTCCTAGAGAACAATGTCAGGTGGTGTGAATTTTGCATGGTAAGGTAAAAAAAAAGAGGTTGACGGGAAAGTCTTACTGACAGTGCCCAGATTCATATTGATGCCATTGAAACACAGAACGTCAACGATGTAGTAAGCAGTTCCTATGCTAAGTCATCAAGAACTCTCAGAAAATAGACTAACAGAGGGTACTTCAAGAAAAACAATCTAAGGAGCACACTTGAAACTTTAAAGTTATTAAATATGCCTTACCTATTAACCGATGCCTTTAGACAAGTAGTCAAATAATAATTGAAGAGAAGCCAGTTGAGTGGTGTTTCATTCGATTCTGTAGACTGGAAAACATCCCAAGCAGCTGAAAAAACAACTGCTGCCTTGATAGGGGTTTCTCGACCAGCTTTACTAAGGTAGTGTAAAAGCTGCATCCTGGTACAAATAGAATAGTAAGAAAACAGTAGGAGGTTATTGCCTAGGAATCCAAACGCTACCAGCAGATAAGATAAAGATGTAGGCTGTTTCTACAAATTTGCTAGAAAATCTCTAGAAGCTGTGAGATGTAAATGGTTACATTAAGTGGTTCTGTACAGTAGCGGCTGGTCTGCGGGAGGAGTGAAGGGGTGGGGGTGGGGTTTGATGATGGACAACGGGGAGATTGGGGGAACAGACAACGAATAAAACATTTAAAAAACAAAAGGGGAGAAAGAACTTACCTGCTGCCCAACGCTACACTTCTCCGTGTTCCTCCCAGCAGCTCGCAGGCTCCCAGTGGCCCCTGCTGCCAATCCTGATGCTCCTCTCATGCTTGAAAGCAGCGTCAGGATTGGCCTGAGCACTGGTAACTTAAGTTCCCAGGGACCGGCCTGAGACGGCTGGCCAAATCCACATGCGCACAGAGTGCAGCAGTGCCCACCACTCCCTCTCGTCACTGCACTGTCCCAGTGATGGCCCTGCCCCCAAAACTGCTGGTTCTAAGAACATGCAAAATAAAACAATAGTAAACCCTTTTTATTATCACTTCACTTTACACGTTTTGAGGCTGGCAGGGGTGAGGGTGACACTCCTCCGCCATAGCAGAGGAGCCACCACTGGTTCTGTAAGGGGACTGAAGGGAGTCCTTTCTATAAATAATCTGAGGGGTCTCTGGTTGGACTGATTGCATGTTATTCTCTTGCCCCCCTCCTCCCCCGTCCTCCTCCCCCGTGATATAGCCCATGAGGGGGCCAGGGAGAGCTTTTAGGGAGAGCTTTGTCTCTATACTCCACTACGCTAGGCTCGGTGCCAGTTGGTGGCAAGAGAAATGTACTAGGTGTGTGACTCCAGTGTTTAATTTGTAAAAAAACATAAGTGCCAAGGCCCTCTTCAGGGGGCCACTTCTGCTTGCACCGCACATTGCTGGTGTGAGCACTGCCGATTACAGTAAAAACACAACTACTAACCATCACACCCTACAAGTGTGACAATTCTGACTATTCTAGGCCCCCAAAGCTATATGAATGCGTTGGAACAAATATTAGTTATTTTAATGCATGTTGAAATAATAAACAACTGTTCTTGTGCTCGTCTCTGAATTAGGCAAACAGTCACAACATGTGGCAGACTTTCATAACTGCCGGTGTTGACAATTAAGTGCCTGAGCCGAGCACTGGAAACCACCGGCTCAAATTAAACAGTATGAGCCTGAATACTAACGTGTCATCTGTGTATTTTTCCTCTCATATTTTGGTCAGGTCGGTATGGGTTTAGCTGACATGGTAGGCTGTGGTATATGCTTGTCGTTTGCAACTACAAGCAACAAGGAGCGCAGGAGAGGACCGCTGGGTCGTGGTGCGCATGGCAGGGCAATTCTGGGCAGCTTTGGTCTCCCAGAAGTTCTGCTGATGACAAAGTGCCTCAGAGGGGACCAGTGACGCAAAGCCCTACTGCAGCGCACAGTGGCTGAGAGGAGGCTTGGCCTGCACAGTGTAGCGCTATCACTGACTGCCAGTAGAGGAATGGGAATGTAGAGGAGAGGGAATGGTAGGCAGGATATAAATGGAAAAGACAACGTATGCCTGCCATCTTCTGCTTAGGAAGGGTTGTCACAACCGTATACTTTCCTTTGCAGCCACAGCTGAGGAAAATACTTTGCAATGTGCATGATACGCATGTACCTATACGTCTTAAAATGTATGTTTTCCTGTTCATTTCACATTCATGTACATCCACTTGCCACTGCAGAGCAGCGAGTGCTTGCGCAATAAACAAGCCTAAATGTGAAAAAACATAAACGCATATTACATCTATAAATATCCAACCAGAGTTGCCATGCAGTACCCTTGATGAAGGAAAATGAAGCCCCAACCCATAACCATGGCAGACCAGAGTTGCTGAGTGAAAGAATCATGACTCTGAAATGCATTTCAGTTGCAGATAAAGGATGGAGAGTGAAGTAGAGTGTGTGTTTGTGTACGTCTTAGTTTGTGTGTTCTGTTTCTTTTCCACTCGACTTTAGTTATTGCTGACTCAGGGATCTGAAGCTTCTCTGTGGGGCTCATTACAGTTGCATCTTACCTTCTCCATACAAACTGAGGACATGCATGCACTCCCTAGAACTGTATAACTCATATCAATCGATAAAGTATATCTCGGTATTGAAGAGGGAGACCTTGGTAAGGCATTTACTGGGACCAAGAGGTTTATTTTTAGATAGGCACCTTTTTGTCATTCTTTTCTTGCTTGGGAGAAACAAAGGTGCAGTGCAAAGTGGAACAAATGAAAGTAGGTGTCTGCATGTTTACCCCACAGCAATCCTGTCTTTTAAAATGCACACAAACCTTTCGAATTGCCTTTTTTCAATATGTCCCCACATCTCAAGAAATGACAATGTTTTGCAGTTGACACCTCCTTATCTTTATTACAATGCCTGCAGAGCCTGACTTCCCAGCTTTCCTCCTGTCACACTGAATGATGTCTAACATTCCAGGCACAGCACTAAAATTGCATTTTACTACAGCCCTCCAAGTGTCAACATGCAGAAATGATTCCCCAAATTCTATAACTCCAAGATCAGGTTTACAGCAGGGCATTCAATTTTCTCCTTGTGAAGGCAGATCTGATTTGTAATGCAGCTCTTTCACATTAATGCAGTGTTCCCGGGCATCAAGCAGGGGGGTACCCCTGACCAATGGGATGCAGGGTTCCACCCAGGTGTAAGACCACTTCCTCGAAAGTGTGGTGTATTCTTGCCCTAGAAAGCACCATTCTTCCAAAATCCAACATGGAGAAAGTCTCTCCTTGGAGGTTAGATCAGGCTAAGCCAACCCACATGCGTGGCTAATATTCCCTAACACTCCCCTTCCATCCCCTTTCCTAATCTAATTACAGGGGCTCCAGGGTGGCTAGGGTTGCAGGATGTGTGGGTGAGCTTGTGCTGTCCCAAAGTTTCATTCTCCCTTTGAAGACCAGTTTGGCCACTCTATCCCCCTTCCTGCCTGTAGCTTCTGCAGGTGCAGTTCTCCTCTCCCACGAAATACATTATCTCTCTAGCAGGCTAATTCACACCTCGTTAAGACACTTTGGCTCAGCCTGGCAGAGGCTAGCCAATCAGGGGAGGGCAGCTGGAAGGCTGTATTTTGGCTTACAGAAAAAAAAGTTTAATAACCTTTTTTCTGTGATAGTTATTATAAATCTAACTGTTGCAAGTTCTTGGATTTATTATGACTATCATTTTAAGTCCTTAAATTGCATTTTTAGCTTGGTCCTGTCAATATTTATACTTAAATAAAATATTCCAATGTTAGCCTATGGAGCTGATTATCTACAATGGGAAAAAACGAAATTGGCAGTTTTCCCCCCACCAGGGTATATAAAACATCCTTTTTAATGTCACTGATTATAGTTACATGCCACCCTACAAATGTGGCACCTCGGGGAGAACTTAGAGTTGACTTAAATATAAAAATAGGGTAGATTACTACTTTGAAAGTACCTTTGATTCCAAAGTCGAATTTGCATGTAATTTAATTTTAAAGGCAGTCTGCAAAGCGGGGCTGCCTGTAAGAATGATAGCAGGCAACACAGTAGTGCAGACTCCAGTGCAAGAAAACTACTGGGCCTCTAAACCTCCCTGCCCTATTATCTAGTAGGTACTTATAGGTAGTTTGAATTCCCCTTGCCTTATTAAATACTAGGAACTTACAGGGGTCTGTCGTTGCCAATTGTAATTATACCTCATTACCATATACCTTTAAAAAAGCGCACTGGCCCTGGGTTTGTTAAGGTAAGCACAGTCAATTTACTACCAATATCAATAAAAAAATGGGGGGATCAGGGTTTGTTAATGTAAGCACAGTCAATTTACTACCAATATCAATTAAAAAATGGGGGTGATCAGGGTCAAAAGGCTGACTTTCTCACAGTTTCCAAACATGTTAGTCAACACATGCAGGTATGTCACTAAGATATCAGTGTCACTATCTTGCTGCTTTGCTTGGAGGATTGCTCATAGTTTGTGCGCTTTGGACATTTTTATTACTTGTTTTTACAGTGCACATTTCCTCTGTCCATTGTTGTAACAGCCCCTCTGTTCCTGTTGTATTCCAGTGTTCCTACTTCTGTCTGCATACTTCCACTTCTGTTCTTGTTTGAGTGCAGATTTGTTTCCTTGTATTCTAGTGTTCCTAGCTCTGTCACCATACCTCCAATCTTGTCCTTGTTAGTGTGCAGACTCCTTGGCTTGTATTTCAATGTTCCCTGATGTGCGCACTTCCAGTCCTGTTCATTTTTTCATTATAATCCATTTCTGCTTTTCCTGAGCACTGTTTCTTCTTTCAGTTCCTATTACTTCATTCCTTTCTCCTCTCTAGTGTTTGTGTGAAATCCTAGGTATTATTACCAGAGGGTGACGGAGAGTTCTGAGGCTTGGAGCTTCTTGCACAGAGACTCACTCAGCGCTCTGCTCCAATAAGAGCATTGTCCAAGACTGTGTGAGATTAACTGCTGCTTCTTTACTGTTAGATTATTTCTGTTACAGACTGATCCTTTTCCACAGAGCATACTAACTATCATTTATAGTAGTTTATCTATTGTTCTCATGCTTTGTAGTCAGTCTGCATTCTTTATTCAGCTTAATTAGCCATGAAATAACCAACACAACAATAACATCCAAACAAGCATTTGCAATGCAATATGTCTCGCATTTGCGAGAGTTTGAGCTTTTGGCATTATAAATGATATTGTTCTTTACTTTTGTTATTTGTTTGGATTGGAGTGGATGTATGTTGTTTGCAGTGGAATTATGTGGTTTGAATTGGAATTGTTAGTTGTGAAATTGTGTGGGGTGGAATTGTGTAGTGTATTTATGTAGTGGAATTATGATTGATGGTGAATAGATGGGGGTGAGATCAGTATAAAATAGACAGAAAGTAAGATTGAGCGCGATAGGTAGTTTGTGCATGAAGTGGTGAATGAAGACTAGATAGAGTAGTAGAAATAGTGTGTGTGAGAGACTGACGGGGAGAGAAGGTTAGAGACGCATAAAGAGGCTGCGTTTGTGTATGCAGAAGACAAGTGGAGGAGAGTGTGTTTGCGATTTGGATTTCTTTTAAAGTTATGGTAAAGAAACTGTGCTGAAAGACCTGAAGTGAACCAATATGAGAAATGTTGGTTGAGTGTATGCTTGTGCAGTGGAATTATGTGGATAGTAATTATGTGATATTGTGTAGTGGTGTTGTGAAGTGTCATGTATTGAGTGGAATTATGTGGCCTGGTGTGGAATTTGGTGTTGTGGATTGGATGTATGTGGTGCGTAGTGGAATTATGTGTTGAATGGAATTTTGTGGAATGGAATTGTGTGGTGTTGAATTGTGTGGTGTGGCATTGTGTGGAATGGTGTGGCATTATGTGGAGTGCAAATATGGGGCACATTGCTGAGTTGAATTTTGTTTAGTGAAATTATGTGTTTTGGAGCCAAGTGTATATAATGTGGAGTGTAATTATGAGGCTTGAAGTGTAATTATCTATTAATGTATAATAGGAAGTGTAACGATGTACGTGCCATGGCTCCTTGAGGCCAAAGTTGTTCTGCATCACCACCTTGTGCAGCAGCATAATGTTGTGTTGTGTTAAAAAGCATGCCTTTTTTCGGGTGGAGCCGGGGGTTCAGTATCCCTCTACTGTTGTGCACACACACACACACACACACATACAAAGCGCAGCGCTCAATTAGTATGTCATTAACAACTACGGTACACAACACAAACTAAAGCAGGTCTTGTCGCTTCAAATAACATCAGCTTAGTAACGCAGTCTAGACTTTTTGTACAAAATAAAGTGTTCAACATTTTGGACACGAGTACATCATATGTATTGTTTTTGCATTGATGTTTCATACTGCAAGACAGATTATGATATATGTGGCGTGTCTCGTGATAACCCTTGAGACGTAGATCGATTAAATATATTTGTGGTACCATTAATCCATATACGTACTTGTAGGCAAAGGCATGTTCCCAAATTGAAATTATTAAACATTCCCATATACTACAGCTAGCCAATGAAAGCAAGTAGGGCTAGAAATAAGTAACATGCGTTTAAGAAATCGATGGGTTTGGGAAAGAATCAATTTAAAAAAACGGCAGAGATGGCGCATAGACAGGCAGCTATTAGAGAGGTGCATTAAGGATGACGGTAGGGCTGGTGCCCGAGATAGTCACGTCTAGCCTCTGGAATTGAAAGGCGAATTGTACAGGGGAAGAATTAGACACATTGCACTGTGCCTTTGAAATGTGTGTGCCTGCCAAGCGTCAGTCCGAGCTACTGAACGGCGGTTGAGGGGGAGTCAGTCATGTAACTGGCGTATGGCAGTAAAAGGAAGCTGGGGCCTGGGGGCTTAACAGTAAGACGTTAATGGTGGATCAAAAAAGTGGGTTGGCTTGGGGCAAGGACAGACAGACAGATACCAGGAAGTCTGTGTATTATATATACACGAGCATGTACTCCGTTAGGTAGGCAAGGCTGTGGAGAGGTCAGTAGTATGTCAAACGTTGCCAAACTAGCAACTAAGGCTGTTCCACAACAGCGCTAATGCCTGTGCCCCCATGTATGCACTTAAGCACTCTTGGCCCTATTTGGCCCGGCTCAGTGAATAGAAGCTTTTTACTTTGCTCGCTGAGTGCGACTTCCCTCTTGTATATATCCCTGTCAGCACTCAGTGTTTCATGGCCTGTTCTGCCTATGCAGAGCTATGCCTATGCCCTGTATAAATCAAGTACCGCGACTGTCCACGTACCCCGTGTAGCTCTAGAGTCCCTATCTGTAATGTCGTATCATCCCTTATTTTTGATTTTTTTAAAGTTTTATGTGCGTACATGACCCAAGGGAATCGGAGCGCTATACAGTACACAGAAGGTGACAACCATTACAAATGGTAATTAAGGAGAACGTATCGGGTGATGAGTTTCAAGTTACATAAGGTCATAGCAAAGGAAATACAAGGGGGGAAGGCAGCAGATTAATCACCAGGATGGGCATCCCACTGCCCTTTAAACAATAAACAAGCAATCAGTTTGCATTGTAATATTTTTAGTGACGTTTTTGTGTTAATGTTGATTCTATTGGCTGGTTTTAGAAGTCATAAGAGTGTGCAGTGGGTTGCTCTGTAGGCAGATATGTCTGGAAGATGTATGCACGCTATGACGCTGTAGTTCGAGGCGAGTCTGAGCTGGAAGAGGGTTCCTTGAAGAATCCTTCCCCGGACTAGGAAACCGCCTGCAGCCCAGACATGCCGTTCCATAAAGCTGGAAAGGTAAATAAAGCGCTCGGGGAACGAGGAACTTCAGCACAGTAGGCAGACTGTGAGGAAGTGACCGAGCCGGGAAGGTTTGGAGGGTGGGACCAGGCGGCATGGAGAACTGAACCATGCGCAGCTGTTGGGTTGAGTAAGCAATTAAAAAAAGTTGAATACAACGAGACGCCATTATTAAAGTGAGAGCGCCTCTCCCTTGCTCAGCTGTGTCCTGTGCTACCCTCCACAAAGCAGCACCGAGCAGCGAAACAAAGAGGACTCCCCTGCAGCACTAGATCGAAACAGAACAGGGGAGCACAGACCATTGACTAAAAGTGCCTGGGCAAGTAAAACTCTGGTATCCCAGGGGTCTGGAAGCAGGCAAATTAGTGACTGGTGCAAACAAGCATTTACAATGCAATAGGTTTCGCATTTACGCAGACCTATTGCATTGTAAATGGTTGGCATCATGGCCAACGGGAGGGAGGGCAGGCAGGGACGGGGGGAGAAGACACGGACAACAGGAGGGAGGGTGGGGGGAGAAGGGAAGGACAGAGGGAGGGCGGGCGGGGGGATTTTGAAGGCACGGACAACGGGAGGGAGGGTGGGCAGGGGGAAGAATGCACGGACATCAGGAGGGGGGGGGGGGTTAAAGACAGCACCAAAGCATGTCGTGCCCGAGGAGGAGAACCTCCTTAAAGAAAATAGTGCTCACAGTCTAAAAAATATCAAGTACCGTGTAACAAACGAAGTAAAGGGGCCAGTCGCCATGGGAGGTGACAAATGAAGAGGAGGCGGTACTAAGGAGGGATTAGCAAGCAGATTGACGAATCAGAAGCCAGCATTTAGGACAGACAATGACACAAGCCAATGGCAAACATGGGCGGAGAGTGGGCGGGGCTTCTATTCGCACTCGTTAGGTCGAGCGTATACAAGAAGTCTCGCAGAGCAGCGCACGCGCGCTGGCTCACGCTCGACCTAAAAAAGATTAACGTATAAAACTGAATAAAACGTGACATTACACGGACAATCAATTCACTCAATAACATACACCTTAAATAAAAACCTTGGCCTAATATTAATCACACTCTGTATAAAATTTGCAATGGCTAAAATATTAACTGTGGATGAAAGGGCCTATAAGAATAGCAAGGCTGGGCGACACGGTCTCAAATTCAGGGTACGGAGTATCTGTAACAAATATCCTCACCTTGGAATCATGTAACAATTAAAATAACAGAATAAAGTGCAAGTTGCTTTGATAAGAGGCATTATTACAAGGGTACAGTGTGTGATCTGTCTGACAACACCAAGCCAGGTGAAAATAAAACGAATCTACATGGAATATGTCGAGAACTTAAAAATCTAAGCTGAGAGTCGTAATCCATCAGTGATTTCACATGCCGTTATCTACTCGCCATTTACTATTGAACTGTACCTCTTGTATGCCATCTGCCCTCAAGCATGATTTTATATGATCTTTTTTAGGTTATGTTTGGCCCATAACTTGGTATCTTTTCATGCTTTGTACTTTCTTGCTGCCATCTTTTGTTTATTGGACTATATATGTTTCATATAATTGTTTTGTACTTGCCTGCTGCCTCCATTTGTTTATTGACTATGTATGTTTTATCTAATTTGATCTTAAAAATGCATTACCCAGTTCCAGAACAGTTGTTAGATCTGACTCTGCTCCAATCCTGTCCATCTCCTTCCAAATGTTCAGGTCCTTCCTTATTTGTGCTAAACCCCTCCTCCTGAATTCCCCATTCCCTGCAAAGTTCCCTATTAGTTAGTCTAGTACTAGTCTTTGCAAGGGTCCTGATGAATAAGAACAACAAAAATAACTTGTTACATGGTGTTTATAACTCGTTGGTGTTTGTGACTAACAGCACAGGTGCTACTATTACCCATTGTAGTGGCATTACATTTACTGACCTTGGGTGGATGGAAGGCCAAGCCACAACTCCCTGGACTCCCCTAGGTGTCTAGTTTTCAGAAATGTCTAGGTTTGGTAGGTTTCCCTAGATGGCCACTGAGTCTGGGACCAAAAGCGCAGGTGAACCCCTTGAAAAACCAGGTCATATTGTGATAGATAGGTGGGCACCTGTGTTTTTGGTCCCAGGCTTGCAGACATCTAGGGGAACCTAAAAAACCCACACATTTCTGAAAACTAGACACCCGTGGGAGTCCAGGGAGGTGTGGCTTGTGTTGATCCCCCAACATTTTCCTTCCCAGAATCCACTGTAAAACTCAAATTTAGCTAAAAAGTCACATTTTCCTTTAATATCTGTGTGGGAAAGTTGTGGGATCACCGCACGGCACAAATTTCCTACCACTCAGCATTTCCCTCAGTCTCCCGATAAAAATGATACCTTACTTGTGTGGATGGGCCAACTGCCTATGACATGGAAGGCCAAAAACATGTAGAGATTGAGGGGGGCCCAAAGCGGGTACAAAAGGGCAGTTTGTTTATACGTTTTTAGGCTGACACTACTTTGGGCACCCACACAAGTGAGGTATCATTTTTCTCGGGAGACCATGGGTAACGCTCGGTGGTAGGAAATTTGTGCCTGCATGGTGATCCTACAACTTACCCACACTGAAATGTGAGGAAAATGTGACTTTGTAAGAAATTTGAGGTTTGCGAGGGATTCTGGGTAAGAAAACGCTGGGGGATCCATGCAAGCCACACCATCAGCCAAGAGTCAGTACACGCACACCACCATCCACGCACACCACCAGCCAAGCGCCATCTGCACACACCGCCAGCCAAGTGCCATCCATGCAGTCAGCTAAGCACTATCCACGCACACCGCCAGCCAAGCGCCACTCACGCACTCTGCCAGCCAAGCGCCATCCCCGCACACCGCCAGCCAAGCACCATCCATGCACACTGTCGGCCACGCGCCAGTCCACGTACACCGCCAGCCAAGAGCCACTCCACACACACCACCAGGCAAGTGCAAATCTACACACACCGTCATCAAGAGCGAGTCCACACACACCATTAGCCAAGTGCAAGTCCACACACACTGCCAGCAAAATGCCAGCCAAAGGTCAGTACATGCAGACCGTCAGCCAAACTCCAGTTCACACACACACACACACACACACACAAACTCTCCATGGTTTCTAGTGGTTTTCTGCTTGGGGGCAGATGAGAATAAAAATATCACTGAAATAGCCAAAATGTGTGCCTAAAAAAAAGAGGTGTGACCCTTGCCTATCGGGCTTCTTTCTGACATACCCATAAACATATCCCTGGTGCCTAGTGGGCTTTCTGCCCCCCGGAGGGCAGATAAGTGGCTATTGCCCCGATCTGCCTTCCGGGGGGGTAGAAAGACTTTTTTGGGGGTGGGGCATTAGCATGCCCATTCTGGGCAGCCCCCACTCTTACTGCACTCTTAAAGCAACATAATCCCTGGGTACTAGTTGGCTTTCTGCCCCCCCGGGGGTCAGATCATGGGCTATTCCCCCTATCTGCTTCGTAGGGGAGGCAGAAAGACTGCGTCCAGTTTTTTTGGGGGTGGGGCAATGGCATGCCCATTCTGGGCAGCCCCCACCCCTACGTATAAAAAAACCCATAATCCCTGGTGCCTAGTGGGCTCTCTCCCCCCCCCCCAGGGGGCAGATCAGGGGCTATTGCCCCAACCTGCAGAAAGACTGTGGCAATTTTTCTTGGGGGTGGGGGCATTGGCATGCCGATTTTGGGCAGCCCTCACTTCTACGTTTAAAAAAATACAATCCCTGGTGCCTAGTGGGCTTTTTGCCCCCTGGGGGGCAGGTCAGGGGCTATTGCCCACATCTGCCTCTCGGAGGAGGCAGAAAGACTGTGGAATTTTTTTTGGGGGGGGTGGGGGCATTGGCATGCCCATTCTGGGCAGCCCCCACCCCTCCGTATAAAAAAACAACATAATCCCTAGTGCCTAGTGGACTTTCTGCCCCCTCGGGGGACAGATCAGGTGCTATTGCCCCCATCTGCCTCCTGGGGCGGGGGGGGCAGAAAGACTGTGGAATTTTTTTTGGGTGGTGGGGGTATTGGCATGTCCATTTTGGGCAGCCCCCACCCCTATATACATTAAAAAAATCCCTGGTGCCTAGTGTGCTTTCTGCCCCCCCCCCGGGGGGCAGATCGGGGCTATTGCATCAATCTGCTTCGGAGGGGGGACAGAAAGACTGTGGAATTTTGGGGGAGGCATTGGCATGCCCTTTTTGGGCAGCCCCCAACACTATATACATAAAAAAATACACTGGTGCCTAGTGGGCTTTCGGGGCTATTGCCCCCATCTGCCTCCTGGGGGGGCATAAAGACTGTGTATTTTTTTTTGGGGGTGGGGCATTGGCATGCCCATTTTGGGCAGCCACCACCTCTATATACATAAAAACAAAAATCCCTGGTGCCTAGTGTGCTTTCTGCCCCCCCCCCCCCCCGGGGCTGATCGGGGGCTATTGACCCCATTTGCTTTCCAGGGGGGGCAGAAAGACTACATTTTTGGGAAAACGTTGGGGGTGAGCAAAATCCCTTGCCTAAGGGGCCGCTCCCCCCTCCCTGGTGCCTACTGAGTGGATCCCTGCTTGGGGATCGCCCTCCTGCGGCGATCCCCAAGCAGGGATCCACTAGGGAGGGCTACCATTGGAAAGGGAAGATTCTGCCCTTTCCAATGATACATCTGCCGTCTGCCTCAGTGCTCAGGGGGCTACGATAGCCCCCTGGGCACCGAGGCAGTGAAACTGAAACGAGCCAACCGGCTCATTTCAGTTATGGTTTCTCTGAAATCACGTCAGCGTGACGTGCTCGCCGATCGTCGTTTCAGACAAACAATCAGAAGGGAAACATCCATTACAACGCAGTCATTACAACGACCTACCTTTACAACGCAACTGTTACAACGCAACTGCCTTTACATCGCATGCCATTACAATGCATGCCATTGCAAAGCATGTCACTACAACTCATGCCATTACAACGCATACCATTACAACGCATGCCATTACAACGCATTATAAGGTAAGTAATGGAGATTGTTTTAGTATTAGGGTGGGTATGGGTTTTGGGGTACATGGGAATAGTAATTTTTACCCCTACACTATCCAACACTTTCCCTACTGTTGCACTCACTGGAGTGGGAATAGAAATTTTTACCCCTACACTATCCAACACTTACCCTACTGTTGCACTCACTGGAGTGGGAATAGTAATTTTTACCCCTACACTATCCAACACTTACCTTACTGTTGCCCTAAAAGTATTATGCGTTGTAATGGAATGCGTTGTAATGGTAGTTTTTAAAAATGCGCTGTAATGGCATGCGTTGTAAAATCATGCAATGTAATGGTAGTTGCGATGTAAAGACTGCGTTGTAAAAGCATGCATTGTAATTGCATGCGTTGTAATGTCATATATTCAATCAGAACAGCCTCGGAAGCTGGGGAAGCTCTTCCCCAGCTCCAGAGGCTGTTTTGATTGAAAGGAAATCCCTCTGGTGCCCGCACAGAGGGATTTCCTGTGCAAGGGATTTCCTGTGCCATAAGCGTGGACGGCCGGGAGCCGTCCGACGCACATGAGCACTGTGGCGTCGGGCGGGTCCCGGCCGTCCGATGCACAGAACGGGTTAACTCCTCATACATACAGTAAACTAAAATATGTCACGTAGATACATTAATGCGGTTCACAATTCTAACACTCACGTTTACACAAGACAGGATTATATGCGGGTGCGCTGTACACATGATTATGAAGCACCCCTACAGATGAGTAAATGTAAATACGAAATTTCCACTATATCAACTCAATGTTGCAGATCCAGTGCAGCAGCATTATTTGCAGACAAACAGAGCAACTGCACAAACACATCAGCTCCTGGCAAATGATGCAGGTGCCTCTCCTCAATCAGCTGACTTTGCAGGTTACTCATTGCATTTCCACTCACAGGATGGCTTTGTGAAACCTAGGAATAGAAGCAGTACTCAGCACAGTCTTGGTGCTTTAAATATGGTTGAAACAAACGTGTACGAGAATCGCTTGGAAACCCACTTGGATGATTTCCCATTCTACTTGAAGGGAAGCAACATTGTGGTCAGTTTTAGTTTGTGTGAGTGTGGACATTGTTAGTTGTCCACTAACCAGTGTCTTTTTCCAACAAGCTTTCCACTACACAACAGAACTCCTATTAGTCAGGGAGAAGAGTAGCCTCAAGCCCCCTTTCCCCAGCAGTTGTCATGCTCACAAACTGTGCTTGCTCTCTCCACGCAGTATGGGTGCTAGTATGATGAAATTTGCTACAGCTGCTCTCGGTTCCCAGTCCGGCTCTGGTATTACTTGCAATCCACCACCGGAGTTCTGGATGCTACCATGTGAGTGAACACTATGGAATCTTCAGAGAGTCACAGGATAATGTTATTTGGACTTGCTGACATGGCATTTCCAACTGGAATTACTGCCGGTGCACATGGACTTGTAGCTGCAGATTTACTGACACCTGTTGCCCACTGTCACAGCCATACTTTGATCCCCCACTGGTGCAGTCAGACTCACTGCAGATGCTTCTACCACTGTCATCACTGCAACAGGACTTCCTGATGCCACCAGTACTGCTTCACTATTCTCCCGCTGTCATCATCCTCAACATCACTATCATCATCCTCATCTAGCTTACAGTCCCCAAGCTGTGATGATGGTGCCTTACTCATCCCCAGAGACTGCTGAACAGTCATCGGGAAATCAGCATGTGTCACTGAGGCAATGATGGTGGCTGTGGCTGGTGCAGAACTGCCACAACCAGTTCCTCCAAGTCCCCAGATGCCACTTTAACATACAGATATGGTGAACTCATTTGCTCCTACTGTATCCCTGGCACCTCCAGATTGATGGTCTCCTCCCGGTCGATGCTCCGCCAGCTGCTGTGACTAGGCCCTCAGCTCTTGCAAATACTCATCAAACCCTGGAATGCAAATGATGACAGCAATTAAGGCACCTCTGAATAAGTACTTGCTCATTATGTTCCATGTTTCCGCAGTCAGGTGCTGCTGTCAAGACTGCTTTGGAGCTAATGAGAAGGCTAGCAGAGATGCAGGAGGTGACACTACAAGAAGTGGTGGTCTCTATGCCACTCATCATGCTACTGCTGCTTTTGCCTGTTGTTGTTGCAGAGCTGGGATTGGCTGGAAAATGTGTTGGGACTGATGCATGAGTCGGTAGGTGATGGAAGTGGATTTTGTGTTTCCAACTGCAAATCATGGGGCGGCACCTCCACTAGGGCGGAGGAGCGTCGCCCCACTGCTTTCTCGCAGTGCGAGAAAGCCAAAACATAAAATGGTAATAACTAAAAGTACATTGCGAGCGGGCGGGTGGACGTTGCTGCTCTGCTCTTTGAGCAGGGCAGGGGAGGAGTAGTTTGCCCAGTCCTGAGTGGGCAAAGACTGTTCGGTCGGCCATCTCGGGCCACCCAAACCAGTCATGCGCACTCTGCCCTTCTCCATGCAGGCTGCATTGCAGCCTCCATGGAGAACATGGCCACCCCATTAGCCCCTGGCCGGGCGGCGTCCCAACCAATCACAACGCTGCTTACAGCGTTGTGAGTGGCTTAGGGAAGGGAGCCTGGTGCCTGATTCCCGTCGGAGGCAGGAGAGCAGGAGCCAAGACGACGTGGGACCCGGAGGAAAGGTAAGTTTATTGATTTATTTTTTTATTTCCCTGCGATCCCCCCCGCGAATCCCGCCCGCAACCCCTCGCGCCTGCCTCCCTCACCCGTGAGCAATGCCGGCCGCTGCTGCAAGCCACAGTAAAAAGTGCTGATGGTACTGCTACTGCTGGTGTGAGTAACAGCACTAGCTGGCATCGCTGGTGAGTAGATTAGTTGTCAGGGTGCTGCTGAGGCCAGCCCTCTCAGTATATCTTGGGTAATGCTTGCCTGTCATTTTTGGAATACCCAGATCAAAATGTCAATCCATATTCAAGAACAATAATCGAAAGACCACAAGTGTGAGTAGATTTTAGGTGTGTATTATCTCTACAGAGCATGTGTGCTGAGTTGCACGCATGTGCACTAACATAACTGTATTTCTCGCCTCTGCTTCTAGACACTACAGAAAAGACACACGAAAATACACTAACTCCAAATATTCGACGCTTCTGATGGAAAGATTTGGCTTCACGATCCCACAGATCCCTAATGAGGAGTCCTGGTACAATACCACACGAATTACACATTTAAATGCGCGCCTTTTTCCTTTCAGGGTTCTAGCTGTTGTAGCAGCAGACGAAACGTCAATTTTTTTAGAAAAATTGCGTGGTGAAACAAAATGAGACAAAAAACTTACATAATACAGTTTCTTTTAACGGACTGGAGAGAAGTATTTTCAATTGCCTTCACCTGTGCATGAGAAATTACGTTATTTCACAATTTGCTGAAAGTGCTTGCCGAAAGCACAACAGAGAGCCGTAATGGCTGAAACAAATCACCAGTGGGGGCAGGTGAGTAGCCAGAAAAAAATTACACCCACTTTGAGGCAGATTGCCATGACCTAGAGTGAGTGAATATGGGAAATGTGCAAGCCCAAATTTACCTAGGGAAGGACGATGTGGTGGGATTTGTACAGTATAATTAGTGAAGAATTTAGCAAAAAGCTTCATGTTTTCCAGGCAGTGCTCAAAAAAAAAATCAGGGTTTGCTCACTGAGGCTGACCTTCCACAGAGTTTTTTGTGGGTTCTTTCCAAGAACATAGAGCTGCCTATAACTTTAAAGCATCCAAATGGTGCATCTAACCAATTAACCCAGATCACTCATCTAATCTGCTTTCATCCACTTCTGTGTTGTACAGTGGCGGCTCCTCCACTAAGGCGGAGGAGCATCGCGTCTCTGCTTTAAAGCAGTGCCATGGGAAAAATAAAATGATAATAAAGGAAGTTATTATCATTTTATTTCTATTATTCCAGTTGCCGCCAGGTTAGGGCGGGGCGAGACTGGGCAACTGTGACCCAGAGGGAGGAGGAGTGGCCGCTGCACCTAAAGTGCGCATGACAGTTTGGCCGGCCGTCTTGGGCCGGCCAAACAGTCATGCACACTTTGCATGTTCTCCACCCAGACTGCATTACAGCCTGGGTGGAGAACATGCCAAGGCTCCCTTTACCTCTCTAAGCGCCTAACCACGGATCTCAGACTAATCACAACACTGCTATTAGCAGAGTCGTGATTGGCTAGGAGAGTCTGGAAGCCTGGGTGCTTCCTGGTTCCAGCGAGGAGAGGTGGTGGCTGGCAACGGCAACCAGCAGGTAAGTTTTGTTTTTTATTTATTTCCTAACCCTGCCATTTTCCCCCGCCGCCCCGCCACCTACCAGCAGCCACTGGTGTTGTATTTCAGTTTTTCTAAGTTGGAAATGCAGCAACCAGTGCATGTGAAATTATTATTCGTCTCTAATAAAATACCCTGGGTAATACCAATCTTTGAAGACAAATATATTGTACCTTTCATCATTTAAGGCAGAAAGCTGTTGAAGGGAAATTCAGTCATTCAAAAACTATTACTTTCAGGTAACAGGTCGGCACACCACAGTTCAACAATCTGCTGGGCATATATTAAAGCTCTTCTCCATTCAACTTCAACTGCAAGTTCCAGGAAGAAGAAAAATTAACCATGCCATGTAATTCAGCCTCATATGTGAAGGGATACAGATTTGGTTTTCAGTAGTAAATTTAGTAATGCCAATAATTTTAGTTTAGTTTTATTCCAAACGAGAGAGGAAAACATCCTTGAACAAATAAGTGGCGCTCACATCCAGTGCCAATGTCGATTGGCATGTAATGTGGCAAGGGAAAGCGAGCTCCTACCGCACTCCTCACTCACAAAAGCAGTCGTAAAAGGCCCTCTGGAGAAGGGCTTCTGCTAGTGGATTACTGTTTCTGTGAAGCAGCAGCGCTCCAGTCACTAGGGCAGTGGTTCCCAAACTTTTTTGACCCGTGGCTCCCTTGACCTAATTGGCAGTTGGCCGTGGCTCCCCACCATTTTTTTTACCAGTGGGCGGGTGGGGGGGATGAAAGCCCGACCTCGGGAGTACTTCCTGTTGTCTTCCTTAAATTAATTGGGATGCAATGAAGGTATTATAATCATATTTGTAACAAAATAAAAAGATAACAGTTGTTTAATAAAAACTCGTTAAGTGAGAAACGATTCAAGATTAATAGCCAATATGTTTCCATGCAACTTTTTTTAACCACACAACAATAGTTTAAAAACTTCTGTATAATAAAATATCTTTTACAATGAACAGGAAAAACAACGGAGTCCGAAATTACCTTAAAAATCCTAGTGAGATGGATGTGCTCGATTTCCTTGCATAGCTCCTGAAATCTTGGAGTTATTTTTGAGATTGCAACACGCATTTCTTTTTCAAGGTTAATTTTTGCCCTATATTTTGACTTTATCACTGCAACTGCTGAGAAACCAGCTTCACAAAGGTACGAAGTGGCAAACGGGATCAAAACATGCAGGGCTCTCTTGCTTATCATTGGGTATTCATCTCCAGTTTGGCACCAGAACTCAAGCAGTGACTGAGACTGGAACCTTACTTTCAATGCTGAGTCACTTGAAACATCAATAAGCTGTTCTGCTTCCTCATTGTTGAAATGCTGAGGTATCTCAGCATTGAAGGGGTCTCTCACCCATTTTATTGGCTCCACTTCATCCTCTGGAAAATATTTGTCAAGGTAAAAACGCAGTTGAGACAAATACAGAACAAAAACTGTCCTCAGTTCCTCCTTTAACGCCATCTCATTGTCCTGCAGAAACTGGTCCAATGAAGGAAAACATTTATAGTCACCTTTGCTTACACTGCTTTCCCAAAGGACCACTTTTATTTTAAAGCCTGAAACTTTGTCTGACAGTTGCAAGATGTTAGTATTATTGCCTTGCAAGGACTTGTTCAGTGCATTCAGTTTTTCAAATAGATCAGAAAGAAAAGCCATTTGTATTACAAAGTCTGCATCAATAAATTTGTCAGCAAAACAATGTTCATCATCGTGTAGATATGAGTATATTTCATTCCTCAGCTCATACACTCTAAGCAGGGAGTTACCGAGAGACAGCCACCGAGAACTGCTGTAGAACAAGAGGCATGAGTGTTCGGCACCCATGTCCTCACACAGTTTTGCAAAAAATCTTGCTTTCATTGGTCTTGTTTTAATATAATTTACCACTTTGATGACTATTTTCAGAATACCATGCAGTTCTTCACTGAGGTGTCCTGCTGCCAGTGCTTCTCTGTGTATTATACAGTGTATCCAAACAGCATTAGGCGCTTTAGATCGTATGCGAGCTTGAAGTCCTTGGTAGGATCCTGCCATTGAACGACCCCCATCTGTACAAACCCCAACACATCTCTCCCAGTCAATTTGATTCTGTTGCATAAAATCATCCACAACCGTATACAAGTCTTGACCTGTAGTTCCACCTTTGATTTCTTTACAGAACAACAAATCCTCAACAATTTGTTTTTCGTATAGAAACCTGACATAGCAAATAAGATGGGTGTCTTTGTGGTTGTCTGTTGCCTCATCCAACTGGAGTGCAAAGTCTTTGCCTCTCAGATTACAGATGAGCTGATCGTTAATATCTTCAGCCATATCATTTATCCTCCGGCTGATAGTATTATTAGAAAGAGGCACTTTCAGCAGCTGTTTACCCGCATCTTCGCCGAGCATGATTGTTACCATATCAACAGCAGCAGGCAAAATCAGCTCTTCTGCAATTGTGTGGGTTTTTTTACTCTGCGCAACTAGATAGGCCACTTTATATGAAGACAGGAGGGCGTTACTGTTAATTTTGGTTTATTTTGAGAAAGTGGACTTTTGTAGTTTGGCTTCTGCAACTTTCCTTACAAAAAATTCCCTTGGCTTTCCGACCACATTTGCGTGAAGACTTTCAAGATGCCGCTTAAGTTTACTTGGAAGCATGGATTCCACAGCCAAAACTTTTAAGCAGATTGCACATTGAGGACGCTCCTCATTATTAACCTGAACACACGTGAAACCATAATCCAGATACCTGTCATCATACTTTCTGTACTTGGCTTTTCGTTTCCCGTCGTCTTTTTTGTCAGAAGAACCTGCAACTTCACTTTGCTCAGACGAACTTGGCATTAGAAATATCTTCACTGTCAATAAGAAAGATGGAAATCAGTTCCACTCGTCTTAATTATTCAGATGGAGAAGAGAAGAATTAAAAAAAATATCTAAGAAAGGTCTTTCTATCTGTACAGTTCCTGGTCTTCTTTTCTTTTCCTCTGCTCAAGTATTTCCAAGTTTCTTCCGGGTCTCATCCACAGTCTCCACGGAATAATAAGCCTGAAGTACAAAACATCCAGGTAAGACAAGTATAAGAAGAACGAAAGTTATTCTCTTTCTAATGATGGATCTATTATTTCTGTTATTTTCCAATTGTAGCCCATGATGATGGTGATCATTTGGACTTATTATTCTTATTTGTACCCCGCACAGACAGAAAGAGCATTCAGTTTTTAAAAAAAAATCTAAGATCGCACATTTTTCCAAACAATGAAGAAAGCCAAATTGCAGCTAATGTGTACATCAGACTGATTTGAAACAGCAAATAGCACACTTCAACAATTCCTGGGTCCATCCAAGGACATATCACAGTAGTACAGAGTACGCTACAGCACGGACATATGGCAATCACTTTGCTGCATCCCAATCCATCGTTTTTTCCCCAACAGAGACAAGCTGTAGCCGCAAATGCAGCAAAGCACAAATAATTTCTGCAAATGCTACACACGCATCCAAGTAGCTTAGTAGCAAATGCAGCAGAGCACTTTCAAGTCATCGAAGCAAACACAAGACAGCACACACAGATACACTACCATTCACACACAAACGCATGCAAATGCTGAAAATACAGCCCTGCACACACATACACACCTCTCACTCCTGGAGGGGGCTTGAGCCATCTGCAACATCCTGGTGGGCCTTACTACTGGTCGAGAGGGCCCATGCCTCCCCCATCGAAATTGAGTGAAGAGATGTGTTGGATAGATAGACTGACCACGCCTGCCACCACCGTGAGGTGCTGCTTTGGGTGGCTCTGCCTTTGGTGGGCAGGGGAAGGTTGGGGAGCTCTGAGGCACTCGTGGCTTCTGCCGCCCCACACAGAGCCTGCCGTTTGAGTGGCCCCCCAAATGGGCCCTCGTTAACCTGGTTACTGGGACATGGAGCACTGCTACGGGGGATTGGGTGAGCATGGCAGCCGCAACACACTGTCATAGGGGCACTGGTTTGTCCTGAGCAGACGGCCCAATACACACCACGAGATCTTCCCTGCCCAGCATGGAGAACTAGCAGTGGAACCTAATCACATGCATGATAAAGCCTGCGTGGTTCCGGCTTCATTGTAAAGGCTGTTTCTCCCAAATGACTGGTGCCAGGGAGTGATAGGGAACCTGCAGCTGAGGCCATTGGGATGATTTGCATGGGAAGATGACCTATCAATTTCATTCAGATAAGGTTCTAGTAGACATGGACAGTCTAGGTTCTGTCCATGTCTAGTTGAAGAACAGAATATCTTAGGGATACACTTTAGATTATCAGTAGAACTGTAGGTACCACACTGGTAGAGAAAGATAACAGCTTTACAGGCAGTTTGTTGTTCAAATAAGGCACAGTATTTTCCCAGAAGCGAGTTAACACCATACTGGGGATAAACACAGGCATAAATACTGCTGGAAATAAATCAATTGTATTAAATAGCCCTAACAACAAAATGTGAGTTTCAGTGATTACAGTGGGAGTTAGCGATTGGAAATTCGACTGGAAAACAGCAGCCAAAATGCAGGTGCATACAAGGACAAATAATGGATCAAAAACGTACTCATAAGCAAGAGGCAGCCCCATGCGGTCCCTTGCTTTCGCTGGAGATTAAAGACAGTCATTTTATGCGTATCTGTGCTCCCAGAGAGAACACTGGGATACCGCCACAGGTTTATTAAGCAGCGCACGAACACCCTCTCTCGCAATCATTAAATAATTCCACCATTTAAGAATCCAAAATATATGTCTTCAATATTATGATTTTTTGCCTGATAATGGACTTGGTACAACGTTGCGCATGAATTTGAAACAGCTGTCATAATAGGAACGTTCGTGAATGTCATTTGACAGTTGAATAGTTTTGCCCTTTTTCTGTGTTTTGGTCGGCTGGATTTTTTTAATTATTTTTTTTTGCTGCAGATTTATATAGTGCGAATACGACCCGAAGAGCACCAGTTACGTTACACAAGGATACATTCATTTATTCTTTTTTGGTAGGCGCTGGGAGATTAAGTGATTTGCCCAGAATGACACAGGATGCTGAGCCGACGTCGAGGTTCGAACCCGGTTCCCCAGCTCCAAAGTCGGCAGCTCGCAGTTTCACTGCATTTTGAGGATATTGATATTGTTTTTCTCAGAGTAACACGTGAGAATTGCTTTGTGTTGCTTAATTCTGCGAATTAACGCACACGTTTGCTCTGGTGCTTTGAACGTAAATGCAGATATGCAACTACACATACTCATCTAGAATGAGGCGTGAATCTGACCATAATGCTCTTTTACGTCAATCTCGGCAGTTTATGAAGGTCAAATGTCACCTCAGTTTCATAGAATCTGGGCAGCAAATAAGCGAAGCGGGAAAATCTCATCATGAAAGTGTTCTTGGTATATTTTCTGATTTGTCGATACATTAAACACGTTTATCTTTCAAGATAATATCCCGGAAGGGCACAAGTCATGCAACAAAAATCTAAAAGTGGAGGACGTTTCATGAAAAGGGTCCCCTTGTCAACTCTTCGTAACCCAATTTCTTTTCACATTTGCTTAAACAGGGAAAGGGATGGAACATTTCTCAGGGAGATTCCACCCAGGAATTCGTGTTGGGCACTGAATGCCCATGATCACAAATCCCACATTTACAAGAAAGTGCGCATCGAGGGCGCGGCACTACAAGCCCTTACTTACCGATTTCCTGGTGAAGAGGGTCCCACGAGGCACGGCACAACACGGCGGTCAGCAACAACGATCCTCAAACGCTCCGAGCTGCGTATGCCGGAAATGCTGAGACTACGCATCTTAAAGCACGTACGACGCGTGCGTACGTATGCGTATGGCGGCAGTGCGCTATTGGGCCAAACCATTTTGAAGGTGGCATTTCAAACCCCCCCCGCATTTTGCGCTGCAGCTGCAATTTCCACGACCCACATCCTGCGCGGCGGCGGGGCGCCCCTGGCTTCTCATCATGGCGCACCGGGGTGCCGCGGCGCACACTTTGGGAACCACTGCACTAGGGGATACTATCCTAACTGGGTTGTCTACCACTGATAGAGTTGCTCGATTCTGCCTGTCATGAGCTTCAAGAGCTACGTAGGAGCTCCCCAACCCCCGGGGGCGGGTTCATTTGCTATTGTGTACCAGGAAAGAACATGCACTGTAAACTGGCGAAGTGGTTCACTGTACCTCCCAACAGTGGTGGCTCCTCCGCTAAGGTGGTGGAGCGTCGCCCCGCTTCTCTTTGAGCAGTGCAATAAAATAAAATGATAATAACAAGACGTTATAATCATTTTATTTTTCTGTGCCACTCAAAGCCATGTTAGGGCGGGGCGGGGCTGGGCTCACCGCCGTCAGAGGAAGCTGGAGTGGTTTGCACTCCGTAAGTGTGCATGACGGTTTGGGCCGGCCAAAAGTCATGTGCACTTAGCATGCGTTGCACAGCCCAGTGGAGAAGATGCCCAGGCTCTCAGACATTGTCTGAGCGGCCAAACTGTCGCTCAGACCAATGACGACGCTCCGTGATTGGCTGGGAGCCTGGGTGCTTCCCGTGCTGCCAGCAGAGTGAGGATGGAGGAGAGGCGTGCAGAGGCGGCGGCGAAGGTAAGTTCCACCACCCCTGCTGCGAGGCAGCCGCCACTGCCTCCGAAGAAAGACATCTGCTTGTCGAATCGCATGAGGCTTTTTTGCTCTGCAGAAATGATGAAGCGGGTATCGAGGTAGGGACAGCACAACTTCATCCATAGAGTAGTGATTCCTTAACGTAATATGTGACGTAAGAAGAGGACACTATAACCGGTCCTTTTCGTTACTTAACTACTTGTAAGAAAGTGAATATTCCTTTCAAGAGAAGTTAAATGCCTTCCTATAGGAAAGGTCATAGTGCGAATGAGACCAAACCCTGGATGCTGGGGCCTCGGTCTCATTAGCGTAGCAGGAGCAGTGGTCACCGGGACAGTGGTGTAAGAGGGGCCAGCTACACTGTGATGATGGCTGTCTTTTACTACCCAACTGGAGCACATTTTCTTTGCTGACATGGATACGAGGCAGGGAAGAAAGGCGTTTCAAGGGCTCCCGAAGAGAATGCAAAACACTTATCCCCCACCCGAGCCCTGCATCTGGTCAGTGGTGGTACCCGCATTACAAGCAGCATTTTCTTCTTTTTTAACAACTTTCTTTTACATTTTAGAAGGTTAAAGACACACATTTTGGCAGTGATATGCACATTGAGTATGTTCTTCTTTCTTCTAATCCTCACTGCCATCCATCGCATATCACCTGATTAATTCTATGTATGTAAAAACAAGATTACATAATTGTGTGACATGCAACTTATGCTATGACTACATTGTGTTTGAGGCTCAATCTGGTGCGTAACAGCATGTACACTTTATCCGTGCCCTTTTGCAGTTGGCTTTTTTAGGTTTCCTTTCCCTCTAATCGAGACTGCCTGGAATTACTCTAGGGACAGTTAAAACATTAGGGTGTGTGGTACCTTTGCTAGGCCAGTGACAGGGAGAATCCCCTTAGTGCTTTGCTATCCCAAATATATAAAGGCTTTTCATGTAAATGAAAACAATTCAAGAAACAATTGGACAGGATGAATAAAAATCAACCATTGGCAACACATTGTCATGCTGAGTTACAAGTGTGATGATCTGAAGGTCACAAGTTGGAAGCCTTGTAAAGTACGCTCAGCTTTTCATCTCTGCAAGGGCAGTACATTCAGTACTATAAATTGGGCAATAGTAATGTCTGTACTTTGAAGTGCTTAGAAGTGGCAAAAATGGGGTACGAACCACAAAAACAAGTTATCAATATTATTACATAAGGGATAAAGTACTGTCGGCGTACCTTATATAGATATTGCCAGTCACAGGAGTTTCATAACCATATAGAGGAATAAGGCTGAAAGACGAGTTCCTTTATAAGGTTATGGAACTCCGAGGTGATTTGCAATATTCTTATCATGTACTGCAGGGGGTACTTTATCCCATCTAATACATGGTCACACCATCACCTTTCCCACAAACCACTTAAAACCTTGGTGCGTAGCTATTTGATATGAAAGAGAGAGCATGTTTGTAAACATGAAGAATAAAAATAGAACCTTTAGTGCAAAATTAAATACATCAAAAACCTGTTAGATATTTGTTGGAAAAAGATATTAGAAACAGTTCAATACAAGTCAGTTTTTTTTTAAGCTGCAGTTGTTCAAAATGTGTAAAAACATGCAGAAAGTTTCTAACTTTTCTATAATTATCTAAGGAATGTAACAAATAATCATTTTCTTTCTGCTAGTCACTGTACGCTGGAAAATAGAGCAAAAGAAAGAAAAGCAATATTTCATTTTTTGTTGCTGAAAACAGCTGCTCCGAGACCTGAGCTGTCTTTCACCTCGGCTGGTGGCTCTATCAGCAGGCATTGCGACATCAGAGCTAGACTGCGATAACTTACTACAGTCGAGCTCTGACCTCTTTTCTTCATAAATCGGTGACTGGGTGCGTCACAAGTCGCCGATTATAAAGAAATTAGAGATAGGCGTTTATACAGGGATTGATGGATCCCATGTATTATTATTAATATTATTTTTCTGAGACCCTCACCAAAGCACAGCATATCTGCTGCTAACTAACTTCATGTTTTCTTGCCTGGAATGTTATTTGCAGCCAGAGTGAGATGAATGGCCAAGGCATGTTTCTAACTTGCATAAAAGTCATTAAGGGTCTTTGGGATTACATACAGTTTGGGTGTTGTAGGTGGATTGATGAAGACGACAGTGGATGGCAAGGGGTCAAATACAGGTCTCATCAGTCTTGTTTGATGTCTACTATCAGTTCCTACTCTCAACCTGGCACCGGAATGATAACAGTCTAGTGGAGGCATGAAACAATATCCACCTAAGGCTTCCCTGCGTTAAGAGGAAAAAGATCGCAGGAGACTGCTGCTCATGATAGCCTTCTACCTGTCAAGGAGCAGGCTTGGCCCTGGCAGAATGAGACCACAAGCCTTCTGCGGGCTGCTTCTTCATCAGTGCATAGCAGACTTTTATGCAGAGAACAATCCATGGAGAGATGGTCGTTTTTTGCATTGCCTGGCTCATCCTTGCTCTGGAAAGCGCTACAAACAGCTGATCGTCCACTCGATGTTCTTTGGTGTGATCAATATAAAAGGTTTGTGCCCTTTTACAGTCCAAACAATGGATTCTCTAATCCTCCTTAGAGAGATGAGGTAAAGTAGAGAATGCTGGAAGAGTGACAGCCAGCCCAACATGAAATGGAGTGACCACATTCGGTAGAAAAGAAAGGAAGCTCAGGTCCTCAATACCAACTTATCCAGAAAAAAACACTGTAAAATGGAGGATGACAGAAAGAGCCTGCAGCTCGTCTACACATCTTACTGATGTTATAACAATGAGAAATACAATCTTCAATGTCAGAAGTCTCAAGGAACAGCTGTGAAGTGGCTCAAAAGGGAGGTATATCAAAAACGTGATGACTAAGTTCAAGTCCCCCTGGGGTATCACAAAGGGTTTTGGTGGAAACAAATGTTGTAAACCTTTCAAAATTCTCATCCTAAAAGGTGATTTATATGACGAAGGCTGACACAGCAACTGCGAAAAAGCCAAAAGAGCCAATAAGTAGCCCTTAACAGTGCCCAAGGTAAGACTCTGATGGGCCGCTGAGAGAACATCAAAACCTCAGACAACTTAGCCTGTAATTGATGTATCTGTCGGGTGCGGCACCAATCTACAAATTTGTCCTATTGACTGCCGTACACTGAGTTAGTGGAAGGATGCCTTGCTGCCAAGATGACATCAATGATCTCTGAGGGAAGGTCGAAGGAGGCCAACTGCTACAGCTCAATCTCTAAGCATGGAGATGCAAACTCCCCAACCCAGTAGTGATTTATCTGTGACCACCATCAACTCTGGGTGGGGTAAGGTTAGGGTCCTGCCAATGACCCATTCGCAATCTAGTAGGCATTACTGCATATCCTTTGCAGTCTCCTCCGAAATCCGGATACCATAAGACAGATTCTTCTGATGTTGTGCACACTGGGATTTAAGGGCCCACTGCAGAGCCTGCATGTGCCACTTGGTAGGTTTGGCCAGGAGGATGCAGGAGGCCAACAACCTCAGGGGCATTAGAGTCATCTGTACTGAGATCCAGTACAGAGGCTAAAACATGTGGTTCATAGCCTAAATGTTCTGGACTCTCCGCTTTGAGGGAAAGCCATGAAACCGTACCATATTCAGAAAAGTTCAGAGGAATAGGAGAATTTGCAATGGAGACAGGTGTGACTTCGGCACAATGATAATGACCCACAATCCTGGAGGTGTTTGACGACTGCCTGGAGTGAGCTGGCCTTTAGTAACCAGTCATTGTGGTAGGAAAATCAGTTCCCCAGAGTTCCAAAGGAATGTTGCGACCTTTGCCATCACTTTTGGGAACACTTGGGAAGCACTGGTGAGGCCAAAAGGTACCCCCTGCAAACTGAAAATGTTTCTGGCCCACTATGAACTGCAGGTAGCGCCTGTTTGTCTGCAGAAGGCAAAAATGAACGTCAGTGTTCTGCAGGTCCAATACCACCATCCAGTTTCCGGTATCCAGAGCAGACAGGATCTGGGCAAGCGTGAGTATCTTTAATATGTCCTTCCGAAGGAAGGCATTGAGAAGGCAAAGATCTAAAATAGGATGAAGGCCTTCTGCACAAGACAGTAGCAGAAGTAACACCCAGTTCCTACTTCCAAGGCCGGAACCATCTCTATGGCCCCTTTGGAAAAAAAGGCCTACACTTCCTGCTGTATGACGGACAGATGATCCTCCTTCTGCCACCTTGAAGTTGGTGGAAGGTGTGGCAGGGAAGAAAGAAATGGGAGGTCAAAACACAGATGGACAGATTGGAGGGCCCACTTGTTTGAAGTGACTTTTGAAGGAAATGTCTGGTCCTGCCTCTGCCAGAGTGGCTGTGTGCTGGCAAGGACAACCTAAAGTGGTTTTGCAGCTTCTGGTGCTGGAGGGGCGAGGGACTGAGCTGCACATTGTCTCTGCTGTTCTGACCATTGTTTCTGGGAACAGCGGCCTCACCCACAAAACAGCTGAAAAGCCTGCTGCGCTGGTGGAGGAGTCTGACATAAGCAAAATGGAAAACCTGTACCGCAGCCCTTGAGAGGGTGAAAATGCAGTGGATCTGCTGTCCTTGAATTGTTCCAAGGCTGAATCTGCTTTTTCACCAAAAAGAAGAGAGCATCCACTAGGGGCGCATGTATATCCCCGAAGAAGCTCATAGACGTCATCCACGTGTGGTGCTGCAGTGCCAGGCTAGTGCCTGTGCTCAACCTACGCAAACATTCATGTCCAAGCCATAATGTAGAAGAAACTTCATTGCATCACGACTGTCTGGAATAGCCTGGGTGAGGGATGCCTAAAGGTCCTCCGGAACAGTCGCTAAAACTTGTGCAACTGTATCTCAAAGCGCATGAGATTAGCTGCCTACAAGGTAGCTGGCAGTTGGTAGTGGAGGGAAAAGCATTGGGGTTTACTTTGTTTGTGGAAGCCTGTACCACCAGGCTCTCTGGCACTGGGTGTTGAGTAACAAAAGCAGGGTTGCCTGCTGCAGGGCAATGGCCGTGACTGACCTGCTGATTTACAGGTGGACCTGAACATGGTATTGACCAAGTGCCCAAAAGGATATCCATAAGAGTCTCATTATATGGTAATAGGCTCTGTAGTACCCTGACCTGGTTAAGGTACCTCAGCTAACACATTGGTCGTGACTTCCTCAGCGGGCAATTGTAAGCATAGAACTTCTGCCTCCCTTCACATAACCATTACATAACATTGGGTAACCAAATTGGCCATAGGACCTGGGTACTAAATGATACAAAACAACAATTGATCCTAGCAGATATTTCAAAAGATATGTCAAATAAATTGATCAATCCTGACTATAACCGTAGTCACATGCCCTCAACCCCAACAAAGGGGAGCATGCCAATCCTAAAATAAAGAAAAGAGTTCAATGACATTACAACACACAAAAGGATCAATTGAACTGAATTCAAAATTGCATTGAAATTATATTAAATATATATATATAGATCTACATTATTCACATTTCATAGTTGCTCTACTGTGTGAAATACAAGTGCTTGGAAAAAAGTGCTTGGGCATACGTGAGAGGAAAAAGTAAAGTAAAGAGTACAATATCAATTGCACAAATTACAATAACAAACAATATAATATTGGGCCTGTCTGATGACCTTTCTTTAGAATCAATCAATTGCCATCCACGGTATATGGGTACAGTGCATAAATCATGGTATACAGTTATAAAGTCAGGATTGATCAATTTATTTGACATATCTTTTGAAATATCCACTAGCACCAATTGTCGTTTTGTATCCTTTCACATAACAGCTGCGAAGGAGGTGCATTCTTCTATAGCCAGACCAGGGGGAGACACAATGCCAGAGTCTGGAGAATTATCCATGCCACTGGCATCTTAAAATTCTTCATATCAGTTTTTCTCATCATATTTGGGAAGACAGTCCCCATTATCGTAGCTGTCATTGTCTGAGTCAGTGCCAAAAAGATTGTATAAAGTTTGGGCCCTACCAAGTGGTAAGGGCAAGCTAACAGAATTGGAAGGACTGCTTAGCTGTTTCGTGCCAGTCTGAGCTGAGCGCAATCTTGGTCAAGTTGGATTCTGTTCGGAATCGGACAGCATGATGGGCTGTCCATCCTCTTCCATGGTGGCGGTGATACAAAGGGAACTGGTGCAGGAGATGGGGCAGAGACTGAAGTCAGCAACAGAGTCGGTGCTGGACCCAATACAGGTTCATGGGGCAATGATGGCACCAAGGGTGGACACACTGGCGGTAGTCCAACTAGGAGCCCCTGTGGATCCTGGGCGGCTGAAGGCGCACCAGAGGGAGCTGATAAAGTCCTGAAAATGTGCAGCATGGTCTCTCTGAAGGCCTCTATTTGCTTCTACGTAGACTCACCTTGGAAATTCAGGGTGTACCGGAACCAATCACAGAATTGGCTCTGATGAATATTGGGAGCAAGACCAGGAGGCACATTGATGTCTTTGCACCCTTTCTGGAGTTTGAGAGTGAGAGGAATGGTCAGATTCCCGCTTCGACTTCTTATGTTTTATTTGGACTTACCGAAAGATTATGACTGTGACGAAGATCTGCTGCAGGAATGACTTCAGGAACGGGACCTTCCTTTTGAAGTCAACCGGTCACGGCATTGAGTCTTCTTGTGTTTGGCAACAAAGTTTGGCCTCACAGTCCCGTATGGCCACAGGTTCAACAGGGCTCTGTCGTCGCAGGCCCTTGAGTCATACTGTCATGCAGAGCACCATAAGCAGACTTTGTGCAGGTCAGTCAGTCATCCATTTGTGACAGTCCCTATATCATTTAAACCCTGTTGTTTTAGGGAGAGACATATTCCCTTCCCATTTGTTAATTGTTTTAGATAAAATAGTGGTTGAAAGACCAAAGAGAAGCTTCAGATCCGGAAATAATAGTAACTGACACCAGCAGGCATGAGTGGTGCTTTCTTGCGGCTCCACTCATCACTTCCAGAGTGGAACGACTGTGGCCCGGAGCCGCATGCCACCACCTACCGCTGGTGCAGGAGTACTGCTTTGATGTTTTCTGGATCCAGTCTGACACCTGGGGAATATTCACATGGTGAGGAATCTGCGGTTAGAAGTATTCATCAAAAGTACTCTATACATGTGTTGGGAAGCTCAATAAAAGCTTGGTTAAAGCTCACAAATTAAAGAGGAACTGCTGCTGGCGATGTCTGTCCTTTCCATACAGTGATTAACTCGTGCCGGCACTCATTTTTTGGGACTGGGGCTTATTTGTCAGCATCATGCTTTGACCCAAAGCAAAAGAGAAAAGGATTAAAGAGAAAGTAAGAGGGAGTGAAAGATAGGAAAACAACAACGAAAGTACAGATGAAATAGAACTTGCAAGAGAGAGATGAAGAGGCAGACATTGTGGGGTGGGGGGTGAAAGTGACATGAAGTTGAATTACAAACACTGAGCAACCTTGGCATTGGGAAACTCCAGCATTCAGCAGTGACAGAGGCGTCTCCTGAAAACAACTCTGGGACCTTGCACATATATATTTTTTTTAATGAAGCACGATTTACAATCTGAATCCCCGATGTTTTTGTTAGTCTCTCTGTAAGCTTATGGGAACTTAAAACACTCTGCTCCTCATTTAATAGTCTGGTGGAACGGTATGCCCGGATGCAGTACTCCTCTGGCTGATCACAACTGGCTCAGAGCTTATGGACCTGGTTTCACCCGGTTGCAGGAACACCGAACCAGATCTTACCCACTTGTTTTTTCGTTTGGTAAAATTGAATGAGGATTAGGCAGCAGCTCCTGCTCAAGCATTAATTTTCACCTTTCTCCCCTTCCCTTCCATCCCCTACCCTTCCAGCCCCTCAACCTCCACCCTGTCCAGTACTTGCCCACAGCTCACATTTAACACCTGCTCAGAGCAGGTCAGGTCGTAAATATGAGTGTTAATCCCTCCCGAAACAGGGATAACTGAGCAGAAATCCGCCTAGTAAAATCGGGTGTGCACAGTTACTCCCTATTCTGGGGGCAGTAACTCCTAATTGCACGGTAATGAGTGCCCAGTTAATAAATGAGAAATAACCACAGAAACCTCGAATGCAGTTCCACCTACAGGCATCTTGAGGCAGACTACTGGGAAGGAACAGGTTGTGAAGGACGTGGCACGTCTCGTGGGACGCAGGAAACAAACACAGAGGAAAGACCATTGGGAGGCACTAGATGAAAACCACATCTGCAGCCCAATCACACATCCTGAAACCACATCGGATGTCCTGCCATATTCCTGATACAGGCTAAAGAGATGGAGTAATTCACTCCATCCCCATGGTGGGGAGGCCGCCCACCTAATTTATAAATGACCACCAAGCAGGCGGTCATTTATAAAAGCATTGCCAGGAACTGCTGTGATGGTGGTTACTCTGTGCTAAGGGCTGCGACAGCAGGACGCAGCCCTGTAGCACAGCATAATCTTTTTTTCTTTTACAAAAAAAATCCAGAAACTGATTTTCTTTTTTAAAATAAAAAAAAATAATGCTCCTCTCCTCTCACCACGGGAGTCTTTTTCCATTCCAGGGGGAGCATTATAACAATTTTACCGTTCCTTACTGCCAGGTTTTACTTGATGGCAAGAAACAGTAAAAAATGACATGTCGCCCATCCAAATTCGGAGGGCTGGCATGTAGCTATTTCTCCAACAGCCTTTACTCCCCAGGGCCGTCATAGAAGTTTGGTCATGGCAGAGACAGAGTGGTCTCCGCCGTGGCCAAACTGAAGGTCCACCCGAATTTAAATCCATAAATCAGGCAAGCGGACCTTCATATTGGTGGTATGCATACTCCGTAGCTGTTGTAATGGAGTATCGATACCGCCAATATATTAACCGGGTCCTAAGTCTGTTGGGTATAACACCATCTCATCCACTCACCCTACTGCCACAAAACCAAATATGTGTGAACACTTGAGACCATACTTACTGTTTGAGTTCACCACAACCTTTTAATCTGACGTCAACAAGACCCTTGAAAGCTTTAAGCCCTTGTCACTCAGCCAGGATACTTGCAACCCAGAGTGTTCAAAATTGACCCCTCAGATCGGACTCATGCTTCACCGCTTGGGTCTTGGAGATGGTGTTGAAAGAGGTAGGAGAGATACAGCTCCCTCCAGCGAACTTCTTCCATACTGAGAATCTCTAGGAATTCCCCATCATAAGATGACATGTTCAGAGCTGGAAGAGAAGATAAATCCCCAGGGTTCTGCTGGATTCAGGAATATCATACCGAGGCGGAGGCCTGAATTAGCTTCGCCAGGTGGACCTGAAGGCATGACTGGTGGATAACTGACTTGGTCTGTTTAAAGCTCTGCAGTTACAGGTTCATTCTCTAAATGAGGTGGGTGCTCTGCCTCCTCGCTTTACGTCCGGAAGGTGGGGTTGGAACAAGATTGAAGTGCTACATCCATCTGTGGAATGGAGACACACGTCTGACAGGTTTCACCACTCCTCAACTTCATACCATACCAAAAATATGCATCAATTTACCTTTTACTTTCTAAGTTAAGGACTCTCATTCATTTTTCTAAATCTTTCTTGGGGCAGAGAGAAGATGAGCTGGAGATGGTCGGATAGTTTTAAGGAAAGTAAGAGAACGGGAAGAAAGATAGGACTGAAGGATGGTGCAAGAAAGACGTGGAAAGAGGGAGAAAACAATTGGGAATTGTAAAAGAGAATGCGCTTTGTCCATTACTATCCTCAGTTATATAAATATCCTCAACTCAGCTACTGAGATACTTCATTTAAGGTGCATGTGTAATCTGTATGCAAGACCAGCATAATATCTTCACTCAACAGTGAGGATATCAGCAAAATAGGCTTATCAACATCCTTCGTATACAGAAGGATGTTGACCCGACCTTGTGAGCTGAACACGCTCTGGGCTCTGATAAAGCAAGTTCAAGGAGCATAACCTCCTCTTTGAAGTTCAAATGTGCAGTTTTCTGGTTAATGAATAAATAACTAGCCCTTTGAAATGAAGTATAGACAAATTCAGTAATAATTTTCAGAGAAACAGAGCAAAAGGGGGTGGTTTGCTAGATCAAATCGCCTTCTTAGCTCAAATGCTCAAAATATGTTAAATAAGTCTATTTTGTGTACTGCATCTGATGTCTAACAAAATGTCATGTTACTGGGTATTTGGCGCAGCGTTAGCCAGTTACAAGGCCTCTTGGTGTTTAAGCAGACTCTGGTCTGCGACTGTGATTAAACCAATGGAGGATCTGCTCTGGGAGATTTCCTACGAATCCATCATTTGTGTTTTGGAGGGTGTGAGTTATCCTCATAGATGTGTTCTGCAGGAGTGCGAGTCCTGCGATTTTCCAATCTAGCCAGTGTGGATGTGTAGAGGGTTGCCTGTGTGGCCGTTTTCAGTGAGGTCTCTAGTCTTGAGTTCGTCTTCCTAGCCTCTGACAGCTGTTCATCTGTTGACGCAAATTCAGTACTCGTGGACCTCTTGCAGGCACTGGGTGCACCACTACTGCACTATGTGGGTGAGACCAAGAGGTGCTACTGCAGGGGTTCAAAGAATTTCTGATCTTGTGAAAAGGTAAGAAGAGGCAGAGGCTCTGCCATTGAGGCCCAAGTGCTTGGGTGATATCTAGTCACTTCGTTTAATTTTGATTTCCCCTATCTTGGTGGTAAGAAGTTGCTTTCCAGCTGTTGTTGTGAGCCATATCCTTTTGTCCCTGGGCCATGTAATTTCCTGTGCCCATCCAGACGTTTCGTGCCTTAGACGTTCTAGAGTTCAGCTTGTGTTTACCTAATTACTGATTAAGGGGACCTGTTTTTTTGATCCATGACATTTTTCCCTGTCGGGTGCTTGTTGTCTTGAGAATTACTTGTTTGTGGTTGCTGTCCTGCACATTTATGTCAGATGGTGTCAGCCACGATTTGTGGGCCTGCTGTGAGAGAAGGCACCTTGACAAGAAAGTGAAATAGATGGTCCTTACACTGACCTTTTCATGGAAAAGTATCAATCAATCAATTAATCAGGGGTTTGTTAAAGCGCGACTACTCACCCGTAAGGGTCTCAAGGCGCTTGGGGTGGGGGTGCAGGTTCCATTCCATCAAGGAGGGGGTCTGTCGAAGAGCCAGGTTTTGAGATTTCTTGCGAAGATGGGGAGCGATGTTGTCTGTCTGAGGTGGAGCGGAAGGACGTTCCATGCTTTGACCGCGAGGAAGGAGAAGGAGCGGCCTCCCGATCTGGTCTTTCTGGTGCGGGGGAGCACGGCATAGGAGAGCTGGGCTGATCATAGGGTCCTTTGGGGTGCGTGGAATTTGAGTCGGCTGTTCAGGTATGCTGGTCCGGTGCCGTGGAGGGCCTTGTGTGCGTGGGTGAGCATCTTGAAGGTGATTCTCGCCTCGACGGGGAGCCAGTGGAGTGTGCGCAGGTGCTGGGAGATGTGGCAGTGTTTTGGCAGGTTGAGGACCAGTCTTGCGGCGGCGTTCTGGATGTTCTGTAGCTTGCGGGTGAGGTTTTTGTTTATTCCGGCGTAGAGTGCGTTGCCGTAGTCGAGTCTGCTGGTGACCAGGGCGTGAGTGAAGGTCTTTCGGTGTTCGAGGGGATCCATTTGAAGGTCTTACGAAGGAGGCGGAGGGTGTGGAAGCAGGAAGACGAGACGGAGTTGATCTGGCGGTCCATTTTGAGCTCGGAGTCCAGGATGATTCCCAGGTTGCGTGCGTGGTCCGTGGGGGTTGGCGGGTTTCCGAGGGCGGGGGGCCACCAGGTGTCGCTCCAGGCGTCTGGGTTTGGGCCCATGATGAGTACTTCTGTTTTGTTGGTGTTTAGTTGTAGGCAGCTGTTTTTCATTCATTTGGCGACGGCTTCCATGCCTTCTCGAAAGTTGCGTCTGGCGGTGTTGGGCTCGTGGGATAGGGAGAGAATGAGTTGGTTGTCGTCTGCGTATGACACGATGTTGAGTCCGTAGGTTCTGACGATGGGGGCGAGTGGAGCCATGTAGACGTTGAAGAGCGTCGGGCTGAGGGAGGAGCCCTGGGGGACTCCGCAGGTGGTAGGTGTGGGGTCCGAGAGGAAAGGGGGAGTCTGACCCGCTGCGTCCTGCCGGAGAGGAAGGAGCGGATCCAGTCGAGGGCCTTGTCCTGGATTCCTGCGTCGTAGAGTCTGTGTATTAGGGTGCTGTGGGAAACTGTGTCGAACGCCGCTGATAGGTCGAGGAGGATGAGGGCTACTGTTTCTCCTTTGTCCAGTAGGGTGCAGATGTCGTCTGTTGCGGCGAGGAGGGCGGTTTCCGTACTCGTGGTTTTTCTGAAGCCGGATTGGGAGGAGTCGAGGATGTTGTGTTCTTCAATGAATGTGGCGAGTTGGCTGTTGATGGCTTTCTCGATGACTTTCGCTGGGAACGGGAGCAGGGAGATGGGTCTGTAGTTTTTGAGGTCGGTGGGGTCCGCTGAGGGTTTCTTTAGGAGGGGGTTGACCTCAGCGTGTTTCCAATCGTCCGGGAACGAGGCGGTCGCCAGGGAGCGGTTGATGGTGTGGCGGAGCATGGGTGCGATGGTGTCGGCGGTTCTGTTGAAGATGTGGTGGGGGCAGGGGTCCGTGGGGGCCCCTGAGTGGATTGACTTCATTGTCTTCAGTGTGTCTTCGGTGGTGAGGGCTGTCCAGTCGTCAATCGCTGGTTTCCGGGTGTCGGGGGTGGTTGGTGAGGGTTCAGTGTGTTGGTTGTCTTCGTCGAAGTTGTCGTAGATGCTCTTGATTTTGTGGAGGAAAAAGGTGCTGAGTTTGTCGCAGAGGTCTTGTGAGGGAGGGATGTCGGTAGACTCGCTGGTGGGTTGGGCGAACTCCTTGATGATGCTGAAGAGTTCCTTGCTGTTGTGCGCGTGGGTGGAGATTCAGTCTTCAATCGCTTTTTTCCTCATTTCTCTGATGAGTTGATGGTGGGCGTTGGTGGCGGCTCTGAAGTTGTTGTGGGCTTCTGTGGATTTGGAGTTCCTCCAGGCCTTTTCGAGGCGGCGGCATGTGCGTCTGGACTCTCGAAGTTCGGTGGTAAACCATCTGGCTTTCTTGGCGCGGGTATTGTTGTTTTTCTTGAGGGGGGCTATGGTGTTGGTGCTGTCCGAGATTCATTTATGCAGGGTTCGGGCTGCGGTGATGGGGTCGTCGTTTTCCGCGATGGTTAGGGTGGAGTTGTTGAGTGAAGAGGTGAGCTGGTCGTCAGTGATTTTGGTCCAGTTTCTTCATGGGAGCAGGTGCTGGTGTCTGTGGATGGTGGGTGTTCTGAAGGTGAAGTGGACGCAACGATGGTCGGTCCATGGGAGTTTGGTGGTGTGGCTGAAGGTGATGGAGTTTCCTGTAGTGAAGAGGGGGTCGAGGGTGTGTCCTGCTGAGTGCGTGGGCTCGGTCACGATCTGGCGGAGTCCAATGTTGTGGAGGTTGTCCAGGAGGGATGTGGTGTTGGGGTCCAGTTGGTTGTCGAGGTGGAAGTTGAGGTCTCCCAGCAGGGTGTAGTTGGTGGATGCGATGGCCTGCGGGGAGATAATGTCCGTTATAGAGTTGGCGAAGGGTCCGCGGGGTCCAGGGGGTCAGTAGATGAGGGTTCCTTGGAGGGTGGCGGTGGGGCTGGCCAGTATCTTGAAGTGAAGGTGTTCCATCAGTTCTGTGGGCTCGTCGGGGAGTGTGCTCAGGCGGAGGCTGGATTTGTGGACGATGGCGATTCCGGTAAACAGTCTAAATATCGAATTTTAAATATCAAGTTGCCAAAATATCGAATTTTAAATATCGAGTTGCCAAAATATCGACTTACAAAAATATAGTGGTGCAGAATATCGAAATGCAGGTAAGAAATATCGTTTTTTATAATATCGAAGTTAGTAATATCGACAGTCATAATATAGTTGTAAAAAATATCGATTTTTTTTTTTAGTGTTTTAAGTGTTAGTATATGTGTTAAAAGTATATATTATGTTTGTAATGTATGTTGGAATTTTTTTAAAGTAATGATTTTTATGTTAAATTATTTTTGCGTATTTTAGTTCCGTAGCGGGTTGTGGGTTTATAGGGGAATAGGTTGGGAAGTAATTTAATTATAATTAAGGCTCCCGGTCTTCCGTTTAAACGGATTTTTGCATATAAATACAGACGGAAAAACATTTTTCCTTTGTCTGTATTTATAAATATAAACGGAAAAATGCTAGTAAATATGTTAAATGAGAGATTTTTTTGTAGCTACAATAACGTAGCATGTTTGCATTTGTGGATTGGTCAGCCAGGTTTCAGGTGCTTCGGACGCTAGCTTTTTGGAAACAAAAAAGAAAGAATCACTTTTGCTGGAAATGTCGTCTTTATCTGACGTTTTTCCTCTTGCTAAGTGCAGCCTCGGGACGGAGAAAAAAACAGTTCAAAGCATGTAAAAATAAATAAATCAAGGCACAGCGGACGCAAAGTGGCCACATTGGGTTTATTCACACTTGAACACATTGGCACCTCTTTACAGAGGTTGCCAGTTAAGCGCTACTTTTGTTTTCTTGTCATTCTTTGAACAGCTTTGAAGTGCACCATTCCTGGAGGTGCCATAACAAAGGCAGACGGTAAGGGGCCATCAGGCCTCCATTTGTTGTAGTATCCTGGCTGGGGCTATGGGGGTGAGGAGGAGATGCAAACCTAAAAGCAATGGAGGGAAAACAAATGTAGACAGCTTATCACTTTTCAGGCACTTAAAAGAGGCATGCTCTTCAGTCTCTGTATAAAATAGATAGGTATGCACTGTAGGAATGTTAGATGTGCTGGTCTGTCCCAGTATTTACACAAATAAGAATTTAAATACCTTTATTTTGCTTTATTTCTTATATAGTGTTATAGCGCTACTCCTCCCAATGCAGGGTGTCAGAGCGCTTTATATCACAGTTACCCATTATACTTTGACAATAAATCATATGTGTGTAAATCAATGTGGAGGATGTGTTAATTAAGATAGCGGGGGTTACAAAAATAAATTTTAATCCTTCTAATATAGCACAGTGAGCTATGAACGACAAGTAACAAAAGGACCTCTTTGTTCAAAGCAATAACCCATTTACCCATCTACATAAATCTATCTAAACCTATAACAACCAAGTGCCCATTGTCTATTTAAATAAATGTGAAAAAATACTAGCTGCAGTGTCTTTTTTTGCTTACGACAAAAATAAATGTGGATAAATACAGATAAAATGACAAAAAAATAAATATGGATAAATACAGACGGAAATGTTAAAAAAATAAATACCATAAAACCGGGAGCTCTAATTATAATATATTAATTAAGAATTTTTTTGAATTAATTACTTAGGGGCACATTACGATACCCGGCGTAAATAACTCCGCCAGGCATGGAAGCGGCAAAAATCCGCCCGCACACACCGCCTGAACACCGACCACGCCATTACGATTACACAAACCGAATACCGCCATCGGCGGAAAAAGCACACAAAATACCGCCCGCCAACGTCCGAGTCGGAGACAAACCGCCCGCCACGGACGGAAACACGCACGACAACACAAAACCGCCCGCCCTCACGGCCGACACACCGCACGTGAAATTACGATCGCACCGACATGAGCGCGGAAAAACCACAAATATACCGCCTGCCAGCGCAAACAACGCCGATGAGAATCGACACGGCAGAAGCCATGGCGCCCACGTACCTGCACAGAAACCATCCGCACACAAAACCAATAGCACACAACATGGCCAACAAGTCCACACAGCAAGGCACGCACAAATACACAAGCACAGTACATTTCCCGGAAACACCCCCCCGGACAAACAAAAAATACAAAGGCCAGAACCCCAGACACAACACACCTGAAAACAACAGACCATGAGGACACACCCACATAGGTAAATACAAAAGCAGCACTCCCACAGACCACAACCCCTTGCTACATTGCAAACCAGAGAGGAGAGGAGAGGACACAGTGACACAGCAAGGACAGCAGCACACCACAGAAACGCACACATCACAACCCCCACCACCACCACCACCACCAAACACCGGCACCACAAACCCCCTGCACATTACACAACACACACCGCACCAGCACCACAAACACCATGGCACCACAAAGAATGCCCAAGTTCACGCCCATTGAGCTGACGGTCATGGTCGACGAGATCATCAAGGTGTACCCACAAATCTATGGGAACATGGTCCAGCACACACCACTAGCCACCAGAAACAGAATGTGGAACCGGATCGTAGACCAGGTCAATGCAGTCGGGACCCTGCCCAGGAACAGAGGAGAAATTAACAAACAGTGGAATGACGTCAAGAGCCTGGTCAAGAAGAAGGAGGGCAAAAACAGAGAGCTGGCTGACGTCACTGGCGGAGGGAATCCCGCGCTCTTCAAGACCTTCAAAGCGTGGGAGGAGAAGGTGCGAGTCATCATACATCCCGAGATCCTCGCCGGATTAGCAGGGGGAGTGGAGGCTGGTAAGTACAAACTAATGTATACCAGCACACCGCTATGTACTCACATGCACTACCACCATGCCACAGCTCCCAGGGACAAACACCCCCATGTCCAGCACACAATACACGACACACACATGCAACAGACACCACCACACACAGCCCAAACAGAACAACTGTAAGATGCGTGGGGACATGTGTACATTCAGCCAGCCACGTAACCACCAACAGGTCCCCAAATATGCCAGAAGCGCCACAACGAGCACCCACCACACCCATGTGTCCGCCACAGCTGCACAAACCGACAAGTAACAGGTAAGTGGCAGGAACACAAAGTGCAGTGGGTGGGACGGTGGACAGCCCAAGTACAACACACACCAGGCCCCTAGTCCCACAGCACAGCAAGGAGGAGCATCCCCCACACCCCACAGCCACGTGTCAGCCACCGCAGTGCACAACGACAGCCGAAAGGCAGACATCACGGTCCACAGCAATCGGTGTCAGTGGGTGTCCAGCCACCCCCACGACCCACAACACCCCCCCACCCCCACAGACCTGCAACATGGAGCACCCCCGCTTAGAGCCATGTGGCATCCAGTACAGTGCACGCACGAACAACTTGCAGGTGGGAAACTGGACAGGGCTGGATTACTGGAGGCATGAGGACCGTAACACGACCAACACATGGGACATGTCACGTAGCAGACGAACACGCAGCACCGCCCACCGTCACGAACAAGTGAACAATGTGCACACGGACATGAACCACAGACTCACACCTCACATGACCCATCACAGACATAGCAACACCCAAGGAGCCACGTCTGCATACACAAGCCACACTGAAAATAGTACCACACGGCAGCCACTGTGCAACTCATCACACACAACCGAAACACCATTGAAGTTCTGTCCATGTAGCCCCTACTGCCTGTCAACCACACACCCCACAACTACGCCTATGTAAGACAAACAACACTAGACGCAACAGAGCGGAACAACAGAAATGCACACGAACACCACTGAACCCATCAAACACACAGACACACCATGCACATACAACATACCATCCATCCCATCCGTCAGCCCCAGTCTCATGAAAGGCATGTCATCCGCACAGCTGCCACACATACAGCAGTCACGCTAAGATACATGCCCATGACCAACCATGTGCCAGAAGTCAATGAAGCGCACGACACACTGTGAGCAACAACACACAACATGGGCCACACCCCCCCACGAGCACTGCAGTGATGCACATGGCACAGGGCAGCACGCACACCAAGGAGATGGGACAACTGCAATACGTTGGCTTTCACACACAACCATCACTCACTCATAACGATGCGTCCAATGCCATGTCCAGTAATCACAACAGACAGCAAATATGCAGGCCATGTCAAGCATGCACACACCTCAAACCATGCACTGTCATGCTGCCACAACACATGTCACGTTCGGCACCCATGGCTCACAGCATGTACCCCAAAAGCATATTCCCTCCCAAATGCGAATCTGGGGCATGGCCCCCATGTTGCCATATGCGTTCCTAAGCGTTCCATTTGAACCCCAAAAGCAAAGTACAAACCAGACCCAGGATGGGCCAGGAGCCCGCATACACCAGAGTCACAATGAGTAGGGGCACAGCAACACACCCATCGGCATGGCCAATCCGTCCCATGCCACATGTGCACAGCACACAGTCCCATTGCCAAGCACACACAACTACAAATGCCACAGCCACACACACGCCTCCGGGAAACCCATGTACGAGATTGCACGAACTGCCAATGTCAGACGACAAATACATACTTCGCCAGGTGCAACACAATAACAAATCTCATTCTCTCCACAGGTGACGAACTGCCGGATGCTGGGGATGGAGACAGCAGCCAGCACAGCCAGCCCACAAGCCCCCAACTAGGACACACGGATGTGGAGGATCTCACCTCCTCTTCGGACACGGACCACCAAGCAGGCCCATCTGGTGTGGCAGGGCCCAGCCGCTCCCCAGGACCCTCCTACCCACCAACCCATCATCCAGGGCTGCTGAACAGTCCCAGCCCCCTGCTGCCACTGTCGTTGCGGCCACACCCACGGTCATTGCGGCCACTACCACTGCCGCAACCGCCACCATCGCCGCACCGACCACCACCGCCGCCACCACCACCACGTCTTCGCTGGCACCAGCCCCAGCGCAGGTGGTGGCCCGGCCGACTGGATCCACCCTGGGAGCCACAGCGAGGACCGTGGTGAGCAATGTGGCTAGTGGGCAGGCCGGTGGCAGCAGGACTGGTAGGAGGAGCAGGGTCAGGGAAACGCCAGCCTCCCCTGGGAGCCATGCCCTGCCTCAAATGGCCAGAGTCCTTGGGGCCTATGAGGAGGCCCAAGAACAATGGGTCAGGTCTGCTTCAGACACGCGGGAGGTGCTGGGGGTGCTGAGGTCCATGGACGCCCGTATAGGTCAACTCGTGGACCTCATGGGCCAGCTGGTGGTGGCGGTGAGGACACGGCCAGGGATAGCAGCTCCCCTCCGCCACCACCTGCCGGGGCGCAGGGTCGAGCAGCAGTGTCCAGTTCCCCTGCGTCCACAGCCAGTGAGCACACCTCAACCACCAGCAGGTCGCAAGCAGGCACCCCCTCGCAAACGTGGAAGGGGCCGTCCGAAGAGGAAACAGATCTCCCGGGAGGACTTCGCACGCTCCAGTCGCAAGTGAGGCAGCCAGCCAGCCTTCCGCCAGCCTTCCTTGACCAGCCACTGCATTGACTTGGACTACGATCCCACTCCACACAGCCATCTGGATGGCATGTGTGTGTTGGACTATGGACATAGAACCAGTGGGTACACCCCTGAGCATCACGCAGCCATGACCGACAGCTCATTGTCACAGCACGCACCACTATTGTCATCACCTTACACACAATCACATGTCACAGTTTGTAATAAATGCACCTTTTTCACTAACTGCTGTTTGTGCCCTGTGTTTTATTTGTACGGAATACAACGGCCACCTTGGGCGGAAAGGCACCTGATGCGTGGCATGGCAATGGAATCCGGAGGGCCTGTAGGGACCTAGGGGTGGGAGACAGAACAGGAGCACATTCAATGAGTGTGTCACACACCCATCACACAGTACATGTCAACAACTACAAGCAATGTACACACATCGCACAGAGCAATAGGGCACAATGCCACAGCCACCATCAGTGGCATACTAACCTGGGCATGGAGCGTTGACACACAGCACGCAGTGAACAAAAGGCCACCCGGACACAGCACACACACACCTGCACAAATACAGACACATCAGCCGTCGTACATGGACACTCACCGTCAAGTGAAGTAGCGGGCGATGAGCTGCTGCCGCACATTCCCAGCTTCCTCCTCTCCGCTGTCCTCCTCACTCGAGCTGTCCTGGTCTGCGGGCTGGGGCCCTGGTTGATCTCCGTCATCCACAATGAGGGGGATCTGCTTCCGAATGGCCAGATTGTGCAGCATGCAGCACGCCACCACTATCTGGCACACCTTCTGTGGGGAGTACGCCAGTGCACCCTCGGTGCGGTCCAGGCACCTGAACCTGGACTTGAGGAGGCCAAAGGTACGCTCGACCACACGTCTGGTCCTCCCATGTGCCTCATTGTATCGATCGTCTGCTGGGGTGCGAGGATTCCTCAATGGACTGAGCAGCCATGCCCCATTCGGGTACGCAGAGTCACCTGGGTGTGAGGGACACAGAGAACCGTTGCTATTCCAACTGGACAGGGGACAGCATCGCACAACCAGCACGCTACACCACTCCACATACTCACCGACAATACAGCCACGATCCTGTTGCAGATTGGCCATCAGCCGTGGCAAGATGCTGTTGCGCATTATGTGTGCGTCATGGGCCGAGCCTGGGAACTTTGCACACACGTGGGTGATCACCATGTCCGCAAGGCACACCACTTGCACATTCAGGGAGTGCGTGTGCTTCCTGTTGCGGTACAGGTGCTCAGTGGCCTGTGGTGGAACAAGGCCAACATGTGTGCAGTCAATGGCTCCAACGACGTGTGGGATTCTGCCAAGGGCATAGAATGCACCCTTCACTGCCGCCAATTCACGAGCCCTGGGGAAGCGGATGTACCTGTTTCGGTACAGCATCATGGCTGCCAGTACATCCCTCAGCACCTTGCTGAACATGGGCTGGGACATCCCTCCTCCACTGCCCACTGTGTGCTGGAATGACCCAGTGGCGAAGAAATGCAGGGCAGCCATCACCTTAGCCGTGGGGGTGAATGCTGTTGGATACACCCTGCGGGGACGGAGATGGGGTTCTAACATGGCACACAGTCGATGCAGGGTTGGCCTGTCCAGCCGAAACTTCCTAATAACCTCTGTATCGTCCATGTCCACCAGCAATTGGTATGGGCGGTCAATGTTCGGTCTCCGCCTAGGGAAATTGCAGAGGACACATGTCAAAGCAACACAACACATAGCAGTTTCGCATACACATCACTGACATGACTGAGCACGCACATGAGCCACAGCCCAGCTGTCAAGCTGGGACGGCACGGCCACAATACACTTACACAGGTCTCCCAACAATGGCAATGGCTAGTGAGACATACCACTGCCATGTGCATGCACATGGGGATCTAGGCCCCAATGACTTGCGGGGCGTGCTGATGGGGACTGACTGCATATTCGTCAAGCGGCAACGCCACGGCAACATGAGTGTCTGCTGAGCATGGAACTGCTTCCGAGGCTGGATGAGTATGGCACACGACGACGACGATGTGGGCACAGGCTGAGCGGCCAAAACAAGTGGGACCTGTGGCACGAGGGGATATGAGACAGTAGTAGGTGTCAGCACTGCACCCTATGTACAGCACTGTACGGATCACACCTCCCGAAACATTGACAGGTGTCCACATTGACAGCCCCATGCCAAGACGGCTGTGTGCTTGCAGTCACACGTCACAGGTGAGAGGTTACATTGCACGTGCCAGGTGGCAGACGTACATAGTGGGAGCTGGCATGTGTGTGCATGTGTCTCCTGTTCAGGATCCACCAGATGGGCGCTGACTCTGTACTGACCATTGGACACAGCATGTTCCGTGGAAGGCTTGTGTGTGTGGGATGGTGGCACTGGATGTGCCTCCGTTGGGTGGGGGGCCATGCACAGGGCGGGTACGTCGATGATTGCGCATTGTTGGTCACGGTGGGTGCACCAACTAAGATGTGTTGCCCTGTGTTCAATTCCTATGTCCGCATGATGATGGACTGTGGATGTGGGCAGACTACACATTGGTCGATGTGCTGTCTATATGCATGTGCCTTCACACCAGGCACAGCTGCCCCTGCACATGTGACCCCTGCTGGACTCGCTGCTGGGTCTGTGGAGCTGATGCACCTTCTGTGCGTGGGGCGGACAGCTCTCCTCACTTCCCTCATTGCGCATGTCATGACTTTGCCGCAGGTGACATGGATCATGGAGGGCCCACATGTACGCGTGGGTAGGCTACACATGATTGTTCACTGGTCGCCACCCCCAGTCAGTGTTTCGAATGGGAAGGTTGTCGTGCTGGTGGTATGTTCGATGTGGCGGATGGGCGGGCCTAGGTGCGGGCTTACATTCCGGACATGGGGGTAGTTGGATTGGCGACTAGTTGCAGTACACACGGGACACGTCTCTTCCTTTCCACATCTGGGTCATCCCTTGTACTAACTGACAGTGATACAGTCATCTTCGCCCCAGCCCTCATGTCCTCCCCTCGCCCCCAATATGCATGCTCACCTGCGAGGCTAGCGCTTGCACAGGCAGCCCCAAGCTCGCACCAGAGAGGGCAAGGAGTGTATGTGTGGGTCCAGTTGCACGAGTGGGCTGTCTCAGGGTATGATGTGTGGCGGGACGCCGTCCACCTGCGTGGTGCCCCAAATGGAGACCCGGCCTGCATGGACTATGCATCACAGTCTTCGCCTTCCGGATCCGCCACCTGCGACACCCAGTGGCTGTGGCTGCCCTTGCGGCCAGGCCGCGTCCGTCTGTGGCTGATGGCCCACACATTCACTCTTTGGCCTCTCTGGGGAGGGCTCAGGGGTGGTGGCGCACGCGCTTGCACTTAGTCGCAATGGCATGTGGCGTGGTTGGTATGATGGGCAATGGATGGGATGGTGCGAGCCACCTCCCGTGACGTCAGTGCTGCTCGTGCTGTGGTGCGTCCCCCTACACTTCCATTTGATTTGTGCCATGCTAGACGTTGAGGTTCTATTGCCTGCGTGATATGACCAGGAGGAGCGCGAGGAGACCTCTCACACACCATGCTCCACTGCCATCCCGTGCCCTGTATCGCCTGTGCGGATTGACTATGTTGGGGTTACACCTGGTCGACTGGGGCTGTGTGTGCCTTGTCAAGGGGCATGGCGGGCGCACAACAGGATCCAGCTTGTCCACAGAGGGTGGGCTGAGGTGCGCCTGGTACCGCTTTGTACGTGTGCCCGGCTGCTGTGCACACACGTGTTCACTCCCCCGACAGGTGTCCTCTCACAATGCCCAGGGAAGCGGTGGTGTACTGTTCATGACCCCTCCCAACACGGCGTGCTCCAACTTGTCATGTGCGCATCTACCCGTCGCACCCACCCACCTGAGCACTGCGTCCATACGACTTCACACGACACATGTGTGTCTTCCACAGTAGTGCTACTCATTTGCGTTGACATCCAATACCAGTGGACTACATGGTCATGTCACGACTGCCGTGTACTTCACATACTCTCATCCTCTCTCATTCGTACTTGTGAAATGAGTCAGCGGAGACAGTTTTGGTTTCAAACATTATATTGAGTCTTCTGTCCTCTGTGATGCAGTATAGTGGACACTACTGGCAGCGGAATACATGTTGAGGATATACTGAGCATGATTGCAAATGGGATAGGGTGTGGGGTTACATGTGATTGGCTGTTGCATGTGGGATGTGGGCTTCAGAGTGACATCTGCTTGGCCAAGGCTGTGCTAATGTACATTTACGTATAGCTGCGGAGCTGCGGACTTTGACACAGACGGTATACATGTAGCCTACCAGACCGCTTGGCATCATGGGCACAGTCCATCTCAGTTCCATGTGACAGGTTTGCTGCGGTTGTTCCTCATGCACGCGTGCATGTGAGATGACATCAGGGCATGTGCTTGCGTGCATGCAGCGGCGTGCCACTTGTTGTTGCACTGTGGTGGTTACTGGACATGTCACAGTCACTGGGGTCGTGTTGTTGTTGTATGCACTTGTCGTCCATGCAAAGGTCCTGGTATGGGATTCCCGGGGCGGGGTGGGAGGGGTGCAGCACCCACAGACTCCAGGCGACCTATTCATGTCCACTGAGCGGTGTGTGTGTCCATGGGCGCTGGATCCATGTCGTGTCCTGGTTGTTCGTGCAGTTCCGTCCATGTGGGTGCGATACACAGAGCCCATGCCACTGCCTCCCACGATGCATGCGGTGTTCCTGGATGTGATGGGGAACAGTGTGCATGTCCCGGTCATATCCGATGTCATGGCGATGTCGTTGATGGTGTGGTTACAGTTGCCGGTCGTTTGGTATGGCTGTTGTGGTGGTGACTGGCCAGATCCGTGCGGAAGCTAAGCATGGGTGCGGGGTTGGACATCATAGGTCACTCGGGGAACCTGCGTTGTGGTCCGACGTATTTACAGGTTGTCAGGTATGCGATGCCGCCCAGCAGGGCTTCCATGTCATTGGTGGTGTACATGTTTGCCAGCCAATGAAGCGGATGGTGGCTGTCAAGGTGTTGTTCGTAGGTTGTCCCTTGGAGGACCATGATGGGGCATGCTGGGTGACATTCGATGTAGCTGTTATCGATGATCCGTCGTGTGGAGGCACAGTGGTCCCATTTCAGTGCGGGTGCGATGTTGGCCACATACGCCATGCCCCCATAGGCAGAGCAGGCCCTGTCGTGTGCGTCCAGGGGGAGGAGTAGTGGTAGCAGGTCCGCCTTCAGACATGCCGGGTTGGAGAGGCATATCTCGACGGGATGCTGGTAGGGACACCTCCGACAGTAGAAGACGGGCATGACGCAGCTGAACAATGTGATGCGGTAAGTCAGTCGGTAACTTACGTTCAGCAGGGACAGGAGATCGCATCCCAATGTATGGCACAGGTTGGTTTTGTACAGCTTGAGCTGTTCGGTGTAGTTGGGTAGGTGTGTTGCGGTTGCCATTTCGCAGCGGTTCGTTGAGGTGGCGTGCTCCGGCTGTGTGTGCAGTCTGCAATGTGCACGCTCCGGGGTTGCTGTGAGCTCTGTGTAGTCGTAGGGAGACAGGACTTGTGTTCTGTTGGCTTGTTTGGAGGACACGGGCCCTCTTCCCACATGCTTCTCAGACAGTTCAAGGTCAGTGCTGTGTGACTCCTTCCAATTAACTTGCATGTGGCCGACATGGGGGAGTGTTTTCTTCTTTCTTCCCCGTCCGTTGTGTGCTTCTGTGATATGCGCTATCTGCCCTGTGGTCGGTCTCCTCGGCATGCCTGTGTTGGTCTATTCTTGGACAATGGCTGTATTCACCGGCTTCTGTCGTAGGGCTGTGGTTTCGGAGTTGGAATGGAAGGTCATTCAGTGCTGTCTGCTCTCCTTGTGTGGGCGGCAGGCTGCCTTTCCGCTCTGCGTTGGGCCTTGTGTGTGGATGTTATTCTTGGGCCACCTGTTGTCGGTCCCCGGGCTCTTTGGTGTTCCGTTTTATATGTCTTGTTCATATGTGCAGGGTGGTATGGGTGTTTCTGTGTGGTACTGGCGTTCCTCTTCCCGAAGGGGCCCTGCTTCTCCTAGTTGGTGTTGCCGCCGCTGTGTGCTACGCCATGTTTGTTACACTGGGGTGTGTCCTGCTGTTGCGTGTCTTCACTGACATGTGTGCGTCGGTTGTGTGGCGTTGGGTGTTGTCCGTGAATTGGGCGTTGGGGACATGTCTGTGGCCGGCCTGTCACGTGTCATGTGCGTTCGGGGTGGGGCTGATGTGTGTGCTGCTTGGTTGTGTCCCTGTGTCTGTGTGCGACGCATGCATGGCGCTGCGGTTGGCCTCTGCGTTGTGCGCATGTGTGGCGGCGTCATCGGCGCTTTGGGGCCGTGACGGGGTGGTTGGTTCCTAGTCCCAGGTGGTGTGTACACATGTGTTCTGCGATGTTACGATTTGGCCTGTGTGTCATATGTGGATGCGATGGTGGATGTGTTGTGTACACGCGCTGGTGGGGGGTTGTCCGCTTTTCCGCCCTTGCACTGTGTGCGCTGTTTGCGTGCACTTGTGTGTGTGTGCCTACCTGCGTCTCCGCGGTACGTTGCGTCCTTGGTGGTGCATCAGCAGAAGCATGGGGAGGGCCTGCAGTGCTGGATTCATGCTCGGGGAGCCGCTTCTTCGTTGTCCGTGCTCTGCGTCCGTGTTACCGCCTCTCTTTCACGTGCGGTGTCTCTTAGCCGTGGGAGCCGTTTGTTTGCGGCATCGTAATTTATACGCTCGGGCGGGACGTGTTTCGCCGGACGGTGTGTGTCAATTGAGCTGCGCCGCTACGTGTGCGGACGCACTTTGATGGCGGACGGGGTTGCTGGCTTGCCGGCGGTGTTTGGCCTACTTTTCGCATCGTAATTGGGCGGGCGTGTGGACTGCTGCGTGCCGGCGGTAACTGGTGGTTTTTGCATCCGCCAGCACGGCGGTTGTGCTTCCGCCCGCCATCGTAATGGGCCCCTTATATGTTAATTAATTTTTGTGTAATTTTACTCCGTAGCAGGTTGTGGGTTTATAGGGGAAAAGGGTGGGAAGTAATTTAATTTAAATGAATTAATTAATTAATAATTTTGTATTTATTAATTTATTTTGTCAATTGTGTTAATTAATTATTAATTAATTATAAATTGATTAATAATCAATACATTATTGGTAATTATGTTTAATGTGTAATTTTTTAAAATTAATTAGTTATTAATTTGATATTAATTATTAATAATTAATTTGTTAATATGTTAACTGTATTTTTTTAGGAGTGGGTTGTGGGTTTATAGGGGAATAGGGTGGGAAGTAATTTACTTGTAATGAAGTAATTATTAGTTTTTATTTATTGTTATTGATAATTAATTTATTGTTGATTAATTATTAATTGGTAAATAATTTTTATTAATTGATTAATTGATAATTATATTAATTGTATTAATTATTATTGGAGCGCGTTGTGGGTTTATAGGAGAATAGGGTGGGAAGTAATTTAATTGTAATGAAGTAATTATTAATTTTTATTTTTGGGTATTGATAATTAATTTATTGTTAATTATTATCTGGTAATTCTTTTATATTAATTATTATTGATTGGTATTGCTAATTAATTTATTGCTAATTAATTATTAATTGGTAATTAATTTATATTAATTGATAATTATATTAATTATGAGAAATTTTATGTGGAGTGGGTTGTGTGTTTATTGGGGAATAGGGTGCTAAGTAATTTAATTGTAATGAAGTAATTATTAATTTTTATTTTTGGGTATTGATAATTAATTTATTGTTAATTGAGTATTATCTGGTAATTCTTTTATATTAATTATTATTTATTGGTATTGATAATTAATTTATTGCTAATTAATTATTAATTGGTAATTAATTTATATTAATTGATTAATTGATAATTATATTAATTATGAGAAATTTTATGTGGAGTGGGTTGTGTGTTTATTGGGGAATAGGGTGCAAAGTAATTTAATGTTATTAAAGTAATTATTAATTTTTATTTATTGGTATTTTCAATTAATTTATTGTTAATTTATTAATAATTCATTATTTAATTACAAAAATTATTTAATTTATAAGTATGTTATTTTTAACCCCTACGCTATCCAACGCTTTCCCTACTGTTGCACTATTTGGAGTGGGAATAGTAATTTTTACCTTCCCGCTATCCAAAACTTTCCCTACTGTTCCACTCGCTGGAGTGGGAATAGTAATTTTTACCCTCCCGCTATCCAACACTTTCTCTACTGTTACACTTGGTGGAGTGGGAATAGTATATTATTCCCACCCGCTATCCAACACTTTCCCTACTGTTGCACTCACTGGAGTGGGAATAGTAATTTTTACCCACACGCTATCCAACACTTTCCCTACTGTTGCACTCACTGGAGTGGGAATTGTAATTTTTACCCTCCCGCTATCCAACACTTTCCCTACTGTTGCACTCACTGGAGTGGGAATAGTAATTTTTACCCTCCCGCTATCCAAAACTTTCCCTACTGTTCCACTTGCTGGAGTGGGAATAGTAATTTTACCCTCCCGCTATCCAACACTTTCTCTACTATTACACTTGGTGGAGTGGGAATAGTACATTATTCCCACCCGATATCCAACACTTTCCCTACTGTTGCACTCACTGGAGTGGGAATAGTAATTTTTACCCACCCGCTATCCAACACTTTCCCTACTGTTGCACTCACTGGAGTGGGAATAGTAATTTTTACCCTCCCGCTATCCAACACTTTCCCTACTGTTGCACTCACTGGAGTGGGAATAGTAATTTTTACCCACCCGCTATCTAACACTTTCCCTACTGTTGCACTCGCTGGAGTGGGAATAGTAATTTTTACCCACCCGCTATCCAACACTTTCCCTACTGTACCACTCGCTAGAGTGGGAATAGTAATTTTATCCCCTACGCTATGCAACGTTTTCAGTATTGTTATATTGTATGTAGTGTCAAATATTATTATTTTTTAAATATTTATTTTAATGTTTTAACATATATAATTTATTTTTATATTTATATTATAGGTTTATTTATATATATATGTAATTATATTTTAAATTATGTTTTTAACATTTTATAATTAAAAATATTAATTATTTTTTAATATTAGTAAGTTAATATATATATAAAAAAATGCATGTTTATTTTTTTAACATTACATTTATTATTTATTAATTTTAACCTTTTTTAATCATTTTTAAGTAAGTTTTACTTAATTATATTTATTATTTATTAATTTTATATTACTTTTAAGACATTTAAAAAAGTCGATATTTTAGCAAACTATGGGGCCCATTAGGATGGCGGGCGGAAGCACCACCGCCGTGCTGGTGGATGCAAAAAGCACCAGTTACCGTCCGCCCGCCACAGCACACACGCCCGCCCAATTAGGATGCGAAAAGACAGCCAAACACCGCCCGTAAGCCAGCTACGCCCTCCGCCATCAAAGTGTGCCCGTCCACGGAGCGGCGCGGCCTAATGGAGACACAACCCCCCACGAAATCACGTACCGCCCGGCGTACAAATTACGATGCAGGAACCAAACAGTTCCCCCGGCTAAGAGACACCGCACGTGAAAGCAAGGCGGAAAACCGAACGCACAGTACGGATAGCAAAGAGGCGGACCCCGAGCATGAATCCAGCACTGCAGGCCCTCCCCATGCTCTACCTGATGCAGCACCCAGGAGTCAACGCACCGCGGCGACGCAGGTAGGCAGACACACAACAGGGGCACGCAAACAGCGCACACAGTGCAATGGCGGGAAAACTGTATATGGCCCCCCCGACATCCCTGCGTGGACACGACACATCCACCACTGCACCCACACATGCGCACAACGCAGAGGCCAACGGCAGCGCAATGCATGCGCCGCACACAAACAACACAGGGTCACAACAAAACACCACACACACCAGCACCACCCAGAACGCACATGTCACGTGACAGCCCTGCCACAGTCATGTCCCCAACCGGCAATTCACTGTTGCCAACCTGACGTCACACAAGTGACCCGAACATGTCAGTGACGTCACGCCACATTAGGACACACCCCTGTGTGCAAAACACGGCGAAGCACACAGCGGAGGCAACATCACCCAGCAGAATATGGACCCCGTCGGGAAAAGGTACGCCAGTACCACACAGAAACACCGATGCCACCCTGCACCCAATAACAAGACATGCAATACGTAACATCAAAGATACCGGGACAGACAACAGGTGGGACCAATTATAACACAAGGCCCAACGTATAGCGGAAACGCAGCCTGCTGCCCACACACGGGAGAGGAGACAGCACCGAATGACCTTCCATTCCCACTGTGAAACCACATCCCGACTAAACAAGCCGGAGACAACAGTCATTGCACCAAACAAAGCCCAACACAGGCATGCAGAGGGAAGCGGCCACAGGGCAGATAGCGCATAACACCAAAGAACATTCACAACGGAAAGAAGAAATGATAACACTCCCCATGTGGTTCACATGCAAGTTATCTGGAAGGAGTCAGACACCACTGACCTTGACCATTCAGAGAAGCATGTGGGATGAGGGCCCGTGTCCTCCGCACAAGCCAACATAACACAAGTCCTGCCTCCCTACGACCATTACAGAATTCCCAGCAACATCGGAGGTTGCACTCTGCAGACTGCACAGACAGCCGGAGCACGCCACCACAGCGCCCTGCAGCAAAATGGCACTTGCACCACACCTACCCAACTACGCCGGACAGATCAAGCTGTACAAACATAACCTGATACAGATATTGGGATGTGACAATCTGGCCTTGCTGAACGTAAGTTACCGACTAACTTACCGCATCGCATTGTTCAGCTGCGTCATCCCCGTCTTCTACTGTCGGAGGTGTCCCTTCTACTATCCTGTGGAGTTATGTCTCTCCAACCCGGCATGTCCAAGGGCGGACCTGCTACAACTATTCAACCCCTGGACGCCCACGACAGGGTCTGTTCAGCCTATGGGGGCATGGCGTATGTGGCGACTATCGGACCCACACTGCAATGGGACCACTGTGCCTCCACACGACGGATAATGGATTACAGTTACATCGAATGCCATCCAACATGTCCCATCATGCTCCTACAAGGGACAACTCACGACCAACACCTTGACAGCCACCATCCGCTACATTGGATGGCAACCATGTCCACCACCAATGCCATGGAAGCCCTGCTGGAAGGTATTGCATTCCTGACAACCTGTCAATTCGTCGGGCCCCGCCGCCATACCCCCAATTGAGCAATGATGTCCCACACCGTACCCATGCTTGGCTTACGCACGGACTAGGCAGTTACCAGTACAACAACTATACCATGCAACCTGCAACTGACACCACATCAACAACTACACTGCCATGACATCTGATACTTTTCAGGACATGCACCCTGTTCCTCATCACATCCAGTAACTCTGCATGAACAGGGGGAGGCAGAGGCATGGGATTTGTGTATGGCAACCACATGGACAGAACTGCACGTACAACCATGCCATGATATGGATCCTGCGCCCATGAACATATGCACCGGTCAGTGGACAGTAATCGTCCTGCTGTAGTATGTGAGAGCTGTCACCTCACCTCCCTCTGAACGTCCGTGCCAGGACATTTGCATGGACACCAAGTGCATCCACCAACAACATGAGCCCAGTGACTGTGACATGGCCAGTACCCACCACATCGCAACAACAAGTGGGACGCCGTTGCATGCACGTAAGCCCATGCCCTGATGTCACCTCCACGCACGTGTGTTTGAGTAACTATAGCAGCAAACCTGTAACATGGAACTGAGATGCACTGTGCCCATGATGACAAGCGGACTGGTAGGCTAAATGTATACTGTCTGTGTCAAAGTCAGCAGCACCACAGTAATTAGCAAATGTACATTAGCACACCAACGGCTAAGCAGTTGTAACTCTGAAGCCCACATCCCACAGTCAACAACTAATCACTGTACCCCTACACCCTATGCTATGTGTAATCATGCTGAGTATATCCTCCACATGCACTTCGCTGCCAGTAGTGTTCACTATACTGCATCACAGAGGACATAAGTCCCAATACATGGCTTGAAGCAAAAATGTGTCTCTGCTGATTCATTTCACAAGTACGAATGAGAGAGGATGAGAGTGTGTGAAGTACACGGCAGTCGTGAGATGACCATGTAGTCCACTGTCATTGGATGTCAACGCAAATGAGTAGCACAACTGTGGGAGACACACATGTGTCATGTGAAGCGGGAGTTACGCATGGCTCAGGTGGGTGGGTGTGACGGGTAGGTGCGCACATGCAATGTTGAAACACGCTGTGTTGGGAGGACTCAGGAACAGTACATTGGCGCACTCCTGGGAATCTGTAAAGACCACCTGTCTGGTGATGAATGTGAACTCGTGTGTGCACAACAGGCGGGCACACGATCAATGCCGCATCAAGTGTAGACGTCAGCCCACCCTCCGTGGACATGCCGGATACTGCTGCGCGTCCGCCAGGCCCTTGCCAAGGCACTCACATCCCCTGTCGACCTGGTGTATCCCCAACATTGTCCACTTGCACAGGCAATCCAGGGCACGGGATGGCAGTAGAGCATGGTGGGTGAGAGGTCATGGCGCGCTCATCCTGGTCACATCACGCAGGCAACACATCCACAATGTGTAGTATGGCACAAGTCAAATGGAAGTAGTGGGGGACGCACACATCACAAGCAGGAGTGACGTCACGGAAGGTGGCTCGCACCATCCCACCCATTGACAATACACCCACACACGTTACATGCCATTGCAACAGAGAAGCCAGCGCGTGCACAAGCAGCTCCAAGCTCGCCCCAGAGAGGCCAAAGAGTGAATGTGTGGGGCCATGAGCTCCAGTTGGACGCGGACTGGCCCGCTAGGGCAGCTACAGCCTCTGTGTGTTGCAGGTGGTGTATCCGGACTGCGGAGCCTGTCATGCATTGTCAATGTTGCCCGGGTCTCGAGTCGGGGCACCACGCATGTGGACGGCGTCCCGCCACTTATTATACCGTGAGACAGACCACTTGTTCAACTGGACCCACACATACACTCCTTGGCCTCTCTGGGGCGAGCTTGGAGCTGCCTGTGCATGCGCTAGCTGCTCAGGTGCAAACGCATATTGGGGCGAGCGAGGGGAGGCCATGAGGACAGTGCAAAAGTTGACTGTTTGATTTTCAGCCAGTTTAAGGAATGACCCTGATGTGGTCGGAAAAAGACGTGTCTCGTGTGTATTGCAACTAGTAGATCAGCCGATGAACTACCCATGTCTTGCATGTAGCCCCGCACCCAGCCCCGCCCACTCGACACATTAAAATGAGTACCAGCACCACATACTACCCATTCGAAGCACTGACTGGGGTGACAACCATTGGACAGTCTTGTGTAGTCCACCCACGCGTACATGTGGGCCCTCCATGATCCATGTCACCTGCGGCAAAGTGATGTCATGGGCAATGACGGAAGTGAGCAGAGCTGTCTGCCCCACGCACAGATGGTGCATCAGCTCAACAGACCCAGCACTGAGTGCAGCAGGGGTCACATGTGCAGGGGCAGTTGTGCCTGGTGTGAAGGCACATGCATATAGACAGCACATCGAGCAATGTGTAGCCTGCCCACATCTACTGTCCATTGTCAGGCTGACCTAGAAAAAGATCACAAGGCAACACATCTGTGTGGGTGTACCCACTGTGACCAACACTGCGCAACCATCAGCGTACTCGCCCTGTGCATGGCCCACCCCGCAACGAAGGTCACATTCAGTGCCACTATCTCTCACACACATCCCTATCACGAGTCATGGTGTGTCCAATCGACAGTGCAGAGTAAGCGCTCATCCGGGGGTCCTGAACAGGAGACACATGTAACCCACTAGGCAGTCTGTGTCGGCACCTACTGGCATTGTGCAGTCAATGTGCAGGCCAGGCCTGCTGGGACTGAGAAGGGCAGCATGGCCCCAGCCTGACTTCCACACGACCAACAAGTGCACTGAGACCTGCATTGCCAATTGTCTGTGTCACTGGATGTCTGACATGAAGTTGCCATGTACCACCACTCGGGAGGGACAGACAGGTCAAAGCGCCCGAGAGCTCACATACCCATGCCACCTGCAGCCAGCATGGTGAGCAGTGCATGTTTGTACTCCACAGGCTCTGACTCATAGTGCTGCGGAGCAACGACATGTGTGTCCCCCACATGCACACCCACACACACTGCAGTTGTCTCTCACACACAACTTTCGCAAGGAATAGCCATGTGCAGTGTGCGTGGAGCACGGAATCCAGGTTCTCCAGCTCCTCGCTGGTGAGTGGACCTGGACATGTCCTCAGCGTCATCCACGTGTAGGTGGAGTGGTGGCAGCAGCAGGTGTTGTCGAGGGGTGCCAGGCTGCAGTGCCAGGTAGCTGTGGTTATGCCTGTCCCACTCACACACACATATTACCCCCTGGGGCCGTTTCAGTGGGTACAAGCTGCTGCAATTCGTGTACCATGTCTGGCAGCTTCAATTGCAGACGTTGGCCTGCTCCCAGCTGGCCATGGACGCCTACCTCCACAGTGGAACACGCAGGGTGCAACCGCGAGGGTCATTGGAGTTGGCCGTAAGGGCCTGGCCCATGCCGGGTACAGTCCGCTGATGCCATGTGCACCACACAGTATAATGTGCGCAATGCATCTGCAGGTGTGGCCATGATTTGCGTGTGGGTGCAGGTCCACAATGGACAGGGCCACAACATGCTGTGTGCATAGGCAGGGACGGCCAGTGCTCAGCCTCCACATGTCTGTAGGCACATCATCATGTACACATTGGCATGGGAGCATGGGATATGCATATGCACACACATGCCATCTTTCACTATGTACATCTGCCACTTGGCACGTGCAATGTTACGTGTCACTTGTGATGTGTAGTTGCAAGCACACAGCCGTGTTGGCATGGGGCTGTCAATGTGTACACCTGTCAATGTTTCTGGAGGTGTGATCCGTACAGTGCTGTACATAGGGTGCAGTAGGGACATCAATGACTGTCTCATATCCCCTCGTGCCACAGGTCACACTTGTTTTGGCCGCTCAGCCTGTGTCCATAGCGTTGTTGGTGTGTGCCCTACACACCCAGCCTCGGAAGCAGTGTGATGCACAGCAGCTAGTCATGTTGCCGTGGTGTTGCAGCCTACCGAATATGCAGTCTGTTACCATCAGCATGCCTTACAAGTTGTTAAGGCCTAACTCCCCATGTGCATGCTCATAGCAATGGTGTGTGTCACTGCCCATTGCTATTGGTAGGGGACCTGTGTAAGTGTATTGTGGCTGTGCTTGCTGTCCCTACTTGTCAGCCGTTCTGTCATTCAATTGCCTGCTCAGTCATTTATGTTTTGTGTATGTGAATATGCCATGTGGCGTGTTGCTTTGACATGTGTCCACTTCCATCTTTCCTAGGCAGAGACCAAACATTCATCGCCCCTACCAATTGCTGTCAGACATGGTGGATGTGGAGGTCATCCGCAAATATCGTCTGGACCGACCCACCCTGCATCGTCTATGTGCCTTGTTGGAACCCCACCTCCGTCCTCGCAGGGTGTATCCAACAGCATTCACCCCCACGGCTAAGGTGATGGCTGCACTGCATTTCTTCGCCACTGGGTCATTCCAGCACACAGTGGGCAGTGGAGGTGGGATGTCCCAACCCATGTTCAGCATGGTGCTCAGGGATGTACTGTCAGCCATGATGCTGTACAGGAACAGATACATCCGCTTCCCCAGGGCTCGTGAATTGGCGGCAGTGAAGGGTGCATTCTATGCTCTTGGACGAATCCCCCACGTCGTTGGTGCAATAGACTGCACCCATGTTGGCCTTGTTGCACCACAGGCCACTGAGCACCTCTACCGCAACCGGAAGCACACGCACTCCCTGAATGTGCAAGTGGTGTGCCTTGCGGACATGGTGATTACACACGTGTGTGCAAAATTCCCAGGATCGGCCCATGACGCGCACATCATGCGCAACAGCATCCTACCACGACTGATGACCAATCTGCAACATGACCGTGGCTGGATTGTTGGTGAGTATGTGGAGTAGTGTAGCGTGCTGGCTGTGCGATGCTGTCTTGTGTACAGTTGGAATTGCAACGGTTCTCTGTGTCCCTCACACCCAGGTGACTCTGCTTACCCGAATGGGCCCTGGCTGCTCAGCCCATTGCGACGTCCTGGGAGCCCAGCTGATGTCCGCTACAATGAGGCACATGGGAGGACCAGGCGTGTGGTTGAGCGGACCTTTGGCCTCCTCAAGTCCAGGTTCAGGTGCCTGGACCGCACCGGGGCGCACTGGCGTACTCCCCACAGAAGGTGTGCCAGATAATTGTGGCTTGCTGCATGCTGCACAATCTGGCGATCCGCAAGCAGATCCCCCTAATTGTGGATGACGGAGATCAACCAGGGCCCCAGCCTGCAGACCAGGACAGCTCGAGTGAAGAGGACAGTGGAGAGGATGAAGCTGTGAATGTGCGTCAGCAGCTCATCGCCCGCTACTTCACTTGACGGTGAGTGACCATGTACGACGGCTGATGTAGCTGTAGTTGTGCAGGTGTATGTGTGCTCTGTCACGGGGGCCTTTTGTTCACTGAGTGCTGTGTGTCAATGGTCCATGTCCAGGTTGGTATGCCACTGACAGTGGCTGTAGCATTGTGCCCTGTTGCTCTGTGAGATGTGTGTGCATTGCTTGTAGTTGGTGACAAGTACTGTGTGATGAGTGTGTGACACACTCATTGAATGTACTCTTGTTCTGTTTTTCACCCCTAGGTCCCTGCAGCCTCTCCTGTCCCATCGACATGCCACACAGCAGATGCATTTCTGCTCATGGTGGCGATTGCACATCGTGGAATAAACCCAGGACACATTAAGCCGATTGTGATCAAGGTGTATTTATTAACAGCGGTGACATGTGATTGTGTGCAAGGTGATGACAAATGTGGTGCATGCTGTGACAATGAGTTGACGGTCATGGCTGCGTGATGGTCAAGGTGTACCCATGGAGTTCTATGTCCACAGTCCAACAGACACATGCCATTCACATGGCAGTGTGGGGTAGGATCGTATTACAAGTCAATGCAGTAGGTGGTCAAGGTGGCTGGCTGACTCACTGGCGTTTGGTGCGGGCGAAGTCCTCTCTGGACACCTGTTTCCTCTTCGGACGGCCCCTTCCACGTTTGGTAGGGGGGTGTTGATGTTCCGCTGGTGGTGGTTGAGGAGTGCTCACTCGCTGTGGACGCAGGGGAACGCGATGCTGCACGAGCCTGCGCCACAGCAGGTGGTGGCGGAGGTGGTGTTGCTGGCCTTGCTTGTGCCCTCCCCCCACCACCAGCTGGCCCATGAGGGCCGCGATTTGGGCCATATGGGCGTCCATGGACCTCAACACCGCAAGGACCTCCCGCGTGTCGCTTGCCGACCTGGCCCATTCGCCTTGGGCCTCTTCATAGGCCCCAAGGACTCTGTCGATTGGCGGCAGGGCTTGGCTCCCAGGCACAGTTGGCGTTGGCCTGGCCCTGCTCCTCCTACCAGTACTGCTGCCACCGACCTGCCCACTAGCCACATTGCTCACCACGGTCCTCGCTCTGGCTCCCAGGGTGGAGCCCGACGGCCGTGCCGACCCTTGCGCAGGGGCTGTGGCGAGGGATGGCGTGGTGGTGGTGGTTGCGGCGGTGGTGGTGGTTGCGGCGGTGGTGGTGGCCGCAACGGCTGTGGCAGCAGGGGTCTGTGACTGGTCAGCAGCCCTGGGTGATGGGTTGGTGGGCAGGAGGGGCCCTGGGGAGCGGTTGTGCCCTGCCACTCCAGATGGGCCTGCTGGGTGGTCCGTGTCCGGAGAGGTGTCCAGCTCCTCTACATCCGTGAGTCCGGGTCGGGGGCTTGCGGACTGGCTGTGCTGGCTGCTGTCACCCTCTCCAGCATCCAGCAGTTCGGCACCTGTGGGGAGGATGAGATGGGTCATTGTGTTGCACCTAGCAAAGTATGTATTGGTTGTCTGACATTCACAGTTCGTGCACTGTCGTGCACAGGTTTCCCAGTGGCGTGTGTGTGGATGTACGATGTGTGTATGCGTGGGCTAGGCAATGGGTCTGTGTGATGTGGACATGTGGCATGGGACGGATTAGCAATGCCGATGGGTGTGTGTTGCTATGCTCCTACATTTTGTGGCTCGTGTGTATGCGTGCTCCAGGACCATCGACGATGTTGGGTTGAACGATGGTTTAGGGGGAGGGATGGAACGCTTAGGTACGCTGATGCCAAAGGGGGTACAGCCCCTAAACGCTCTTGGGTTGAAATATGCTTTTGGGGTACATGCTGTGGGTAATGGGTGCAGAACGTGACATGTGTTCTGGCAACGTGACAGTGCATAGACAAAGGTGTGTGTCTGTCTCACATGGCCGGAATATCTGCTGACTGTTATCATTCATGGACATCACATTGGTAGCAATGTTGTGAGTTCGTGCTTGTTGTGTGCCACACGACGTATTGCAGATGGGCCAATTCCTTTGTGTGCGTGCTGCCCTGGTACATGTGCATCAGTGCTGTGCTCTTGGGGTGTTGACTATATTATGTGTGTCGTTACTCGCAGTGTGACGTGCGCTTCAGTCACTGCAGGCACTTGATTTGTCATGGGCAGGTATCTTTGCATGTCTACTGTATGAGGGCCAGCTGTTCGGATGTCATACCTTTCATGACACTGTGGCTGAGAGATGAGATGGATGATATGTTGAATGTGCATTGTGTGCCTGTGTGTTTCATGGGTCCAGTTGTCTTTGTGTGCAATATTGTGGTTCCAAGCTGTTACTTCTAGTACGGTCTGTCTTACGTGGGCGTTGTTGTACGATGTGTGGGTGACAGGCAGTGAGGACTACATGGACAGGACTCCGATGGTGTTGCTGATGTGTGTGATGGGTGGCACAGTGCCTGCCGTGTGGGTCTGTGCTCCAGTGGGACTTGTACATGCAGACGTGGCTCCTTAGGTGTTGCTGTATCTGTGATGGTTCATGTGGGGTTTGACTCTGTTGAATATGTCCGTGTGCACATTGGTCTCATGATTGTGACTGGGAGCAGTGCTGCGTGTTCCTCTGCTACGTGACATGTCCCATGTGTCAGTCATAGTACAGTCCTCATGCCTACAGACGCCCCACCCTGTACATTTTCCCACCTACAGGTTGTTTCTGAGTGCGCAATGCAATGGATGCCACATGGTACTGGGAGGGAGGGGTGCTCCGCCTTGCTGGTCTGTGGTAGTGGGGGCCTGGTGGGTGTTTTACTTCAGCTGTCCCCCCTCCGACCCACTGTCTTTGTGTTCCGGCTACTTACCTGTTACTTGTCGGTCAGTGCAGCTATGGCGGACACATGGATGTGGGTGTGGGGAGTGCTCATTCTGGCGCATCTGGAGTACAAGGGGACCTGGTGGGAGTTGCGGTGCTGGCTGACTGTACACATGCCCCCATGGTTTTGTTAGTTGGTAGCTTTGGGCTGAGTGTGTGTGAGTGTCTGTTGCATGTGTGGGTGATGTCTTGTGTATTGTGTACTGGACATGGGGGTGTTTGTCCATAGGAGCTATGGCATGGTGGTAGTGCATGTGATTACATAGTGGTGTGCTGGTATCCGTTTGTTTGTACTTACCAGCCTCCACTCCCCCTGGTAATCCGGTGAGGATCTCCGGATGTATGATGACTCGCACCTTCTCCTCCCATGCCTTGAAGGTCTTGAATAGCGCGGGATTCCCTCCGCCAGACCTGGCAGCCAGCTCTCGATTTTTGGTCTCCTTCTTCTTGACCACGCTTTTGAGGTCGTTCCACCTTTTGTTTATTTCTCCTCTGTTGCGTGGAACGTTCCCGACTGCATTGACCTGGTCTACGATCCTGCTCCACAACCGGTTTCTGGTGGATAGTGGTGTCTGTTGGACCTGGTTGCCATAGATTTGTGGGTGCACCTTGACGATCTCGTCGACCATGACCGTCAACTCGGTGGCAGTGAACTTGGGCATTCTGTGTGGTGCCATGGTGTGTGTTTTGGTGTTTGTGGTGCTGGTGCGGTGTGTGGTGTGTGATGTGCAGGGGGTTTGTGTTGCCGGTGTTTGGTGGTGGTGGTGGTGGTGATGGGTGTGATGGGTGCGTGTCTGTGGTGTGCTGCTGTCCTTTCTGTCTCGCTGTGTTGTGTGCTTTCGTCCTCAGTTTGTAATGTTGCAGGGGGTTGTGGTCTGTGAAGGGGCTGGTTTTGTACTTACCTATGTGGGTGTGTCATGATGGTCTGTTGTTTTCAGGTGTGTTGTGGCTGGTGTTCTGGGATTTGTAGTTGATTTGTTTGTCCAGGGGGGTGTTTCAGGGATGTGTACTGTGTTTGGCTTTTTGTGCGTGGGTTGCTGTGTGGACTTGTTAGCCATGTTGTGTGTGTTTGTTTTCGTCAGCGGATGGTTTCTGTGCATGGACGTGGCCGCCAGGGCTTCCGCCGTGTCCATTTTCGTCACTGTTGTTTGCGCTGGCGGGCGGTGTATTTAGGATTTCCCGCGCTCATGTCGGTACGATCCTAATTTAACGGGCGGTGTCTCGGTCGTCAGGGCGGGCGGTTTTGGCTTGTCGTGCGTCTTTCCGTCCGTGGCGGGCGGATGGACTTGGACTCGGACATGGGCGGGCGGTTTTTCTGTTTATTTTCCGCCTCCGGCGGTTTTCGGTTCGCGGCATCGTAATTGCTCGGTCGGTATTCAGACGGTGTAGGCGGGCGGATTTTCGCCACTGTGGTTGATGGCGGATTTTTCTCCGCCCGACATCGTAATGGACACCTAAATTATTAACAACGATATTTAGGATTCAATATTTTTGTACTTACCTGTTTGTAGATAGGAAGTCGATATTCTGTCACTCGATATTTTTACCTCGATATTGTGGCAGGTCGATATTCTTCTCCTCGATATTCTGTCAGTGATCCGGCGATTCCTCCTCCTGGGCGGATGCGGCGGTCCTTCCTGGAGATCTTGTAACCTTGGGTACTCTTACACATTATGGAAGGGGTGGGGGGGTAACATCTACAAACGTCATCTTATGTTACTGGGGTTTACTTTAGCCAAAAGAGACATTGCAAAGTCGTGGAAAGCACCGGCGGCGCCCTCTCTGACTGCATGGAAGAATGGCCCAGATTTTTGCATGGGTTTGGAGATCCCCATTTTCACACCTAGGGGGTGCCCGCAAAAACATTTTAAAATTTGGAAGAGATGGGCAGACTATCGAGGTCTACAGTTGGAGCCCGTCTCTGTGGCAGGGCTACCTGACTCTGCTTGATTCCCCCCCCTTTTTTTTTGTGGGTGCGAGATACAGCTCTATGTATAATAATGTGCTGCATTTCTTGGTGTGGGTGCTTCTTCTATCGATGTGCTGCTCTAGGGAAGATTTTAGTGCGACAGGGGGGGGCGGTTTGTTATGTTCTGGGTTTTTTTTGTTGCTTTTTACATTTGCATTGCTTTCCATTTCTCCTTGATTACGTTTCTGTAAAAGTCAGTCATAATGATGTAAATTTATTATGCAGAAGTGTCTGGGGTACAGAGCTCTGCCTTATATGTGTTATTTGACAAATAAAATTTGTTTAAAAAAAAAAAAAAATGCTCCTTCTGCTATGTCAGGCCATGATGTCCCCCACTCCCATTCCGGCACTTCGGGACGTGGGCGAAGTTCTGTGCACCTCCCCTAAAGCAGTGGTCCGGGTGTTCGCAGCTTATTATACCTTCCTATATAAGCAGCAAGACCTAATTTTGAATGCCCTGATAGGGGAATTCCTAACAGACATACCTCCCAAAAAGCTCTCAGACCACGGACGCGACCAACTAGACGTCCCTATAACTATAGAAGAACTCAGAGGCGGGTTAGCTAGCATACATCCCGGCCGGGCGCCAGGCCCCAACGGCTACCCCAGTGATTTCCTACGGCCACGTATGACAATGCTGGGTCCAGATCTGCTGGAGGCACTCCATGGGGCTCTCGAACAACATATCTTACCTCCAGATTGGCGCCACGCTGAAATCGTTGAATTCCTCAAACCCGGTCGCCCCCCCCCGGAAAATCCATCCTCTTACCGCGCTTTTTCCCTCCTTAATTTTGAACCCAAACTCTTGGGCAAAATCCTCGCCGACCGCCTCCGCACATGCATCCAAGACCTGATTCACCCCGACCAGTCCGGCTTTATGCCGCATCGGTCCACTCGGCACAACATCCGGCGAGTTCAATATGCTATCCCGAAGGCCCCAGAGCTGGGCCGCCCCGTGGCCATTCTCCTGGCCGACATAGATAAAGCGTTTGACTCCCTAAGCTGGACTTATCTATTTCAACTCCCCCGAACCCTTAATTCAGGCCCTTGCTTTCTAGCATATGTCCAGCTATTATATACAGATCTTTCAGCTTCAGTACGGGTGGCTGGGCACATATCGGCACCTTTACCCATATGCCACGGCACAAGGCAGGGCTGCCCCCTGTCTCCGTTGTTATTTGCCCTGGCCATAAAGCCTCTGGCCACCTGGGTGCGGCACGACCCGCTGATTCAGGGATTCGACTGGTCGTAGGAACAATCTGATAGAATCGCGCTGTATGCAGATGATGTGCTGTTCTTTATGACTGATCCTTGGTTCTCTGGGCCCCAAGTTCTTCAGATTCTCTGGGTGTTCGGGGAGACCTCGGGCCTGGAAGCCAACTCTTCGAAATCGGTGTTATTTCCTGTGTGCCGGGACCAGGGACGTGGAACTTGGGCTATGCAGTCGTCTCATGCGACGGGATGGTTTAAATATTTAGGTGTTTTTATCTCACCATGCCCCACGGTATCGTGGGCTCATAACATTAATCCGTTACTCTCAAGTTTACGTGAAGAGACCTCGATATGGTCCCACCTACCACTGTCCCTGTATGGGCGATCCGCAATTTTTAAGATGGTTTCCCTGCCTCGGATACTTTATCGGTTGCAAAATTTCCCATATCATATTCCTCGCACATGGTTTGCCAAAATCAATGCAATCCTGAATAAGTTTTTATGGAGTGGGGTGCTATTTGTGTAGCACTACGTACTTGCACACAGTCGACATATTGCGAAGGGATTGCAGCGGCTGATGTATACGCTTATTATGCAGCATCCCATCAATTGGTTGTTAATGAGTGGTGGTATAATTCACACACAGACCCAGCATATGGGGTGGAGCGCCTGGCGATGGAGGGCATACCCCTCCAGGAGCTTCTCTATAGCCACATGAACCTAGACTTCTTACCTCCAGCCAGTAGAATGGTCGTCCAGCTCTGGCGATTCACTGTTAGAAACATGGGATGGTCTGGGCGCCTGACACAGACGACTCCATTGTGGCATGGTACAGATCTGCGTCCAGTTGCTAAACCTCCGGGCTTTCATAAATGGGACCTCCTTGGAATCTCTACCTTAGGCGATATTATGCAGGCCCCCACCCTCAAATCATTTCAGCTATTGCAAAATGAATTTCAGCAGCATCGGACACAGTTCTACAAATACTTGCAGTTGCGACACGCTTTGACTCCCCTGATCCGCTCATTGAATGACCTGCCGGAATTTCATCCCTCGGAGGGACGCTTACTGATGGGAGACATTGGGGCGCACAAGATACGGCAGATTTACTAAACACTGACCACCCACACTCAAACCACACTCCATAAAACCAGGGGGGCATGAGAGGCGACTATTTAACGTATATATGAGCCCCCTAGCTGAGATTGTCCGTCCCTTCGGCATAAAAATCATCACTTATGCCGATGACACTCAGCTAGTGGTGGCCCTTAACCAGCCAAATACTTCCCCTAACAACCTGAGTGGATGTCTGGAGGAGGTGGCCAACTGGATGACACTCTCCTGTTTAAAGTTGAACGGGGACAAAACCGAGCTCATGCTCTTAGGTAATACCCCCAAGCTCAATATGAATTCGCTGTGGCCCATCTGCCTCGGTCCTGCTCCAGCACCAAAAAACACAATTAAAAGCTTGGGCATTTGGCTGGATAACTCCTCAACTTTAACCACCAAGCAGCTAAACTTTCAGCCACCTGCTATGGTCTACTGAGGTTACTACGAAAAATTCTTCCCCTACTTCCATTTCAGGCAAAACAAATCATGGTCCAGGGTCTCATTCTATCACGCCTGGACTTTGGGAACGCCCTCTATCTAGGGGCCCCTCAATCCACCTTGCGCAAACTCCAAGTCATCCAAAATTGCGCAGCCCGAACACTCCTTCAGATTCCCCGCCGACTCTCAATCAATCCTGGACTAAAAACCTCCACTGGCTCCCGGTTAGGAAAGAATTGAATTCAAGGCCCTGTGCATTGCCCATAGGGCCTTCTGGAAGACGGGCCCTGCCATTAGACAATCTCTGATCACTCCCTACCAGCCGAATAGACAGCTCGATCAACATCCTCCTTCCTCGCCCTAGTGCCCAAGATCAAAAGAACTAGATGTGGGGGCCGCTCCTTTGCTTATAACTCAGCTAAACTTTGGAACTCTCTCCCCCTCCACTTTCGGGCAGAGCCCAATCTGCTACCCTTCCGTAAACTTTTAAAAACTCTGCTCTTTAACAAACCTGTATAGACCCTAATTATATTCCCGCACGCGTGTGTCTGCAGCGCTAGGACGCCTTAGGGTAGCTATCGCGCTTAACAAATGGTCTTTTCATTTCATTTAACGGACGACGACTGGACGGAGGCCCTCGCTAGTCCCCGTGGCGCTGCTGTCTCTACGCGATATCGCCTTATTACATTTAAATATCTCCACAGAGTATACTTTACCCGTTCCCGCCTCTGGAGGATGGGTGTCATCCAGTCCCCTACGTGCCTCAGATGTGGGGAAGCGGAGGGTACCTTCTTTCATACGGTTTGGAGCTGTGGGGCGTTGCAACCGTTTTGGCGTAAACATTCGTCCTGCCTGGACCGGGTCTTGTCCTGGTACCTCCTGTTGGACCCTAAACTGTTCTTGCTCCATAGCACAGAGGGGATTGACGGGAACCGCTACAAGCAACATTTATTGTTTTTGTGCCTTACACTTGCTAAACGGGACATTGCCCAAACATGGAAAGGGACTTCCCCGCCAACAATGGGTGGGTGGAGGACGGCCATGGACAGATGCATGAGGGCGGAGATCGCGGTTTATCAGGCATGGGGTTGCCCACAGAAACATAGGAAGATTTGGTCCCTCTGGGCGACATACCGGGGCATAGATCTACCCCCCTGCCACCAACAGACCCTCTATAAATTCGGCCCCTACACTTATCTGACTGCTACAATGCCCACTATGCGTAGCTCTGTCGTCAATACATATACATCTAGACATATTGCGTTCAGTGAATTTTGTGGTAACCTGTGTCAAGTTTCAGGTATCAGGCCTGCCGTTCTGCAGGCTAGTTTGATGCTTAAAAACAATTGGTACTCTCTAATCCGAATTATATCTATAATGTATGCTTTGGGCTTCGGCCATCATGTGCCATGGAAACTTAATAAAATCTGTTGTGAAAAAAAAATTTGTTGAAAGGATGCATTCCATACCAAAATACAGCGCAAAACGACAGATTGACACTTCGCGTAATTATGCATAATTTCGTATGATTTTGCCGATTTTTCATGTCATTACGCAAAAACAAATTACATGAATCTCACATACCCCTACAACCTAACGGTTATGTTATTTTAGAATTACAAATACAGAGCTACAAGTGAGACATCAGCAAGGGAGACTAATCACTGAGCCAGCTTCCGCAATACAGGATACACTTGAGTTTGCAGTATTGTTACGCATACATGTGCATAATCAGATCAAGGTGTTAGCCAAACACAGCCTTCCTTTGCATTTAATCTAGACCCCATAGGTTTGGCTGGAATATCTGAGTCATGGTAATTCTGGTTTACTTCTGTACCTGCTGACTGTCAAAGGTACAGTAGCCAAGCCAGCTCTGTAGGATAACACTGAAAACCATTCAGCACTATCTTTTCAAAGAAGTGGGTAAAAGGCTATCTGCTTTTGTAAAGTCTTACCCTCCCATGGAAACACCTGCTGCCATAAGAGGAGCCGAGGAGTGCACGCTGTGGATGTGATTAATAGCAGCTTCCAAATCTTCTGTGTTGTTTGCAGAGTACGTCCTTGGTGTCTGCAAATAGGCAAAAGCAAGCAAAATTAGCATATTACTGTGCAAACTTCAAGGCCACCTCAGTGTCATTTTACAGGAATATTCGACCTCAGGAACATATTGAAGCATCTTAATTTCATATTTTAAAAAACCAAAAAACTTTATATATATATCTATATCTCTCTCTCTCTCTCTATATATATATATAGATAAATATAGATATATATATTCGCTTAACTGATCCCACCAAGACCGCCAAACTCATGGCAGGTGCATCCGGAAATAGTGGGCGTAGGACTTGCTTTGTACAACAATTAATTTCTCGATCAGAGCACTCACAGAGTGTAATAATTTTATTAATTGCAGACGCGTTTCAGCATTTATGCCTTCTTCCGTGCTTTTAAAATCATTAAACATACTGCACAGGGATCGGTGCCTTTAAAACATTGTACACCTGTTCTTATTGGTGAATCCTCGGCCAATGGGAGTATTGGATTGTTCTTACTCAATTTTGCTAGAGCCGCATTGTTCAAGCATTACTGCGTTGGCACCCACGATGTCACTCAAATAAATACCAACAACAATGTCCAATGAAACTGATCTCGCTGCGATGTCACAATTGGGTGCCGTAGCTGTCTCCTATATCAATGTTGATCATCATCCCTGGCCAGTTTAGCATCAGTTAAACGTTACATTGGACAATGTTGTTGGTATTTATTTGAGTGACAACGTGTCTGCAATGAATAAAATCATTACTCTCTGTGAGTGCTCCGATCGAGAAACGAATGGGACCACCACCTCCCCGGGGCTTAATTCACAAAGGAGGGGGGCAGCACCAGGCAGGCCGCTATACAAAATACAAAAAGAGTTGCCTCTAGGTGGGATGCACTCCCAGGTGGAAATTACGCCAAAGCAAGGGCACACGCCATGAACAAAGTCCTTTTCTGGTTTCCTGCCAGATGCGTTTCGGGCCAACGCCCTCTTCAGTGGCAGACCATGTGACGTGACGGCGTGCGGCAACCACCAGTAAATCCCCGTAATAATAATGCTCAGGTGAACCACCTGAAGCAATGCTTCCTGGGACTGGTGGTTCAGTAAAACATCGGCAATCCTTTTAAAGACATTTTTGAATGTGAGTGACGGCGGCGACCCACTTGGGTTTTACTGAACCACCAGTCCCAGGAAGCATTCCTTCAGGTGGTTCACCTGAGCATTATTATTACGGGGATTTACTGGTGGTTGCCGCACGCCGTCACGTCACATGGTCTGCCACTGAAGAGGGCGATGGCCCGAAACGCGTCTGGCAGGAAACCAGAAAAGAACTTTGTTCATGGCGTGTGCCCTTGCTTTGGCGAATTTCCACCTGGGAGTGCATCCCACCTAGAGGCAACTCTTTTGTATTTTGTATAGCGGCCTGCCTGGTCGCTGGATGCACCACCGCGAAACACTTGCAGGGTCCGCGGCTGCTTTATTGGGGCAGCTAACTGTGGAACAGGAGGTGCCTGTTATATGCAGGGGTGCCGGCGCGAACATCGGCAATCCTTTTAAAGACATTTTTGAATGTGAGTGACGGCGGCGACCCACTTGGGTTTACTGAACCACCAGTCCCAGGAAGCATTGCTTCAGGTGGTTCACCTGAGCATTATTATTACGGGGATTTACTGGTGGTTGCCGCACGCCGTCACGTCACATGGTCTGCCACTGAAGAGGGCGTTGGCCCGAAACGCGTCTGGCAGGAAACCAGAAAAGGACTTTGTTCATGGCGTGTGCCCTTTCTTTGGCGGAGGTGTGGGGAGTGATCGTTGCGAAATATATATATATATATATATATATATATATATATATATATATATATATATATATATATATATATATATATATATATATATATATGCTCAAAATTCCTCCGTTCCTCTGTTCCAGTTGGATTCGACGAAGGATCACAGCACCACACACAGAAGGTATTCAAAAAACCCGGAATCAGTTTCCCAACTTTATATTCTACTTGTCTAGTATTCCGTTACGGGCAAATGTGGGAAGACAAGTGAGGCGGAACCACAATGCTTAAAGTCGCAGCGTTGCGTTGAGCTGCCCTTTTTCCCCTTTATATCAGTCCAACCTAACTTTTGTCCTGGCACAGCTACACATACATCGGTTTTCGGTTGCCGGGTTTGGCGGCGTTCCGTGACCCTGACACGGCCTCCGCTGCGTCTCAGATCACGGAATCGCACGCTTTGCCCCACCTCCTACTCACCTCTGATGTTTTCGCCGGCCGCCACGTTCGTTGCTCTGATTTTCAGACGCGGTCCCACACAGCTTACAGGCAGAGGCGTCGGCGGGTTTTTCAAAACTGCTTACGCTGCTAACGGCTGTCGATTTCCCCGTCGTATCGCCTCACTCCTCGGGTGCTCGTGATGTGCAGCACAGCCTCTGCACCCAAATGCTCAAAATTCCTCCGTTCCTCTGTTCCAGTTGGATTCGACGAAGGATCACAGCACCACGCACAGAAGGTATTAAAAAAACCCGGAATCAGTTTCCCAACTTTATATTCTACTTGTGTAATATTCCGTTATGGGCAAATGTGGGAAGACAAGTGAGGCGGAACCACAATGCTTAAAGTCGCAGCGTTGCGTTGAGCTACACCTGGCCCCGGGGAATGGGGTTCCCAGGGCCGAAATGGGACTGGGGAGGGGGACCGCGTGGCTGTTATCTCCAGTAAGTCCCATACAGCGGGATTGCTAAGAGGTCTTCGGAGGCCACGCCCCCTTTCTCCACCACTCTGCAAATGTGGCTCATGGTGCACTACTGGTTGGGGGATGAAGTCCACTTTACTCCAGAGGGACCTTGAGGGCCAAGAAGCCCTCCTGGTACCTCCTGTAAGTCCTACACAATGGCATTCCCATTTAACAAACCTTAGAAATTCGCTGAAAAAAACAAAGTTTAGAGGGATGTTATAGCTAGGCTCAGGTTTCACTCGTCCAAAACCAGTGAAATTCAGCAGTTATAGTTAGCTGAGCTAACTATAACTCGCGCCCCGCAATGCACTGCTTATGACCTCACATATTACATCACTCATGACATGGTCAGTGACATCACTGATGACATATCAAATGACATCACTGATGACATCACTGATGACATCATCCACAGAATCTCTTGACACACCAACTCACACCCCATATAACCTTTCATACACCCACTTCAATTTCCACACTACCATTCTCAAACCCATTCACACACCCATACCAGTACTTACACAGCCACTCACTGATTCATAGATCAACACACACATCCACTCACTTAACCATACAGCCACTCATACACCCACTCACTAATACAGCCACTGACATATCCACTCATACACCTACACAGCTACTCACACACTTAGTCAGTCACCTATAGAGCTAATCACACACCTACTTACTCACCCATACAGTCAATCACACAGCCACTTACCAATAGTTACACACACACTCACTCACTCATACAGATACTAACACGTACTCACTCCCCTATACAGTCACTGACACAGTGGTGAGCAAAAGAATGATGGATTTAACCCAGATCCTTGTGACTGGGGGTGAATGTTTGCATTGTCCAGCATTCCGTCCTTCAATTGTTTCTTTTGCATATGTCGCCCGAAGTGGGAAGGGTATGCCCAGACGTGGGTCCCGTGCTCACTACACCACTGGATTCAAGCTAGCCTGGCTGAGGAAGGGTGATGCCCTGAAACCGGTCCCAGGATGCTTGTTTCCGGTCCAGGGAAGACATGGCTTGGCAGTTCGGGCTGGACGGTTCCCATGAGGCACAGGGTCAAGACTGATTTGCATATAGCTGTGTCTGAACTGGGGTGGCAAAGTGAGCTAAAGAATGATGATGGATTCAACCCAGATCTGTGCTGGGGGTGAGTGTTTGAAAAGTTTCAGCACTCCGTCCATCATCTCCTTGTGTTTCCCAAGCACACACTCACCCATACATTCACTCTCACATTCACTCATTCACCCATACAGTCATTCACATACCCCATTACTCACCTATATTGCCTTTCACATACCCAGTTACTCACCCATATACAACTGACACATGCACTCACTCACCGACACAGCCATACACACACTCACTCACCCATACAGCCCCTCACACATGGACTCACTAACCCATACAGCCACTGACTCACCCACACACTCATCCATACAGGCAGTCACACACCCCATCACCCACCCACACAGATGCTCAGACACCCATAGAGAAACTCCCGTACCCACTCACACACCCATACAGCCACTTAGACACCCACTGACAGAAAGATAGACATTCACACAACCAGTTACTCACCCATGCATTCACTGAGACACCTAATCAATCACTTACACAGTTAGTCACGCACCCACTGATTCATCCAATCAGGCACTCATACACCCACTGAATCACCAATACACCTTGATATATATATTTAACACTCAAAGTTTTTAAAAACACTCACAGTCAATGGATGATGTCATCCGCGATGTCATCAGTAATGCCATTTGAGATGTCATCAGTGATGTCACTGACCAAGTCATGAGTGATACAATTTGTGAGGTCATAAGCAGGGCATTGCATGGGCACGAGTTATAGTTAGATCAGCTAACTGTAACTGCTGGATTTCACTGGTTTTGTACGAGTGAAACCTTAGCCTAACTATAACGTCCCTTTCCATTTCGTCCATTTATAGAGCGCTTGGTTACACCGCCGGTGTGTCCCCGCGCTAATAGCAGATTCTCAGATGACAGAGAAAGGGTAGGAGATACAGTTCGCATGTTTGCCAGTTCTAGATACCTGTTGGGAAAAGCCATGTTTTTAGCCTTTTCCTAAAGGCAGCTTCACATGGTTCAGTTCTCATCTCAACAGGCAACGAGTTCCAGTGTTTGGCAGCTAACCTTTGTTTTTTTCCGTGAATTTCTAAAAAAAAATTATTCCATTTCCTAACTATAACATCCCTGTAACCTTTGCTTTTTTCAGTGATTATCTATATATACATGTATATATTCACTGAAAAAACCATAAGGTTTTAGGGACAGTTATAGTTAGTTGGACATTGCACTCGTACAAAACCCGTGAAATTCCCCCGTTATAGTTTGTTCAGGTAACTATAACTCGCGCCCCCGCAATGCACTGCTGATGACGTCACATATTACATCACTCATGACATGGTCAGTGACATCACTGATGACATCACTGATGACATCTCAAATGACATCACTGATGACATCACTGATGACATCATCCAGTGACTGTGTGTTTCTGTAAAGTTTAAATATGTTTAATATATTTAGGGAAAGGCGTATTGAAGAATGAGTGGGTGTAGAAGCGCCTGAATGGATGATTTAGTAGGTGCGTGACTGAGTCTATAAGTGAGTGATTAAACGTATCTTACTGGATGCATGGGTGAGTGACTAAACTGTGTGAATGTCTGTATCCGTCTGTCTGTTGTTGTGTAAGCAACTGCATGGGTTTCTGACTAGCTAAATGAGTGTCTATATGGGTTATGGATTGGTTCTCTGAGTATCTGTATGGGTGCCTCAGTGTTTGTGTGGGTGGGGTGTGTGTGACTCTGTGCATAGATGTGTGAGTGGGTGATTCACTGGGTGCATGGTTTCAAGAGTGCGTCTGTGATGGACTGTATGGGTGGGTGAGTGTGTGTATGGGTGTGTTAGTGATTGAATGTATATCTCAGTGGTACATGTGTGAGTAACTACATATGTGAAAGGCAGTATATATGTGTGTTGGAGTATATAAATGGCTATAAGTGAGAGTGTGTGATTGTGAGAGTGGCTATATGGATGAGTGTGTGCTTGCATCAGTGATTGCATAGGAGCGTAAGAATGTGCTAGTATTTTTATGAGTAAGTGAGCTGGTGTGTATAACTGTATAGGTGAGTAAATTGGAGTGTGATTAATTATTTGCATGACTGACTAGGTGTGTGAATACCTCTATGGATGAGTTGCGTTGTGTGAGTGTTTATATAGGTGTATGAGTGCATATGATAGTCCTGTACTGAGTGACTGTAAGTATGAGTGACTGTACGGGTGAGTGAGTAGATGTGTGTGTGTAGACCTAAGAATCAGTGAGTGGGTATGTACTTATTGGTATTGGAGTGTGTATGGTTTTGAGAATGGCAGTCTGTAATTTAGAGTGGGTGTTTCAAAACTTATATTAGGGTGTGAGAAGATGCATTAAATTCTCACATGGATGATGTCATCAGTGATGTCATCAGTGATGTCATTTGAGATGTCATCAGTGATGTCATTTGAGATGTCATCAGTGATGTCATCAGTGATGTCACTGACCATGTCATGAGTGATGTAATATGTGACGTCATCAGCAGTGCATTGCGGGGGCGCGAGTTATAGTTACCTGAACTAACTATAACGGGGGAATTTCACGGGTTTTGTACGAGTGCAATGTCCAACTAACTATAACTGTCCCTAAAACCTTATGGTTTTTTCAGTGAATTTCTAAGGTTTTTTAAATGCAAATTTCTAACTATAACGTGCCTGAAACCTATGGTTTTTTCAGTGAATTTCAAAGGTTTTTTAAATGCTAATTCCTAACTATAACGTGTCTGAAACCTATGGTTTTTTCAGTGAATTTCAAAGGTTTTTTAAATGCTAATTCCTAACTATAACATGTCTGAAACCTACGGTTTTTTCAATGAATTTCAAAGGTTTTGTAAATGACAATTTTTAAATGTATTAATTGTTATATTTATTTTTTTCATACTGATTTACTACATTTTTAGAAACATTTTTTTTTACATATTTTATTTTTAAATTACATTGTAATTACATTATACATTACAAAAAATACTTTCTCAGAATGAATTACTTTAGTTTAAATACTTTGCACATAGGCAATAGACTTTTAAGTACAGTAGTTACAGTTGTTGCAATGGGCAACACATTTTCAAACACAATGCAACATTCAGCTCAATGTGAATTTCTAGTTAAATGCAATTAGTTACTTTATGGATTACTTTTCTAACCACAGGACTGGATCCTAGATTCAGTCCTGTGACATCTCCTGTAAACAGTTGAGTAAAAGCGTTTTGGTTACAGTAGTGATTTTTAAGGAATATTATTGTATTTTAAAAGTTGACACTTAGAAACTTTTTCTCATAGAATCACCAATGTTATCCTATGGAAGGAAATTCACTTAGCAGGTAAAAACTGTTATCGTTACTTTTTCTTACTCAGTGTTGGATCCTGGATCCAGCACTGGTGCATCTCCTGTAAACAGTTGAAAGAATGCGTTTAAGTCATACAGGCGATTTTTAAGGAATATTTGTAGTTTGTGAAAATCGACACTTTGAAACTTTTCAGCTGAAAACCAGACAATGGATTCCTATGGAAGAAAATATAAGTTACTGGTAAGTACGGTTAAAATTACTTTTGAGGATCAGTACTGGGCTGAAAGATGCAGCACTGAGGTCTCTCCTGATAACAGGTGAGTAAATCGGAATTCGTATTTCGGCTGATTTTAGAGGAATATTTTAAAAGTTCCAAAACTCCACACTTAGAAGAATTTCCAAGTGAAACCAGTCAATGTTAGCCTATGGAAGAAAATTCAAGTTACTGGTAAGTACGGTTAAAATTACTTTTCAGGACCAGTACTGGGCTGAAAGATACAGCACTGAGGTCTCTCCTGATAACAGGTGAGTAAATCGGAATTCGTATTTCGGCTGATTTTAGAGGAATATTTGTATGTTTCAAAAATCAACACTTAGAAACTTTTTCAGCAAAAAGCAGGCAATGATATCCTATGGAAGGAAATTCAAGTTACTGGTAAGTACGGTTAAAATTACTTTTCAGGATTAGTACTGGGCTGAAAGATGCAGCACTGAGGTCTCTCCTGATAACAGGTGAGTAAATCCGAATTCGTAGTTCGGCAGATTTTAGAGGAATATTTGCACAATGGTGAAGGTAGGGGGCGGGGCCTGAGGTGACATCTGTGCAAACGCGCCCCGTGGCGCGTTTTAAGTTGGGGGATTAAGTCCCCTTGAATCATGAGGGTCCCTAGGGGCCAACTAGCCCACCAGGAACCTCCAGTATGCGCCAGGGGCTGCGTTGCAGAGACGTGTAGAGAGGCCACACCCTTTTACACCTCTCTGCAACGCAGCTCTGTGGCGCTTTCTGGATGTACCTGTTGGGCTAGTTGGCCCCCAGGGACCCTCAGGATTGAAGGGGATTTAATTCCCCACCTTAAAACGCGCCACGGGGCCTGTTTGCACACATGTCACCTGAAGCCCCGCCCCCTCCCTTCACCACTGTGCAAACGCGCCCCGTGGCGCGTTTTAAGTCGGGGGATTAACTCCCCTTGAATCCTGAGGGTCCCTGGGGGCCAACTAGCCCAACAGGTATATCCAAAAGCGCCACAGAGCTGCGTTGCAGAGAGGTGTATAAAGGGCGTGGCCTCTGTACACCTCTCTGCAACGCAGCCCCTGGCGCATACTGGAGGTTCCTAGTGGGCTAGTTGGCCCCCAGGGACCCTCAGTATTGAAGTGGAATTACTTCCTCATCTGCAAACGCGCCAGGGGCGCGTTTGCAGAGTGGTGAAGGAAGGGCGGGCCTGTGGCCCGATCGTTTTTTGTTTTTTTCCCTGAAGGGGGCTGTGTGGCCCCCCTTCCTGTTTCCTATTTTTGGGCCCTGGGGACCCCATCCCCCAGGGCCTTACCCCCTTTCTTTTTTTTTTCAATTAAACGGGAAGGGGGCCACGTGCCCCCCCTCCCCTGGCCGAATCCTGCCCCGGGGACCCCATCCCCCGGGGCATGGCCACACTTTTTCTTTAATTTTTAAGGAGGGGGGCTGCGTGGCCCCCTCCTCAGGCCTTCTTTTGCCCCGGGGACCCCATCCCCCGGGGCAGGCCTTTTTTCTTTTTTTTCTTACTTATTTTTGGGGAGGGGGGCCGCGTGGCCCCCCTCCCGGGCCACTTATGGCCCCGGGGACCCCATCCCCCGGGGCCTGGCCTCTCGTTGGAGACTGTGGGGGGGTCCCCAAACACCCCACAGTCCCGCCGGCTCCCCGTGTCCTAAGGGAGCCGGCATTGCTTTTCCACACGGGGAGCAGCTAACATGCTGCTCCCCATGTGGAAAAGCAATTGTCTTTGGATATTGGAAGCGAGAGCAGGTTTCCTGCTCTCTCTTCCAATATCCAAAGCAGTTTGCAATGACAGGACGGGAGCCGCGAGGCTCCCGTCCTGTCATTGCAAACAGCAGTGTCCCGGGGGTAGGCACCCCGGGACACTGCAGGAGCCGGCCCTGGGGGGTGGCGGTCCCCAGGGCCACCACAGGCTCCAGGAGGGGGCCGCGCGGCCCCCTCCCCACATCAGCAAAGCCCCGGGGAGGTGGTGGTCCCCGGGCTTCGGGGTCCAAAACGGACCCCCATTTTAATTTGTTAGTGCCCCGGGGAGGTGGTGGTCCCCGGGGCTGCGGGAGGGCTCAGAGCCCTCCCGCACCATTTTAAAAAGAAAGCCCCGGGGGGTGGTGGTCCCCGGGGCTTAGGGGGCCCTTTGAGGCCCCCCATACATAAATTTAACCCCCCCACCATGCCCCCGGGACTTGGGCCACCCGGGGGCAAAATACAATCGAAGCGCGGGAGACCGCTCTTCGATTTTTTTTTTTTTTCGGCAGGATTCGCGCTCCCTGAGCGCATCCTGCCGATTTAAAAAAAAAAATGCTTTTTCTGCCCAGGTGGTCCTTGTGGGACCCCTGAGCAGACCTAGGGGGTCAGGGTGTTTCTACCCTGCCCCTTTGTGCGTTTTGCGCACTTTTTTACTGCTTTCTTGTTCCTCGGTTCTACCGAGGAACAAGATGGCTGCCAACACTTCCTGGTTTGGAGTGTTGACAGCCAATTAGCAGACAGCTCGTGATCGGGAGGGTGCGCGAATCCGACGCGGCCATAGATATATATGTACTTTTACTTTTGATTTTCTCAGCAACTACTGAACGGATTTACACCCAAAAAGGGTTCTTTCTGAACCAAGAACTACCTCTTTGCCAAATTTGGTGTAATTCCGTTCAGCAGTGTGGGGGGCTCGAGCCCCCCACACGCCCCGGGACCGCCACCTCCCCGGGGCACTAACAAATTAAAATGGGGGTCCGTTTTGGACTCTCGAAGCCCCAGGGGACCACCACCTCCCCGGGGCTTTGCTGATGTGGGGAGGGGGGCCGCGCGGCCCTCTCCTGGAGCCTGTGGTGGCCCTGGGGACCGCCACCCCCAGGGCCGGCTCCTGCAGTGTCCCGAGGTGCCTACCCCCGGGACACTGCTCTTGTCAATGACAGGACGGGAGCCTCGCGGCTCCGTCCTGTCATTGCAAACTGCTTTGGATATTGGAAGAGAGAGCAGGAAACCTGCTCTCGCTTCCAATATCCAAAGACAGTAGCTTTTCCACATGGGGAGCAGCATGTTAGCTGCTCCCCGTGTGGAAAAGCAATGCCGGCTCCCTTAGGACACGGGTAGCCGGCGGGACTGTGGGGGTTTGGGGACCCCCCACAGTCCCCAACGAGAGGCCAGGCCCCGGGGGATGGGGTCCCCGGGGCCATAAGTGCCCGGGAGGAGGGCCACACGGCCCCCCTCCCCAGAAATAAGTAAAAAAAAAAAAAAGGCCTGCCCCGGGGGATGGGGTCCCCGGGGCAAAAGGAGCCTGAGGAGGGGGCCACGCAGCCCCCTCCTTAAAAATTAAACAAAAGTGTGGCCATGCCCCGGGGGATGGCGTCCCCGGGGCAGGATTCGGCCAGGGGAGGGGGCCACGTGGCCCCCTTCCCATTTAATTGAAAAAAAAAAAAAAGGGGGTAAGGCCCTGGGGGATGGGGTCCCCAGGGCCCAAAAATAGGAAAGGAAGGGGGCACACAGCCCCCTTCAGGGGAAAAAAGAAAAAAAGAAAAACGATCGGGCCACAGGCCCCGCCCCTTCCTTCACCACTCTGCAAACGCGCCCCTGGCGCGTTTGCAGATGGGGAAGTAATTCCACTTCATACATCGGGGTCCCTGGGGCCAACTAGCCCACCAGGAACCTCCAGTATGCGCCAGGGGCTGCGTTGCAGAGAGTGTACAGAGGCCACGCCCCTTTATACACCTCTCTGCAACGCAGCTCTGTGGCGCTTTTGGATATACCTGTTGGGCTAGTTGGCCCCCAGGGACCCTCAGGATTCAAGGGGAGTTAATCCCCGACTTAAAACGCGCCACGGGCGCGTTTGCACAGTGGTGAAGGGAGGGGCGGGGCTTCAGGTGACATGTGTGCAAACAGGCCCCGTGGCGCGTTTTAAGATGGGGAATTAAATCCCCTTCAATCCTGAGGGTCCCTGGGGCCAACTAGCCCAACAGGTACATCCAGAAAGCGCCACAGAGCTGCGTTGCAGAGAGGTGTAAAAAGGGGTGTGGCCTCTCTACACGTCTCTGCAACGCAGCCCCTGGCGCATACTGGAGGTTCCTGGTGGGCTAGTTGGCCCCTAGGGACCCTCATGATTCAAGGGGACTTAATCACCCAACTTAAAACGCGCCACGGGGCGCGTTTGCACAGATGTCACCTCAGGCCCCGCCCCTACCTTCACCATTGTGCAAATATTCCTCTAAAATCTGCCGAACTACGAATTCGGATTTACTCACCTGTTATCAGGAGAGACCTCAGTGCTGCATCTTTCAGCCCAGTACTGATCCTCAAAAGTAATTTTAACCGTACTTACCAGTAACTTGAATTTCCTTCCATAGGATATCATTGTCTGCTTTTTGCTGAAAAAGTTTCTAAGTGTTGATTTTTGAAACATACAAATATTCCTCTAAAATCAGCCGAAATACAAATTCCGATTTACTCACCTGTTATCAGGAGGGACCTCAGTGCTGTATCTTTCAGCCCAGTACTTGTCCTGAAAAGTAATTTTAACCGTACTTACCAGTAACTTGAATTTTCTTCCATAGGCTAACATTGACTGGTTTCACTTGGAAATTCTTCTAAGTGTGGAGTTTTGGAACTTTAAAATATTCCTCTAAAATCAGCCGAAATACGAATTCCGATTTACTCACCTGTTATCAGGAGAGACCTCAGTGCTGCATCTTTTAGCCCAGCACTGACCCTGAAAAGTAATTTTAACCGTACTTACCAGTAACTTATATTTTCTTCCATAGGAATCCATTGTCTGGTTTTCAGCTGAAAAGTTTCAAAGTGTCGATTTTCACAAACTACAAATATTCCTTAAAAATCGCCTGTATGACTTAAACGCATTCTTTCAACTGTTTACAGGAGATGCACCAGTGCTGGATCCAGGATCCAACACTGAGTAAGAAAAAGTAACGATAACAGTTTTTACCTGCTAAGTGAATTTCCTTCCATAGGATAACATTGGTGATTCTATGAGAAAAAGTTTCTAAGTGTCAACTTTTAAAATACAATAATATTCCTTAAAAATCACTACTGTAACCAAAACGCTTTTACTCAACTGTTTACAGGAGATGTCCCAGGACTGAATCTAGGATCCAGTCCTGTGGTTAGAAAAGTAATCCATAAAGTAACTAATTGCATTTAACTAGAAATTCACATTGAGCTGAATGTTGCATTGTGTTTGAAAATGTGTTGCCCATTGCAACAACTGTAACTACTGTACTTAAAAGTCTATTGCCTATGTGCAAAGTATTTAAACTAAAGTAATTCATTCTGAGAAAGTATTTTTTGTAATGTATAATGTAATTACAATGTAATTTAAAAAATAAAATATGTAAAAAAAAAATGTTTCTAAAAATTTAGTAAATCAGTATGAAAAAAATAAATATAACAATTAATACATTTAAAAATTGTCATTTACAAAACCTTTGAAATTCATTGAAAAAACCGTAGGTTTCAGACATGTTATAGTTAGGAATTAGCATTTAAAAAACCTTTGAAATTCACTGAAAAAACCATAGGTTTCAGACACGTTATAGTTAGAAATTAGCATTTAAAAAACCTTTGAAATTCACTGAAAAAACCATAGGTTTCAGGCACGTTATAGTTAGAAATTTGCATTTAAAAAACCTTAGAAATTCACTGAAAAAACCATAAGGTTTTAGGGACAGTTATAGTTAGTTGGACATTGCACTCGTACAAAACCCGTGAAATTCCCCCGTTATAGTTAGTTCAGGTAACTATAACTCGCGCCCGCAATGCACTGCTGATGACGTCACATATTACATCACTCATGACATGGTCAGTGACATCACTGATGACATCACTGATGACATCTCAAATGACATCACTGATGACATCACTGATGACATCATCCTTGTGAGAATTTAATGCATCTTCTCACACCCTAATATAAGTTTTGAAACACCCACTCTAAATTACAGACTGCCATTCTCAAAACCATACACACTCCAATACCAATAAGTACATACCCACTCACTGATTCTTAGGTCTACACACACACATCTACTCACTCACCCGTACAGTCACTCATACTTACAGTCACTCAGTACAGGACTATCATATGCACTCATACACCTATATAAACACTCACACAACGCAACTCATCCATAGAGGTATTCACACACCTAGTCAGTCATGCAAATAATTAATCACACTCCAATTTACTCACCTATACAGTTATACACACCAGCTCACTTACTCATAAAAATACTAGCACATTCTTACGCTCCTATGTAATCACTGATGCAAGCACACACTCATCCATATAGCCACTCTCACAATCACACACTCTCACTTATAGCCATTTATATACTCCAACACACATATATACTGCCTTTCACATATGTAGTTACTCACACATGTACCACTGAGATATACATTCAATCACTAACACACCCATACACACACTCACCCACCCATACAGTCCATCACAGACGCACTCTTGAAACCATGCACCCAGTGAATCACCCACTCACACATCTATGCACAGTCACACACACCCCACCCACACAAACACTGAGGCACCCATACAGATACTCAGAGAACCAATCCATAACCCATATAGACACTCATTTAGCTAGTCAGAAACCCATGCAGTTGCTTACACAACAACAGACAGACGGATACAGACATTCACACAGTTTAGTCACTCACCCATGCATCCAGTAAGATACGTTTAATCACAGGGGCGTGGCTGACTGCCTAAAATGGCGGACGTGTCTTGGTGAGGCTCCGGGTCCTCGGGGGGAGGAAACCCTGATTCACGCCATTCCTAGACACCTTCAATCACCCTCACTCCCGGCACATACCTCTGTGAGCCCCCGGCACGGATTGTGTCGTCGGCGGCCCTGGCGGTCGGCGGCGTGACGGAGGAAAAGCGGGGGAGCCGCACGAATCACGGCACACCTGGAGGGGCCTGAGAGCTGAGAGACCCTCTGATCGCGCGCGGCCTTAGGATCGGGCTACCTGAATTGAAATGAACAGATCCCGCCGCGGACCTGAGCGGTGAGTGCGGCGCGACGGGCTGAGGCTGAGCGGAATTATTGGCCTGCCCCCCTTCCCCCGTGACGCTGTGAGGAGAGCCGGCCTGTGGTCGACACCGGACGGGGGCGCCGCGAGCAGCGAAGACGCGCCTCTGACGGCCTACACGGGTCATCAGCGCTTGGGGCCTGCGGTGGCGCCTTCCCCCTCTCTCAATTGCCGAGACGACCCCGCTGCTGTCGGCGGCCCGGCGAGGGGTGCATATATCCCGGCTTTGCAGCGATACACCTGCCCCTAATTACTGCCGCGACCGTCCTGGCCCCCGCACCGGTCCGGACCTGGCCGGGCTTCAGGGGGCAGGCATGGAGGCCCTGCACCAGGGACTGAGAGATCGGGGAGAATGAGCGTGGTGCCTACCTGTCCGGGGCTCCCACACTGACCACGGGGACGTATCAAGAGTGCGGACAGGCGAAGTCCCGCGAGCCGGGCCCCGAACACGAACTGCACAGAGGGGAGGGCCCGGATTGGCCATCGGGCTACCATCGCAGGATACCCGGCTGGGAGCCTTGAGGTGACCGCAGATCGTGGCCTGGGAGGGCCTGCTCGGCTCGGGGGACGCGGCGCTGAGGGGAGGGAGTGACCGGGTTTGGAGCTCTTTCTGGCCTCCCCTCCATAACCAAGAGCGAGCGCTATATACAACTGCAGCGAGCACACAATATGGGCAGGTTCAGGGGGAAGCAACTGGACGGTCAGCCGCACGCGGGTGGTCACTCTACTACACCCGAGCCCTACAGTAGGCCCCCGTCGCCGGGAGCAGATTCAGCGGGCACTGTAGACAACCCTCCTGACAAACTAGACCTGATCCTTAAAGAAATCCGGGACTCTAGATCAGCACTTGAACAACAAATCGGGTCCCTCACCTCCAGTCTTACGCTGCTCAAGGCGGACCATGGGAAACTAGCGGAAACGGTCAAGGTACAGGAGCGAATCTTGACAGACTTGACACCTCGCGTCACAACACACGAAACGCAACTTCAGCGCCTACAACAACAGGTGTCTGGCCTCCAGGACCGAGTAGAAGACGCGGAAGGCAGAAACCGACGCAACAATATACGCGTCATTGGCCTGCCGGAGCGCAGCGAGGGCCCCAGGGCGGCGGACTTCATGGAAACCTGGTTCAGGGAACATGTGGCTCAGGACGGTCTCTCGCCATATTTTTGTGTGGAAAGGACCCACCGGATACCGACAGGCGCACCAAAGACAGGTGCACCCCGAGACCGCTGATCGTTAAAATACTGAATTATAGAGACCGCGACGCTCTCCTACAAAAAGCAAGAGAAAAAACGCAGATACAGTATGAAAATCACCGTGTCTCATTGTACCCCGACTATACTCTCCTAGTACAGCGACAACGCTCTTCATACCAAGCCGTAAAGAACAAACTACGGGAAGCGCAACTTAAGTACGCATTACTGTTCCCAGCCAGGTTGAAGGTCATCCATGACAAAAAGACCTACTTCTTTGACAGCCCGAGTGACGCTGCAGAGTGGATGGAGGTGATGGACCTTGGACCGAGCCAGAGCAGCCAGATGGGGACCAACCCCCAGGGCCGCACCAGATCGCAGAGACAGGAGCGCCGTCGACCCCGGCTTCCTGAGCGGAAGACGAGCGGCGCGGGCCCGACCCCGGCACAACGACACATGGACATGGCAGAGGCAGTGACCCTAGCGGGGTCGTTCAGGGAGGACAGTCGCAAGACCCTGGCGGACTCCGACGACAACACAATACACTCGGACTCCGAGCACAGTATCACCTTGTTTCCCTCTGTTACACCGCAGACCAGCGATGACCTAGTGGATAATTAACACTCACTACCCCCAGTGCAGCGACTGCACCTGTGCGACGGTCGATGTATCAAAGGACTCCTTGATGTAGGACATAACACTGACTGGCTGATTGCAGCTGTATCCTTTTTACATTGTGGGAGTATATCGAGGTTTCGCTGAATGAGAATGGGTTGTTACTACCTGATGTATATCTTTAAGTCTAGTCCCACATGGGCGGCTGGTCGACCTCTGCTGGTCCCCCAGAAGTCATGCATACTCTCCCTTATTTGAGCCCTACGTGGGCGCAAAGGACGATGGAACAGGAATGAGTATATTGTGTTTTTTCCCCAATTGGTTTCCCCCCCTGGGACTATGTCGAGCCCCCGGGACCCCGCAGGGACGACCGATACATCGCGGAAGGCGTCAGCGCACCCCCACAGAGCGTATGCACCGTTATGTATAAATTGTATGTTAGAATTGATTGTTGGGCCCAGCACAGTTTAGAAGCTGAGCCAAGTATTGTTAGTGTTCAGTTAATAGGGAACTCCTGGTCTGCAGTAACCAACCAGCTCTGCCAAACACAGAGCGCTACCTATCATGCTGTCTTATGTCTCGAGAGTACACCACCGCAGGCTTCTATAACCTAATAACCTGGAATGTGCGTGGGCTGGGAGCCATACAAAAAAGGCACCGGGTTCATGCGTACCTACTTCGACGTAAAGCCCATGTAGCCTTCCTGCAAGAGTCGCATCTAACTGACACAGAAGCCCAGAAGACCCGCAAGAAATGGCGGGGTCACATTTATTCCACCAACTACTCGGCCTTTGCTAGGGGGCGGCCATCTGGATACGACATGGGGTCCCGTTCAAGGAGCTAGAGCGTCGCACGGATGACCAAGGGAGATACATCCTTTTAAAAGGCACCTTAGACGGCATGCCGGTGGTCTTGGGAGTATCTACGCCCCGAACTTCGATCAGGACAAATTCTTTCAGAGGTTAGGCATGGCATTAGCCGGTTGGGACACAATCCCTTGGATCCTGGGGGGGACTGCAACGCGGTCCTAGATGTAGCTCTGGACAGATCACATCCCCCATTGCACGGAGTTAGTGCTTGCAAACTAGCAGTGATGCTACACACCTGGTTAGAGGGATGGGCTCTATCGGACGTGTGGCGCCGCTTGCACCCCACACATAAAGAATACTCCTTCTACTCACCAGTACACCAGCTTCACACAAGAATAGACCGGTTCCTCTGTTCCAAAACCATAGCCACCCAGATCAGACAACCCACTTATTTAGCAAAAACCCTCTCCGACCATAACCCACTTGAGATGTCACTTGCATGGGGTAGAATACCAACCCCAGTGCCCACCTGGAGCCTGAGACCACAGCTCTTAGACGATGCTCCGTTTCGCTCTACCATCTCTAACACCATTACTACATACCTAGCTGAAAATTGGAATACGGCTTCCTCCAACCTGATTGACTGGGACACACTTAAGGTGGTGGTAAGAGGGGCTGCAATCGGCCGGGTAGTGGGAGCTAGACAGGAAACACACCAGGCACTGCTGAGGGTGGAGAGCCTGCTAGATACTCTGGAACAAGAGGCAGTGACAGACCCTGGTAAAAGAGAGGCCCTGCAGAATGCACGCATTAGCCATGCCGAAACACTCGAAACACTGAGGGTTATTGACCACAGGGCCTTCACGCAACGGAAACACTCGGAAGCGGACAGAGCAGGGACTTTATTAGCCCGCATAGTGCAGGATAGGCCTGAACCCACCATTATCACCTGTGTGAATCTACCGAGCGGCGGAACGGCCCACACACAACAGGAGATTAATGAAACCTTCTGTACGTATCTTAGCAACCTGTATACCACCCCTCACGAGATACCGACGTCTCTATGGACGATTTCTTGAGTGACCTAACAATCCCCTCCTTGTCGATAGACGTACAAAAGAAATAGCGGGCCCTATCACCCAACATGAAATACGAGCCGCAATTAAAGGACTCAACCGGAATAAGGCGCCTGGCGCCGACGGGCTGCCAATTGAGTTTTACCACACTTACTCGGACCTATTAGTCCCCAAACTTGAAGAAGTATATAAAGTAGCACTGGAGAAGGGCCATCTGCCGATATCCACCATGCAGGCCCTGGTCATCTCCATACTCAAGCCAGGCCGGGATAGCACAGACATTACTAATTATAGGCCCCTATCCCTCTTAGCTACCGAATTTAAAATCCTGAGTAAAGCACTTGCGAACCGCATCCAGCCCTACCTTAACACCCTTATCCATAGTGATCAATGTGGGTTCCTACCGAACCGCAGTACATCCCTTAATACTAGACGGCTACACTATGTTCTGACCGCCACCCCGGAGGCCTATCCAGATGCGGGTTGCTTGGCCCTAGACTTACGTCAGGCCTTTGACTCCATAACATGGGATTACATGTTTATCGCCCTTCAACGCTTTGGTCTCCCGGAAGGCTATCTTAAATGGGTGCGCCTCCTCTATACGTCACCCACGGCAAGAGCCCGCACCGGACAGCATATTTCCCGAGAGTACACGATCCACAGGGGCACGAGACAGGGATGCCCTTTGTCCCCCCTCCTGTTCGTACTGGCGCTTGAACCCTTAGCGATAGCCATAAGACAATCGGCAGACCAACTGGGAATTCCCATCGCAGGCACCGCCCACCTCACCTCCATATACGCAGACGATATCCTCCTCTACCTTCGGGACTTGACGGCGGCAGCCACTCCCCTCCCCGATATATTCCACAAATTTGGACAGATATCGGGATTAGCCATTAATTCTAGGAAATCAAATGCCTTTTTCTTTCAGGAAGGGCCCCGCCCAGATGAGATACATTTTGGCACATACACACTACCTGTGGCTCATACCACATTCCGGTACCTAGGAATACAGGTATACAGATCACAGACTGACCTACTAGATGGCAACCTTGTGAAAGCCATCGCAGCGTTACGCTCCAGCGTGGCCTTCTGGACGTCCTTACCCCTCTCGGTGATGGGACGAATCGCCATCTCTAAGATGGTAGTACTCCCTCGACTACTATATTATTTTGCAAATTTACCCATAGTGGTCCCCCAATCCATATTCAACACACTGAACACCCTGTTGGTGGAGCTTATTTGGGGCTCGGGACGCCGAAGAGTAAGCCTGCAGAAACTGCAGTTGGACAATCGCCACGGGGGTCTCGGGGTCCCGACCTCAGGGCATACTATTATGCTTGCCAAATCCAATGGCTGTCCTATTGGACAGCAGGGAGGAACCTCCAAGAAATAGGGTTTACACTGAGGGATATTGACAGGGGCAGGCTACATTCCCTGATTCTGCCTAAAGCTAAAATCCCCCGGAGGGACCCCCTTGTTGAGGACGGCATTACAATGCTGGAAGAAGGCACTGCACTATACACGAGATATACTCCCATACTCAGCCAATATTCCATTACTGGGGATCCCTACCCCCGGAGGTCGGCTCACGAAAGGTAGACTACGATCCTGGGCGGAGGCAGGGGTGGAGACAATTGGAGCTTTCTTTAGCGACGGCAGTCTTATGGACCACGCCACGTTTGTACAGGTTACAGGGGCTTCGGAGAGACACTATCTACTGCATGCCACTATAATACGATACATTAGGAACACCTGGGCACCAACACGCACTGAGCCACTACAACATGAATTGGTACATTTACTGCACTATATGGGGACTGGAGGACACCTTATCAAATGGTTATACACTGGGGTTAGGGCACATGCAGGCGTCTCGCTCACTAGTCTCAGAGCAAAATGGACCGCAGACGCGGGCCTAGAACTTACTGACAAAGCCTGGATGGGCATGATCGAATACCCCAAAAAGTACCCCGCAATGCTAAACTGAAATTCATTCAAACAATGGTTTTGCATAGATCCTACTTAACCCCACTGAGAGTACACCGAATGTTCCCCGAAGCCCCACATTGCTGCCCTCGCTGCAAAGGTGACGAGGCAGACTTTATCCATATGCTCTGGAACTGCCCTCGTATACTGGAATATTGGAGCGGGGTGAGACACTACCTAGGGGAAGTCACACATATGCCCGTCCAGGACAATGCCTTGGAGTGCCTCATGGGGATGCGAAGATATAATAAAGCGCAGAAAGTACAGCGACGCTTCACTGACCTGGCCCTGCTGCTCGCCATTAGAGGCCTCACTATGAGATGGAAGTCCCCTAGATGCCCGACACTGACCAGCTGGCAAGACGAAATGACACAATGGGGTGGCGCTGAAAGCATGGCGCTACGGGGGAAGAGGCGAGGGGCTACGAAAAGCACCCTTCTCTATGGAATGGGATATTATGTTGGAGGACTTCAAACATTTAGACCTAATCCCTCCCCAGCTTACTCCCACACAGTAAAATAGTTAAAGCCCCCCCAGGACCACAACCAGACCCACACGGACACCAGCCCACATCACACTACATACAGAAGGAGCGGGACACATGGTAACACGTCAATAACCCTACTAGGCAACCATACGACTCGGAATTGGCAGACCAAGGAGAGGGGAGGGGGACGGGGAAGAATGGGACCTAGTTAGTCCTTTAAAGTTAGCCTTACCATAGATTGGCTAGGCAGTATTGAATTTGCCAAAAATGTAACAGAAAACTGATGTGACAGTTCCTTTTGTGCCAAGACAGCGAATGTTTAGCGAAAGTCATATGCACGTAGAAATTACTCCATGATAAATGCTATAACATGTGTACAACGGAACCAGCAAAAGAAAAAGACCTTATATGTCATACTTGCTATGTTGATCATATGGACGAAAAGGCTCAATAAAGTTTGTTTAAAAAAAAAAAAAAGATACGTTTAATCACTCACTTATAGACTCAGTCACGCACCTACTAAATCATCCATTCAGGTGCTTCTACACCCACTCATTCTTCAATACGCCTTTCCCTAAATATATTAAACATATTTAAACTTTACAGAAACACACAGTCACTGGATGATGTCATCAGTGATGTCATCAGTGATGTCATTTGAGATGTCATCAGTGATGTCATCAGTGATGTCACTGACCATGTCATGAGTGATGTAATATGTGACGTCATCAGCAGTACATTGCGGGGCGCGAGTTATAGTTACCTGAACTAACTATAACGGGGGAATTTCACGGGTTTTGTACGAGTGCAATGTCCAACTAACTATAACTGTCCCTAAAACCTTATGGTTTTTTCAGTGAATTTCTAAGGTTTTTTAAATGCAAATTTCTAACTATAACGTGCCTGAAACCTATGGTTTTTTCAGTGAATTTCAAAGGTTTTTTAAATGCTAATTTCTAACTATAACGTGTCTGAAACCTATGGTTTTTTCAGTGAATATATATATATATATATATATATGTATGTATATATATATCTCTCTCTATATATATACACACATATATATATATATATATATATATATAACAACAAATCATCAAATCACCACAGTTTTAGTCATGTCATTAGAATCAAGCTTTGCACAAAAATTACAATACATTAACAGCAATGTACTAGCGTACATTTTACCATGAAAAAATTTGCCAACATTCGGCTAATGAAGCAACTGTCTTTTTGTTTTTATTTCTCCGTGGGGAAAATTCTTTTTTCTGTGAAATAGCTCTTTCACCTTCTCAAATTTTAGGGTGTTCCCTTTCAACAGAAAAAGGAATTTATTCCTGCCCTTCTCTTCAGGAAATTTCCATCTTTTCCAGATGGAAGGAGTTGGTGAGGATAAACAGGGAAATCCAGCTCTCGGTACCCTACTACATGCCCACTTCACACCCCTCATGTAAAGGGAAAACAAGGGACACCATACTCACACGGAACCAGGGTACGTACTCTATAACCGGAAACAGTGGTTCCTGTAGAAAAAAAGGTTGAGGCAATACACAATATTGAAATGCACAATGGCAATAAAATCGGGATAAAGAAGTGAGACCAAATACAGCGTGATACTAGTAAGTTCAGAATGTTTATATACATAAATCTTTATAGTTATATTCAAGATAAGTGCGAAGTGTCCCCAAGTGAACATGGAACTTAAAAAACAGTACGTGACATTTTGTGACAAAGAAAAAAGGTTTCCATAATGACAAAGTCGACCATTAATTTAGTACAAGATGAACACAGCCTTCTGATATGATGATAGAGACTGGTAAATGGTGCACTTTCAGCATTGTCCCCAAGTGAACATGGAACTTAAAAAAACAGTACGTGACATTTTGTGACATAGAAAAAAGGTTTCCATAATGACAAAGTCGACCATTAATTTAGTACAAGATGAACACATCCTTCTGATATGATAATAGAGACTGGTAAATGGTTCGCTTTCAGTATTGTCGACGGCGTTTCAACCCCGTTAGCAGTAGGGGGTCTCTTCAGGACCTATCAATGCAGGGACATCTGTAAATTGATGATAAATTAGAATAAATCAGAGTGGGCCAAAACCAGCTGAGGAGCTGGAATTATATGCTTGAGTGATAAAGCAAGTACCTGAGAAAAGAATAGGCTGTCCAAGTGACAATGGTGCACCCCAAGGAAGTGAGAGTCTATGAAGGGTACTCACATGGGACCCCAGCCGGGAACTAACAAAATGGAAAAAGGGCAATGAGACCTCATATTCAGATACTACAAGGAGAAAAAGTGCTGGTGTTAAAAAGGGAGACTTACCCCAGTGAGGGGAAGGGCAGTCTTCAATTGTGCTTTGACAATGACCAGCATCTGTTTCCAATTAACACAGCAATCCGTGTAGTGAATAATTGATGGAACACGAGAGTGCACAACAGTGCCTGTTATTTCGACGTGTTTCTACAAAAAATAATAAAGAATAGCCGATATGGTAGGAGAACAGTGTCAACAACCAATGGCTGAAAAATGGGGAATGAGCGTGCTGACTTCGCTCTTACCGTGTATGCAGCAGCGATGACCGCAGGATTAAACCAGGGACGCGTGCAGCCGCTACGCGTCAGGAAGGAGAACCGCACGAGTCCGTCTCCTCTTGTGAAATGACAAGGGGCGGCCTTCGCTGCGGAGCAATATAGGAGAGCGACCCGCAAAATGAACTGGAAGACGGCAGACCGTGCTGGCGATCATTACCGATTGCATCCTATCTGGTGTTCTGCGATCGCAGCGGGATCTGCAGCGATCGCGATGACGACATAGTGAAATACGGTGCAGTGCCATAGGAAATGAAAGGGAGGCCTGTGCCAGGCAAGGGGCTGGCTGTGCTGATAATACGAGAATATATTGGCTGAAAAGGAATTGTAATATAAAAATTAAAAATAAATATAAAAATTAACGAAAAGAACAGAGGATGTTTACCATCTCTATTGTAGGTCACCAGGCCTTGAGCGATGTACTCACACAATAAGAGGGTTTTTAGCAGTGCGGACAAAGGCTTAGACCACATAATTGAGTGGTGTGGTGGGAATCTGTACATAGCAGACAGGTGGAGACCACATTAAATTGTAAGGCAATGATTATTCCACACAATGATGATGAATCAAGGGTATATCATGCTACTGATGGGAGTAACTAGTATGGTGCCCATATTATCGTCCAAAATTAAGAATTAAAAATGTCTAGGGTGGGATATGTAGGACTAATACTACAGGATATCAGGGCAATAGAAAACGGACATAACAGTCGTTACATGGGAACATCACATGACGGGATAAGTCACCAGAACATACAGGTGTGTAACAGAGGGATGGTCCTGATCTTAGGTCAATAGTAATCCAGGTTAGGAGACATTTGTAGCAAAATGTAAGCAGGTGAAACCACTACATAGTAGGGCATATTGCTGTGTACAGTATACATGTGAACAGGGACCACAAACAGGACGATTCAGTTAGCTAGAGTGGCCACAAAGCCACGCCATTCTTCCGCTGTCTTCAGTCCTTCAATGATGGAGTTAGTCCTTTCTATCCATTGACATTCCAATCCCTGCAAAATGTGTGATAGGTCCCCCCCTCTTTCGGGGATAGTTGCTTTGTCAATGACCTGCCATTTTATTTCATCCGCTGTGTGATTCTTTTCCATATAAAGCGATACCAAAGGGGCACTTTGTACCGAGCACCTTAATCTACTCTTGTGTTGACCAATGCGTGCTTTGATGGGTTGTGACATTTGTCCAATGTATGGTAAATAACAAGGGCACCATATACAGTAAACAACATTTCTAGTGTTACAATTTGAAAAAAAGTTTAGTACTTGTCTTACATTGGCATGTTCAAAGGTATCTGTATCTGATGTAAACGTGCATGCAACACAATTGCTACACTTGAAATGACGTTTGATTTCCGGTAGGCCCAAGACTGATTCAAGTGTTTCTGTCTTTTGCCTTACTATTGCTTGTGAAGAAGAGTGTACTAGGTGATCTTTTACATTTTTGCCCCGTTTGAATGCAAACATAGGAGTCTCTATACCAGAATCTATGTTTCTGATCAAATTCCAATTTTTTGTAATCAACTTACGAATCTTGTTTGTGTGAATGCCAAATGTGGTTACACAGATGAGTCTGTCCAATGGCGTCTTTTATTTGATGGTAAGTAAGTCTTCTCTGGGGCTAAACCAAGCCCGTTTGAGCGAGTTTTTGACTATTCTGTTGGGATAGCCTCTAGCTAATAGTTTGGCTTTCAATATCTGGGCTTCTTTCATATAGTCCTCCTTGTGGGAGCAATTTCTGCGAAGACGCAAGAATTGGCCAAAGGGCAAGCCATCTCTAAGGGCACGCGGATGGTGACTTTTGTATGCAAAAAGAGCGTTTCTCTCAGTGGGCTTCCTATGGAGGCTGGTGTATAATAAGCCATCTTCATGTTTGATTGTTAAATCAAGAAATGCTATTTCTGACTTATGTATTGTGGATGTGAATGTAAGATGTTTCTGTACATTGTTAAGGTACCTCACAAAGTCATGGAAATCCATTTCTGCTCCTGACCATATTAAAAAAATATCATCAATGTACCGTTGGAACGGTAGCCATTTAATGCGGACAAGGCATATGTCTGTTCAATGTAGTCCATGTAAATATTCGCTAGATTGGGAGCGAAAACAGCTCCCATTGACGTGCCAGAGCATTGCTGATAGTAGTTACCCTCAGATATAAAATAATTATATTGTAAGGCAATCCTGAGAAGGGAGATAATGAAATTGGTGGGCACCTGCACTGGCTTCGATCTTGTCTCTAGAAGTTTCTCAATTATTAAAATGCTCTCCTCTTGTGGTATATTCGTATATAACGAAGAAATATCTAGAGTGGCAAGCCAGTCCGTCTCAAAATTGTAGGGCATGTTATCAATTAGAATAATCATATACATGCTATCCCTGACATAAGTTTCTTGTACTGGGACATAGTCTTTGATAAAAAAAATCAATAAACCTGCCAATTGGTTCAAGAGCCGAACCACATCCAGATAGAATCGGTCGCCCTGGTGGATTCGTGGTGCTTTTGTGAATCTTAGGCAAAGTATACAAGACAGGGGTACGGAGATTTTCCGTGTTAAGGAACTCAAATTCCTTTTTGTTGACAAAACCTTGTTCCTTGCCTTGTATGGTAATTTTAAGGATCTCTTTCTTTATATCTGGTAGAGAATTGGACTGCAATTTCTTGTAATGTCTTTCATCATTGCTTTGTTTCTGGATTTCTACTTCATAATCTTTGCGGTCTTGAATTATAATTCCACCTCCCTTGTCTGCTGATTTAAGAATTATTGCCTTATCATTTTTGAGGTCTTGTAACGCTCTCCTCTCCTGTAGAGTGATATTATATGGTATAAAGCATTTAGATGATTTAAGATTATCTAAGCCACTTTGTATCATCTTTTCAAAAGTGAGCAGCTCGGGTGGCATCATAGAGCTGGAAGGATAGAAAGTTGAGGGAGGTTTTAGGCCCATCACTGAGTCCTGTGATGTAAATGTCCTGTCTTTAAAAAACAGTCTCAAACGAATCTTACGGAAAAATTGAAATAATTCTGTCTTTAAGTTGAAAAAGTTCGTTTTCTCAGTGATCACAAATAATAAACCCTTACTCAGTAGAGAAATCTCTGCAGAGGATAGTGTGTGTTGAGACAAATTAAAAATGGGTATTACTTCTGTATTCTGTGCGTGGGTGTCTAGTATGGTTGTGGACCCCATTGGTAGTGTTTCCTCCGGGTCTGGCGTTCTTCTGGGTATTGATACCATATTTTGCCTCTGCCTCTGGAACCTCTCTCTAAAAAAGGCTGACCTGGATGGGTGTCTGTGCGGCTGGGTCCTGGTTGTGCGTCTGAATCATCAGATCCCCCTGAGGATTCTGAGAAAGTAATTGGCTGATTCCTCTTAAATCTTCCCCAAATGTTCTGCCTGTTTTGTGTGGCTGATGTGGTGTAGAAATCTTCCCTCAGGTATGGATAGGCCCTCTCTTTGCTAATCTTGTACTAAATTAATGGTCGACTTTGTCATTATGGAAACCTTTTTTCTATGTCACGAAATGTCACGTACTGTTTTTTAAGTTCCATGTTCACTTGGGGACACTTCGCACTTATTTTGAATATTACTGTAAAGATTTATGTATATAAACATTCTGAACTTACTAGTATCACGCTGTATTTGGTCTCACTTCTCTTTTGGACATCCCTCTTATCCCGATTTTATTGCCATTGTGCATTTCAATATTGTGTATTGCCTCAACCTTTTTTTCTACAGGAACCACTGTTTCTGGGTATAGTACACTTCACATCCCTGGCCATAGATCTGCTCAAATGGTAATCCTTGAGCAAATTCTTTTACAAGTGTTAAACAAACTTTTGTGAATTCCCAAAGTGGTTTTGCAATTGAAATGATACGTTTTCTGGCTTCTGTAACTCTCTTTGTGGTGGATCATCTATCTATCTGCAGATTCCTCACGTTTTGAAAATTCCTTAGGTGTCAGACTAGATCTGGAAAAAATTACAGTCAATACCACTGCGCGCTTGTAGGTGGTGTCATGCGGTTTCATGCCGACATCGTTGTGACTTGCTGACCCATATGTAAACGCCACTCATATGACCTGCAAAATGTCCCGCGGGGCTACACCTTTCCATTTCTTTTTGCCCCACTGCTCTTTTCACCAACCTCAGAGCAGCTGAGAAAGAACAACCTGCCCCTTTTAGCTCAGGAAATGCAGGCACAAATGGCCAAAGGGGCCATAGAGAGGGTGATGGCATCAGAAGTAGGAACTGGCTATTACTCACTTCTGGTGGCAAAGATGGATGGAGACATTCCCCCTATTATAGACCTTCCCCCTCTCAATGCCTAACTGTAGGAGGACAAATTCAAGATGCTCACCCTGGCCCAGACCTTGTCTATCCTCGACCTAGGAGACAGGATGGTATTGTTGGACCTGCAGGACACTTCATTCCACATCGCCATCCTGCAGGCCTACAGACGCTATCTGTGATTCACGGTGGGGCAAGAGGACTTTCAGTTTGCAGTACTCCCCTTTGGATTTACCAGCGCCTCTTAGGTGTTAATGAATGTGAGGTCAATGGTTGCTGAACACCTTTGGAGAATGGGGCTGCCAATCTTCCCCTACCTCGATGACTAGCTGCTGAAGTCAGGCAGTCTTCACCCACCCCCAGACTACGGCTAACCTCCTAACATTGTTGGGGTTCACTATCAATGTGCTGAAGTCACACCTGACTCCTTCGCAGACGCTCCCTTTCTTTGGAGCTATTCTGGACCCAGTGCAGTTCTGTGCATCCCCCCGGAGTGGAGAGTCCAGAACATTTGAGCTATGATCATGATGTTTCAGCCTTTGTCCTGGATCTGAGTAAGGATAGTTCTTAGGCTACTGGGATTGCTGGCCTCCTGCATCTTGCTGGCCAAGCATATCAGATGGCATATGCATGCTCTGCAGTGGGATCTCAAGTCTGAGTGAGCACAGTATCAGGGGATCTGTCCAATTATGTTCAGATTTCAGAAGAGACTGCAAGAGAACCGCAGCCGTAAGCTCATGGGACAACTCCGAAAATGGGTCATTATAGAACTCATCATCAGGTTCATGTCCACCTGAACCAGGATCCGCAGAGCAAGGCAAATGACAGGTTGCAAGCAAGTAAACCAGGCGGGTCAGAATGACAATGACCAGGCAGTGTCCAGTTCCTGGAGCAAAAGATTCCGAAGAATCGTACCATGCGCTCACAGCACAGATGGACCCGTGGTAGTTCCAGTGGGCTTTGAGATGGAACATCCATTGCGGAGGAGCAAAAAGAGAATGAAAATGCTGCAAATGAGGAATAACACCAAGGGTATGCCCCCAAACACAATGGAAAAAAAGGGAATGAATAAAAGCTGGTATTATTCCAAAAACTTTCTGGAAGAAACTGACCAAGCCAGCTCCCACAACTTAAAAAAAAATTGAGCAATGCATTAAAAATGCGGTGGACTAATTCACCGAAATGTAATGGGAGGTTGGTGTTCAACAAGGACTGTATTTCACTGGATGTCCATGCAACTTGTAATTCAAAAGGTTTTCAAGCAGGTGTTTGTGCTACATCTTTTGAAACAATAGTACTTTGAGTCTCCTTAGCTTGTTAAACTCTGACTTCAAAGTTGGAATAGAAGGCCACAATGAGCTATCGAAACCCCTTGAGTGGGAGGAAAGAGCACGTTATTAGAGCAGGTCAGTATGTGGGAAATCGATAAAATATATGGGATCCCGACCTTCATTCCACAACAATCCTGATTGCTTAACATTAAATAGCTTCCATTTGAAAGGTCTTGAAGGAGGGAGTGTAGTAAGTTTCCTTTAGGGCCCACTTAGTTCTCCCTTATTTTAGCCAAACTGCACGTTGTAGGCCGCTTTGCTTTGCATAATTACACATATCATGTTTTTTGTGCAACATCATTATTTTAGAAATACGCTACACATGTTTTTGTTATTCAATACTTCTTCCTGGGATTCAGTCTGAACATTTCATACAAGGTCAAACAACATTGTGCCCTGTTTTTCTGTGGTCCGACAGCAACATAATCTAACATTTAGACACGACACAGAGATGCAGCTGCTGTTTTTAGACATGGCACTTTTTATCATATAAACAAAGACTTGCCTTTTTGAAAACAGAGAGAAGGATTTCTAGCCGAGAGAAAGGTCCTGGAACGGGTGCACCAACCTGGCGCAATCTGAGATGCAGACCACATAACTACAAATGTCAGGTATGGGGTCCGGTACTAATCCCAGAGATCACTGATATATGACAGTGCTCACATAGTGAGGCTAGGCTTAGGCAGATACATCATTCACCATGGTAGGGCTTTCTCATTGTATAAAGTTTGTTTGTAATGCTGATTACTTTGCTCAGTTGTATATGTTTTCTAATTGCCGCACAGTTGATTCATGATAGAGCAAGAAAGTTTGAATAAATATTGTAAACTTTCCTTGTGTCTTTCTCTTGTTTATTATGGACATGCATGAGTAAGAAAAAGAAAGGTGACGATCTAGATCACAGCTTTCCAAACTTTTCATGTTGGTGACACACCTTTTAGACAATCTTCATCTTGCGACACGGTAATGCGAGCGAGCGCAGCGAGCGTGCCCGAACCACCTAAGGGAGGTTCGGGAGGGGGGTTATCCCCCCTGAGAAAATTTTGAAAAAATAATGGGCAAATGGTGCATTTTCAAGCAAATTTGAGAAAGCAGGAAGGTTAATAAAGCAATTGTGAATCTGTTCTAACAAAGACAGTGACTGGCAAAACTGGGTGTAAGCAAGGTTAGGTTTGTGACTGAAACAAGAATATAATCATGCACACATTGACACATGCCCCAGTGATTTACGGCACAAAAAGGGCGGGTGCACGCACTGCCAACCCTTCCAACCATGCACAAAGTCCGCCTGCTGCCTTGCTGAATATAAGTTATACAAAAATCTGTTCAGGAAGGGGGAATTGTGAGTGGTAAAACAATCATGCAACTTATCAGCCGGTCTCTGCGCATTGAACTCAGGTGGGACTGCTTTCCTCAGCGCAGCGCGCCAAAAGGCACATCATCCTTACTTCACTGTGCCTTACTATCCATCTCTCTCTCTCTCCCTCTCTCTCTCTCTCCCTTTCTCTTCCTCCTATCTCTTTCTCTCTCTCTGTCTCTCTTTCCCTCCCTCTCTCTTTCTCCATCCTTCAGTCTCTCTCCCTCTCGCCCCCCTCTCTATCCCTCCTTTTCTCTCTCTCGCTCTCTCTGTCTCTCCCCTCTCTCTCGCTCGCTCTCTCTATCTCTCACCCCCCCCCCCATATCTCTGTGGCACCCTTTCGTCGTTACTCTTCTCTCAGGAACGTCTCGCGAGAGCCGCCCCTGGAAAAACATTGCCTCTGCTGTTTGTGCGTTACAAGGAGCCGTTGGTTGTGATATAATTATTAAGTGCAACTACTGAGAAATAAATTCAACAAAATAGACAGAAATACAATTATATGTAACGTTTCGTAAATAAATGCGGAGGTCATAAGATAAAAAGCCCATGGACCTGAGGCTGGATAGAGTCCCCGCCTCTCTGCTAACACCTGAGTTTTCTAAGTAATAAGATGCAACGCCTTGAACCAGTGCGCCAAGCAGAGACTCCTAGGGATACTGCTCGGAAGCTGCCACTGCCAGGTGTCCGACAAGGAGCAGGAATCCTGTTCGCAGCAGCCGGTGCCCCCGGCCGGCTGAGGCTGGCGCTTGGCAGGCGAGACTGGTGCCTGCTGGGCCCAGGGTGGAGGGAGGCACTACAGAGCATGTTAACAGCAGCAGACACCCCCCCAGCGTCATACAACTCAAACTCCCAGAATGCATATAATATTGGAACTAAACAAGAACGATCGCCTGGGGCCTAAACAGAGTTTTAAAAGTTCGAAAATTTACCTGGGGAGCAGAGGCGGCTCCGTGGTCACTGCACGCTTCTCCTTCCTCCGCCTACGCCGTACTGCGTCACTGAATGCAAGAGCTTTCACCCTAATCTGGCCGCAGACGTCATCGTCGAGCGACACACCCACAGATGGGAGGCGACACAGTACCGTGTCGCGACACACACTTTGGAAAGCTCTTATCTAGATCGTTTCCACAGTTCCCCTGGGGACTAGAGAGTTGTGTTCTGGGTTGAGAATTAACCTGTAACTCAGGGAAGGTTAGAGGGCAGGTAAGGTACTATGAGCTAGTCGGTTTTGGGCCCATAGGTACGGATGTGGTACAGGGACTCAGTCCCTACATTCTGACATTCTGTGATCCCAGGTATAGTTCTGTTTGTAAACAGAATCCCTGCAACATGGCGCTACCAATGATTGTCTGGAACTTATCACACGGGTCTCCTGAGTAGGGCTTGTGCTTGTCCAAAGTACCTCTTACACCTACCACCGGAGATGTCTGTGGTGTTAGGGATTAATCCTCCACAGTATTTTAGGAAAAACCTAATTCTGTTGGTTTTTCAAGCTTGAAAGTTTAAAAGGATAACCCAATTTGTACTACCACTTTGTTTCCATTTATATTCTGTTCATGGCTGCGCCAGCTACATTTGCCATTGCAGTTAATTGCAGACATGCTGTTTATGCACATATGACATAGCATGGACTTACTAATGCAGGTGGTGATTTTATTTTCGTGGTTGAAGCCCACGATGGGTTCCCACTTTGAAGTCTTTTATTCTTGGGTCAATTTTCTGGCTGTGGATGCTCAAACCAACATATTTCATGAATACACAGTTATTGCACCACCAGCACAATAGAAAGCATATTTGCTCATAGAAATACCACTTTCACATTCGAAACATCAAACTTGTTTCTGTGGCACCCTTCCACATGTACTTGCACCAGTACGCGTTGGTCCCCTTAGTAATGAAGGGGCGATCTGGCCAGCATTAGCTAGCTACACACAATTCCCTAATATAGCAAATTTCACTGCTCAAGAGCTACCACAATTATACACTAGTCTAGTTAGACTGTATAGACGCTTAACTCAATATGATTCGCGCACCTTCTTGGCTGTGCCAGCAAGGCCTGACCTGCCAGGGCAAGCCCAGTTGCCTGCAGTGCCAACAAGTCCTGTAATTGTTCATTCAGTTATGGGCAAAATTCCCTCCAATCGTAAGGAAATTTCATTTTGGATTGCCCAAAAAATCTACCAGTGTTTCCCTTTCGGGACCACAAGACAAGCACAAAATAATGACTATGTGCGTACCCCACGGAATGGTTTCCGCTATAGGTGACAGTAACACTTGGGGCACCGTCTTTGTAGCAGTCTATACCATAAGCCATGGTACTCAGTCCATGTCAGTCTTGCCGGAGGTGTTAAAACAAATACAGAACAAATACGGGGCAACTGCTGCCCTGGGTCGGGGGATGAAACGAATGGGAAATGTTCCCGTAGTGTCCGCAATGATTCTGTCTAACTTTAAAGACAAAGCTGCTTCTCTGACTATAAGCCAGCGTCTCGAAGCAGTCGCATAGGCCGACTGAGAACGTGACCTACCTATAATTATTGCTGATGTGCATACATCCTTAGGGCGAAATAATTTGGGAACCAAACCTATTAAACCACTACTTGGCAAACCTAGTTCCAACAAGGAAGCCAAGCAGAACCCTGAGTTTGTTAAAAAGCCATGGAACAAAACTAAATAGAAACAGAAAGGTATACCTCGAGGAGGTTCTCCACCTCCCCGAGCCCTCTGAGAGGCGCTATAATTTGCATGATCGCACACAAATAAAAGCACCAGTTAGGTATCAAATTTCTAATACTCGTTCCCTTGTCCCTTTCAGGGCTCATCTGATAAGCAGTCCAAGAGTGGAGGGCAATCTTATCGCAGACAGGAAGAAGGAAGAGTGCGTGAAACCGAAAAGGGACTCACAAAGTCCGTCTGACGTAAAGCTAAAGATAGAGGAAAAGTCTCCTCCGTTTAAACCCAAATTTAAGAAAAAAAGGTTGCCGCTATAACTTTAAAATATGCTACAAACAATGAGAACCCTCCTCCTGAACAGGAGTTGGGAAGTGGCTCTCCTCGACAGCGCGGCAGAAGTCACTATAGTACGCCGGAATCTCAAGGGGTTTCTGGCAGTGAGAGCAACTGATAACGTCGTTACAGTTGAAACCCCAGATAGGTGTGCAGTCCCTCTAGATAGATTATATGATTTAGATATACAAATTGAGGGTGACATACAGTGCACCATGGGAGAATTTAACTTTGTGCTATGACATCCTTTTAGTGGAGGTTGTTTGGTCCCCACTATTTTTTCCAAACATCCTCACAAGGTGAGGATGTCATAATTCCTTCATTTTCTGCTCTTGTCCATGAGTAAAACAAGCCTATGCAGTAGAATGGGCTCTTGCACAAGCCCCGGCTTTATACCGCAATCATGCTGGCTGGGATAAGGACTCTCCTTATGTCATACCTGTAAGGTCCAGCACACAAGTGCAACCACAATACCCCATTAAACGGGATGCTAATGCACCTTTAGAGAAATACTCTCCCACTTGTAGTACCAGGGAGTAACTGAACCCTGCGTCTCTCAGATGAATAATTCCCCTTTTTTCTGTCTTAAAACTGGATCATTCATATCGCATAGTCTTAAACAACAGACATTTAAACAGTCATACATGCACTTTTGCAATACAAAATACACACAGTACGGCACTTATAAATAATATAGCTCGTAAAAAATGTAAAACAACCTTGGGTATTTCCAATGGTTTTTTCAGCTAAAATCTAGCGCCTGAAAGCAGAGATTGGACAGCCTTCTTGGCGCTTGTCTTTCAACGTCACTTTGCTCGACTAGCCATGGGATATAAAAACAGTCCAGGACTGTTTGCTGCCCGTAGAGTGTCAATTCTACATGATATTGACCCTGACGCATTGTCTTGTGTAGATGACATCTACCTCACGTACAATGAGTTAAACCCACACTTAGTCAGAGTAGATCGCATAATATTGGGATTTGCTGAAATTGGCTACAAGTTCAACATTATGAAATCTAGTATAGCATTTCTACGTGTCCTTTTCTTGGGATATGAGCTTACCCACGAGGGGAAAAGTCTTGTCCCTCACTTTCTGGAGAAATATGCACAACTACAACCTCCAAACACTTTGAAGAAATTACAATCCTTGCTCGGATTCCTTAATTGTGGCAGAACTTACATACCTGATTATGCACAATGCAATAAATCACTATATGAATTAATTCATCCTGATTTTTCCAGTTCACATCATCACATCAGAACATATAGACACATCAGAACATGAAGACACACTCAGAACATTACAATCTGATACTTTGGCAGTCTGTGTCTGGCGGCAAGGAGTAGGTAACAGGGACTCTGAGGTCCACACTGCATCGCGGCAGGAGCCGCTCACGTGACCAGGGCAGCAGCGCTCTTAAGCGCGGACCGGGCTCCCGCAGCGCGGGATACTTTGGCAGTCTGTGTCTGTGTCTGGCGGCAAGGAGGAGGTAACAGGGACTCTGAGGTCCACACTGCATCGCGGCAGGAGCCGCTCACGTGACCAGGGCAGCAGCGCTCTTAAGCGCGGACCAGGCTCCCGCAGCGCGGGATGCGCGCGGGCGTGCCCGGGCCAAGGGCGGGCCCGTCTGCGCCCGTCCGCGACTGATCGAGGCTGGGCTGGGCCATCCCTCTTGGCTGTATCGCCGGTTCTCAGTGTCCATCCACTGGCCGCCCAGGCAAATAGGATTTGTGGTCATTGAAGGAGGTAGGATTGTCTATCTTGTTGAGTAGCAAATCACCCTGGCCAGATCAATACCTATATAGACTCATACAGACTCTCGGCGGGGACTGTGATGGTAACGCGGACTAACATTACGAGCATCCCCACATACGGGGTTACATATTTGTATATTTTGCTTGTATCTTTTCTGTGATATTGAATTGGCTCCATATTAATTTTAAAAAAAGAGGCTATGAGAAGGCGGACGATACAAACGGCCCCAACAGGGGTAAAGGTTAGCTCTAATGCTACTATTACGACTATGGATTCTTTTTTGCTGAGGGCGGCAGCTGTAATTGACAAGGAGATCGAAGTAGTGAATAGACGTCTTTCTAGGTCGCCTTCTAGTAGCTTGTATCCAACATCAGTCGGCCCCAGGGTACCCTTGGCGGAGGCTATCACTGAACCCCTGAGCTTATCCACCTGCTCAGGGTTGCGTGATGGATCTCAGGCCAATGTTGGGTTACTCCCCTTGCAGGAAGCCCCTCCTAAGGTCATGTACAGGCCTCTTTCTCCTGTTATTATAATAGAAAAGAGGGAGAGTAGTGTTCCCGACTCTTTACAAGGGAAAGATGGTAATCCTATACAAAAACATACAGATACACATTTAGCTCCTTGTAGTGAGAGCCCCCAACTGCCCGCAAAGGGGACTCTTAGGACCAGTGGGGGAACCAAAAGGAAACTTCAAACCATTGGGGGCAAAGCTAAGAAACCCAAATCTAATCCAGCCACTAAGCCAGTTACCAAGTCCATGGCATCTATACCTGTAGCTATGAATATAGATCCCTCGGTGGTAACAGAAGCCTTCCAAGCTATGCTGACTAGCCTGCTGGACACTAAGCTGGGTCCCATCCTTGAGAGGTTAACCTTGATCGAGAAATGTCTAGCAGTGCGTAATCGGTCTGATGAATCTGCGATCTCAGCCGTGCCTAGTGATAATTTAGGACCCAGCACTGTAATCGATACAGGTTTATCTACAAGCCCACAGACTACTAACAGGGAACAGCCACGTACCCAGTGTCCGATGAATCATGCAGCTCGGGGGGAGGCAGACGGTCCAAGTGAAAGTCAGGTATCCAGTAGGGTTTTGTCTGTACATCAGCATGGGTTGGATCCCCATTTTACCGGTGGTCGGTTAGCGGGCCCACAGGGGCAGCTAGTGGAAGATTTTCAGCGCTTTCCAGTTATCCATCTCCCTCCAGAATCCACGCCTTACGTAGTGATCCTGGGGAACGTGCCAACGCTCCCACCGGGTATTAAAGAGGATTTTAACTAGCTTAAAAACAAAGTACTTCACTGGTTATCTAATAATACCACCGTGGGTTTAAGGGCAGAACGGAACATCATCATGGTGCGTCGTGTTGGCTGGATAGGCAGCTCGCGGAAACCCGGAGGGGGTGACTGCGTCATTGTGAATTTTAATAGATCATCTTTAGCAGAAAGAATTCTGTCCAGGGACTTTTACTCTGGCCCATCAAATCATGGGTCTGTGGTACAGGCACTACCGTTAGGTTTCTTTTACAAGACAGATACACAGAGGTATATTCCAGGGACTAGCAATATGGATGCTCCTTGAGATAGGTGGATTCAAAAACCTTCTGCAGCAAAATATCAATGGTGCCCACAAGTAGTACGCAGTCTAAACCAGTCAGCCGGGCATTACTCTGCCCCTCCCCTAGAGTTATCTAACAGATTTTCTACACTATCAAGGTTGGAGGAGTGCGATTGACTGCATAATCCTGTAAAGCCCACCATAGAGATAAAGTCCCAGCAGCAGGATCACCCTCCAATTGCGCAAAGTGTGAATGTCCCCCGTGTATCCAATAACAATGTTTTGTCGTGGAATATTGCAGGCCTGGCAGATAAGTTCCAGGATCCCACCTGGCAGCAGTTCGTCAGGCAATTCTCTGTGATTTGCTTCTAGGAGACATGGTTGGTGAACTGTAACTTATTTTTGGAGGGATTCAAGGCCTTCTTCGTCCCAGCTTCTCCGTCGGCTTGTGGCAGAGCTAAGGGTGGTCTGGTTATTTATATATCTCTGGCAGTGGACTGCCAGATTCAGATCCTCCCATCTTCCAGATTGGGTCTTCAAGCCATTGTATTGAAGATGGGGACTACTAGTATGGGCCTGATTAACTTTTACAACGCGACGACAAGTACCCTGGGGAATGTAACATCACCCAGCTGGGTTCCTACATAAGGCAGTCTTGTGGTTTTATATCACATAACCTAATGGTGCTGGGCGATTTTAATATCCACCCTTGCGGAGATCCAAGGTACACATGTATGGCTGATCTGGGTTGTCCCCGAATGCAGGAGTTTCACTTCGAGCATTCTACTCAGGGGGAAGTTTTGAATAATTTACTCAACGAATTTGATCTTATGTCGTTAATGTCTCTCTCTGCCACACACAGTAAAGCCCTTGTTCCTTCCTTTAAAGGGAGAGGTAGTGGATCTTTTATTGATTATATTTTAATTTCATCTACTCTTCAGTCTTTATTTTGTGGGTTTACTATTATGGAAAGTGTTTACAGCGACCATAACCCTCTCTGCGTGCTACTGGGTGGCCCACTTTTATCCAAAAAATCCAGGGTGGTGATACCGGGCATACTAAGACCAACGGACGGTAGGCGCCGTCTTAAATGGTCACAGGTCTCCCCTGATGCTTTTTATGGTGTGGTAAGAGACTCTTGTGCAGCTGAACTAGCACTCTGTGTCTCGCCGGGTACCTCATCGAGGGATGTCCTTAGCGCCTTTAATCTTATCACCATTAAGGTAGGGGAACTCTTAAGTGCACCTGCACGTAGGGTAGTTATTCCAAATCCCAGATGGTTTGACTCATCCTGTTCTCAGGCAGCGCAGAAGCTGAAGGAGGCTTTGAATGTTACCCCGAGAAACCAACTACAGATACGTGCCTGTCGTAACGAATATAAACAGGTTCTGGCCATACGCAAGGGCGCCTTGAAGGAGGAGGCTTGGAGGGAGCTGTTAGAGACGAGTACTCTGGGGAACAGTTCGAGGTTCTGGGGTATCGTCAATAGACCGCTGTTTGAGAAAGATACAGGTGGTGACTTAGGCTCCCACATCACTGAGGAAGAATGGGTGTCCCATTTTCAATCTATGTTTAAGGGCCCTACGGACCAATCTCAACAGCCAGATAGGGTCATTAACACTGCAGTTGTGGTTTTCGAGCAGAAAGAGGTTGAGGTTGGGATTGCCGGCCTGACAAGTAATAAGGCACCAGGCCCGGACGGCATCCCTCCGGACCTCTTTAAATCGGATCCACTTTTTTGGGCACCGGTTCTTGTGGCTGCGCTTAATGCTGCAGCCAAGGATGGTTGCCCTGATTCTTGGGCCACTTCAACTATTGTGCCGGTGTTTAAGAAGGGGGACCGCAATTGCACTTTTTGCTATAGGCCGATCTCCCTTCTTGACTCAGTGGTAAAGGTTGTGGGAGGGGTGATATTAGAAAGATTATCTTCCTGGGCAGAGGAGCACAAGATAATTTCTGATATCCAATACGGGTTTCGCCCTGGGCGGTCAACTGTGGCTCAATGCCTCAACCGTTATATGATCCTCGGTAAGTACACGATTGCCCGCCCAGGTACGATCTACCTGGCCTTCATGGACCTTTCATCCGCGTTTGACTGTGTCAACCGGGTCAAGCTGTGGCAGTCCATGAGGGCCATGGGGTTGGAGGACAATATCGTTAACTTCCTAGAGGATCTGCATAGGGCCACCAAGGCGAACGTCAGATACGCTCAGGATCTTCGTGTCTCCAGGGACTTTAAAATTGGGAGGGGGGTACGGCAAGGCTGCATCTTGGCCCCTTTTCTGTTCAACCTTTATATAAACGATCTGGACAGAGCCTTGGTTAACACAGGGGCAGATTTTCCGTATGTAGGGCGACGGGGTCTCCCCGTCCTACTATATGCGGACGACGCGGTCCTTATAGCCAGAACCGCTAGGGGACTTCAATCCCTGCTTGACACCTTTTTAAATTTTATGGGGGCCCGAGATTTAGCAATAAACAACGCCAAATCCTACATATTGCAGGTAGGGACGCGGCCCAAAAAAAGTATCTCTTTACAGTAGGTCCTGAGAAGGTCCCTCTGACGACTGTCTTTTCATACTTGGGAGTTTTAGTGGATGACCGTTTGAAGTGGGGGCCACTTATTCAGAAGAAAAAGGGGAGCTCACAAGGGTAAATGCTGCTATTTTCAACTTTGCCGCAAAGATGGGCAAGCGCCCAATTGCAGCCATGTTGAAAGTTTATCAGGCCAAAAGTGTAGCAACAGCTTGCTATGGTAGTGAAATTTGGGGGCACATCGCCACAGACGCTTTGCAGGTGGTTGAGAATACTTTTTTAAAGCGCTAGTTGGGCGTGCCAAGCGGTTTATCGAACCTGGTGGTTCACGAGGAATTGGGGGTGCCTTTTCTATGTGACACCTTGGCTTTGCGCCTCTTAGTGTTCTGGCTCAAGTGTTGGCTGAATAAGGATTTAGCCCTCAGCCAGCAGATTTTATCTGATTGTATGAGCCTTGATCACATGTCCCGTATACCATGGCTGAAATATATTAAAGGTTGCCTCGAAGAGTTGGGGCGCCCTGAACTTTTCTCAAAGCCTGATTCTATTGTACAAAAGGATGTGGAGTTTGTCAAGAAAGCTTTTAGTAGCCTTAGGAAGCTAGAAAGAGACGAGCTAGAAGTGCAAAAATCTAGTGTTCGCAAATTCCTGGTGCTAAAAACAAGTCCATCCACAGAGCCTTATCTCCTGGGGTCATTGTCTACATATGAGCGGTTATTATTGTCCAGGTTTCGTCTGGACTTGTTCCATTTGTTACTCGCTGTTCCAAAAGGGTGCAGTAGAAGACAGGTGTTAGCACCCTGTGGCTGCGACGGTGTGTCTCCACAGGATCTGCTACACTTTATGCTATTTTGTAAATTTTACGAGGTACCCCGGAGACATTTTTTATTCCCCCTTTTAAAGAAGTTGAATTTTAATCAGGTTTGCCCAGCGCTTCTGTATTTGCAATTGTTGAAGGCAGATTGTATTTTTTTCATCGTGGGTTACTTGAAATCTACGGTGAGAACCAGGGCTTGTCTGGAAATTTAGCATCCTCACTTGGCAGAAGGCACTTTCTGTTTTATTGTTTAGTATATGAGTTACACTTACGGGGCCATCTTTTTTCTCCTTTTACTGATATGAACTGTATGTAATTTTATTATATCATGTTTTAAATGAGATTCGGATGCTGTGAAACTTTTATGGTTTTCTACATACGAGACCGAATAAAGTTGTTTTTGATTGATTGATTGATTACAATCTGACTTACTGGCAACACATCACTTACAAATTTACACGTGTAAATACCACTAACCTGGTCATCAGAGTCATCGCGGGTGCAATTGGATGTACCCATGTCACCTTTAACGAAGGTGAAACAATGCCGACTGCACACACATCACATTTATATTCCAGTGTGGAAGTGCGTTTTGCATCCACTGAAAAAATACTGACTGCAGTGCAGATGACTATTCTTATAGAGCGGCCACTTGCACAAGGGAAATGCATTATTATCGTCACCCCCGTGCCAGCCTCAGAGGCTGTTACAAAAGCTAGCATTCCTAACGCTAAAGCCCTCCATCCTAGTTGGATAACAGTGGGCAACTTCCTTAACAGCTGTTGATGTAGACTTCGCCTTTGACCCGTCTTTACAGACACAATAATTTCTACAATATGAGCATGTCTATCCCATGCCCAGTACTGTTTTACCTCTTGAAAAATATAAATATACTATTTATATTGATGGTTCAGCCCAGCCTGCTATGAGCTCTAACCAGCAATATTCAGTGGTGTGTGGCACTGTTGTTGGTGTGATGTTGGACGGCAATTTTCAACCACAAAAAATTCGCACTCAATCCTTAGGGGACTGTACTGCGCAGTTGGCTGAACTGAAAGCTTTACTTCTTGCACTAGAACATATGGATCCTGAATTCCCCACACTTATAGTGTGTAATTCGTATTACTGTGTCCAGTCCTTTAATGATAATTTACATTATTGGTGTCAAAATGGATTCAAAGATTCAGAAGGCAAGACAATCATCCATAAAACGCTTTGGGTAAAAATGGCGGACCTTACAGATTGGTTGCCACTGACTCACGTTATTTATACGTTGAGTCATCAGCCTGTGGGAGCACACGTTGTAGGGAATTCTCTGGCTGATGAAGAGGCCAAATCTGCAGTTGCGACTGCTATTGTTGCTGCAATTACTCGTTCTAAAACAAAAATAATACAGATATCTTGGCTGCCGTTAATGCTAACAGAGACAGCACCCCATTACATAAGGGCTTTCCATCTAAATATACATACCACTTAAGTGAACAAAACATTCCCTTTGTAACAATTCCAGGGGTTGGTGATTGTTTAATTCCCAACCAAGACCACAGACCAGCTTTAGTGATAGCTGGGCAAGAAAATGTTGCTTCTGCACATGCAGGTGTGGCAGACACAATTTTGCTGCTACAGCAGTGTTATTGGTGGCAGGGCTTATACCAACAGGCCAAAAAATATGTCCTTTGTTGTGACATTTGTCAACAAATTAAAGCTTCCACCGTGGGTCGTCCACAGCAGACACACCTGTTAATTTCCAGCAAGCCTTTCGGCTGCATTTATTTGGACCACTGTAGTCCTCTTATTTCGGATACTGCATTTAAATTTATCCTAGTTGCATTTGATTCTTGCTTCAGGTTCCTCTGAGTTTGGCCACAGTTTTTGGCTGACGCTCGCACTGTTATTAAAGATATGCAAGTTTTTATCAGAACACATGCATGCAGTACATCTCATTAGACCAGGGCCCGGCTTTTGCCTCGAAAGAGTGTTGGTATACTATGGCTTCCCTGGGTGTACAGGTGCATTATTCTTCTCCATATCGACCCGAGGGCAACTCTGTTGTGGAGAGGATAAACAGTCCTTAACATCTAGGGTATTAGGCACAGGGCGCAGTTTGTTCCACTACCTATATGGGGTACAACGAGCACTTAACAATCTCCCTAAAAGATCCCTGGGCGGCCGGACCCCATACGAGGTCCTCTTTGGCATCAAAATGTACGTTCCAGACCTTGACGGTCCAGACATTGTTGTGACAGCCACACCCTTTGACGAAAATGATCGCTATTCTGTCTTACAGGATCTACAAAACTTCAGTGACACCCAATCCAACGAACATTTGAAGACGTCTGCCTCTGTGGGAATCTAGGAGAAACCAATACCTTCTGGCTGGATTCCTCAAGTTGGGGTCTCTTGCGAAAGAAGGTGGAAGTAAAGAAGGAGTTTGGCCCATCATACTGAGCACTGGTGCCATTCCATGGCATTCAAGGTACAAGAACTGTAATCTTGCCGCCGCCGCTTCCTGGTTCTAAAGACAAGCCTTTTGTCTCCATTGATCGCATCAAGTTACATCATGTGACAGATTCTACACAGTAGGCCACGAGGAGTCCTTGGTAGTTCCCTAACTCCTCTCACTACCATACAGGAAATTCCTCTACTGCTGGTGTGCATCACCAAAGCTGTTTCTTCCAAGGTAGGGGCGGAGAATGCATTAGAGTTCACTCCTGCATCCGCTACAACTACCAGCAACACGACTGAAGTGAGTACTGCTTTTACTACTGCATCTTATGCAGTTGATGTCGTTTATACAGATCCACCGCTTTTGGATTTTTCCATTCCTATTAATGTACCTGTGGCACCAGTTTTTTGACAAACTGCTTCCGGTTACTATGTGGGTCGAGATGATTTGTCTTCAGACTCTTTTGATGATTCTTCTGTTTTAGACACTCCTCCTACACGGATCTGTGTTTTTTTTTCATGGCTGAAATGCACTTATCTGGTCCCTCTTTGGATATATGTTTGGATAACACTTTCCTTGGTTTTCTTCATCCTGTGGATTGGATTTGTGACAGTTTTTTTCTTCCTGATTAATGGCCATTATCTTCCAAAACGTTCCACAACAGAACTGGTCGATGAGGTGTTGATGCCTCACTCATCTTCACATAAGCTAAAAAGAGACTTGTCCTTCATGAACATTTCAGCTGTTCCAGTAAGTGATGGAATTATTTGAGATAAAGTACCTTATGAATATGATATACTTGGTCCAATGGAAATTCGGCAGATACCTTATTATTTAGGGTTTCTATGGGTAATGTAATTGTACCTAGGTTACATTCTGATGATTGGGATGTTGAAACTGTAAACTCCATGCTCTCAGAGCTGGAATTTTACACCGTTTTTTAATCAGAGGATCTGTACCGTAATTCTGCTAATTATAGTGAAATGTTCTGTTACCATCATTATGGACATCACTATTTGCATCAAGCTAGTGTTTAACACACACTTTTTAATTACACACAATGGGAACATTGCCCCACTCCCCCACAAGGAGGCTCAAAAACATATAGGGATAAATTCACAAATTTTTCTGGATATGATACATTAGACCCAAATTCATATTATTTCAAACTCCTCCCTACAACACCAAAGAGATATATGCTTACACAAACTAAGCTAATATATACAGACTCATTTGTTACCCAATTAGCTGTAAAAGGCTAGGATTATTGTAAGGATACCATTGACATGAAATCTATATGGGGTACCAAACCTTGGCAAGTTTCGGGGATGGAAACCTTGTTCCGAGCATGTTTAATTCCAACCCAAATGATTTTTCTGAATGACACCCTTCAACAGACCATGTGTCTAGGATTCGCTAAAATTAACCCCTTCGCTGCTAGGCCTTTCCCCCCCTGTGCTAAGCCTTTTTTTTGGCTATTTGGGATAGTTTGCGCTTAGGCCCCTGTAACATTTTGTCCACATAAGGTATACACGCCAAATTTGCGTTCTTTTCTTCCAACATCCTGAGGATTCTAAAGGTATCCAGGGTTTGTGGATTCCCCTGGAGGAGACTCTGAAATTAGCCAAAAACAGCTAATTTTATTTATTTTGTTAAATGGGGAAAAGGTGCTGCAGAAGAAAGCATCTGTTTTTTTCCCTGCAAATGGTATCAACAAATGGTGTGTGGTGCTGAAATCACCATCTTCCAAGCGTTCAAGGATAGGCAGACTTTTGTCAGAAAACCACATTTTTTACACAGTTTTGGCATTTTACTGGGACATAGCCTATTTTTGCTACTTTTTGTGCTTTCAACCTCCTTCCAGTTAGTGGTAGACATGGGTGTGAAAACAATAATGGATCCCGGAAAGCTATACATTTCTGAAAAGTAGACAAAATTCTGAATTCAGCAAGGGGTCATTTGTGTAGATCCTTCAAGGTTTTTTTTTATAGAGACTAACAGTAGAAAATAAGAAAAATTGAAAATGAGTTGAAAAAAACAGCCATTTGTGCCAACGTTTTAACCTGTAACTTCTTCTAAGTATTTCAGATGTTTGAAAGCAATATACCGTTACATCTGCTGGACCCTTCTGGTTGTGGGCATATATAGGACTTGAAGGTTCACCAAGAACCCGAGGAACCCAGAGCCAATAACTGAGCAGTGTCTTGCAATGGTTTTTCATTGAGTACCGGGTATATAGCAATTCAGTTGGTAAAATATAAAGAGTGAAAAATAGGTATCAAAGACACCTATGTATTTCCGAAATGGGAGTTTAGAAACAGTAGCTATTTGCACATCTCTGAAATTATGGGTACCCATACTAGCATGTGAATTATAGGACATTTTTCAAAGTGACTTCTTTTTTACACATTGTCTTACATTTGGAAGGCAGAAATGCATCGAAAGTCAATAGGTAATAACAGTTGCCCTACAATTCTGTGTTCCCCTAAGTCTCCCAATAAAAATGGTACCTTACTTGTGTGGGTAGGTCTAGTGCCCGTGACAGGAAACGGCCCAAAACTCAACATGGACACTCCACATTTTTACAGTGAAAACAAACCCTTTTTTTGCAAAGTGCCTAGCTGTGGATTTTGAACCCTAACTCTGCCGGCACCCAGGGAAACATAGCAAACCTATACATTTATGAAAACTAGACACCCAAGGAAATCCAGGATGGGGTGACTTGTGTGGCTCTCATCAGGCTGTTACCCAGAATCCCTTGCAAACCTCAAACTTTGTCAAAAAAACACATTTTCCTCACATTCTTGTGATGGAAAGTTCTGGAATCTGCGTGGATCCACACAATCCACCCAGCCCGCATTCCCCAAAGTCTTCCAATAAAAATGGTACCTCACTCGTGTGGGTGGGTTAAGTACCTGCGACAGGCAAGGGCCCAAAACGTATTGTGGAAACATCAAAATTACCTGAAACAAAACGACCTGGTTTTGCAAGGGGGTGCACCTGGGTTTTTTGCCCCGGGCTCAGCGGCCATCTAGGGAAACCTACCAAAACCACACATTTCTGAAAACTAGACACCCTGAGGAGTCCAGGGAGGTATGGCTTGCATGTCCCGGGGTGCCCACCCCCCGGGACATTGCAGTTTGCTGTAGCATAGCAAACAGTGTGCTCCACTTTGAGGAAGCGAGAGCATTTTGCTCAAAGCGGAGCACTTTGCTTTTACACACAGGGGGCTGCATGTCAGCAGCTCCCTGTGTGTAAAAGCAATGCCGGCTCCTGCAGGAGACGGGGAGCCGGCAGGGACCGCGGGGTCCTTCAGGCTACCCCTGCGGTCCCCAACAAAGTGGCCTGGGCCCGGGGTCCCCGGGACTGAAAATGGCCCGGGAGGTGGGCTGCACGGCCCCCTCCCTCTAAAGAAAAAAAAAGAAAAGGCCTGACCCTGGGGGATGGAGTCCCTGGGGCCTAAATAGGCCTCGGGAGGGGGGCTGCGCGGCCCACTCCCCTTTTTAAAAAAAACAATAATAAAAATGGCCCAGGTGGTGGGGGCTGCTCGTCCCCTTTGAATTATTGGAAAAAAAATAAAGGCTGGGCCCCGGGGGATGTTAAATTGAAAAAGGGTCCAGGTAAGGGGGGGCACGCGGCCCCTTTTCCTAAAAAAAAAAAAACTAAAGCAGGCAACTCGCCGGAGGCCTTGCCCCCTTTCTCCACTACTCTGCCAATGCGCCACCAGCCATGCTCCTGATTTGGGGATGAAATCCTCTTCACTGCTGAGGGTCCTTATGGGCCAACAAGACCTCCTGTTACCTCCAGTAAGTTCCACACAGTGAGATTGCTGAGAGGTGGTGGGAGGCAACACCCCCTTTCCCCACCACTCTGCAAACGCACCACTTAGTGCACTGCTGGTAGAGACATGAGGTCCCCTTGCCTCCTGAGGGCCTCAGGACTAAACTGGACCACCAGTCTGCAAACGCAACTACTAGTTAAAAAACCATAGAAATTCATTGAATTAAACAAAGATTACAGGGACTTTATAGTTAGGAAATGGAATTTAAAAAAAACTTTGAAATTATATATATATATATATATATATATATATATATATATATATATGTATATGTATATGTTCTCCAACTTGCCCTGAATTGAGGACGCACTCTACAAGCAAATGATTCATCCGAATCCTTTATTTTCAGAAAAACCAGCATTAGCAATCCAATCTCTTTCTTTGCCTGACGCGTTTTGGAGCACTCAGCTCCTTACTCATAGGGTATATATATATAGTCAGTAGGTAGTTATAGTAAGTTAGGACCTAGTTTCCATAGGAAAAGCATTTTTTGACTTGCCTATAACTTTGGCGCAGTTTGAAGGATCTTCACGAAATTTTCCCAAAAAAGTGCCGTACTCTGTCTAGTTGTGCATGGAAAGTTTTGGGGTGATCCGTCAAGCAGGGACTGAGAAAAAGGGGGCAGGTCAACAAAAGTGCATTTCCCATGTTAATTCCCATTGAGATTTCAGACACAACTACAGCCAGAAACGCTGGATGGAATTACACCAACTGTGGCAGAAAGGTAGGTCTTGGTTCGGAAAGCAACCTTTTTGTTATTTGGTGTAAATCCGTTCAGTAGTTTTAGAGTAATATTAGAGAAACCCCCAATTTGTACATCTAGAGGCGCGAACACTTCGTGAATCCTACCGATCGAGTGCAGAGATCTGATTGACTGCCAACACTTCAACCAGGAACTGTTGGCAGCCATTTTGAGCAGAGATCCAAAAAAAGCTGTAAAAATAAAGAAAAGGGGGTAGGGTAGGAATACTCTGACCCCCTAGCCCTGGTGTCCCCAGGAGCCTCGCCAGGGCAAAAAAGCATTATTTAAAAAAAAAAATTGCAGCCAAATTGCAAGGATTTGCGAATTCACAGCAAAATAAAAATAAAAAAACACGCGCTGTCTCCCGCGCTTGTTTCTATTTCAGCCCCCGGGAGGGCCAGGTCCTGGAGGCCAGCGTGAATTAAGCAAAAGGGGAGGGTGGCGCATGCGCCCCCCCCCAGGGCAGTTTAAGCCCAGGGACCACCACCTACCTGGGGTTTATATTAAGATTTAATGGGAGGGGGCAGCGGGCCCCACTCCTTTGACCATTAAAGGCCCTGGGGACCACCACCTCCCCGGGGCATGTTAGTATGAAAGGAGGTGTGCCCCGCGGACCCCCCTTTGATGTTTAAAATTGCCCTGGGGACCGCCACCTCCATGGGACACAAAACTTGAAATAAGGGGGAGGGGGCCATGCAGCCCTCTTCGAGGGACATATTTTGCACCGGGGACCACCACCTCCATGGGCATGTGTTAAGTAAACGTGGGAGAGGGCCGCAGGCCCCCTCCCAGGCTGTTTTCGGCCACAGGGACCACCACTTTCCCGGGGCTGGCCTTATGCAAAGTAAAGGAGGGGAGCCGCGCGGCCCGGTGCTAGAGCCAATACTGGCCCTGGGGAACACCACCCCCCAGTGCCGGCTCTCTATCTCCCGAGGTACACACCCTTGAGTGATAGCAGTTTGCTTTCACTTGGCGGGAGCTCTGACAGCTCCCGGCAAGTGAGAGCAAACAATAACTCTACTCCCAGCGGGCGAGAGCAGGAAAACTGCTCTTGCTCGCTGGGAGCAGACTTTTCATCTGTGTTCAAAACAGATAAAAAGCTTTTTTGCTGCTGCCTTCCTGCAGGAGCAATGCCAGGGACCATGGGGGCATTGGGGCTCCCCTGCGGTCCCTCTCAGAGCGCGATCTGTGGTGACTGTGACGAGTGGGTTGTTTCTTTGGTCTCTCCTGATGAGAGCAAAGTTCATACCAGTTTTCAAGTGTGCAAAATTACCTGGAGGCATTGCCCATTTGGCCCCGCCCTGTCCACCTTAGTAGTATGCAATGGTCTTCTCGCCTTATACCAAGATGATGGACAGCTTACCAAAAGGCCCCCGCTCGAGTGGGTAGACATTTTGTACAAAACTGTGGACTCTTGTTGGATAAACGGGCAGGTGAGGTTCCGTTCTAGCCCTGATGCTCATTTCACAGAAATTAAAGCTCAACAGGAAGCATTTACAAATATAAACATAGCAGGTGCCCAAGTTGAAGCTCTACTTCTGTAAAGGACAAATGATCCTAACTTCCTGGGCTTGGCAAAGGCAAAGCAAGTGTGTTTTCTCTGCAAATCCGCAAGCATGGGGCTGGCAGAGGGGCTAGTCAGGGGGAAGCTGTCCTCAGCCACTTCTGCCTTGCACGAGTTTTGTGGTTGCATCCTTGAGTTTGCGGTCTGCTAGTTTCACAAGACTTGTAATAGAATTGCATCTTTAGCCCGTGAGGTGAAACCCTAAGATGCTTCTGTATGAAACATATTTAAAAGGAGCCCTTCCCCTCAGCAGCAAACGGAAATCTACTTCTGGGGATATTCCACCAGGACACATGCCTCCTGCTCCCCAGCCATTAACAAACTCTCAACATAGAGTTTTAAACTTTTTCAGAAGAGACATTCATTTCAGTAAAACCGATCTAACAGTGAATTACAGTTCTCCTTAATCCTAAAGCAGATGCCAAACTGCGTGTTTGCATCTAGAGTTCAGGAAGTTATTTGTGTTTTATTTCTTTGTTGATATTTCAAGTCAAGAGGGTGATGCAATCGGTGCCCCTGACCACACACATTCTGCAAAATAAAATCACTCTGGCGAAGGATATAGCCAATGTCTAACCCACATGGTGATTTTGGCATAACAGAGTCAAGGAAGCTTAGCTCAAGCTCGGACAATGTAGTCAAACCATGACAATAGACCTTTCAAAGTGTTTATTCTTCTCGTAGACACGTTTGTCAGTGGAGTATCGTTAGTCAAGTAATGAAAAACCCTTCTAAAATAGACTAAAAACTAAAAAGCCCACTGCCAACCGCAAACCCCACACAGTATAGCATGCAAGGTGTGTGAATAAGCGCTATATAAATAAATATATATATATATATATATATATATATATATATACACATCAACAACCTCCTTTCCTTAAAAAAGGGTCCTTGCACTCTAGGGAGGATTTGAGCAAAAACTTTATTTAAAAACTGTTAGTCCCAGAAACGCGTTTCGGCATGAAAATGCCTTTGTCAATCTGGTAAAACATTGTGCTGCCTCTTGGTGAAAATATGCAAATTAGTTCCCCATCCTCGTTAGCATGGAGTGAATACTCATCTCAAACTGAAGGGCAGGCTGGCGTCATGGTGGACGAGAAATATCCCAGAGTGCACTGGTGAGTTTTCAAATGTCAATTGCTGTGCACATTCAAGCAATCACTATGCAGAGTTCTTGTTCATTTAAAACAGTTTAAAGGTTTCAATTTCCTCCATTGTGGGTTGCTGCTCTCCCTCTTCTCCACTGCTTTTAGCAATACCCTGCTCCGTAGTCCTGAAGGATTAAGGCAAGCTGGGACGGGCAGAAATTTAGGATGACAGCGTTGTCTCGCTAGCGAGTTTGTGATCCTCTCGCTGCGACGGCCGGCATCTCCTGCTTCGTTTCTCCAACTTGCCAGGTGACAGTACGGGGGCTGAACGGATGCTGCAAAATCGCTCCTCCTTTAAGGCGGTCTGCCGTTCAGCGCCTTATCACAGGTGGTACAAGGCATGACGCTACCGCTACGCGTCAATTATACACCAACAACCTCCTTTCCTTAAAAAAGGGTCCTTGCACTCTAGGGAGGGTTTGAGCAAAAACTTTATTTAAAAACTGTTAGTCCCAGAAACGCGTTTCGGCATGAAAATGCCTTTGTCAATCTGTTTAAAGGTTTCAATTTCCTCCATTGCGGGTGGCTGCTCTCCCTCTTCTCCACTGCTTTTAGCAATGCCCTGCTCCGTAGTCCTGAAGGATTAAGGACATATATATATATTACCTACTGGCGGTTGCCAGTAGGTAGTTATAGTTAGGACCTTGTTTCTATTCAAAAAGCGTCTTTCTTTTGCCAATTTCTTTGGCGCCTTTTGACGAATCTTCTAGAAATTTTCAAAACTAATGGTTCACTCAGGTCAGCTCCTGTCTTGAAAGTTTCGGGGTGATTCGTCAAGCGGGGGCCTAGAAAAACGGGGGGTCCCAAAACGCGTTTTCTCCCTGTTAATTTCCATAGGAACTTTAGACACGGCTACAGCCCCAACTGCTGAACGGAATTACACCAAATTAGGCAAAAAGGTAGCTCTTGGTTCAGAAGCCGACTTTTATTTTAAATGGTGTAAATCCATTCAGTAGTTCCTGAGAAATTCAAAAAATAAAAATATTGATATCTGAGAGCCGAGGAGGGTTCGCGAACCCTCCCGAGCAGGAGCTTCATTTTGATTGGCAGTCAACACTCTAAACCAGGAAGTGTTGGCAGCCATCTTGTGACTCGGTAAAACTGAGTCACAAGAACAAAGGAGAAAAAAAGGATAAAAAACAAGAAAAGGGGGCAGGATAGAAACACACTGACCCCCTAGTCCTGCGGAACCCTCAGGGCCAAAAAAAGCATTTTTGTAAAAACTATTTTCGGCCGAATTTGCGCTGGGTGCGCAAATCCGCCCGAAATTATTTTTTTAAAAACTACAGCGCTTCGTTTCTTTAAGCCCTTGGGTGGGCCAGGTCCCGGGGGCAATGTTTTATTAGGGTGCGGGGGCACACGGCCCCCCCACAGCCCCGGGAACGGCCACCTCCCCGGGGCTTGAAAGAAAAAGCGTGGGGGGCTCCTGCCCCACCACGCTGCCCCGGGGACCGCCACCTCCCCGGGGCATTTCTCATTATGGGTGGGGGGCCTTGCAGGACCGCCACCTCTCCGGGGCTTAAATTTAAATTATAAAGTGTGGGGGGGCTCCTGCCCCTCCCCACACTGCCCCGGGGACCACCACCTCCCCGGGGCATTGAACATAAAGTGCGGGGGCCACGCAGCCCCGGAGACCACCACCTCCCCGGGGCATTGAGTATGTAAATACCGGGGTCCGTAGCGGCCCCCCCGGCCCCGGGGACCACCACCTCCCCAAGGCTTCAAACTTGCTGGGAGGGGGGCCGCGTGGTCCCCCTCCTGGTGCCCACCTTGGCCCTGGGGACCACCACCCCCCCAGGGCCGTCTCCGGCAATGTCCCGGGGTGCCTACCCCCGGGACATTGCAGTTGCTATGGCAGGGCGGGAGCACGGCTCCCGCCCTGCCATAGCAAACACTGCTTTGCTTCATGGAAGCGAGAGGAGGAAACCTGCTCTCGCTTTCATGAAGCAAAGCAGATTGCTTTTGGACAAGGGGGGCTGCATGTCAGCAGCTCCCCTTGTCCAAAAGCAATGCCGGATCCCGCAGGAGGCGGGGAGCCGGTTGGGACCGCGGGGGCATTGGGGCTCCCCCCGCGGTCCCCAACGTGAGGCCAGGCCACGGGGGATGGGGTCCCCGGGGACAAAAGTGGCCCAGGGAAGGGGGGCCATGTGGCCCCCCTCCCTTTATTAAAAAAAAAATGAATGGCCAGGCCCTGGGGGATGGGATCCCCGGGGCCAAAATCGGCTTGGGGAGGGGGTCAGTGCGGCCCCCCCTCCTTAAAAAAAAAAAAAAACATTGTTAAAAAAATGGTCAAGCCCCGGGGGATGGGGTCCCCGGGGCGAAATCGGCCTGGGGAGGGGGCCGCACGTCCCCCTTCCTTTTAAATAAAAAGGAAAAAAAATGGCTCAGGCCCCGGGGGATGGGGTCCCCGGGGCCCAAAAGGGTCAAGGGAAGGGGGGCCACACAGCCCCCTTCCTAAAATTTAAAAAAAGAAAGAAACCGGCAACTAGCCGGAGGCCCCGCCCTCTCTTTGCACCACTCTGCAAACGCGCCTCCTGGCGCGGTCTGGGTTGGGGGATTAAGTCCCCTTCCATCCTAAGGGTCCTTAGGGGCCAACTAGCCCACCAGGTACCTCCAGTAAGCCCCACACAGTAGGATTGCCGAGAGGTGGTCAGAGACAGGGACAGGTTGTAGGCACACTCTCTCTCTTTTTCCCCTTCTAGGTGGACCAGGCACTTCGACAACCATCAACAACACATGTTTAGAATAGGGAAAGTTTGTAGGTACATGCTTTGCAGCTTGACTTGAGCTAATGCCCTCACTGAGGTGCGTTTGCTGCCAGCAGAGCCACAGCACCACTTTGTACAGTTGGTTCAAGGCAACCTCGCTCCTGTTTTGTGTCTCCTGTCTCTGCCAAGAATGTTATTTTTTTAACATATCTTTATTGGTATTTTACAATATACATTCCATCATATATTCATAGCACTTCACAAGGATGTAATCAATCACCTTAACTGTTATCTCCAGTTTGAGATATGACCCCACATGCATCCCCGGCTGGTGGTACCACAGGGTTTCAACATGTGTCCATGGGTTACTGATTCTGCCTGTCTGACGTATTTATCCAGATACCTTAACGTCAGTCATTTATTCTCCCCGTGCGTAAAATACCTCTAAGGGAGTTTCCAGGATACCAGGAAACTGCATAAGATGTTTTGCCATTTTGCAGTGCTCCACATGTGTCTAAGATAGGAACTATTGCAGTGGCCATTCAACAAAACAATAAAACAAAAGGTAAACTTATAACAACAAACAATCCTATCAGTGGTAATTCTGGACCGTATAGTAGGTTCCCAGCTGTTTGCTGTATAAATCGCTTCCAACACTCCAGGACCACAGACAACAGAATTCCCGGCCACGGGAGGTCAGCCTTTCAAGCCAGAAGCTTCTCTAGTAATGCTTCTTGAGCAGTAAATCTACTTGTCAGGCCCATTTCCTCCCAGCAGGAACCAGCGGGCCACTGTGCCACCCACTGTAGTTGGGCGGCCAAATAATACATTTCGAAGTCAGGGGCTCCCAAGCCCCCGTCAATGGGAGAGCATTGAACAGTCTCCATTGGCAACCTGTGTCGACCACCATCCCACACCGGCTCTCAAGAAATGCTGCCAGGCCATGCTGGTCTAACGAGTCTGGTCATCCATATAAGGATTCATAGTATACTTGGAATGCCATATTAATCTCACAAGGGGCACAGACTGGTGTATTGTCATCCAAACTGATATGGGTGAGGGGCGTCCCTCGTGACTCAGGTCTAATGAGCCATGCCAACAACTACCAGGTCTACCCTCTTCATCATGTGCCCACGCTATGTATTCTTTATAGGCGTGGCACCGTAGGCGCTCCATTGTTTCGTTAGAGTTCCCTAGCCTCCTTGAGTCGGGTTTGTACATGTTTATCTGGCCAAATAACATTGTCCAGTTTATGCAAACCGGCGTCAAAGCACAGTAGGTCCACTTGTTATTATTGCGCTGGTTAGGCCCCTCCGCGTCTTCTGCGCGCTGTTCCAGGACGCACATTTTTTCTGAGAGATCCTCTACACTAGGGTTCAGTGCCTTCTGTTCAAGCTGTAACTCACTCAGAGAATTTTCAACCGTGTCCATCCGATCTTCTAGTTTGCGGTGTTCTGCCCGGATCAATCCCAACCCCATCGACACAGCACTGATCTCCTGCTGGAGTGTTAGCTTGGTATCCAGGATGGCAGCCAGCACCTTGTCAAAGTGAAGTTGCATAGGAGGCTCCAGTGTATCATGGATGTCCGTAACCAGCACTGCGGGGGGGGGACTCCTCAGAACTGGGCTGCATTGATGGCTGTTTTGACCTTATCTTACCCATAGTAACTCTGTCGCAAGTTTTTGTAGTTATAGAAGTAGGTTCAGGGTCGGCAGTAGTGTTCTCCACTAGGCAAGGAGAGTTCTATTTCCTTCTAGGGAAGGGGCACTGAGTTGGGCCAGCAAGGGAGCAGATCTCCGCCAACTCTGTGGTACAGCTTTGTAAAATAAAGGGGAGTAAGGGGGAGGGCACCGGACCCAAATAATCAGACCCTTGTCTATGCACCACAGTATAGTAGAGTGCCTCTGACTCGTTTTTACACCAGGGGGCAGTTAAAGTCATCGGTCCACTGGAAGAAATTCCCATCTCCGTGGGCACCTGTGACTGCAATGCTCTGTTTCTGTTTAGCAGGCAGATCAGGACATCCCTCCATCGATCTCGAGCACCTTCTGCAGTCAAAGTTCCTCACTGCACAACAGTGGGTAGTCTGATTGAGCACAGCAGTAAGAGAATAGCCACCTCCAGCAGAAGTCTTCAGTTACATTCAAACACACAGGCCCGTCCCTGTAGACCCTCAGTGTTGTCCTATGGCAGCATTGCCCAGAGGGTCACCTCCCACAAGCAACAGGTCCCAGTTGTGCACCGTCCATCCATCAGGGCTGCCACATGCCCCTCCTTCGGTCTCCCGGTCTAGGCCTGCCCCTCTCAGATACCTCTCCATATATGATGTAGGGCAGTGGTGCAAATTCTAAGGGATATCTCACCTCGGTGGGCTCCAGGCAGGCCTCAGTATCAGGTCACCAGGTTTCCCCTAGGAGGTACCGCCACACAGTTCCACCTTTTATCACTGTGAGGATGACCTCTGTCACTTTCCCTATTTCATCTTTTGTACACAAACATGTCTGCTTCTAACTGCATATTCTGGCACTCCAAGGAGTAGAATGGGCTTTATAAAAGTCATAGACACATGTATAAGATTTCAATATGGTGTGCAGTCAGACGTTCTGCGTGTTTTAATTTGCAGGAATGGAATGGCAGGCTACCTGTTGTCACAATTGCATAGCCAGTAGTCTTCACACCATTTCACTTCTTTTGTAATGCAGAAAGCTTGCATATATGGTGGTCAGGGAGACCTGTAAGGTACTGACAAGGAGATAGGTTTCATTCATTAGTGATATTCCAAGGTCAGTGTTTTATGAATCCTGATCATCAAGATGCTGCACCCCTTTCATCATATTATGTAGATTTTGACTACAATCATGACTTGTCTCTGGACAGAAGAGGCCTTTGCTGCTTTTTCTATTTGTTCCCAGTGGACCATTGCCTTGTTACTTCTCCCAGCTACTTCAGCTCATCTACTGATCGATCAGAGCGTGATCTGTCATGCTAGGTTGGGGGCTGGTCGAGAATTTCTATCAGAAGTGTCCATGTCTGTATCAAACAGTGAGGCCAAAAAACTTTCCAGCAGGCCTAGGTCGTCATAATATATTGTCTTGTTGACATGACTGATTAACATTGATTTAGAGTTTTGCAAGCCATATTAGATGTCCATCGTCTAGAGACAGGGCCGTTGCTTCAGGATTCTTTTGTGTCTATGCACAGTTTCCTGTGGGAATTCTCTGAAGGTGAATATTATGTGCTCTGTGTAGATGAAGGGCCTCCATTTCCTCAATTCTGTGAAGATCAGATGCACATATTGGTGTTGGAGGAAACAAGCAACTATCTAAACGTAGTCCTACCATACTTGTCATGTGTCTTGAGTGGATCCTGTGAGCCTGTTGGAACTCTAGAGGAGGATCAAACGTAAAGTTTGTGAGACTTTGTATGAAATGGGTACGGAAGGCTAACATGTCATTACCTTCCTGGTTCACGGGCACTTCAGGAAAGCATAGGTTGTCTCTGTGATGTCTGTCTTTGAGCTCCACAATCTATTTTAGCATATAAATGGCTATGATGATTTAGTAAGAGCACTCACATCCTCAATTTCATCATGCATCACAAAGAGGAGATGGACTCTGTTTTGTAAACTCTTGATGCCATATGGACAAAAAGTAGGTTGAGCTAAATCCAGCTCTATCTGCACCATTTATCTCCAGGACATCCATGTTGCAGCATGGGCCTCTCAGGCTCCCTATAGAGCTGCAGCCTCCCATTTTTCCATTTTGCTAGGCAAAGGTACAATTGGGACTGAAGCGGGGTCAGACTTCATTGTCTGCTGCCTACGCACTCAAAGTGGTGGACCCATCTACACATTTTCTCCCGTGTGAAACCCTGTTTCTCTGGCCATGCTGTGAAAAAGAGGACTTATCCTCGTGCCCTACTTTATGCAGCTGAAAGTGCATTGCTTACTAAGAACCAAGTTCTGACTTCTTTTGTGTTCGCCTTTTCAGTATTGTAAGGGGGTCTTACGGTGCAGGCCTTCCGTGGTTGCGTTCAGGCTATGCCATGAGGCTACACCAGACTCCATCCAGAGATGCCTCTGACTCTATGTACACATTTACAGCCAAAGTAAACTCTTGCAGGACTGCCATTTCACAATTTTACTAGGCAAAAGGACAGGTGAGATTGGAGCAGGGTTAAGACTCCAGTGTTGTACACCTGTGCAACCATTTATACATTTATTTTTTCCTTTCATTAAATGTGTTTCCGTAGAAGAGCTGGAATCAGTATCATAATCACAGATACCATGCCCCAAAACAGATTATTTACCCATGTGCTTGGTTTCTTTCTGCTGAAAATAGATCTCATTTGGCGGAGTTTGACTTCATTTGTAACTTGAGACCCATTCAAGTAAAAGCTACTCAAAAACTATTTACACATACTATCCTAAAGGTTTGTACTATAAAGAGTAAACAAAAAAAGAATAAACATTTTTTTTACTTTTTTACATCTTTATATTTTTTTGCTTTTTATTTTTTCTATATTTTTTTACAACTGTTACTTACTCAACCTACAACTACTTCAAATAAACTGCAAACACTGAAATATTTAAATTAGTAATATAAAAACGATAATGTAAAATATTATGATAGTTATTAAGAAAAATATAAGGCAACAAAAAACTAGTTTTCTTCCTCCTGAACACTAGGAGAGGGATGACAGTGAGTTAACTGGGGATAACATTGCTCATGAACACCAAGTTTACATGCAGGACACCAGTGGCGGGACCTTTTTCTCCCCCCAGACTGACTCCTGTCAGAGCACACAGCACAGTCTCTCTCTTTTCGCCCAGGCAACAGCGCAAAGCCGTGCTCCTCACTGCAAAGAGAAAGTAGTGGTGTTGTAGATATTTGTTCTTGAGAGACACCATCCTGCCGTAGACAAAGTGCCTCTACAAGACTCACTATAAAACTGTGGCGACTCTGGACATTGCACGGATCAGTATTCAATTTATACAATTCGTAAGCATTCATGATCGAAACATCAATCAGAGTACGCCAAACCTTGGACCAGTATCTATGTGTTGATCTCTCTGCTGCGAATTCGTATATTTTGCGGTCGCTTACATCAACCCCCGCCCATTCCTTTATTGTAGTCTAGAATGACTTGAGGTTTGATGATTGACTTCCCAAACCTTGTCTGTACAGTCACATCACCTGCTAGGCTAGAGGTGGACAGCAGTAGAACAGGCTTGTGTTAAATTTTCTTTTCTCTAAAGGCGCATGCCAATATCCCTTTCTTTCTCATATACTTAGACATTCCTGCTTGCAATTTGGCCCTTGCAATCTCTGGAGGCAGCCCTTTAGAGTTTGCCCGCACTGTGCCTGTTAATAGAGTTTTGTTCTCAAGTAGCTCCTCCGCTAGACTGACACTTGTGTAATAGTTGTCAGTCATTAGATGATACCCTTTATCTAGTAAATCACACGAGCGGAGAAGACTCATCACCTTGTTGAACACAAACCCTTTTCTGTTCCTATTGTTTTATCCTTCCCAGAATATAAATCTACATGAAGGACATAACTCTTACTGCTGTCACATACCTCAAATTTCTTAATGCCAAACCTACCATGGATGTAAGCCACCCTATTTTTCATGCCAATCATTGATTCGTCAATATAAATCACCTGATGTGGCACATAGTACCGCTTGAAAGCATGGTTTAGTGAATCAAGTACTGGCCTAATCTTATGCCGCGGGTCATAACCTTCAACTCCCCTCACCTTTGCAGTGGCATTGTCATTTATGTGAAGCATTCTTGTGACAATAAGATATTGCCACAATGGCATGACCTGCCCAAAGAAAGGTGTGGCCTGAGAAGGGTGTGACAAATCCCAGTAATGTTTCACGTTACGTTTCTTTATGAGGCCCATGTTAATAGATAAACCAATCCATTTTTTCAAGAGGCCTACAGTCAAGCCCCTATTCATCCATTGGCATAGCCGTGAATGGGGATGCTCACTGATCCAATTGCCATTTTGTCCAGCAAATCTCTTGCATGTTTGTTTGTTTCCCGAACTATGTGTACAAGCAGTTCCATAGTTAAAAACAATTGCAAATATGCAACTGGGGGGGAAATTTTGTGGTGGAACTTTCCGGACTCCTGGATTCCTTACAGTAAACTCGATACCATAATTGTTGTTATCATTGCCTGGTGCAATTTCATCCCAAACAGTCTCATATATATCTTCTTGAGCTAATTCTTCTTCTCCACTCTCACCAAAGTCATCATCACCTACACTCTCTTCCCCACTGCTGGACTCCTGCCCCTCCCCAGAATCCACCTTAATGTCACTGTCACCCTCTGAATTAATATCTGGAGCTTCATCCAAAAATTTGAACAAAGATTCCTCTGTGTCAATCTTAAATCGTTTGGTGTTCATGTTCTTATTTGAAAAAAAGAACAGGTGAAAAATGTAGCACCCTCCCTCACAAGCCTTAGTTGTGTAACTTCTGTGAGGTAAAAATCATTAACCAACACTTCCTACACCCAAAAAATTGGCGAGGACTATGGTTAATGTACAAAAAAAACCACACAGATAAACAATCCAAACCCTCCTTCACACTGCCCAATTTTTCACTAATAATAATAAAAAAATGAATCCCAACACACCCTTATATTCACAAAATAATAATGTGTAGCATTGAAAAAACAAAAAAATTATAGATTAGTAATTCTCTCACAAGCTCCTAAAAACCCAACCTCTCTCCAACACACCCAAATCACTGTCAGAGAAATTTCTGTCAGAGAGAGGGCTAATGTATCTTTTTGGCTGCTCATGGCAGGAGTATGCTGACAGAGAAGAAGGACAAGCAGACACTGTGCACCTTTCAGTAGAAAGAGTCAGCCATTTTGTAATAACTGTTTGAGGTAATTTAGAAAAGCATCGCAGTCATATATATTTTTTACAAACTGAGTTAGTTAGTTTTGAATAGATGATAATACTTTTAATACTGGTGACTGAATTCGATAGCAATGTTAACCTCTACTGTAACTCGGATGATGGCCTCATTTCCATTTCCTGATAGTTCATCGCCTCAAATCTCTCCATTGTATCCAGCTTTGCCCTTGCTGACAAGCACTTGAACATGATTAAAAAGGGCTATAACTACATGTGACACTGCCATTCTCCTATGGCATACCTTATTTTATGCTATCTTGTTCCTTTCTTGTTTTTAATTGGCCATAGACTAACCATGGTCTGCAGCTTTACACTTGCATTCAAGCAGCAGAGCATGATTGAACAAGACTCTGTGCACATTGGTGTTTGACTGTAGGAATAGGTAAATGGCGCAATGAAAAGGTGTCATCCTCAATCACACTTTGTGTCCTTTTTGTGGGTTGGGAAAGTCCTAGAAAAAAATAAAGATGGCTTTAAGTTCTGTGTTTAACTTTTCACATTTGAAGGTGCTTCACAGACAGAGGTCAAATATCTGGCTATGTCTTCTGACAAATTGCTGCAGCATTGGTGTTTACTTTTCTTTCTCTGACTGCAAAGTGAGAGGAGTTTTTAAAGTGAATTATGTGAAAAAGTGTAGGAAGCTGGCTCTGTATATGATATTGCCACTAGGTGGTAATACCGTGCACAGAGTCCAGGGGTTCCCCAAAAGTGTACACGACTCAATGTAAAACCCAAAATGCTCTATTAGTGGTAGTGTGGGTGAGGAGCCTTAGGCCTAACAGTGGAGTGTTGGACATTTATTGCTCAACCTTGATCAATAATAGACACGAGTCAAAAAGGAGATCCACACCAATTTAGAAACATATACTTTGTTTGTATTTTATTTTAAGACTTAGATCTTCACAATCAGATTTTTTAAATAAAAATACTTTTCACTTTCAAAAGTCGACACTTAGAATATTTTCACAACATTTCAGTGTTATCCTATGGGGAAAACAATATTGCAGTTAAACAGGTAAGTACCACACTTACAGTTCCAGTCTTCGGGGCCAAAAGTCAGCAAAGGCAAAGGGTCAGGTGAGTACCAAAACTGCACCACCAGCGGCACAGGGGCAGCTGGGCGCAGAGGTCAAAGTCGGAGTTCGGCCCAATGCGTTTCAATGGAGACTGGGGGTGCCTGGAGCTACACTGCTTACAGGTAAGTAGATCGGTTGCAGGAGCCTAACTTTGGGGGTTAGCACGAGGGGGACAAAGCAGCACCAAACATACACCCCTAGCAACACAGGGGGGTGGGTGCACGGTACCACTTCAGCGTTGTGCGCCTAATGCTTCTCAATGGAGTTTTTTCTTTTGGCAAACCGGCGGCAGGCATCGTTCCGGAGGTTGCAGGAGGGTGACCAATGACAGCAGAGGTAAGTAGAGGTGTAAGGGGTCGTAGAGGCAGGAAAGATCCAACCGTAATGGTTTAATGACCTTGAAAGACTTAGAATAGTGAAATTAGAGGTGAAAGGTCAACAGACATGATCCCCCAACACCAATTAAACCAATGAAAATGCAAGTATCTTTCAAGACTATTACAATGCAACACTAGTAACAAATGATCCAAGGGTAGTGCAATAACGACCTTGAAACACCTAAACAAGTATAATTAGAGGTCAAAGGTCAAAAAGCATTACCTCCTCCAACACAGTAACTAAATAGGAATTAAGTACTTGTCATGACAATTCCAATAATGACTCACTTGTAACAAATGATCTAACAGTATTGGATTAATGACCATGAAACACTTAGAACAGTGAAAATAGAGGTCAAAGGTCAAACCACATGACCCCTCCCATACCAATTTAACCAAGAAAAATGTAAGTCCTTATGACAATTCAAACACTGCAATACTTGTAAAAAATGATCTAGCAATAATGGAATAAACACCTTGAAACACTTACAATAAGTGCAAATAGAGGTCAAAGGTCAAATATTATGACCTCTCCAACAATTTAAACAAAGATCTTTTTTTTACTTTTCTTGACAAGTCCGATAATACCACACTTGCTGAATTTGATCCAAGGGTAACAGAATAAAAACTAAAAACGTTTACAAAATATGTGTATTTAGGGGTCAAAGGTCATGGTTTTTTAACCTCATAAAAAATTTGACTAGTTGACCTTTGAGATCAGACAATGACTTTTCCAATGATACCTCACTTTGCATAAACAATTTCACTGTTACAAAGATACATTCTTTGCACACTTCCAGGAGCTACCATTTGGGGTCAAAGGTCAAGGACTGTGACCTTCAAGAGACTATGCATGAAATCATATGCCACCTATTTACAAAATATGCATCACTGCTTTGCATAAAAGTCAGAAAATACATTTTGAGATGTTGAACACATCTCCAATAACACGATTGAGACCATTATATGAAAAACAAGAACAGGCGAAACAGCATGTCGGCCATTTTGTAGTACGTAAAGTGCTGTCCAAAGCAGCAAAAATATGAATTTTCACATCTTTACTAACAGGCGTCTCTGAAACATCCATTTTACTACTGTGAACCAATTCTGCTAGGCTTATAACTTTAGATTCTGCACAACATTAGGAGCACGTGAAAAATGTATGTGCCTTATATCTATGTAATAGTATGATAGATAGCCATAAAACACAAAAAACTAAAAGAAAATCAAAACCTGCCTTTTTACCTGGTGAGCTAACAGAATAATAAATATTTCTGTGTATCTGCATTTGGAAAACACTATTTTTTTTATTACCCTACCAACGCGGTCACTTAAACTTATCATTTTCACTGTCACGTGTCGGCCATCTTGAATTGTGTCATGTGACTTCAGGCTGTTTTATAAATGTATGTTTTATATATAAATTGATAGTACAAGAAGTACTGAAACCAAAAATATATAGTTTACCAACATTATAATCGTAATTACACAAACTACAGCATGTTAAAGCAAAACACTCCAAAAGGTCATGAAATGGCTTGGCACTGAAGGATTTTCAATGGGGGCTAATAGGGTTAAACGCCGCAGGTGTGAAAGGCTAAACAAATATTTCAAGAATTGACACTTGAAATCATATTGACATGTTGCACGAATAAATAAAAAGATATATATATTTTTTTTATTAAACTTGAAAATATTTTCCTAACAAAGTTTCACAACATTATAATGTTAATATCGAAACATGGAAAACCTAACCAATGGGTGCTCTAAAGGACAGACTGTAGAAGTAACAAAGCGAACAACAAGCGAGATAGTTTGCGGATGTCTTAACACCTAGGCTCTCTTCTATTTGTGACACCCTCGCCTGTCATCTCTTAGAATTAATTATGTATATTTTGGAAAATTGAGCAATCTGCTGTGGAATTAGGGGACACCATCTGATCAGGGACATCAAACGCTGTGTACGCACTGTTTAACCGAGCTGTTCTTTAAGCGTTTACATATGGGGAGGCCAGATTTACAATTTCTCAATCGGTTAGTTCGCAGAGCAGGTGGGTGCCAGACCTCTCCACAAACAGGCAGAGTCAGGAATATAAGGTGGTGCACAAAGGGATTACTTTCTCTAGTCGGTTACCGTTCACTCACTTGCACTTGTAATACTGGCGCTTGATGAAACCCTCTTTCGGTCTTCTGCTGAGGGTAAGAGACGACATTTAAGCACAGTGTTTGGTGTCTCTGAATGCTTTGGGTTGGCTGAGGGCTTTGACACGGTCAGGTCGGTCAGCAGAGCCCCTGCAGAGTCTTTAGGCATGACCCAGCCGAGAACAAATGTGCAGCACTAAACTCAACAGCCAGAAAGTACCACAACAGTGTCACACATGTCTGGAGTAGGTCTCCATCTTGTACTCCAGTTTGGGTCTATTCATTGGCAGTTGGGCCACTGTTGGAGTCAAGTTTCCTTCCTCAAATGGACTCCTGAGATACATACCAATTGCCCTTCCCCCAGAATACACTGGGGTGACCAGTGCCTATGTGGCACTGGCCATGTCCAACTTTCAGGGTGTGAAAATCATGAAACCGTACATCAAGGTAAAGGCTAAGTAGTTCCTTCGCTGTAAGTGCCTTACAATCACCCCAGCCAACTCAGCACAACCTGCCTTCGCTGAGACAGATCTCCAACTCCCCACTATTTGAATTCCTAACATTCGGATTTATATCACTAGATACCACACACCTTCCCCTCTTAACAAAACATAAAATTAATATTTTCCTTACAAGCAATGATAAAATTTACACATATACATCATTTAAAAAAATCCCTTAAATATGATGGTTCATGCGCTTCTTCTCGGACCCTCATGATTTCTTCCACCCTTGCTGCATTCCGAGCTTACTTCCTTGTCTCCTTCCAACTTGATCATATTGAACTTTGCAACTCTATTTAAATTCCATAACTTATGACCCTCTGTCTTGACCGCATTAGTAAGCAACTTGGTCCTGGAAGTCTAATCCTAGCCAGTCTCCAACCTTAATACATGTCACCTTCACTTTCTTTTGATTGTCAAACTCTTCCTTCATTTTTCCAATTTTCCCTTCCACTCAACAATTCCACTTTGCCTCATCGACTTTGCCTTTCACACCATGCTCTCTCCTCATATTCACCCAACTGGAGCACATCACACTGTTAGGCTTCCTACCCCTGAAAAGTTCAAAAGGTGTCATACCCGTAGTGGAATGGGGTATTAGGCTATACACTTGCACTTTATCAGGAATCTCCTCCAACCACGACTTCTTGATCATCTCTGAACGTTGTATGGTTTCTTTCAACACTTTGTTGAATCTTTCAATGATGCCATTGCATTCTGGATGATATATGGCAGATTTCTTGTGAACTATCCCATTGTCTCTTAGAACATTTTCCATTTCCCTTGACATCAATTGTATCCCGTTATCAGTTAACAGCACAGAAGGACAACCCTCATGTTCAAACAATGCTTTAAGAAACTTTATCATGATCTGTGTCTCCACAGAAGTTACAACTGCAACCTCTGACCAACGTGAGTACCAATCAATGCAACTCAAAATATAATTAACTACACTACCTGATCTAATGGGACCAACAATGTCAAGAGAAATCTCCTCCCAAGGCACAGAAGGCAACTTTCTCACCACCATGATTTGAGTTCTGCACTTCAAAGTGTTGTCACTAGCGAGACACTCAACACAATCCCTCACTTTCCTTTCTATCATCACATCCATCCCAGTCCACCAATAATCAGTTCTAATTCTCATCGTGGTCTTAGAAATCCCAGGGTGACTTTCATGTCCCAATGAAATGATACAATGTCTTAATGTGGTGGGAGCAATCAACTTATTGCCTCTCAAGAGCAACTCACCACTAACCATCAGTTCCTCTAAAAGCCTTCCACTTTATGCTCACAATCTCTTTTTTCAGACCATCCTGACAATATACACTGCTTCACCATTTGCAATTCCTGATCTTTTCTCACCTCATCTATCCATTCTTCCTCTAGTATAGAACCACCAGTCTTCATAGACCACTGATTTCATCTTCATACAACTCACCATCCAAGATACTATTTTTCTCCTCATCAGAAAAGTTTTTACAACACATAAGAGATACAGTTGGCCAATATATTGCTAGCATCAGGAACATACGTCATATCAAAATCAAAATCTTGCAACGCGATCACCCATTTGAAAATTCTAGTGGACACCGCATCAATACCCTTGGACATAAATATCTCCTTCAAAGGTTTATGATCAGTTTTAATCACAAATTTGCTTCTCCATAAAAAAATTCTCAATTTTCTCACAGCCCAGAATACTCACGACTTTTCCTTCTCAATAACTGAATAGTTCCTTTCTGCCCCTCTTAAGCTCCGAGATACAAAAAAATTGTTTTTTCTACTCCATCTACTATTTGCAGAAGAACAGCACCCAAACCTTTTGAGCTAGAATCTGTCATCAGCACAGTTTCCTGCCCTGGTTCAAAACTTGATAAACTGGGAGCATCCTTCAATTTCCAACTTAATTGTCACAAATTCCCTTTGGCAATCCTCATTCCATCCAAACTCCACACCTCTTTTAAGTAGCTCTCTCATATTAATGCTCTTCTCTGCAAAAACCTGCCATAAATTTACCACAGTACTCACCCATTCCAAGAAAATTATTCACTTCTTATTTGTTCACAGGTGTCAGCATATTCCTAATAACAGACACTAGCTCCTCCCTAGGACTGATACTGTTTGAAGATATCAGATGACCTAAGTATATTCTACACTGTCCACATTAAACTTGGATTTGCTCAATTTGAGAGTGAGTCCACAAGCATCCAGCCTGGCAAGAACAGAATGCAATCTCTTGTCATGTTCTGCCACCGAGCTACCAAACACTAGTAAATCGTCCTGGTATATCTTAACATCAGACACACCTTTTAACACATCTTCCATCACCCCTTGAAACACGGCAGAGGCTGAGACCAACCGAAAAGGTATCCTGACATACTTGAATGTACCAAACGGAGTAACAAAAGATGTCAAATCCTGACACAGGGGATGTAATTTTATCTGATAAGTGGTCGTTAAGTTCAAGGAAGAGAAACACTTTGCACCCCCTATGGAACTCAGCATCTCTGCTATATTAGGTAAAGGATACCTGTCCACTATGAGACATTTATTCAGTTCTCGCAAATCAATGCATAATCTCACCTCTCCATTAGCTCTCCTTGCCATGACCACTGGGGGCAACCATTCAGACCCCTCTACTTTTTCAATAATACCGTCACATTGTAACCTTTCCAACTCTCGCTTTCTGTCTTCTCTCACTTTCAATGGAACATTACGCACCTTACAGACTAGGGGTATGGATCCCGGTGTGATCTTCATGAAATGATTATACTTCTCCAGACAACCTAAACTAGCTTTCAACACATTTGGATAAGCCTGTTCATACTTCTGGTCACTTCGCACTAAGTTTAGTCTTTCTCTCAACTTCACAGCAGGAGATTCATTCAGATATAAATAAGCCCCCTACCTCTCTCTGGTGAATCCAGCTTATGAGAGAACCTCCTCTCATGGATACATACATTTTCCCAGCTGTGTTCCTGTCACCAAACTCAATATCACCCTGGAAGTATCCAAAAAGTTTAATAGGTTCCACATAGTAACCTCTGGGTTTTACATCTGCTTTAAACAATTTAACCTTTGCTTTCAACTCTCGATCATAAAATTCCTATTGTACAAGAATAATTTTTGTCCCAGAGTCAAACAGCATGAGTACGTTGGCACCTCCCACACATACTACATCCACTGGACATTAATTTCCTTTGGCATTCACCTGCAAAATGATCAAATTACAATCATCCTTTGATTCATATTCCACTTCTCTTACTCTGCTTTTGTCACCACCAGATCTACAGTTTGTCTTGAAATGACCTTTGCGCTCACATTTTTTACAAATGGCCTTCCAACCTGGGCTTTCCTTACAATTAGCTAGATGTGAAGAGCTATTGCAACGGAAACAATGATGTTGACTTTTCTATTCTTTATGTCGGACTTGGGCCTCCGCACAAATAAAACAAAGTCTTTTGCCAAGGTCTACGGTTGCCTCCGGAGCAGGCTGTCTCCTGTCCATATTGATGGCACCACACCCAAGTGCGTGCCCACTTTCACCTATCTATTAGATCTAGCTAGGATTTTCCCCATTGCTGCAAGACACTGTGCCACCTCTGGATGTAATCAGCATTTGTGATCCCCAGGTGCATTCGGCTGAGTTTATCCGCCCAGGCATTTGAGATCCCACCAGATTGTTCACAATCAGGGAAATGCACTGATGTTTCAGCCAGTTCCAGAGGTGAAGAGACTCCTGGCAAAGGACTCAGGACCTCAAGCTGCCCTGCTTGTTACATTACCACATGGCAGTGGTGTTGTCTATGAGAACCTGTATCAGTCTTCCCTTGATGGACAGTAGGAAGGATTTAATTGCCAGGGGAATGGCCCGCAACTCCAACAGGTTGATGTGGAGTCAGGTCTTTACTGCAGACCACAGTCCCTTAATCTCTACCTTTCCTAGATGATCTATGCAGCGCTGCAGCAATGCATCGATCACCATCATCAGCTTTGGGTGGGGCATGCAGAAGGGTCTGCGGATGGTCCGATTAGGGTCGTCGAGAAGTAACCACAGCAGACCTTTGCAGTCTCCTCACAAACCTGGATGGAATCTGACTGGCTCATTCGGTGCTGGCCCACTGAACCTTCAGGTTCATTTGCAGAACCCGCAAATGTCACTGGGCATAGTTGACAAGTGGGAAGCAGGAGGCCAAAAGACGCAGATACCTCAGAGCCAAGCTCACTGAAACCCATGCCCAAGGCTGAAACATTAGGATCATAGCTTCAATATCCTGGACTTGTTGTGACAAAGGGAAGGCCCAGAACTGCACCGTGTTCAAAGTGGCTCAGATAAAAGGAAGCCTCTGCAAAGGAGTCAGGTGTGACTTAGGCACGTTTATAGTGAAGCCCAATGATGTAAGGAGGTTTGCGGTCTCCTGGAGGTAGTCTATGTTTGACAGGAGCAAGCAAGCCTTCAACAGCCCGTCGTTGAGATAGGTAAAAGGTGGAACCCCCAACTTCTGAACGTATGCTGCAACCACTGTCATCACTTTTGTGAATACTTATGGGGCACTGGTGAGGACGAAGCGGAGCACGACAAATTGAAAATGTTCCTGGACTACTCTGAACCGCAAGTAGCACCAGCACGACTGCAGCACGGGCACAAGAAAGTGGTCGCCCTACAGATCTAAAACCGCCACTCATTCACCTGGATTCAGAACCTCGGCCATCATGATCATCTTGAATTTGTCCTACTGCAAGAAGGCAGTCAGGGAATGTAGATCTAAAATACAACGAAGGCATCTGTCCTTCTTCAGCACGAGGAAATAACAGAAGCAAAAGCTACTTGCTATTTCCAGGGCAAATACCCTGTCCCAGGCTGCTTTAGCCAAATAAGCCTGGAGTCTTGAAGCAAGATGGACAGGTGCTCCTCTGAAAGTCGCTCTGATGTGGGTGGAAGATGTGCCTAAATGGAAAGGAATGGCCGGCATGGCCCCATTGAACGATATGAAGAATCCATCACTCAGATGTTATATTTCTCGACCTGTGGAGGAAATGTTAGTTTCTATCTCCCACAGGATGGTTGTGTGCCACTAAGGGCAAACTAAAGCGGTTTAGAGGATGTTGCCCTAGGGACGGGGGACCAGGAAATTGTCCATGGTGGCCTGGACATTGTCTGCTCGATCCCACGGTGGCCCCAAATCTGAAAGAACTGGAGTACCTGTTGTGGGGGCAGTGGGCCTCGGCACTGCTGGTATGCAAAATCTCTGTAGTATCCCCGAAAGGGATGAAACTGCAGAGCAAATTGCCTAGCAGGAGTAGAAAAGCCCAACGTATATGCTGTAGTCCGCTCTCTTTAAAGCATTCCAGGGCAGAATCAACCTTTTTGTCAAACAGACCAGATCCGTTGAAATGCATGTCCATTAGTGATGCCTGCTCGTCTCCGGAGAAGCTGGAGATTTCACCCACTGGTGATGCTGAAGCCTTAAGCTAGCTACAACTGCTCTGCCCAAGCAGCCAGTAGTGTCCAGTCTGGAACATGTCAAGCATCTGGCTGCATCCTGACCATCCTCGTTGGTTTGAGCCAGAGAGACCCAAAATTCTTCTGGGACTGCCAGCAAGATCTTGCTGACCATGTTGCAGGACGCATGGGAATATCACCCTAACAAAGCAGCTGGCACTGACTGACCACAGGGCAAAGCTGGAAAATGAAAACATTTGTTTCCCAAATGCCTTAATTCTTTTCGAGTCTCTCCCTCTGTGGGGGTAGGGAGGAACATTGTCGTAGGGGAAGAATTACGGTTTACTCTGCTGGTGGAGGGGGAATGGGCAACCAAGAAAACCGATAGCATGTCCTGAGCTACGGCTCTGGTACCCCCTGTGGGATCCTGCAGGATCCTATGAGCTGTCGGAACTACTGTCAGCGATCCTTCCTGCTGCTGCGAGCTGTGGTACATGGGAAGCGTCTCCACCAGAGTGGGAGTGTTTTCTTAGCCCTGATCTAGGGAGCGACCCATACTGGAACTGGTGAGACAAATTGGTGGCTGGGCCGCAATAAAGTCAACCCAAGGACTCTGAGCCGGCACATCGCCCTAACTGCAGGGGTACAGCCTGAGAACTGCAGCAGGGCTGTGGATGTGTGCCATCGCTCGACGATGGCCCTGAGGGTTGGGCCCCTGCATTGTATAAAGAAGCTGAGTGCAGTGATCGGCTTAGCCCGCCAGGCAGCCTAGAGGGCAGCGGTGATGTCCTGTGGGCTGCAGAGCAAGGTCCAGTGACTGGGTGGGTCTGGGTGGGCCGAAGCGCCAGGTCAAGACGACTGGTGAGAGCCGGACACAGCTTCCAGCGTGACCTGCCTGGAGTATGCGGCAATAATCGTCACTTCTCGGCGACGACCCGCCCGGAGGTAGTGGACCGCTGGAGGAGGTAGGCCGCAGCATTATTGCATCCTGTGAGGCTGAAGGCACCCTCAGACTTGGGCCTCCCACACAAGTGAGGCACCATTTTTATCGGGAGACCTGGGGGAACGCTGGGTGGTAGGAAATTTGTGTGAGTCCGGTGATGCCACACTTTCCCACACAAACATGTGTGAAAAAAGTGATTTTTTCAGCTAAAATTGAGGTTTGCAGGGGATTCTGGGTAAGGAAACGTTGGGGGAACCACGCAAGCCATACCTCCCTGGAAGCCCCCGGGTGTCTACTTTTCAGAAATGTGTGGGTTTGGTAGGTTTCCCTAGATGGCCGCTGAGCACGGTGCCAAAAACCCAGGTGACCCCCCTTGCAAAACCAGGTGGTTTTGTGAAAGGCCATTTTGAGGTCGCCTCACTACGTTGTGGGCCCTTGCCTGTCGCGGGTACTTGGGCCTCCCACACAAGTGAGGCACCATTTTTATCGGGAGACCTGGGGGAACGCTGGGTGGTAGGAAATTTGTGTGAGGCCAGTGATGCCACACTTTCCCCCACAAAAATGTGTGAAAAAAGTGATTTGTTCAGCTAAAATTGAGGTTTGCAGGGGATTCTGGGTAAGGAAACGTTGGGGGATCCACGCAAGCCATACCTCCCTGGAAGCCCCCGGGTGTCCACTTTTCAGAAATGTGTGGGTTTGGTAGGTTTCCCTAGATGGCCGCCGAGCACAGGGCCAAAAACCCAGGTGACCCCCCTTGCAAAACCAGGTGGTTTTGTGAAAGGCCATTTTGAGGTCGCCTGAATACGTTGTGAGCCCTTGCCTGTCGCGGGTACTTGGGCCTCCCACACAAGTGAGGCACCATTTTTATCGGGACACCTGGGGGAACGCTGGGTGGTAGGAAATTTGTGTGAGGCCAGTGATGCCACACTTTCCCACACAAAAATGTGTGAAAAAAGTGATTTTTTCAGCTAAAATTGAGGTTTGCAGGGGATTCTGGGTAAGGAAACGTTGGGGGATCCACGCAAGCCATACCTCCCTGGAAGCCCCGGGTGTCTACTTTTCAGAAATGTGTGGGTTTGGTAGGTTTCCCTAGATGGCCGCCGAGCACAGGGCCAAAAACCCAGGTGACCCCCTTGCAAAACCAGGTGGTTTTGTGAAAGGCCATTTTGAGGTCGCCTGAATACGTTGTGGGCCCTTGCCTGTCGCGGGTACTTGGGCCTCCCACACAAGTGAGGCACCATTTTTATCGGGAGACCTGGGGGAACGCTGGGTGGTAGGAAATTTGTGTGAGGCCATTGATGCCACACTTTCCCACACAAAAATGTGTGAAAAAAGTGATTTTTTCAGCTAAAATTGAGGTTTGCAGGGGATTCTGGGTAAGGAAACGTTGGGGGATCCACGCAAGCCATACCTCCCTGGAAGCCCCCGGGTGTCTACTTTTCACAAATGTGTGTGTTTGGTAGGTTTCCTAGGTGCCGGCAGAGGTAGGGTTAAAAACTACAGCTAGGCACTTTGCCAAAAAAGGGTCATTTTTCACTGCGAAATTGAGGTGTGACCACGTTGCGTTTTGCGCCGTTTCCTGTCGCAGGCACTAGGCCGACCCACACAAGTGAGGTACCATTTTTCTCGTAAGACTTTGGGGAACGCGGGGTGGGTGGAAATTTGTGGATCCACGCAGATTCCAGAACTTTCCACCACAGAAATGTGGGGAAAATGTGGTTTTTTTGACAATTTTTTATGTTTGCAAGGGATTCTGGGTAACAGAACCTGGTGGGAGGCAGTCAAGTCACCCCATCCTGGATTCCCCTGGGTGTCTAGTTTTCAAAAATGTATAGGTTTGCTAGGTTTCCCTAGGTGCCGGCAGAGGTAGGGTTAAAAAACTACAGCTAGGCACTTTGCCAAAAAGGGTCATTTTTCACTGCGAAATTGAGGTGTGACCACGTTGCGTTTTGCGCCGTTTCCTGTCGCAGGCACTAGGCCGACCCACACAAGTGAGGTACCATTTTTCTCGTAAGACTTTGGGGAACGCGGGGTGGGTGGAAATTTGTGGATCCACGCAGATTCCAGAACTTTCCACCACAGAAATGTGGGGAAAATGTGTTTTTTTTGACAATTTTTTATGTTTGCAAGGGATTCTGGGTAACAGAACCTGGTGGGAGGCAGTCCAGTCACCCCATCCTGGATTCCCCTGGGTGTCTAGTTTTCAAAAATGTATAGGTTTGCTAGGTTTCCCTAGGTGCCGGCAGAGGTAGGGTTAAAAAACTACAGCTAGGCACTTTGCCAAAAAGGGTCATTTTTCACTGCGAAATTGAGGTGTGACCACGTTGCGTTTTGCACCGTTTCCTGTCGCAGGCACTAGGCCGACCCACACAAGTGAGGTCCCATTTTTCTCGTAAGACTTTGGGGAACGCGGGGTGGGTGGAAATTTGTGGATCCACGCAGATTCCAGAACTTTCCACCACAGAAATGTGGGGAAAATGTGTTTTTTTTGACAATTTTTTATGTTTGCAAGGGATTCTGGGTAACAGAACCTGGTGGGAGGCAGTCAAGTCACCCATCCTGGATTCCCCTGGGTGTCTAGTTTTCAAAAATGTATAGGTTTGCTAGGTTTCCCTAGGTGCCGGCAGAGGTAGGGTTCAAAAACTACAGCTAGGCACTTTGCAAAAAAAAGGTCATTTTTCACTGCGAAATTGAGGTGTGACCACGTTGCGTTTTGCGCCGTTTCCTGTCGCAGGCACGAGGCCGACCCACACAAGTGAGGTACCATTTTTCTCGTAAGACTTTGGGGAACGCGGGGTGGGGGGAAATTTGTGGATCCACGCAGATTCCAGAACTTTCCACCACAGAAATGTGGGGAAAATGTGGGTTTTTTGACAATTTTTTATGTTTGCAAGGGATTCTAGGTAACAGAACCTGGTGGGAGGCAGTCCAGTCACCCCATCCTGGATTCCCCTGGGTGTCTAGTTTTCAAAAATGTATAGGTTTGCTAGGTTTCCCTAGGTGCCGGCAGAGGTAGGGTTAAAAAACTACAGCTAGGCACTTTGCCAAAAAGGGTCATTTTTCACTGCGAAATTGAGGTGTGACCACGTTGTGTTTTGCGCCGTTTCCTGTCGCAGGCACTAGGCCGACCCACACAAGTGAGGTACCATTTTTCTCGTAAGACTTTGGGGAACGCGGGGTGGGTGGAAATTTGTGGATCCACGCAGATTCCAGAACTTGCCACCACAGAAATGTGGGGAAAATGTGTTTTTTGGACAATTTTTATGTTTGCAAGGGATTCTGGGTAACAGAACCTGGTGGGAGGCAGTCAAGTCACCCCATCCTGGATTCCCCTGGTTGTCTAGTTTTCAAAAATGTATAGGTTTGCTAGGTTTCCCTAGGTGCCGGCAGAGGTAGGGTTCAAAAACTACAGCTAGGCACTTTGCAAAAAAGGGTCATTTTTCACTGCGAAATTGAGGTGTGACCACGTTGCGTTTTGCGCCGTTTCCTGTCGCAGGCACTAGGCCGACCCACACAAGTGAGGTACCATTTTTCTCGTAAGACTTTGGGGAACGCGGGGTGGGTGGAAATTTGTGGATCCACGCAGATTCCAGAACTTTCCACCACAGAAATGTGGGGAAAATGTGGTTTTTTTGACAATTTTTTATGTTTGCAAGGGATTCTGGGTAACAGAACCTGGTGGGAGGCAGTCAAGTCACCCCATCCTGGATTCCCCTGGGTGTCTAGTTTTCAAAAATGTATAGGTTTGCTAGGTTTCCCTAGGTGCCGGCAGAGGTAGGGTTCAAAAACTACAGTTAGGCACTTTGCAAAAAAAGGTCATTTTTCACTGCGAAATTGAGGTGTGACCACGTTGCGTTTTGCGCCGTTTCCTGTCGCAGGCACTAGGCCGACCCACACAAGTGAGGTACCATTTTTCTCGTAAGACTTTGGGGAACGCGGGGTGGGTGGAAATTTGTGGATCCACGCAGATTCCAGAACTTTCCACCACAGAAATGTGGGGAAATGTGGTTTTTTTGACAATTTTTTATGTTTGCAAGGGATTCTGGGTAACAGAACCTGGTGGGAGGCAGTCCAGTCACCCCATCCTGGATTCCCCTGGGTGTCTAGTTTTCAAAAATGTATAGGTTTGCTAGGTTTCCCTAGGTGCCGGCAGAGCTAGGGTTCAAAAACTACACCTAGGCACTTTGCCAAAAAGGGTCATTTTTCACTGCGAAATTGAGGTGTGACCACGTTGCATTTTGAGCCATTTCCTGTTGTGGGCACAAGGGCTACCCACACAAGTGAGGTACCATTTTTCTCGTAAGACTTAGGGTAACACAGAATTGTAGAGCAACTGTTATTACCTATTGACTTTCGATGCATTTCTGCCTTCCAAATGAAAGACAATGTGTAAAAAATAAGTCTTTTTGAAAAATGACCTATAATTCTCATGCTAGTATGGGTACTCCCAATTTCGGAAATGTGCAAATATCTACTGTTTCTAAAATCTACATTTTGTTCCCATTTCAGAAATACATAGGTGTCTTTCATAACAATTTTTCCATGTATACATTTTCCCAAAATAATTGCTATATACCCGGTACTTAAAAAAAAATCATTGCAAGATGTTGCTCAATTATTGGCTCTGGGTTCGTCGGGTTCTTGGTGAACCTACAAGTCCTATATATCCCCACAACCAGAAAGGTCCAGCGGATATAACGGTATATTGCCTTCAAATAGCTGTCATAATTAGAAGAAGTTACAGGTGAAAACGTTGACACAAATGGCTGTTTTTTTCAACTAATTTTCAATTTTTCCTTTATTTAACTGTTAGTTTCTATAAGGAAAACTTTAAGGATCTACACAAATGACCCCTTGCTGAATTCAGAATTTTGTCTACATTTCAGAAATGTATGGCTTTCCAGCATCCATTATTGGTTTCATACCCATTTCTACCATTAACTGGAAGGAGGTTGAAAGCACAAAAAATAGCAAAAATAGGCTATGTGCCAGAAAAATGCCAAAACTGTGTAAAAAAAGTTGGTTTTCTGACAAAAGTCTGCTTGTCCCTGAAAGCTGGGAAGATGGTGATTTCATCCCCACAACCCCTTTTTGATGCCATTTGCAGGGAAAAATCAAGACGCTTTCATCTGTAGCCCTTTTTCGCATTTTTGCCAAAAAAACAAAATTTAGCTGTATTTTGACTAATTTCTGGGTCCCCTCCAGGGGAATCCACAAACCCTGGGTACCTTTACAATCCCCATGATGTTAGAAAAAAAGGACGCAAATTTGGCATGGATACCTTATGTGGTCAAAAAGTTACAGGGGCCTAAGCGCGCACTACCCCAAATAGCCAAAAAAAGGCTTAGCACAGGAGGGGAAAAAGCCTAGCAGCGAAGGGGTTAATGGTTTTTCTATGTTAGCAAAACCATTAATACAGATGATCCGGAAACGAGCAAAAGATCCGATTGATTGGAATGATGACTGCCTAGAGGCATTCGTGAGACTAAGAAATTGTTTGTGTGCGGCTCCTGCCTTGGGCATGCCTGATTATTCAAAAGACTTTGCGTTGTTCTGTTGTGAAAAAGAAAATTGTGCACTTTCAGTCTTAACACAGAGACATGGGTTGAGTCGACGTCCAGTGCCATATTTTTCAGCCGCATTGGACCCAGTGGCTTCAGCATTGCCTGGCTGCTGAAAAGCAGTAGCTGCTACTTGTATGAGTCTGGAGCAAAGTGAGCCGATAGTGATGGGACATCCGGTAAAAGTTTTCGTTCCACACTCGGTTGAGATTCTTTTGACAAGAACAAGAACGCAGCACCTCACCCCTAGTCGTTTAACAAAGTACGAAAGAGTGATTTTGGGAGCTGAGAATGTGACTGTGATAAGGTGTACGATCCTGAACCCAGCCACCCTATTACCAGACCCCTGCGATGAAGAAGTGAAAGATGAAAGTGATCATGATTGTTTGGACGTGACTGAGTTATGCACGAAGCCAGACATAAGAGAGACACCTTTGAAAGAGGCTGATCATGAGTTATTTGTAGACGGTTCCTGCCTTAGGACACAAGAAGGAGGTCTAAGTGCTGCATATGCTGTTTGTAAAATTTCTGGGGTAATTGAAGCATCCTGTTTACCTGGGGTCAAGTCTGCACAAGTAGCTGAATTGGTTGCCTTAACAATGGCATGTAAAAAGGGGAAAAATTGGAGAGTAACCATATTTACGGATAGCCAATATGGTTTCGGGATTGTGCATGACTTTGGCCAGCTTTGGATGCAAGGGGATTTCTGACTTCTTCAGGATCTCCTATCAGAAACAGCAAAAATGTAAAGGATTTGTTGGAAGCATTACAATTGCCAAAAGAGATAGCAGCTGTAAAATGCGCTGCACATCAGTCAGGAAATGACTATGTGACTGCTGGCAATAATTATGCTGACCAAGTGGCCAAATACTGTGCTAAAAATGCAGTAGCCATAAACAGAAAAATTGAAACGGGTGAAACCAGATGCCAACTTATGTACTTCTCAGTACCAGAAACATGGGATGAGATTAAACAATTGCAGGAAGAAGTTGAGGAAAAGGAAAAAGAAATCTGGATAAAGGCAGCCTGTACAAAGAGACCACATGATGAGGTATGGGTGTATTTAGATGGAAGACCAGTCATGCCAGATTGTTTGCTTTCAAAAATGGCGAGAGTATACCATGGAGCAACACACATAGGGAGAGATTCAATGATCAGGCTATTCAGACAGAGTTGGTATAATCCGAAGTTCAGGGTAATCGCAGAGAGCCTTTGCCAAAGATGCTTAACCTGTCAACAGCAGAACCCAGGTAGAAAGATAGTGGTAAGCTGGGGAAAGATCGGAAAGGCAGAAGGACCCTTCACCAGATTACAGTTAGATTTTATTGAATTACCTCCATGCAATGGATTGAAATACGTACTTGTCACAGTATGCCTTTTCTCAAGATGGGTGGAAGCCTATCCTACTAGAAGAAATGACAGTCTTACAGTTGCAAAATTGTTGTTGAGGGAGTTAGTGCCACGATTTGGTTTTCTGGTCACTTTGGAATCAGATAGAGGCCCTCATTTTAATAATGTAATAATTCGATTAATCTGTGCTGCATTTAACATTGAACAAAAACTGCACTGTGCTTATCGTCCAGAGGCTTCTGGAGTTGTTGAGCAAATGAATGGCACAATCAAATCAAGATTGGGAAAGGTGTGTGCATCCACAAAGCTGAAATGGCCAGATGCATTACCTCTTGTATTGATGGGTCTCAGAAGCATTCCAGACAGAAAAACAGGAATGAGCCCACATGAGGTTCTCATGGGAAGAGCAATGAGACAGGCATTTATTCCTGGAAATAAACTAATGAGTATAACTGATTATCTGGTATTGGACTATTGCAAAGGATTGGCTGAAATGATGCGTTCTATCTCTCACCAGGTTGGAGAAGACGCAGTTGAAAGACAGCCAGAGCAAGCGCATGATTTGAATCCTGGAGATTGGGTGCTAGTGAAGAAACACGCAAGGAAATCGTGTCTAGCACCAAGGTGGGATGGGCCACGGCAAGTCATACTAGTCACTACCACAGCAGTGAAGTGTGCAGGTCTGCCCAATTGGATTCATGCCAGCCATACCAGAAGAGTTCCGAGCCCATCAGATCAACAAGAGCCACCACTGACTGAGCAGGCTGAAGCGTCAGGAGTTGTAAACTGTGAAATTGAAGAATCTAGAGTGATAGATTCTGAAAGACAACCATATGATGAACAGCCCGAGATAAGTCAGGAAGAATGGATCCCAGTGATTGAAATAATTGATGATGCTATTGAAACCAGAAGAAGAACAGAACTGAAAAGACAGGAAAGTAGTCAGGAAGAGACAGGGGAAGTAGAACACACTCAGGTGAAAATAGAAAGAGACACAAACAAACCTGAGGAGGGAAAAATAGAAGAACACGTTCAGGAGGAAGAAGAAAAGTTTGAATTCAGACCTGAACAGGACCAGATAGAGTTAGAAGAACAAGTTCAGGCAGAAGTAGAACAAAATACGGTAGAACCTGAGCAGGAGGAAGCAAGAGAAGGTACAAGCACAGAAAACAGAGGAACAGAACAGGTTGTGCCTAAAATAAATGAAATAAAAAGAATTTTACAAAGAGACAAGGAAGGTGAAAACGCAGTACAAATCAAAAGAGTCAGGAGAGGAGACAATTGGCCAACTGGAGTAAAGAAACTAAAATATCATCTGAGAAAATCTGAAAAGAGACCAGAACAAGTGAACGAAATCACAAGTCAAACAAGACCTAAACAAACCTTAGCAAAAATCACTCGAAGAAGTCCAAGATTGAGAAATTTAAACAGGAGAAACAAGGCTCCTGAGTGGACATACGTTATACTCGAGGAATTTGAGTCCCTGGATCTGTCTGATGAGACAGAAGAGGTCCATATTGCACAAATTGATGAAAGCCAATTGAAACCTCCTTAAGAACAAAAAGGAAGGCTAAAACTGAAAAAGAAAAGATAAGAGAAAAGAAGTTTTCTCAGGAGTAAAAATGGCAGAAATTGAAGTGACCGAGAAACCAAAATGTGGACTAAAAAGAAAGGGTTTTAGATTTTGTTTTTGTAGTATTTTATTAGCAGCATTAGGATGGCTATTTTTAACAGTAGGAGTACCTTTAATAACGAAAACAAGTGACAAGAAGAACACAGATACTAATGTTAAGGTGGATAGAATAAGAGAAACTGAAATAGAAATAGGGGTAGAAGATGAAGCAAACTATCATAATGAATCAGACTATAATACGTCCTCTAATGTGTTTATTAAGCTGGTATTTCAATATGTTAGTACTATGGAGATTAATAATTGCTACGTGTGTATGAAGTTACCTTCATCAGTATCAGAAGGAATGACGTATCACCATATACCTTTAACTTATGGTGTGTCATGTAGTATTTTGTCAAGTTTATTTTATGCTACAGGGAAACTTCAATATTTTTATTCAGATATAGATGTAGTATTTTCTGAATTGCATATTAGAAAGAATATGAATCCAGTAGCTAGAAGTAAAAATGCACAGTTTATGGGTGAATTTTTCATAACGATGAGTTCAATAGATTTAGTTCAGGCACACAAGGATAATCTAACATGTACATTAAGAAAAGAAGAAAAAGACTTTTTGAATTTAGTAGAAGAAAGGAGACAGGATTTAATGAGGAAGGCAACTACACAGAAATCCCATGTACCTCCATGGGTTGGGAAAGAGGGAATCTATGCAAGTGGCAAGGCTCATGCTGCGATGTCCCTGGACTTTGTGAAAAGGGGAAAATTCTGCCTCCATAGATTAAAGACAGATTATAACAATAATTACATTGGTTCCAGTGAATGTGAACATAACTTCCTAATATTAGGAGGATGGGGACTAAAAGGGGGAACTGATCCTGTGTTTCCAGGAATGTATTATGTTTGTGGGAACAATGCCTATTATAGGTTACCTGCAAGATGGTACGGAAGCTGTTATTTTGGAATAGTTTTTTCCAAAAATGTATCATGTAGATAAAATCAGTGGAACCAATGGGAATTCTAATGGACTAACACGTAGAAGAGCTAGTTTTTCTGAAATTGTAGGAGACATTTTTAGTGCACTGATACCCTCAGTTGGAGTCATTCTAAATTCACAGAAAATTATCAACCATAGTTGATCGTCTTTCTACAGACACTGCAGGAGGATTTCTAATGATTAACACAGAGATGGTTGCAATTAGATCTATGGTTTTACAGAACCGTCTTGCTCTTGATATATTGTTAGCAAAAGAAGGTGGAGTCTGTGGCATGTTGAAAGTTCAACATTGCTGCACTTATATTCCGGACAAGAGCAGAGAAATTAAAGGATATATTGAAAACATTACGGGAATGCATAAAGATTTGACCCAACTGGAGGTTGACAGTGTGTGGGGAAGACTAACGAAAAGTATAACATCAATAGGGAAATGGTTTGTTGATTTTGGGAAAGGTTTTCTAGGTCAAATAATAATACCATTAGTTATGATAATAACGATAGTGATGTTAATAATAATTACATATAGATGTTGTAGAAAAGGTACGGAAGAAAAAGTACACTTGGAAAGAAAAGTAAAGGGACAGACACGAAAAAGAAAATATGATGAAATATGCTTGGAAGAAATGAAAGGCAGGTTATATAAGAAGATGCGAGATTTAGAAGGAAACGAAATCATTGATGAAAATTTGAGAGGACAAATAGAGAAAACTGAGAAGTGTTAAAGTTGGTATCTGGGATGGATGGGAAATTTTGTGATGGCTTAATATGCCATCAGAGAGGGAATTGATGGAGCAAGGACTCGAACATGAGACTTGCTCAGGAAGCAATCCTCTCGTTTTAACTCACTAACGAATTACTAACAACGAGTTTTGTGATTAATAATACGCATTTCCTTTACACGCTGGATAAGATGAAGCTTGCCTATGTGTTTACTAACTGCAATAACATGAACGAAGGACTAAGATTCATTCTAACACGGGATCTTTACTGCGCATGCGTCTACTGCATCTACGTAGTATGACGTACTGACGCTTGGAGGGAAATTCTGGCGCCTGCGCAAAGAATCAGAAAATGGCCGCTTGAAAGCTCACATGCATGGCACCTGCCTGCTGAAATTCGAAAATAAGTTTTATACTAACACAAATGCATTAAGGGAAATAATAAATGGAATGGGCTAGAGTAGAGGTTGGTGGTATACAGTGAAATCATTTATTTTTGAGAATAACATTTTTCCTTTTGACTTTATTATTAGTGCGTATTTGGGCCTGTCAAATTTGTCTGAGTCGAGCAGACTGACGTTGCGCGACGCATACGCCCTGGCTATGAAGTACGAAAGGATGACTAAGGACTTGTCACGCGTCCAAGGTCGGCGAAGATGTACCCTGGGAACATGAGGGTGAAGAGTTCATATGAAGGAACTTTATTCAAGAGATCGTTACATATGTATTAATAAAGTTTAAAGATGTATGGGAAAGGAAGTGCGGAATAAAAGTTTGAGGGGAGGAGTTTTGAAACAATGGTTTAAAGAAATAAGTGAAATGTAAGCATGGTGTGATGATCATCCCCCCCTTGCCTGTCCAATCAGAAGTTAGTATTTTGTAAAATTGAAACATTAATGGGTGGTACATGGTAATAGAAAGATATAATTGAAGCAGTTTAGTTAGTTAGTTAGCCAAGCTTGTTGGGAGCGGAAGCAGCAGAAACTATTCGGAGCTTGGGATGCTGTCGGTGCTGGGGGTGGTGCTGATGCTCTGAAATGCTGATGAAGAAATCGAATGCAGAACCATCTATTTAATTTGGGTGGGTTAGAAAGAAGATCGCGGAAGAACAACGAGGAGGAAGTGAGTGTCAGAGAGGGGTGCGACGTAGTCGTCGGTATCTAGAGAGGTGAAGTATCCTGTCCTGAAGTCTTTGTCTCCTGATCTGTCCTGGGGACCCTTACCAGCCCTTTGGCCAGGGGGTTGGTCTTCACACCATACTTGGTAATTATAAAATTCATCATCTTGATAAATGTTCCTCTCTCTCTATCCTCTTCTCTCTGAGTATAGTTGTTGTGTGGATCTGAAATATTATAACTATTGAAATTTTATTGAATTGGCACTCTTGTGAATGAGGGTGTTTGTACTGAAACATTTTGAGATGGTTCACAACCAACTAATTTAGATAAAGGTTTTTTTTTAAACTTACCGAGTCTGTGATTATTTCATTTTAATCAAGAAATGTATAATAAGTCATGTTAATTATCACCATCAACTAGTTCCACCTAATGGTCCATTGACCAGAGGAAAGAACTATTTGATCAGTGAAAGGTTTAGTTAGAGAAGAAATAACTAGATCTTGAGGTATGAGAATCATTAAAAACTAAAAGTTCCAGCGGTCTACTTGGTGTTAGCAGAAGCGAGTTGTATGGGCCCAGGTGAGTATATGGTAGTGGAGTATCTGTTGCTAGTACGCCACTGGATCAGTAGTATATTGTACAGTATCCATATTGTGCTGGGGCAGCTGACCGCAGCGAGAAGCATACATGGGGCTTGTACGAAAATTATCACCTGGAATGTAAGGGGTCTTCATGATTACACCAAGTGACACTGTGTAGTCCTAACTCAAGAGATATGGAGTGAGGTTGGCATTCCTGAAGGAGACTCATTTAAGTGATGCAGAGGGGGGACAAATTGAGAAAAAAATGGAGGGGCAGTGCTAATCGTCTACATTTTTTGAGTATATGCCAGGGGGTGGCCATGTGGTAGGCTCCTGGGATTCCTCTCCGCCATCAAGCCTCTCATGCAGATGTTGAAGGACGATACATTTTGGTATACGGCTTTTTAGATGGTGTAGAACTTTGTTTACTCAACGTATATGAGCCCAGTGTAGATAATAAAATGTTTTTCTGGAGGTTACTTGAGGTACTTATGCCATATGTAGGGGCCCCCTTCTTGTGCGCAGATGATTTTAACTTTGTGTTGGATGGAGATTTGGACAGGAGACATTCACCATCCCAGACAAAGCCTTTAATGGGAGGGGTGCTGACCGAATTAATGGATAAACTGAATTAGTTGGATGCATGGAGAGCCCTTAACCCAGGGAAGAGGGGATTCACTTTCCACTCCCATATACATGGTTCATTTAGTAGACTAGATAGGCTATTGGTGACCCGAACCTTGAGGAAAATTTGCATAAGGTGGAGCATTTGGGTAGGTTCATGCACCCCTGTTGGCTATGTACACTTGGAGTAGAAGTACTCCTTCTATTCCCACATGGCGTCTCCAACTGGAGGCTCTTAAGGACACTACATTTCCAGCAGCGGTTCCCCCTGCAGAGTGGAGGAGCGTCGCCCCGCCTGTTGTGAGTGCAACAGCTGCAGCAACAGCGGCGGCTCACCCTGCAGGGCGGAGGAGCGTCTTTCCGCCTACTATGAGTGCAGTAGCTGCAGCTATTTAATTTAGTAGTGCGTACTCACTGTCTTGTCTCGGGGGCAGGGCCATTCCTAATGCTGATTGGCAGCAGGAATTACTTCACTAAAGCCTGAAGTGCGCATGTCAGATTGGCCTGCAGACTTGCGCCGGCCGGCCTGACATGCACACTTCAGCCCGCACCTATGTATTAGCTGGGTGAAAGCAAACTGACTGCAGGCCCAGGCTCCTAATTTGAAAAGGAGCACTGTGCAGTGCTTTAAATGGGCAGGAGCTGTCCGGTACTGAGTACCGGCACTTTTTTATTTTGAGAGGGAGAGTACCGGCACTTCTCAAGAGAAATGTAATACTTTTAATTGGAGAGTACCGGCACTTCTCAGAAACAAGCAAGTACTTTGGCACAGAGTACCTGCACTTCTATTTTTCCATTTCAAGCACTGGCGCTGTGACCTATTAGTTTCTCTAGATATGCACGGATTATGCTGCGCGCTGCCACGTAAGTAATGGATATTTTCTGCCTACAAACAATTATGATAATAATTTCTCACTTGGTTTGTCATTCTCATTGGAACTGACATGTTTTTGGTTCCAAATTAAAACGCATTTGCAGCTACGGCACACTGACTCGATTAGCATTTCTGGGCCGACTGAATTTGGAAGAATGTGGGAGCTGGCAACATCATTTGCGTGGATTAGCAGATAATTTGTTGTATGAACGGAAACTTTTTTCAAACGTTGACATATATTAAGCTTATCTTTCCGACTTTGGTTCAATTGTTGCTTTGTTGTTCTGGGGCCTATCATGATGGCCTTTGCTGCCTCTGCAATCAACCCAGTGCCGCTTTTTAGGTCAAGCCTGGGTAGCGCAAGTGCTGCTCTGCGAGGCATGCTGTATTGAGGTATGGCATAGACGCTCCGCCCAATTCCTGCACATCTTTTCAATTGGCTCCTGTTACTGTCCTTTCGAAATCGTTGCTTTTCATTCGTGAATAGGCTTACTAGTCCCTCCTTGGCACCGCCTTGTCTGCATTTGTAACCTCCTATAACGACTGGACTTTTTACTTGTCTTGTTACACGGTCGGCTTTATGTAGTTGGTGAGCACTATTTTCTTTAATGATCTTCCCCTATTCCACCAATGACATCGCAGCATGCCACCCGCTTTTATATTATTAGTAATGTATTTATTTAAATTACAGCGCGGTCCACTTTAACTATAGCGGCCGCGCTTATTTATTTATTTAATTTACAGCGCGGGCTGCTTTCACTTTAGCGGCTGCGCTTATTACTTATTTAATTAACAGCGCGGGCCGCTTTCACTTTAGCGGCCGTGCTACAGAACCTTTCTTAATGAATTTTTTTTCCGCTTTGGGTGAAAGCCCCCCATACGGGCATTTCACTTTAATGTTGGCCACGCCCCTTTCCTTAAATGCTGCTCACTATAACCTGAATACGGCAGCAGCGTCAAGGAAAACCATTAAAGTGGTTTCGCATTTGCGAGAGTTTGAGCTATTGGCATTAGAAATAACAATGCCTTTTATATACAGGGTTGGATTGGGAAGGCGGGCAATCGGGCACTGGTCGATGGGCCGGTGCCTCAGTGTCACCTGGGGGCCGTTTTTTTGGGCCTCTGTAAGCCGGTCCAAGAGACTGACTTTCTTCTCCACTCCCGGCCAGGCCACTTTAAAGTGGCGCCAGCATCACAAAGCACTCCACTGACATGCTGTAAACTGAGGCTGGAGTCCAGGTGTTGCTTTAGCCTTTGGGGCATTCTCACCTTGGCGCCCTGCCTCGCGTGCTCTGCCAGAAGCAGTGTTATCCCCCGCTGGGCCAATACATTTAGACCATGGGGGGTGCAAGGAGGGTGTACTGTATGCAGGGGCCTCACAGGGGGGCAGGTGATATTGGACCATTCTCACCTAAACCCCCCTCCCACTCCCATTGAGCATCAGCAAAGTGCTTTTCGACACCTACCTTGCCAGCTAAATGCCCTGTGGCTATAATGGGCTGGGGAGTGGGTGAGTAAGTGAAGTGGCCTCCATAGTAGCCAGGTGTTGTCACCTCAGCCCCAGTGTCTTTTAGGCCTTGTTGGGGGAGAGCAGAGGGTTGCATATAATTGAATTTAGTGCTATGGTCAGAGCTGCAGAGTTAAAACTAGGTTCTAGTCCCAGCGTCAGCTCAACATCCTGTAATTCTGGGCACATAACTTATTCTCCATACTGAAAATGAAACTGAATTTGATCTTGTGTAATGTAACTGGTGCTCATGTCTCCAATGACTTTGGGCTGAGTTCACGTTATACAAAACTATAACAAAAAATAACCAGCCAGATTCAAATGAGACTAACCAGATGGTGATCCATGAAAGGGATGATCAGGGAATGTGGGCCACTTTTTGGGAGTGCCCGGGCCTAATTGTGATCCCAATCCAACCCTGTTTATATATGTGTTGCTTTTAAAAATACATAAATAAAAGACATTGTCATTTAGAATGCCAATAGCTTAAACGCTCGCAAATGTGAGACCTATTGCATTGAAAATGCTTGTTATGCACCTGCAGTCAGTCGCAGCTCTTTTCTCAGATTTTAAAATACCAAGCCTCCCAAGTAACCAGTCCCCACCCTTTCATTAGAAACTCAAGAGCTGCAATTTTAACACATTCCTTGAACCAAACTGTCCCGGGACAAGCCTCTTTTAGTACGTAATAGTCATTTGCAGTTGGTTCGCAAAGGGGTGGTTTACTGGGAGCCATGAAGTGATTACAGAATTCGAATTAAACCATGCAGAACTCTTCTTTCAGTACACCCAATACCGCCAAAGCCCTCGACTTTTAATGTTTGCTAACAAAATGTTAATTCGAACCGTAACTGACACACCATGCTGTAAATTTATATTACATTACGCACAGCTTGACCTGCATCAAAAGCGCAGCACAATCTACTGCATTTCAGCTAGAAACCACAGATTGCTTTTTGTCTGAGCCGCAGGTGTGAGACTTAATCATTTTCTTGCATAGACCCCAGCATGATCTGAATAGCCCCAGGCCACCCATGTACTTTAAAGTAACGATTTGCCCAGGATCACGGAATTTAGTCAAGTGGGGAAACGGTCTCCGGGTGCAGAAGTATGTAACTTGTCCACCTAATCACAGCCCCTCCTCTTCTCCTCAGGGTACTTTTGCTAGTGAAGACAAAAGGATGCATACATTACAATGTATATACAGAAGAGTGAAAGTGACCAGCTCTGTGCACATTATCCTTCAGAGCACAATATTCTGTAGTGCACTTATTTTATTTATTTTATTTATAGAGTTTTCTATAGCGCGAACGTGACCCAAGGGTATCAGAGCGCTTTACATTTACAATAGGTACAGTTTAGATTACATTGGTATAGCAGCAGTAATATATATATATATATATATGACTCAGGTACATGTCTTTCATACCAGTTTCAACAAAAACAACTTAAGAACTGTTTAGAATACAAAGGTGTACGCAGTGGTATCATCCAACATAGATCTGATGTGTGCCGTTTGAATGTTTTACATCAGTACTACAACGATCTATTAACTGTGGTACTGAACAGTTAAAGAGGTTTTCGCAACTACCTGGTAATTTTATCTTTACATTCGTAAATGTCTATGAGGTCATTTTGTGTAGGATGTATCCATACAAGACAGGGCTATGCTACTTCTGGTTATTAACCACGGTGCAGATGATGAACAGTCTTGTCTAGGGAAGGAACTTGCTCATTAGGAAGATCTTCGCTTCCCTCTTGAATGTTGCCAGATTTGGAATTTTTCTAATGTTTGGAGGGAGTGAATTCCAGATTCTGGGTGCCGCTCCGGAGAATGCTCTGTCATACGTTTTCTTCTTCCGAAAGATGGGCGGTTTCAGCAACAGCTCTTTGGCACTCCTGGCCGGCCTGCTTCCCCCCGATAGCTCAATTTTCTGGGCTAAGTACATTGGTGTTTTGTAGTGGAGTGCTTTGTGGGTAATACAAGCCAGTTTAAGTTGAATTACGGCTTCGTATGGAAGCCAGTTTAGTGCTTTCAGATGTGGGGAGATATGGTCGTATTTTCTAGAACCTGTAATGAGTCTTGCGGCCGCATTGAGACAAGCTTTTAGTGGTGCTGTGGAGATTTTTGATAGACCTGTTAGTGTTGTACATCCATATTCAATCCTTGAGATAACCAGGGACTGAACTGCCATTTTGAGGTCCGCTGTAGTAATGAGAGGTTTCACTTTTCTAATATAGTTCAGGTGAAACCGGGCACTATTAGCCACTTCCTCTCTGATCGCAATGTCTGTTTTTCCCTAGCCCGGTTTCTTGTTTTCAGATTGAAATCTCGAAGAATGTCCCCCTTGAGACTTAAGTGTTCTTCTCGGTTTATCTCTTTTAGAAACACTGATATATTGAAAAGACGTCTTGCACTCCCCTTTAGAGCTTTATAAAAACTCTCTTTTTGTTTACCGATATAGTTTTAAAATCTGCTTTGCGGGGAGGAATCACCATGCCCCCTTGAAAGGGCGGCGTCTGCTCAGTGACTAGGAAACTGGAGGTTGCGGTATTATAGCGCTTGTGCTAAAGAGACCTGTGAGGGTGGCACTGCAGAGAGTGCTGCGTGTTGTGCTCCGGAGGTTGGCAGTGAGATCGCACAATTTGAACTGCTGGTGTATCAGACCTCTCCTGCTGGAGGGGCGGGAAGTCCAGTTCCGTTCCCCTTGGTGTCTTGTTTCATTGTCTAGCGCTATATTGCCATTCGTGCGCCTCGCAGTGTGGTTGGAGGGGAGCTATCTTCGGGACTGCATCATTGACCAGAGTCGTGTGGTTTTTAGATTGGGGTCATCAGTGGTGTGCACATGGTTAATATGCTTCATTGGCGTGTATGTGTGTGCGAACGTTATTGTTCTTTTGTGTGTTCGGGGGTCGGTACCAGTTGGGGTGTGCCATGTTTTAGGGGGGCAGACACAGATAGCACATTCACAGCATTTGCAAATATGTTGTTGGCTGCTGTTCAATCCACATCTGCTAACTTCCCCTTCCAATCCCATCTCTGTGTTTCTGTGCAGTGGCTCACGATGTACAGGTCCCCTTTACTTTCATTCCTGTCGCTCTTCTCCTTTCTTATTTTTTTATTACCCCTGGGCATTGTGTGGCACCGGCCTACATTGCCACCTGATGAGTGGTATAAGGATTGGCAGTGAGTGCTAAACTGGGCTTGGCAGATGCACAATCGCACTGTTGAGCGCACTAATGTAAAAGGGCTTCTCACACTGGGTACTGAATGCTCTGCAGTGCTCCATCACATGAAGATGACATTTACTCTATATGATATGCCATGCTTTATGTCTTAGATGTGTGGAGCGTGGTAGCGCAAGAGGTTGTCTCAAGAACCAGAGAGGTAAGCTATGCTTATACTGAAAAAGCAGCAACCTACCTCATTATCATATACAATCTCTTTATTGATGACATAACTATACTTTCACAATTGCCATATTAACCTTCTTACTTTCTCAAATTTGCTTGAAAATGCACCATTTGCCCACTCTTTTTTCAAAACTTTCTTCGGGGGGAGAACCCCACGAATCCCCCCCCCCTATAACGGTTGGGCTCACTCGCTACGCTTGCTCGCCATAGGGCCCTCATCAGGAAATTTTATGCCCGACCACTTACAAATGTCAGCTGCCTCCACTGTGCATTTTGCAGAGACATCGCAGCAGTCATAGAGGGGTACTTAAACACTAACTGGGGGACAAGATCGACCAGAGCCAATAAAAAGGACACGCTCAAAGTGGTGCTCTGGGGGCAGTGCCAAAGCAAAGTATATGGAACAAAATCTAAGCTGCAGAAGGATCTCCAAGACCAGGAAGAGAAGTTAGCTAGATTACAGAGACAGAAGGGTGCCACAATGAGAGTTGACAAAGATGTACTGAAAACAAAAATACGAATAGGGGATATTTGGGCAGCACTAGATAGGTTTACGTTACGAGACTACAGACAGAGGCTACATAGGGAGGGGGGAAAGCCAGGATGACTCCTGGCTTAGCTATTCAAGAGGGAGACTCCTACTCCATGATATTTGCGCTCGAGGGGAAGGATGGAACAATGTGGACCACACAAATAGCGATTAACAAATACCTGAGCGAGTATCTAGCAGACTCATGATCTCTCCACACAACGTTTCTTGGTGGGGGGGGTGGGGTGAGTGGAAATCCCAAAATTATCAGAAGACAGGGGGCTTGCACTAGAGGCTGATATAACATTAGAAGAGATAGGTGCAGTTATCCTTGAATTACTGCATAATAAAACTCCAAGGGCAGATGGTTTAACATCGAAATTTTACCAGGCTGATGCCTCACTGCTCCCAGAGCACTTGTTGGCAGAATTTCTGGATGCTAGAGGCATCGGACACCTACTGGAGTCAAAGCAGGAGGCTGTCATAATTATTTTGCCCAAACCGGATAGGGAGCCATTGTCGCCAGGGTCCTATCGACCATTGTCCATGATCAAGTAGATGTGAAATTGCTATAAAAAATATTTGCAAATAGGCTCAAAACGGTGATTGGCACACTGGTTCATGAAGACCACAGTGGCTTTATACCTATCCCGGGCACCCTTATGGATATTAGATGGTTGACACACATCACGCACACAATTCAGGCATCTAATTTAGAGGGAGTGCTGGTGGCCTTGGATAGTGAAAAAACTTTTGACACCCTAGAATGGGGATACACAATGGCATTTCTGTAGAAGATGGGTTTGGAGCTCGTTCCCTGAAATGGATTTCTTTATTATATTCAAACCCTACAGCAGCGGTCAGGTAATGGACAGTTGGAGGAAAGAGAAGGCGGACTAGACTGGGATGTTCCCGGTCCCCTCTCTTATTTGCTCTGGCTACTGAGCCATTGGCTGTTTATCTGTGTGGCGTGTTTAGGGACTGGGATATTCCAGTGGAGAATACTACTCACGTTCTGTCCCTATTTGCGGATGATGTACTCATTTATTTGCAACGGCTTCAAATCTCAATTCCATGACTACTGGTAGAACTTCAAACATTCAGGGAGACCTGGAACTCTTTATTAGTCAGGGAGCAAATCAGAAAGTGTGCACAGGCAAGAAAGCTGAGGACAACTGTATGTTGTGGGCTGAATTTTTACATAATTTGGTGACTCCAACACAGGTGGAATGAACCCTTGAGGAAGAAATGGGACCTCAGAACTCCACTGGAGGAATTTCCCCCTCTCTAGAAACTCACGAAGATATCTCGTAAAGCTAGACCCCCCTTAAGGACATCTGGGTGTATAATGTGGCCTAGCTTTGTTCTTGTATTCAGGAATGGTTCCGACCTTTAGGTGTTGTCATTCACTTTCTGCATGAGAAATGTCTTTGATCATTGTATCCCAAAGAACATGCCACGTCTTTCAGAATCAATATAATTCATACTTGTACTCTAGTATATGTTTTTCCATTGGGACATGTTCTACACCCTCTATCAATTGAATTGTTACTGGAAACTTTAGAAATGGAAAAATGAAATACATTTTTTAAATACCCTGCTGGTGGAAGCTTGAACCACCAAATTTTCTGGCATAGAGTATAGCTTTAAAAAAATCAGAGTTGCCTGGCACCAATCTGTGGTTTCTGGCTACCTGTCTGTTCAGCGGTGGGCAAGAACAAGGTTTAGCCTAGATGCTCAGTAAGGTGTCGGTTAGTGTCTCATTAAATGGCAGTACAGGTTCAGCTGAAGCCTGTCCAGGCTGCATAACTTCAGTTAGGAAGTTTCTCTTGACTTCCATAGATGGAAGCTGTATGCCCAATACCTCAGCTGCACAATGTATCACCATAACAAAGGAAGCTCTCTGTTGATGGCCCAGGGAGGGAAACCAGCCCAGTAACTGAGGAAAGATCTCATCCACTGGTCTCTTGTAAATCTATGTAAAGTGTTTCATAATAGCATTGGGGTAACTCATCCCCATTGTCATTGTCAAAGGCTGGCTGACTCTGATACGAGTCAGAACAAAAAGCTGCTGGAGCAATCGGAGCGACTCCACTGCACAGGCATTGCCCTGTGTGAACCAGATTGTACGGGGACCTGGTGCATGGAGGCAGGTTTGGGATGTGACCTTGGTCAAGGCCAAGATGGATTCAGCTTGAAGTGGAACATAACTATTGGTAGGGCCCCCTTCTCTGGTTCTGATAGCATCAGAACTGGCATCAATGTTGTAGGGACCAACATGTATTTTGGAGCTGGAGTTGGCATTGAAGCTGATGCGTAACCTGACGCAGTTTCAAGAAGCACTGATGGTGCAGAGGGATCTTTAGGGCCCAAAGATATGCCAGATGGAGCCAAAAGAGTTTTGTGTGCCTTTGAAGGCCTCAATATGTTGAGATGTCACCATTGGCCCAGAAAGCTCAAGGGGCATTGGGTTCAGCTATGGAACTGGCTCCTCAGTGGGGGGCCAGAATAAAGACAGAGAGGCACCCTCATGACTGGTTAGGCAAAGAGTGGCACGACTGAGGCAGATCTTGGGAAGCCTTCTTGTGCTTCCGCTTCGATTTCCCAGAAGACTTGGAGAGCAACAAAGACCTGTTACGGGAATGCCCTTGAGAACATAAATGGGAACACGCCCTCGACTTCCAGGAGAACTTGTGAGATTTCTTGCAGTGTTCAGTGATGTACAGCTTAGCTTAACATTCTCTGATCACCTTCGGATTCATAAGGACACACTCTTTGCTCAACTTAGAGTTGTGCCCAGAACCCAAATACCAGAGACATATCTTGCGTGGATCATCACAGACATCTGCTTGCGACACACCTGACAGGGCTTAAACCCCGTAGTTTTAGGAGAGAACATGTTCTCTTGCACACTCACTATTAAGCAAAATGTGGGGAAAAAAATTGTCAACCAAAGAGAAAAAAGTGGGAGTGAGCTCTGAATCTGTGTACAAAGGTGCTGAAGGAAAGGACCAGACATTTGCACGCAGAAGTATGGTCTATATTCAGCTCCATTCTTCTGGGGCGGAACAAAGTCCATACGGAGCCATTCCGCCCACCTACCGGTATACAGGAGCACTGCTGTTAAATCTTACAAGTCCAGTTTGACGCCTGGGAATAGTTTAAAGGCAAGGAAGCTGCGGTTAGGAGTATCCATCAAAACCTTATTTATTCCCTTTATGCAGGACACTGAAACAGAGGACTCAGAGAGGAAGAAGTAGTAAGCGATGGACAGTTCCTGTTGTTCTCTGTGGACAGCAGACATCCTCCATCTTACCAATGCCATTAATATAGGATTGTCACTTTTCCCCCCCCAAAAAAAAACCCCAGCTATTTGTTTTTTAAATCTTATTATTAGTTTACGTACTACCTGGTGGAAATTAGCCACCCGTCCACAACAAGAAAAAAAACGTGAGCCATAATCACAATCAATCGACAATACCCATTTGCAGAAACACCGGCCCTTTCCCCACCAGAATGATACACAAATACCGACCCCTAACAAGCTCCCTCCATCAAATTCTAGAGTAATCTCCAATGACCTTCAGTCCAGCCAGGGTCTCCCCACCCCGTGTCCATCCCTCAAAATACATCTACACCAGCGTGCTGCCATGGTCCCCACACTTTATCGTACTTCCTTGGGCAGCCTGTGCCTGATACACCAGTTTCTCATATCTCATACACCAATTCATATGGCACTACCAGGCCCTCTGCGTTGGCAGCTCCCCACACCCCCACAGTCAAATCACATGTTGCTTCGCCACCATTAATGTGGTATTGCAGAAGAGTAAGGATATCAATCCAGGAACTGCTCACCCCAGAATCCCAGATCCACCTCTTGACTCCCCTCCAATACACCCGAAGTTTAGGACATATCCGTTCAAACACAGTTCTGATGCTGCACTCCCCATCTGAAACAGTCTTGTTCTAGTGAAGTAGGTCCTGTGGAGGAGCTTCAGCTTGACCAAATGGAACCCGACCCTTATGGCCGCCTCTTGGGGGTACCTACATTGTGCCCCCAATTGTCACCCTCTAGTCTACCCAAATCTCCTTCCCATTGGCCTCAAAGATGGTCAACAGGAAAGGTTACTATTGTGGAGGAGTGTCGAATATACATTAGACACTATGTGCAGTAAGGGGGACCCACTCTGTATTCCATGGGTGACTCCTCCGGGGACTCACTAAGTCTCCAGATGTGGTTGAAGGAGATGTCTCAATTGTTGGTAATGAAGATATTGTCCCCAGAACAGATCATATTGGTCTTTCAGCTCAGGGAACGGTATCATTTCCCTGCCTCTGCAAATGTCCCTCACCTTTGAAATACCAATCAGGTCCCATTTTGTGTGGCCCTCGACAGCCCACAACCCCCTCAATCGTTGGAGACCCACAATGGGGTTTCCAGCGTTAACCTATCCCTCCACCCCAGGGCTCTGGCCACATTATGCCAGATTCCAACTACTGCCACCATGGGTATCGGCAACCTGGACTTCCCGCTTCTACAGTATAACCAGCAAATGTAACCCTCCGGGTCCAGTGCCCGCCTATCGGCCAACACCAAGGTCTCCTATTGGAAAGAGAAGGCCCAATCATTGTCCAGTTTGTTCTTTTATGCCCTAAGTAAGTCGCTTCACTTAGTTCACTTATAAACTTACTGGGCTAATCAAAAAAAAACTCTTACTTCAATGTATTCCCTATCATCGTATTGTTTGTCATCATAGGATTTAATCTCCAATCGGGACGCATTCTTATCACGACTCCGTATTCTGCTTTAGGAACACTCCTTCACGTTATGTGAGGGTGTACATTTGGTAAGAACGTTCGGTAAATCCTTTTTTCTTTTTCTTTTTCCTTATCTTCATAAACCTTTCTCACCAATTATTCTATGGGTATAAATTTCACATTTTGGTTTAAGGTTTGGCCACTATATGAATTTTATTCTCCATTCACGGGATTTAGAAGTTCTTTCTCTGCTGGTGTATACTTTCCTTGGTATCACATTTATAAATTCCTTTTCTTGGGTCTTCGGTTCTACTTTTGATCTTCTATTTAATTCTTTGTCACTAGACTGTTATAAACTTTACTTATTTATTCATTACCACTCTTAGGCTCTGGAATGTGGATTTTTTGTTAATCATGTATATAAATAAATATTGCTAGACTGAGGTTATGGTAGTGTCACTGTGACATTTTGTTGAGACAATAATTTTTTTCTTTCAGAAATATTACGAATTAAGGTGGTTCTCCTGAGGAAGGCAGTTTTCTGCCGAAACGCGCGTTGAGACATCTTGGATACCACCCCATTATCATTTTATTTAAAACATTGTACTTATCAATTGTACTGTAATGTGGTTTGTCAGACTATGAATCAATTAATTACGCTGACGGCACACACAATACTATATAGTGAGGTAGTTTTGAATGCATGGATGAATGATTACTGTTTATAGGATGCAATAGAGTTTCAACAAAATGTATATGTTATTTAGAAATGTGTTTTATATATTCATTTCATAATAAATATTTTTATATTTTTCTAACTTCAGTGTCACTACTATCATTATCAATATAACCATGTTCTAGCTCTGTAGTTTTGAAGTAGCCCTAGAAAATTTACAGTACCAATCATTGACCACCTGCAGTTGGGTAGCCCAATAATACAACAGAAGGTAAGAAAGGGCTAATCCACGTCTGCCGGCTTCATAGTGAGGGACGGCCATGCAATCCTCGGTATCCCCCATCCCACAACAGGTCACGTGCGACACTTGCAATCTCCCAGAAGAACTCCTCGGCGACCACAAATGAAGTATTTTGGGAGACATACAAGAATTTGGGGAGGTAGATCATTTTATAGAGGGCCACTCTGCCCATCAAGGAAAGCGGGAGCCTCCTCCACCTTTTCACCTCTGATTTTTAGGATTTCAGGAGTTTCCCCAGGTTTTCTGCAAAGAACAAGTCCCAATCTTTCGTGACATATATTCCCAGATATCGAAACCCCTCAGGTCGCCATTCAGAGGGTGCCACAGGGTACACCCTCTAGCCACCTGGAGAGCAGAAATGCCACTGACATGCCAATTAATCTTCAGCCCTGAAAAGGTGCCGAACACCTCCAGCATCTCCTGCGCCCTAGGCACTGAGTTGTACGGATCTGCCAAGTATAACAGAATATCATCCGCATAGAGGCATACCACATCCTCCCAATCTGGATTCCATCCCAAGCCGCGTGGCATGGCATCTGAGCACAGCCACAAAGCCAACGGCTCGATCGCCAGTGAGAACAGGAAAGGGAAAAGTGGGCACCCCTGCCTGGTGAACTCTCTGGAGAAGGCCCCTTTCATTCAGACCTGAACCACCGGGTCTTTGTACAGCAGGTCCGCCCAGGACATGAAACTTCCACTTATCCCCATTTTCCGCAAAATAGCCATTAGGTAGGGCCACTCAAGAGAATACCAGCTATTTGTTCATGTTTTAAGAGTCTGCAAAAGCCCAGAAGATGGTACTTACATGGAACTTCATATAAAATCATCTGTATTCATATTGCAACACGACTTTTCTGTTTATTTTTACCTTACTCATCAGGCAGGGATCATTAAGCCACCTCTAGAGCATGTTTTAAAATGCTACCTTCCTATATTTGCTATGAAGTATGTAGTGATAAGGGGAAAAAATACTGGCTTTAGGTGATTTTCCTAGGTTCTGTACTGGCCGGTCCATTGAAATATCGGTCATGCCAGTAGCAAACCAGTCAAGTGGCACCCCTACATTCATCCAGTCAATAAGATGTTCTCAATCAGATATGGGTAACCCTAGAGGCAAGTTATCTTAATGTGACCATGACCAATTTCCACTCCGTTCTTGTTCCTATGTTTGCAATCGTCATTGCAAAAACCATGCACTAAAACATGAAGAGCCCCAATTTGCCCCATGTCACTGGAGCTCATTAAGAAGGGGGTGGGGCAGGTGGCCACAATCCTGGTTATAGTTAATGCATTTCAAAATATTACCCATGCTACCACCAGCCCATGTTCATGCAAGGGGTCTGTGTTAGGATAAGCCCTCAATACTAGTGGGTGGGAAGGCCAACGGAGGTTATCCCCAGTCCTAGAGAATAACAATGGTACCCCCAGGATCTGGGATTTGAGGGGTCCCTTTGGATCAGGGGCCCCGCAAACTGTGAAATGTGAGTAATTTCAGGACAACCTCAGGTCGTTGGAAAAATGGTGGGGTTGGGACAACTTCAGATCTTCCATCCCAAAATATAGAATTTTAAAACTAGTAACATCGTCTGCACTTGGAGTGCATAAGAGGCATAGCTCAACCATCACAATGAAAAGGAAATGCAAGTGTTACCATTTTCAGGCCGAAGCTAACCAGATAGCACAGCTGTCTGGTTGCAAAAACATATTGTGGACATGCTGAAAGCTGTCCTAGAAATGCATTTCACCCATTGCTTACCATTGGCTTTTTGTTTTGTCACTCAGTCCAGCATGTATTTGTCACGTGAAGCCCTGCCTCTTTACAACCTCTCCGATTGGCTCCTTCGTTTTATCCAAGAGTGCTTGCTCTTCAGGAAGTCTTTTTGTTCTTCTTTTTCTTGAAGCACTTTACGCGAGGGCAGTGTTTTTGAGCTGTCCCCCTTGTGTGCTTCTCTCAACCCACCCCACACTCCCTGTTGATCTTCCTCTTAATTACAATTCTCTTAAATTGCAAATTTGTAGTGCTGCGTGCGCACAGTCTGTCCTGCTGCACAGGTGTTCATACAAACTATACTGAGTGCAAGAATGGCCTGCGAAGCCTTTATGGTATCCAGTGGATGCGTAGAAACCTCTTTGTGTACACCAGAGAAGTTTATTTCCTGCGCAGTCAGAGTAGGAGGGTGATAAACACCAGCAACAACACACTCTCACTTTGCAGCTGCTAAGGTTTGTGGAGAAAGCTAATGTTGAATGGGATCGCACCCCTCCCCTGTCTCATCAGTTCTCTCTAAGCCCCCTCCCTGGTTCTCAGGAGACAGTAGTCACTTTCGACCACTAACGCCGCGCTCTCTCCGAAGGCTTTGTGATGAATGTGACTTCCACAGCTGTTACTGTAAATCAGCAGCAGAAGGCAGCCACACATCCACCATGGCGGAATTAACAGTGCAAGGCGAATGCAACCACTTCTGTTAGGTGACAGCATTAAAACACATTTGAATCAAAGAAAAGATTTCATGAATATTTATGAATTTCTTCCTGCTTCACGTTGTAATAGCAAAAGGAATCGGTATGTGGGCTGTCATAGGAAGCACTTCAAAACAAATTTTGACAATGCCCATTTGTTGAGACAGATATGTTTATGTTTTTTGTCTCTATTGAATATTCATTAAAGCTATAATTTGCTGGTATATTAAGATACACTTTGAAAATAATTATAATCAGTACATATTCATGGACAGAATCGTAATATTGATTTTTAGAAATATGAGTGTGCTTGCTCCTAACCCCTCCCTCCCTCCCACTCTGTTGTCTGTGTCGCCTCCCGCCCCGCTCCCAGTCGCCCTCAGTCTCATCTGGCCGCATCATAGCGTTTAAAAAAAAAAAAATCACTTTCAACCATGCTTTACCCAGTGACTAAGTCGTAGAAAAGAGATTGTTCACAGTTTGCACTGGTGGCAAAAAAAGACCAACAGATGGGTTTGCCAAATGGAACAGATCTTCTTCAACAAATGTCACTGGACCATGCCTGGCAGAGGTCCACTGGTTGACATCTCGGTCCTTGCAATGCCCCTGCTTGCCAGGAGGGGCGCTGCCTCAGTATTACCATTGTCAAGGACCCACAAACGCTGCTGAATGGCTTTACACCAAAGACTTCTAGTCTATGCCAAGCCTTGTTACCAGTGCCTCATATGAAACTATAGGTACCTATGAATCCGTTATACTTGTAAACTCGTCAATGCCATAAAGCAAGAGTGTTTTGCTTCTGTCAGTAGTGGCAACCTGAAGCCATGTGGGGCACCCTACAAACCATCAAATAACATGAATGATAAATAAGCATGTCGCCTCTATCACGTCAATGATTCTCAAAGTGGGCAAAATTTGTTTGTGATTGATGAATATCTTTGAGAAACGTTCAACACGTCTGTTGGGCAGGCAAACCCACAGTCAAAGTCAGGCTCTTGTGACAATATTCTAAGCTTATTATAGGCATCACAGGGGCTAAAAATTGGTGTTCCCCACTGACAATCAGCTTTGATTATTGAGCGAAATGCTTCAGTCAATGGGTGATTTGGATATCACAGGAAACGCATCGTGTCTAATGGGTGAAAAATTAGGAGATTGTATCCAGTCATTTCAGGGCCTTTGGGGGAAATTGTTTACAGGATCAGTAAGGTTTACAGCTTACCAATGAGACTATAAGATAATCATCGGGACTTTGATTTTCGAAAGTGTTTAGAGGTGGAGCTGTTAGCAGTGAGAGAGAAATTGGGTGGGAGCTCCTTTGAGCTCAGCGGTGTCTAGGTATTGAAAGGGCCGGGCCCATAAGGTTCTGGACCTATTCTAGAGTCACAATCCGATGGTTCTTTTTAGCAGCATAAATGTGTAGAGTGGAGAAAATGTGTTATTATTGTCAATCAAATCATCGAGAAATCCTTTGGACACCTAATGACCACAGACAACTCCGTAAGGTTAGTTAATTTATTACAATGCCAAAAACAACTGGAAATAGAGACACCTCAAGATAAGAGTGTAGAAATACATTGTAACCAGCATAAAGACAAATCGGCGTATCCAATTGAGGAGGTCAATTAGCCATTAATTCCTTTGGATACATAATAACTCACAGACCACTATATAAGGTTAGTTAATTTATCACAAAGCCAAAAATAACTGGACATAGAGACACCTCAACACGAGGGTATAGAAATACAAAGGAATTAGCATGAAGCCAAATTCAATTCAAATGATGCAGCATAAACAAGACTATTAGTTCAAGAAGTAGAATACAGAGAATCAGGAAGCATGAGTCCAAGTTCCCCTGCATGGAGGGTTGATAAGTAGAAAGCATTAATTCTATCCCTACTCTACCGCTAAGGTGCCTTCCCTACATAGCATTCCCATATGAAAGGATAAAGGTGTCAGTGTGTGGAGTCTTACTATGATGTCTCTCCACTATCAAATGGGTCAAGCAGCATAAGGCCACTATCATAGAAGAAGGAGCTTGTTCTGAGGTGCTCTCCCTCCAAAGGCAAAGAAGAAGTGGGTTACTTTCCCTAATTCCAAACACCAATTATCTGCAGGTAACTCTCCCATAGTGCACAGGGTACATCTTGGTTCACAATAGACACAGTCATAGGAAAGCTTCCACGATGTTCTTCATGTTCGATCTTGCAACATTTTGTCCTTGGTTCTCAGGCCTTCTCCCATGTGAATCCGTCTCCGCCTCTATCACCTTCAAGCCGTGTAACTGTAACTTCTTCTCTCCTTTCCCAGATCCTAAACAAAGACATTACTTTTCCCTAACAAAATAACTTTTTCACTTACAAGGCAAACGTGAGAAAGAACAGATTCCACAGTACACATGAAATTCACAGTATTAATTCTAATGCGAGAATTTTCAGGGACTTGCATTTCAGGCCTACGATTTGAACTAGTATATGAACATATAACTTAAAGCACTACAGATTGACATAACCCTATTAAATGTAAATGAGTACGTCTATAATCATAGAAATGACAATTGTTAAACACATTTATTATATGCGTAATGTCAATTGCACAACGCAAGTTCCTCATGTTAACATCTTCTGCTAGTTACATACATTTCCTATGTTAATTTTTCTATGCTACTTGTCAGTAATCTAAACGCACCACATAATTACATTAATAAAATTTACACGTCTAACACCTCATGTTTCCTAACACAAGATTAAACGCAAGTGCGCTTCTACACACGATTATGATGCGCCCCTATAACTTAAATGAGATTTCCACTACATCAGTTCCCCTCTCTGATGACGTTGAGTCATCACAAAACACTTCAACCATCCCAGCAGAGCAGATCGATCTAAACAGATGACGTAGCTAGTCTTCTCTGTCTGAACTCCTCCATTCGCTTCAAATTCTCATAGTGACTGTCCTGCAGTATTTCTATTCGTCTCTCTCTTTCCCTTAAGGAATTCTCCAACTGTCTTGCTTTTTAGCACTTATAGGCCCTTACCATCCCTACCAAAACAATGACACAGATTATAACAATCACTATTGGTTTCAGGATGTATCCAAAGATTTCGCTTCCCAAGTTCGCAAACCATTTTCTAACCTTACCAAATCTTTTTCCAACTTTGTCCCATACTCCCTCAGCCGCTAAGTCCTTTATTTCCTGATGTATGTCAGTGATGTAATTGATATATCCCCTCAGATCTTTACTTTTATCAGGGATATAAGTACAACACTGTTGGACCTTCAGCATCCAACATACTCTGCCCTCTTTTGCAAGTAACACATCTAAAGCAAGCAGGTTCTGCATCACCATCATCCTTATCGAAACCATCTCTCCATCTATAAGTAGCAAAGACTGAGCCGTGTTAACTGACAACTTATCCACTATTGTAAACAACCTTCTAATCTTGATGTCATTCTGCACCACTCCCACACTAGGTATCATCGCTCCAAATATGTCTCCCACAACCTCATCAGCACTGAATCCACGTTTCTCCCTGCTATTCGACTTCCTTTCCAAACCCTCCACATGATATAGTTTTGGAAACATGACCGCTAGGTAACATGCACCATACCATTTGCTCGGGAGCCGAACGTATGCATTCTTTCCACACACGAAATACACTCCTGGTACTATTCGGACCGATTCCTGCAAGAACGTCTTCCAAGGGTCATTAATTAAAAAGATATGGTCACACACACTCTCTCCCACAAATAGCATATCATAATGACTCGCAGCCTGGCATACGCATAGTTTGTCTCGTTGTTGTCAATCCAAAGCTGTAGGACCAGAACTTCCCTTTACCTTATGAGCTAATTCCTCCTTGGTCCAAGCATAATTCTTATCTTTGTTGTCAGTGCAAATAACTAATCCCCTACGTCTATCTTCTACTTGATCTATGAATTTCTTTTCTATATCTGTTAATGTACAAGTTAAATTGTGTCTATGCGCATAAGCAGTATCTAGTGTCACTGTTGGTGCATGTTGGAAGCCGGAGTCCCCGTCCCGCGCCACTGTCACAAATGCGAGACCTGGGAGTCCTCACTCAACGCTAGGCCAAGTAAGGACACTGTTTGAGATAGCCCTGCTCACCCCCTTAGTAGCTTGGCACGAGCAGCCAGGCCTATCTCCAAGGCACGAGTGTACAGTATGTGCAACCACACTCACAACAACCCACTGGTGACACCACAAATGGACTCCACACGAGTTTGATAAAACGAGTATAAACTTTATGTAAAAAGATATACGATCAGACCACACGATACATAAGCCAACATATAATAAAGGGTAATATTCGTTCCGGCTGGTTGGTAGGTTCAAATCCCAACCACCGCTTTCAAAATGCTATGCTGGTCGTAATGCTAGAATCACACACGTTGCAATGGACAAACAATAGTGCGCTGCATAACGATACAATCCTGTGCTGGGCAAAGGAATAAATAATACAATGCGTAACGATACACCCCGGTACCTGCAATGGGAGAAATAATGCAATGCGTGCCGCTACAATCATGTACTGCGCAATGAAGGAATAATGCAATGCGTCACACCCCAATCACGTACTTTGCAATGAAGAAATAATGCAATGCGCACCGCTACAATCATGTACTTTGCAATTAAGGAATAATGCAATGCGTAGCTACAATCCTGTACTTTGCAAGGGAGAAATAATGCAATGCGTAGCGCTACAATCGTGTACTTCATTATGCAGAAATAATGTCAGGCGTCATAAGACAGTCCGGCAGTTCGTTAGCAGCAATATTGGCAATGTGTATTACGACAGTCAGCCTCTTCGATAACAGATGCACCCCACACGTATCAACGATGACATAAAGTACAGCTTCTCACTCGGGCCCCAGCACTGCCACTCCTGACTGCAGTACGGGCCCCAATCTGAGCCGAAGCAAAGGCTCACGCCGCCAGAAGGTCTGAGAGGCCGAGAGAGTGTCCCTCCGAGCCTGCACCCCGCCCAGGCAGTGATCCACGTTACCTGGGGGCGCGACCCCACTCTCCTCTCCTCCTTCAGTGAACTGGGCCTTCCGTGTAGAACTTTCTCAATGGGCCTCAGCGGCTCGGCCTCGCAGCTCAGCTCCTCCGGGCTGCTGGTCCGGGCCGTGACTGTTAGGAAGGTCTCAGGCGGCCGCAGGGCACACGTACCCCACGCCCCTGAGATTACGTTACTCCGGGTGCACTTCACCACAGCACCCTCCGGGTCTCCTCTGGCAAGAAGCCACACACACAACGCTGATGGGACTTCACGTCGACTCCGAGTGCACGCTCACCAGGCACTCCTTCCTGCGGTCTTAGTTGGCACCAAGACCCGCACACCACGTTGCAGAGACTCACTTTCTTCCGGTAAACACGATGATCAGCCGATCACCTCCACAGTCCCAGGTTGCACTAAAGTACGCACGCTGCTTCACTGAGACTTACTCCAACTCCGGTGCCCCGATATCCAGGCGCTCTTCACCAACGCCTTCGGCCGCACCCCGACACGCTCACCGTGTCCGAGCCTCACTTCTCCTCCGGTGCACTCGATGACCAGGCGCTCTTCACCAGCGCCTCCGATGCACCCCGACACGCACTCTGCGTGTCCGAGACTCACTCCACTTCCAATGCACATGTTGACCAGGAGCTCCTCACCAGCGCCTGCGGTGCACCACGACACGCACCCTGCGCGTCCGAGTCTCACGTCACCTTCGATGCACACGCCGACCAGCCGCTCTTCACTAACGCCTGCTGTGCACCACGACACGCACCCAGCGCGTCCGAGACTCACTTCACCTTCGGTGCACACGGTGACCAGGCACTCTTCACCAACGCCTCCTATGCACCACGACACGCACCCAGCGCGTCCGAGTCTCTCTTCTCCTCCGTGTGTCCAAGATCACAGGGCACACCTTCCGAGGGTCTCAAGCTGCCACAACACGCGCCCACCACGTCGCTTGAAACTTCTCCGGAAACTTTTATGTTCCTGTGTTTCCAAACAGGGAGCCAGCTCACCTCGGGCCCTTGGGGTAACAAGACACAGCACAAAGCACAGTCTTCTTCAAGCAGGGGGACCCAGCGCACACAGCACAGTCCCAACAGCCTCTTCCTTGGTTAAAACAGCAAACGGCAGACCAGCCCCAGATCACGAAGCAAGGGTTGGTCCTTCCCAGCAGTCTCTTCAGTTGTTCCTTCCTTAGCAGAGGTTCCTCTTGACCACGAAATGGGTCCAAGCCTTTTCAGTCTCAATCCATTTCTATTCCAACGTTCAGGGGTCTCAGCTCTCATAGTTATACCCCTAAATGTCTTTGAAGTTCGTTGTGCTCAGGGGTCCCTGACCCCTGCCTAAATCAGTTCTGGGTGTCTCCCTCCCAGTGTCACCTTTCTCCCTTTGATACTGGGGGTCTGGATCCTTAATCACTCAGCAGGAGATGGGTCAATTGTTTTATAGCTGCAACCCAGGCCTCTTCACCTCCCGGGGCTTCTCCTCCGCCTACTCTCCAGATGCAGGTCAGCCTGGTGCCATCTCAAACCCTCCCTGGGTCAAGACCTCCCCCAGCTCCTCTCCCCTTTCAGATCCAGACAGTCAATCCACATTCAGCAGAGACACACAGAAATGCTTAAAGCACAAAACTCAGCCACTTTCTAAAAGAGTGGTTTCTGAACACACAGTGACAAAACCACTTTCATAGAAAGATGTTTTATGATGCTGTGAGTTTATACATACTAAACTTCACCTCTCCATTTTAAACTTATGGGAAACTAGGCTAACAAACACAATACCCAGCCTCCCCATTCTGTCCTATGGGCAGGATGGCCTTTCACCAGTGAAAAACAAAATGGAGTGTTTTTCACTGTCAGGACATAACACACACCTCAGTATATGTCCTGCCTTTTACTTACACTGCACCCTGCCCAGGGGTTACCCGGGACCTACCACAGGGGTGCCCACTGTGTACGCAAAAGGGAAAGTAAGGCCTGACAAGTGGTTGCACTTGTCAGGACAACATGCTAACTTAGCAAACTGCGCGCAGGCCCTACACTGCAGGCCTGAGTTTCCTTCTCCGCGCACCTTTGGATTACTAGCCCTGGCACACACAGTGCCCATCACTAGGGACTTTACTAGTAAGGCAACATACCAATCATGGCCAACCAATTACCATTACACTTTACACAGGGAACACTTGTACTTTGACACTGATCAGCAGTGGCAAAGCATCTAAAATCAAAGGAGGTAGAGGCAAAAAGTCAGGGGAAATCACGCCAAGATATGCCAGGTCTAACACGCATCCCCTCTAGCCGAAAAGTGGGGGGGAACTACCCACCCTCATGGGACTTCTCCTCACTAAGGCGGAAAAATCTGGACAGACCATCATCATTGGCGTGTTCTGTTCCCGGACGGTGTTCCATCGTGAAGTCCATCCCCTGTATGGAGATGGACCACCTCAACAGCTTTGGGTTCTCACCCCTCATCTGCATCAAGCATCTGAGGAGCCGGTGGTCGGTCTGAACCAGGAAGTGGGTCCCAAACAAGTAGGGCCTCAGCTTCTTCAGCGCCCAGACCACAGCAAAAGCCTCCCTTTCAATTGCACTCCACCTCTGTTCCCGGGGAAGTAGCCTTCTGCTAATGAAAGCTACGGGTTGGTCCAAGCCCTCGTTGTTCAATTGTGAGAGTACTGCTCCCACCCCATGCTCTGAAGCATCTGTCTGCACTATAAACTCTCTGAAGAAATCCGGCGCCCGTAACACGGGTGCGGTGCACATGGCAGTTTTCAGGGCATCAAAGGCGGTCTGGCAGGCATCAGTCCAGACCACCTTCTTGGGCTGTTTCTTGGACGTCAGTTCGGTCAAGGGGGCAACGAGGGTCCATACCCCTTCACGAACCGTCTGTATTACCCAGTGAGTCCTAGAAAGGCCCTCACTCCTATCTGGGTCTTGGGGGTTTCCCAAGCCAGGATGGTATCAATCTTTGCCTGTAGGGGCGCCACCTGGCCGCTCCCCACCAGGTGTCCCAAGTACACCACGGAACCCTGCCCTATCTGGCACTTACTTGCCTTGATAGTTAGGCCCGTCCTCTGCAAGGCCTTCAATACTTCACAGAGGTGTTGCAAATGTTCCTCCCAACCGGAGCTGAACACTGCAATGGCTAAGGCCTGGAATGACCTACCGGTTGACTTAAGGACGTGCCCGTCTGAGACCTTGTTCCGAAAAAAACTTAAAACATGGCTCTTCCAGCACCCCCCTGGTGGCTGGAAGTAGGCCTCTGTAGCTGTTCTTCGGGGGACTTAGGCTGCAGGGAGGGTGGGTGGCTCAGGCCAGCTGTCAAGGCATTGTTGGTGTTCTAGCATGGGGACACTCCATTGCAGTAACCAGGCGCTCTATAAGCTGAATAATAATAATAATAATGTCGTCAAGGTAAGCGGCGCTGAATTCCTCCAGCCCACTCAGTACCTGGTTAACCAGTCTCTGGAAGGTGGCAGGGGCGTTCTTCAACCCAAAGGGCATAACCCTGAACTGGTAGTGCCCCTCTGGCATTGAGAACTCTCACCTCTCCTTGGCCCCCTCGGTCAAGGCAATCTGCCAGTACCCAGATGTCAAATCAAATGTACTGCGGTACCGGGCAGTTCCCAGCCGATCCACGAGCTCATCAGCTCTGGGGATGGGGTGCGCGTCAGTCTTAGTGACCGCATTGAGTCCATGGTAGTCCACACAGAACCGAAGTTCTGGAGTGGCACCTGGCGCAGCAACTTTTGGCACAAGGACCACTGGGCTGGCCCAGGGGCTGCTGGATGGCTCAATCACCCTGTGGGAATCGACAGAAATTGCCGTTAGCATGAGCTGAAGCCATTTTAGTTGTGGCATTCATTTTGTTAGCCATGTGGTTCTTTCCGTCTTCACTGTTGCTTGCCTTTCTATTCTGCTTGAGTCATCAACTGTAGTTAACTCCTTCAGTACTGAGCTAGAGCAATGTATGAGCTCAGAAAGGCCTGTAGCTGCTAGAATGCACCTGTCTGTAGAATGTAACTGTCAGGCTATTCCAACTGATGTAAGCAGTTCTGTTTCTCCTCCCACTGTGCTGAACAAAGTGGTTTCTATCTGTCCATGTTAGTCGATAGCTATTCCTGTGTATGCCTGTACCTTCTATTTGAGTCTCCATGCTTACTGTGCAACAAACTGGGTATATAAGACCCTTGGTTTCTGTATTCCATGTACTACATCATACAGTGCCCGAGGGTGTTGTATTGATGTAGTCCCACTCATGAGTGAATAAACTTGTTATTTGATATTCCAGCTTCCGTGCCAATCTCTATTTTGTTGGTCTAAGGACCCGTGGACAGATAAGGGTGAACCCCTGCACCGGTGGGCCCCTAAAAAGGCTCATTTCCACAGTTTGGCGCCCGACTCGTGGGGCTCATCGGAGATGCGGCTGCCCGAAGGAGAGGTCTTGATGGAGGACAGGAATCTACTGAGGAGGTACCCTGCACGAGGAGACTCTTTGTCTTTGCAGACCGACGTGTTTTTCCAGTTCTCCCGATCTGACCCTCCAGGTGGTGCCCGGTCCCGACTGAGATCTCCTTTGGCGTAAGTATTGCAGTGACCATTAGGTCAACCCAGAGCTTGGCAGGTGGAGGCTGGAGACTTTTGTCATTTAGTAAAATTCGTAAGTAGAGATACGGAGCGCTCTTGAGTGTTCCGCCAGGCCACTTGGTAATTCGGTCTCTTCTTGCAAAAGGCTTGGGGATTTTACCCTATCTTGTTTTGGGTGGGTCTGCGGACCCCTGTAATAGGCATGCCTTATGATTTGGTAAAGACACAGAGTGTTTACGAACACTCTGTCAGACCAACTGGTAATTCGGCGTATTTTGGAAAAGGTCTGGGGCTAGAGCCTGTCTTCTTTGGTAAGGTCGCTGACAGCGACACTCTTGATTTTGGATTTGCTTGGCCAAGATTCTGGTTTTGTTTGATTTGTCTATTGCAATAAACAAAGGCAGGTAATGAGGAGATTTTTGTCTCTACTTTTATACTTGGGATAAATACTATTTGACTATAATATTATATTTTGTTATAATATTTTTGGCATGCCTGCTCCTAGCACACTTCGTAGAATGTGTTGCTGTCTTGGAGGTACCAATATGGATCTAGAAAGTAGTCAGCCGGCTCCCCTAGAGGGGACATCTAATAGGTTTATGTATATTAAATATGGTATTTCTTCCATAATGTATAGTACACTGTGGAACAAATATACGAAAAAGGATCCTGATTTACGATGGCCAGTAAATGGGTCATTTGATTTTAAATAGATTCAGTATGTAAAGCAGTGTCTGTTTCAACGAAAGAATCGACAAGATATGTTTGATTGTGTACGAATGTGGGGATTTTTCTCTTTATGATATTTGTAACATGGAACAGTCTTTGGGCTGTTTACTTGTCTTGGTGCAGTCTCTGGACTGCTTTTGAGAGCTCTTTTTGTTTGTAAATATGATTTACAATTGGTTTGGTTTGAGTATAGTCTGTGGGCTGCCTCTTGTTTTTGTCCTGGTGTTGATTTGTGGGTTGCTTGTGTGTTTGAGTGTCTATGAGGTTTGTGGACTGACACCGGTGGTAATGCTTGTGAAGTACTTGTTTGAGTGAGTAGCGACTGTGCTCTTTGTGTAAGGATGGCTTGCCTCAGCAAGCTGTGTTGTGTGTTATGAGTGTGTGGCCCCTTCTTGAAAATGTCTGGAATGAGCTCAATTTGGTTTGTTGTCATCATTGTGTTCTGCAGATGTCATTGGAAGAATTACACTTTAAATTTCAAAGAATGAATTATATAAAATATGTTAAGTAGCTGCACGCTACTATGGAAAGTAAAGCAGTAACAAAGTATAGATGTGTGAACATTCGATTATTATATTGCCACAATGGTAAAAAAAGATTAGAATTGAAACTCGAGGTAGAATTGCCTAGCATTCCATATCAAAAGAGAAAATGTTATCTCACAACAAGTAAAGCGCTTTGAGACTTTTGGGTATAGCTAGAGCTATAAAATGTTAAAACTAACTTTACCTAGAAAAAGGCACTTAATAGGGAAAACTAGGCCTCACAGAGAAAAACGAATTTGTGTGTTTTATACAACTAGGACTTAACAAAATTAAAAATAGATGCCCAACATTTTGTTAGTACTGCCTATCAGCTGCGCAAAATGTTACAGCACTATCCTTAGATACATCATATTAAATATTAAAAGGCATTCACATTATATGAGTAATTGGTTGCTGCTAAAATAAAAGCGTCCTCCTTTTACCACACTGCAAACGATAGATTTTGACTGGCTTGGAATGCCTGGTTTTTAATAGAAGGAACTGAGCCTCATTCCCAGCACCAGAAAGAGAGCTTTTAACAGCTGCTCAAGCTGTCTGTCCGAAGGAAGCTGTCTGTCAGAGCAGAGGGAGGTAATGAGTGGTTTTTCAACTTTTTTGGGTTTCTGTGAGGACATTAGAATACAGCACATTGCTGTCCTATTGGAAACAGATAGCATCATAAGGGGCCCTGTGCCATTAAATGTCAGACAGGATTTATCAGTCCTGGAGCACAAGGCCTTCTCTCCTGAAAAAGTGTAGAAGCTAACACCTGCCGGTCATAAAACACAGCTAAGTAAATAGGACAGGCTTTACCCAGGCACAAGCTACAAATAAACACTGTGGCACCTAGGTTTTAAGTTAGTACAAAATGGCATAAAAGCATGTGCATTAAAGATTACTAATTTTGAAAAGTTAGAAATACAGCGTCATTATTTTGGATAAAAGAGAAAGGATAAAAGTAAGGACTTTCTTTCATGTTGCTTTTCTTAAGAAGCACATTTGTGGAACTGATGGTAAATGATTACTACGTTCTAAAGGGTGGAACAAACTTTCTATGTTTCAGTAAAGCTTCTGTGCTTAGTTTCAAAATAAGTTTTGTAAGTGTTATAAATAAATGCATTTAAGGACAAAAGGAAAGGAATGAGGCTTTCTTTTCATATGTAGAAACAACAAAAGGGTTAGTGATCATTATTCAAAAAATGACTACATGTAAATACATTAAAAGTCATTGCACTAAAATCGTTTTTGCATTATTATGATCTTTATAATGTCTAATAACACTACTGTGAAAATTCAATAATATTTAGCAATGAAGAAAATTACCCTGTGCAAATTGTGCATTAAGATTTCAATGTTTAAATGGTTAAATATATTGTGCATCAAAATTAAAAAGGTGAGTATTAGTTTCTCTAACAATGACAATATTACTGTATCTTAGTGACAAACTTAAAATATGATTTCTAGTATGGCCTAATGGCTGCAGTCTCAAATACAATTAAAGGTTATACAAAAAGAGTAGCTCTAGAGACATGTGAATTACATCGCATGCCTAAATGCACAATAGTTCTGGGCGCATTATGGCGGTCTGAAAACTAAAATTTTGAGCCAGTTCTTTAGGTGCTAGAACGCACAGTGCACAAGAATAAAAAATGAAGAGCAAAAGTTACATCCTACCTTTAAAATATCAACACACAGGCACGGAGCAGGGATGCCCTCAGTCATGCTTCTCGAAGAGTTACTTTGAATTATAATGGCCACATGGGGATAGCTTTGCCCAGACGAGGGACAACAGGTTTAAGGGTCAGAGGCCAAGTTTTGTATTTAGCAGACTAGCACGGATGAAAGCAAAATGGCCACATAGGAGGGTTTATTTCTGGCAGGCTTGCTCTGGCACTTCGACCTTGGAAGACATTCTGAAGGAGGGGGCCAGAGCGTAGAAAGACAGGAGGCTCTGCTTATTATTTATTGAAAAAAACCCAGGCAGGTTCTATGAAACCATGAGAGAGAAGGAGAGGCAGCAGCGTCTATGAGCCATATGCAACTTCTAACACAGAAAATAGCTCTGCCATATATACAGTATAATGGTTTGTTGCTGTGCCAGGGCCAGATGAGGAGGCAATAAAATAAAGTTTGCATTAATGCGCCATCATGTTAGACAGTACAATAGCTAAAGGAATTGGTAGTTGGTCATTGGATTAATGTTTTCTAGTTAGCTCAATGTGCTTGTAAAGTGGTACAGTCCAATAGTATTGGACATGGCCTCCTTGGTATGGATTCCCCTAGCTATTTACCTCCTACAAGTCTGTTTGTGCCCAGCTGCCAAAGGGGGTAAGTATTGTCGACAGGAGGTCACCTGCTTAGGTGACCTACTGTCGAAGGGGGGAAGGAGACTAGCTCCTGGGCAAATTAAGGGTAAGCAAAATTAAGTAACACACTGTGTTTTTTTTTTGGTTTTTGTGCTTGGTATATGTATTATTGTGTCCTTTTTTCTTAGTTTATGTGTCTATTATGTGTAGTGTTGTGAGCTATTCTGCGTGGAACGTACGCAGGGCAGCTTGTTGTTGTGTTCTCTCTCTCTCTCTCTTTCTCTCGAGCCTGCCTGAGCTGTCTAGGAATGGCCATGAGACAATCGGTTGGGCTCGCTTTAGTCATTCATTTCACAGGATGCTGTGAATATGTTCTTGAATAAATAGAGACAAAGCACCTCACCAGTGCACGTCTAATTGGCTATTAAGTAATACTGTTTGAATATATTGTTAGAATTAACAAAATGAATAAATAAATACACCATGTTACTACCCCTCCTTTCTGTAAACTGATGAAATTGGATAAGAATGAAAGGATGGGTAGAATAGACTGATGTTCCCTTATTTAACGTTTAAGGGGAACTATATGTTGGTGGTTTTTGTTCCAAATTCTCAGGTGGCAACACCATTATTGTTTATGTCATTACAGCACTACATAAGTCGCAGAGGCATCACGAGTCCCTCATTAGTTAGTCTATGTAATTGAGCTAACAACCCTTGCTAGAGCTGGTGAATAGGTTTCTCCACTGAATATGATATTACATGGCCCAGATCGTGAAAAGTATGATGCATATGGTTCACCATGCTAGGAAAGATGCCCATATACCCTTAGCACAAATTCTTAAGAACAAAATTTTCTTTTGCTTGTTTTCTTGTCTGCCACAAACAAGTTCTGCTGGAAAATTCATGTACCTACTAGGTTATGTTTAATTTATCAGTTATTCATGTAATATGGATCTCTGTTACATTCACAGTTTTAGAATTTCCCGCTACACCTATAATATGAGAGCATGGTCATAAGCGCAAAACATGGATGTTCTTATGCAAGGAAAATAATTTTAGAGGTGTCTGCAGTTTTGCACAATAGTGAAGGTTCACAAAGTAGAAGCTGTATTGTGATTTCTATGACTTATTAAGTACAAGTTTGTTAAAAAGAATAGTTGTTTTGAAATTCCTTTTCTTTGAGGTTCCTCAGATGAATAATATAGGGGCGTCTCTGAAATTGAATATCCTCTTTTGATTGATTATTTGTATGTTGTGTCTAAAGATTTCCGTTCTGTTCACTAACAGATATCTGCTGCCCTACAACCATTGCCAGAGGGGCCAGGACATCAGATCCAGACTGGGGATTCAGCGCAAGTCCAGCTTGGAGCCGAGGTGAAGGGAACCAGCACAGGTGTTGCTGGCAACTAGGACAGCAGTGAAGGTAGAAGGCCGGAAGCACTGGGTCCATGAAAGTGACGTGAAACGTGTACCCCGACCACTGTTGGCTAATTCTTGGGTGAAAGACGGGGTCACAAATCAGGAAGGAGAGCTGATTCTTCACTTTGTTCCTGTTTTTTGATGCCTAGCTAAGAGAGGCACAGACCGATAACAAGAAGCAAGGAGGTTTTGCCTGAGGGGACCCTCTCTGAAACAAGGGTTGCTTCAGATACTCCAGTTTCTGTGCATCAGGCCTCTGAGACCCGGTCCCCAAGTGAAAGCAAGTCTGCACCTTTGTTTGTTGATAAGGAGGTGCCTGGGCACACTAGGTACAATCTGCGGCCCGACGAAAGAGCAGTGCGCCAGCAGAGCAACACAGGAGTTAGGGAAGGACTTGAGTTCAGGGTACAGGTGCTGTGCCTCTGGTGCCTGTTAGATTAGAGTGTTAGATTAGAGTGAAAAATACTGGTGCACTGCCTGAGACACTGGACAGGATCGTTGAGGGTATTTGCCCTGGAGGGTGATTGCCCTATCCTGAAAGAAAGACTTTTTCCTTAGCCTGGGCCGTGTTTGTTTTTCTGGGTTGCAAGTTGTGCAGCTCCACCGTGGGAGAAGTGAACACTTGATGAACGATAAGAGCCTGCCTGTGAGGCTCAGACGGACACAGGGAGAAGACTCCCCTCTGGCTGGTTGTACAGTGGCTTCAATTCCCGAAGTACTTTTTTTGTTAGCAATGTACCCCTTTGGTCGTCCCATTTTTGAGGAGGAGCAGCCCTTTGCGGCTCCTTGTCCTAATTCCCATGGCCCCGTTTGGTCCTCCTGGTCCCCAAAACAAAGATTGTTTTTGTGACAAATATGTGTATTTGCTTTAATATTCGTATTTGGAATACTGTTTTTTCTGCAAGAAAAATATTTTGTGCACACTTTGATAAGTACTACTCAGCCCTCCCCCCTGAACATATCATTGGTACTCTAGCCCTCATAAAGAAGAACACTGGAAGGTCTATCAAGATAATGTTTTTATTTAGACATTGCATCAGACATGTGCTGTTGGCTGTTTCCAAACTGAATAAAATAGCCACTGAAATACATCAGAGCCCTGGAACTTGGAATTGGACTGGGTGGTTTTGGGATTTGCTTTCTGCTTGGGGTAGGAAAATATTGACAGTTCTGTTTGTGATAATAGCCATTATTTTCTCCTGCTATCTGTGTGTTCATTACGACCCGATACTCTGTTCCCTTTGTGTTTCTACCTGTACCTCATGTATACCAGCTAAACGAAATGATCAGAATGTAAATGCCCGACTAGTAACTGACCAAGAAATAAGAGGACTAATGTTAGTTGATATTGATGATAATTTCCATGCTCCTTCTACTGCATAGCGATGTCTTCAGCTAATGCTAAAAGGGCCGTCTGTGGGAATCGACAGAAATTGCCGTTAGCATGCCATTTTAGTTGTGGCATTCATTTTGTTAGCCATGTGGTTCTTTCCGTCTTCACTGTTGCTTGCCTTTCTATTCTGCTTGAGTCATCAACTGTAGTTAACTCCTTCAGTACTGAGCCAGAGCAATGTATGAGCCCAGAAAGGCCTGTAGCTGCTAGAATGCACCTGTTGTAGAATGTAACTGTCAGGCTATTCCAACTGATGTAAGCAGTTCTGTTTCTCCTCCCACTGTGCTGACTAAAGTGATTTCTATCTGTCCATGTTAGTCGATAGCTATTCCTGTGTGCCTGTACCTTCTATTTGAGTTTCCATGCTTACTGTGCAACAAACTGGGTATATAAGACCATTGGTTTCTGTATTCCATGTACTACCCCATACAGTGCCCGAGGGTGTTGTATTGATGTAGTCCCACTCATGAGTGAATAAACTTGTTATTTGATATTCCAGCTTCCGTGCCAATCTCTATTTTGTTGGTCTAAGGACCCGTGGACAGATAAGGGTGAACCCCTGCACCGGTGGGCCCCTAAAAAGGCTCATTTCCACAACCCCTAGCGCCAGCATCTTGGAAACCTCCTCCTTGATGCTGGCCCTGACCTTATCAGCTACCCTGTAAACGTTTTGTTTTACAGGCAGACTGTCTCCAGTGTCCACATCACGGACGCACCAATGGGTGACTCCTGGGGTCAGGGAGAACAGGGAGGCAAACTGACCCAATACCTGGCGACAGTCCCTCCGCTGTAACGGGGTCAGGGTAGGGGAGAGGTACACCCCATCCACTGACCCATCCTTCTCCTTGACTGACAGGAGGTCAGGAAGAGGCTCACTCTCCTCTTCCGCCCCGTCATCTGTAGCCAAGAGCATGGTCACCTCAGACCTATCAAAGTGTGGTTTGAGGCGGTTCACATGGAGAACCCTCAAAGGATTCCTAGGAGATCGTAAGTCCACCAGATAGGTCACTTCGCTCCTGCGCTCCACCACCTCATAAGGCCCAGTCCACTTGTCCTGGAGCGCACAAGGCTCCACTGGCGCCATCACCCACACTTTCTGCCCAGGTTGAAACTAGACCAGAGTGGCATTCTGGACGTACCACCGTTTCATATCCTCCTGGCTGGCTTCCAGGTTCGCCTGAGTGAGCTGCCTGAAACGCCTAGTTTGGTTCCTGAAGGCCACCATGTAGCTGTATACATCCGGGGGGGGGGGGGTTTACTAGGAGCCTTCTCCCAGCCCTCCTTCACCAAACTCAAGGGTCCTCTGATGGGGTGCCCATACAGGAGCTCAAAGGGACTGAACCCCAATGACTTCTGTGGCACCTCTCTATATGCAAACAGCAGGCATGGCAAGAGGACGTCCCACTTACGCCTCATGGGTTCCTCCAGACCCATAATCATGCCCTTCAAGGTCCGGTTAAACCTCTCAACCAGACCATTACCCTGGGGGTGGTAAGGTGTGGTGAACTTATAAGGTACACCGCACTCCTTCCACAGAGATTTCATATACCTTGATATGAAATTAGTACCCCTGTCGGACACCACCTCTCTGGGGAACCCCACACGGGTACCGGGTGGCATGGTCCACCAAGACCAGGATGAACCTGTTGCACATGGCCGTCTTGGGATCCAGAGGCCCCACAATGTCAATGCCCACCCTCTCAAAGGGTGTGCTGACTACAGAGAAAGGTTGGAGGGGAGCCTTTCACTTCCTTCCACTCTTACCACTCGCCTGACAAGTCTGACAGGTCCTGCAATGAGTATCAGAACTCTTGCGCATCTGGGGCCAGTAGAAGTGGGTGACAAGCCGCTCAAAGGTCTTGTCCTGCCCCAAATGTCCCGCCAAAGGTACATCATGAGCCAACCCCAATAGGAAGGCTCTGAAGCGCTGGGGTACCACCAGCGCCCTGGCTGACCCAGGCTCAGCCACCTTTGGCTCACTATACAGGAGATCGTTCTCCCAGTAAATCAAGTGTGATCCCGACTGATCACCTGCTGCCTGGTTTGCTGCCTGCTGCCGCAAACCTACAAGAGAAGGGCACTTCTTCTGTTCCTCACAGAATTCCTCCCTGGAGGGCCCCCCTTCCTGCTGCCATTCGGTCAGCCCGGGTCGGTCCCCCAGTTCAGCCACTTGTTCCCCCGTAGGCTCCAGGGCATCCCCCTCAAAGGGCGCCTCCTCCTGGACCGTGGGAACTGTGGGGGCCGGTTTCCCGCACCCCCTGCCTCTTCTCTTCCTGGCAGGCACCTGGGCCACTGTTTCAGGCCCCAGGTCCTCTTGAATACCTTTACTGGCTACCATAGACTGAGTGGTCACACACGCCCACTCAGGTAGACCCAACATCTCCAAATGCGCCTGGCGCTCCACCTCCTTCCAGGGGGAACTCTCCAGGTCATTCCCTAGCAGACAGTCTACAGGCATGGACGGACTTACAACAACCTTCAAGGAACCTGTGACCCCTCCCCATTCAAAGGGAACCAGCGCCACCTTGCAGAGGTGCACTGAATTGTCTGCTGACATTACAGGGTGAAGCACATCGGGAATTACTTGCTCTTCAGACACCCACTGACACCTGACAGATGTCAAACTGGCTCCGGTGTCACTCAGAGCCTCCAGCCTCCGTCCATTGATGGTCACCCACTGCCTGTACTTTTTAGTGTTCTCAGGCAGAGGGATTTCCTGGACCATCTCTCGATCTCCCAAGGAGACCAGGGTCATAACTGCTTGCTCTTCCCCATTCCAAGGACTCAATTCCTCCCCCAACGCTACACTCACTAAACCAGGTGTTGGAGCACCAGTGGGTGCAGATGACTTTTTGGGGCATTTAGGGGAAATATGACCCACTTCTTTACAGAAGTAACACGTAGGAGGACCTCGGGGCTCCTTCTTGCCCTTGAATGCCCAGGCCCTCTTGGCCTTGGGGGACTGGGACCCTTTCTTAGGGGAACTACCTTGGGGACCTTTAGAGGACTCCTTGGGGTTACCCTTGTCCTCCCCCACCTTCGGCGGGGGACCCTGCATTCTCTTGGCAGTGGTACTCCCAATCCCCTTGTGGACCCGGGTACTAGTCCAGTGGTCCGCCTCCTCAGCAAGCTTACTGGGATCAGTCAGCTTACTATCCAGTAGATGCTGGCGCAGCTCTGGAACACAGAGACTACTCAAGTGCTCCCAACTGATTAAATTGCATAAGCCCTTAAAATCATTGACCTTGCTGCCCAGCATCCAACCATCCAGTGCCCGTGTGTACTCATTCACACATTCTACCCAAGTACGGGATTCTAGTTTCTTGGAGGTCCTGAACTTCTGCCGGTATTGTTCAGGAGTGAGCCCATACCGGAGGCATAAAGCCTCCCTGATGTTGGCGTAGGTCAGGGTTCCCGCCTCTCTAAAGGTGATAGAACGTCCCTCCCCGAAGCCTCAAAGTGTTTCCATAGGCCCACCCCCCAATGCTTTTCAGGCACCTCATTCATCCTTAGTGCGATCTCATATGCCGTGAACCACGCATAAATGTCATCACCCCTCTGGTAATCTCGCACTAAATCCTTGGGAATGTACACCTTCCCTCCTGGCACTGATGGTGCGCTCCCACCATTCGAAGTGGGCTCGGCTTGTCTACCCTTAATGTCCAGTTCCCTCATGCTTAACTCATGAGCAAAAAGAATCTGTTTCTCTTCCAACGCGAGAGCGTTCCTGCTCTCCTCTGCTTGAGTTTTCAGTTTTAACACCTCCAACTCATGCAGTCTGACCCTTTGGTTTTACTCCAACTCCTCTGATGAAAAACTCCTCCCTGAATGGCTACTACCAGCCCCTGCGGCTGGTCCGTCCACTGGCAAATCCTGTGGACCAAATCCATTCCCTGGGTCATCCTCATCCACCTCAACATCACCCGTCTCCTGAGCCTCTTTGGCTTCCCACCAGGCCCTCAAGGCCACTTGCAGCTCCTCCTTCTTGGCGCTACCCTTCATGGGACATCCCAAAGCTCTGCAGAATTTCCTCAACTGATCAACCTTGTAGGTCAACAGTGCCTCAATGTTAAACTCTAATTCTGCAGCCCCAGCCTCACCGGCTATCTGGCTCCCCTCCTGAGACATGATGTGTGGTTTAAAGGTTACTCACCAATAGAACTAACAAGTCAAAACAATATGTTGTTGCGTCGTGGTCTGCGATCAATTTATGATGTACACCAATTACTGTGAGTGGTTTTGCACACACGCGTTTCAATTACGTTAGGATCGTATCCCACCGCTCTGCCGCCAAATGTTGGAAGCCGGAGTCCCCGTCCCGCGCCACTGTCACAAATGCGAGACCCGGGACTCCTTACTCAACGCTAGGCCAAGTAAGGACACCGTTTGAGATAGCCCTGCTCACCCCCTTAGTAGCTTGGCACGAGCAGCCAGGCCTATCTCCAAGGCACGAGTGTACAGTATGTGCAACCACACTCACAACAACCCACTGGTGACACCACAAATGGACTCCACACGAGTTTGATAAAACGAGTATAAACTTTATATAAAAAGATATACGATCAGACCACACGATACATAAGCCAACATATAATAAAGGGTAATATTCGTTACGGCTGGTTGGTAGGTTCAAATCCCAACCACCGCTTTCAAAATGCTAGGCTGGTCGTAATGCTAGAATCACACACGTTGCAATAGACAAACAATAGTGCACTGCGTAGCGATACAATCCTGTGCTGGGCAAAGGAATAATAATACAATGCGTAATGATACACCCCGGTACCTGCAATGGGAGAAATAATGCAATGCGTACCGCTACAATTATGTACTGCGCAATGAAGGAATAATGCAATGCGTCACACCCCAATCACGTACTTTGCAATGAAGAAATAATGCAATGCGCACCGCTACAATCATGTACTTTGCAATTAAGGAATAATGCAATGCGTAGCTACAATTATGTACTTTGCAATGAAGAAATAATGCAATGCGGGCCGCTACAATCCTGTACTTTGCAAGGGAGAAATAATGCAATGCGTAGCACTACAATCGTGAACTTCGTTATGCAGAAATAATGTCAGGCGTCATAAGACAGTCCGGCAGTTCGTTAGCAGCAATATTGGCAATGTGTATTACGACAGTCAGCCTCTTTGACAACAGATGCCCCCCACACGTATCAACGATGACATAAAGTACAGCTTCTCACTCGGGCCCTAGCACTGCCACTCCTGACCGCAGTATGGGCCCCAATCTGAGCCGAAGCAAAGACTCAAGCCGCCAGAAGGTCTGAGAGGCCGAGAGAGAGTCCCTCCGAGCCCGCACCCCGCCCAGGCAGTGATCCACGTTTCCTGGGGGCGCGACCCCACTCTCCTCTCCTCCTTCAGCGAACTGGGCCTTCCGTGTAGAACTTTCTCAATGGGCCTCAGCGGCTCGGCCTGGCAGCTCAGCTCCTCCGGGCTGCCGGTCCGGGCCGCGACTGTTAGGAAGGTCTCAGGCGGCCGCAGGGCACACGTACCCCACGCCCCTGAGATTACGTTACTCCGGGTGCACTTCACCACAGCACCCTCCGGGTCTCCTCTGGCACGAAGCCACACACACAACGCTGATGGGACTTCACGTCGACTCCGAGTGCACGCTCACCAGGCACTCCTTCCTGCGGTCTTAGTTGGCACCAAGACCCGCACACCACGTTGCACAGACTCACTTTCTTCCGTTGCACACGATGATCAGCCGATCACCTCCACAGTCCCAGGTTGCACCAAAGCATGCACGCTGCTTCACTGAGACTTACTCCAACTCCGGTGCCCCGATATCCAGGCGCTCTTCACCAACGCCTTCGGCTGCACCCCGACACGCTCACCGTGTCCGAGCCTCACTTCTCCGGTGCACTCGATGACCAGGCGCTCTTCACCAGCGCCTCCGATGCACCCCGACACGCACCCTGCGCGTCCGAGACTCACTCCACTTCCGATACACACGTTGACCAGGCGCTCCTCACCAACGCCTCCTGTGCACCACGACACGCACCCTGCTCGTCCGAGACTCACTTCACCTCCGATGCACCCGCCGACCAGACGCTCTTCACCAGCGCCTGCGGTGCACCACGACACGCACCCTGCGCATCCGAGTCTCACGTCACCTTCGATGCACACGCCGACCAGGCGCTCTTCACTAACGCCTGCTGTGCACCACGACACGCACCCAGCGCGTCCGAGACTCACTTCACCTTCGGTGCACACGGTGACCAGGCGCTCTTCACCAACGCCTCCTGTGCACCACGACACGTACCCAGGGCATCCGAGTCTCTCTTCTCCTCCGTGTGTCCAAGATCACAGGGCACACCTTCCGAGGGTCTCAAGCTGCCACAACACGCGCCCAACGCGTCGCTTGAAACTTCTCCGGAAACTTTTATGTTCCTGTGTTTCCAAACAGGGAGCCAGCTCACCTCGGGCCCTTGGGGTAACAAGACACAGCACAAAGCACAGTCTTCTTCAAGCAGGGGGACCCAGCGCACACAGCACAGTCCCAACAGCCTCTTCCTTGGTTAAAACAGCAAACTGCAGACCAGCCCCAGATCACGAAGCAAGGGTTGGTCCTTTCCAGCAGTCTCTTCAGTTGTTCCTTCCTTAGCAGAGGTTCCTCTTGACCACGAAATGGGTCCAAGCCTTTTCAGTCTCAATCCATTTCTATTCCAATGTTCAGGGGTCTCGGCTCTCATAGTTATACCCCTAAATGTCTTTGAAGTTCGTTGTGCTCAGGGGTCCCTGACCCCTGCCTAAATCAGTTCTGGGTGTCTCCCTCCCAGTGTCACCTTTCTCCCTTTGATACTGGGGGTCTGGATCGTTAATCACTCAGCAGGTGAAGTATCAATTGTTTTATAGCTGCAACCCAGGCCTCTTCACCTCCCGGGGCTTCTCCTCCGCCTACTCTCCAGATGCAGGTTAGCCTGGTGCCATCTCAACCCCTCCCTGGGTCAAGACCTCCCCCAGCTCCTCTCCCCTTTCAGATCCAGACAGTCAATCCACATTCAGCAGAGACACACAGAAATGCTTAAAGCACAAAACTCAGCCACTTTCTAAAAGAGTGGTTTCTGAACACACAGTGACAAAACCACTTTCATAGAAAGATGTGTTATGACGCTGTGAGTTCATACATACTAAACTTCACCTCTCCATTTTAAACTTATGGGAAACTAGGCTAACAAACACAATACCCAGCCTCCCCCATTCTGTCCTATGGGCAGGATGGCCTTTCACCAGTGAAAAACGAAATAGAGTGTTTTTCACTGTCAGGACATAACACACACCTCAGTATATGTCCTGCCTTTTACTTACACTGCACCCTGCCCAGGGGCTACCCGGGACCTACTACAGGGGTGCCCACTGTGTACGCAAAAGGGAAAGTAAGGCCTGACAAGTGGTTGCACTTGTCAGGACAACATGCTAACTTAACAAACTGCGCGCAGGCTCTACACTGCAGGCCTGAGTTCCCTTCTCCGCGCACCTTTGCATTACTAGCCCTGGCACACACAGTGCACATCACTAGGGGCTTTACTAGTAAGGCAACATACCAATCATGGCCAACCAATTACCATTACACTTTACACAGGGAACACTTGTACTTTGACACTGATCAACAGTGGCAAAGTACCCAAAGCATCTAAAATCAAAGGAGGTAGAGGCAAAAAGTCAGGGGAAATCACGCCAAGATATGCCAGGTCTAACAGTGCAAAATAGCTTTCCATTCTTTCTATTGTCTTATAATAATCGTATTTGTACAGGTGTTTATATACAGGAGTACCACATCATAATTTTGAGAAATAGTACTCATAATGACCTTTCCCATAGAACATACAAAGGATTAAACTGCAACTAATGCCATAAGTCAAGGGTAGGTGGTGATATTGTATACCCTCTTCCACTGAAGCAGGCAATTGCATACACACATAGCAATCTCTAACTTCCATAGTGTCTACATATTCATAAAGCAATTTAGCATAAGCATTTAATGTATAAACACCCTTTGACAGATCTACGTTAACAAAGCGACTAGTCTGTTCTATCAGGCCTTTCTCAGATCCTAATGTACCCTCTTTTGAGGCAGTGGTGGTAGGTGTGGATGTCCCATGTACCCCCACCCCGTGCTCCTTGTTTTCAGAAGAACTTAAAATTGACTCTATTGTAACTACGGCTGTTACTAAAATTGCTCCTACAATAAGTGCACCTATCATACATTTGTGCCTACGATTCGAATTTCCAGACTCCATTTTTAGTGTAGCTCGGATTACAATTCAAGAGAGGAGTGACACACAGAGTCTCTTTCTCTTTCTCTCTCTCCACGCACAACAAGTACTTGAGCTATTCTTGAAGCCTTAGAAAGTTCTTTTCACCAGTCCTTGAGTTACAGTATTTACACAGTTCAGAAGACCTCCCTAGCCCTTCTTTTCTTCTTCTCATTCTTGGTGAAATCCCTACATTTGTATTCTTCTTTCACTGATGCCTAGGTTATCTTCTTTCATAAGTATTCATAGTCCTAAGTTCAATTTTCATCCCTTATTAGATCAGAGCCAATCTCCTCAATGACTAGTTGTAACAGTTCAGCTCTCAGTGCTGCAATCTCTTGGGGAGACTGTGGTTCTCCGAAACTTGAGAATCTGATGTCTTCCAATATCAGAGTCCGTAAGCCATTTAGCCGAGGCAGAAGGGGAACAGTCAATGACAGAACTGCATTTATGTTAAGTCCAGGAACTCTCATCAAAATCTCGACAACCAGTATCGAAATCTCAGACCTCGCACTACCCCCGGCATTCGCAACCAGATAAGTCCACTCGGGAGAGGAATATCGTCGACAAGGCATTTGAGCTCTCCTGGACCTTCTCACTCTTTCCGCACTTTGATAGTTTTCACTTAAATCAGACTCTGAAGGGTCACTGATTGGTGCAAGTTCTCTTTCTGTTGTGAGTCTCAGGCTCTTTCTTTTCTGTCTCACAGGCCAGGTTTCGCCAACAGCATCCTTCTTCCTTATCTGCACACGACCAGATGTCACACCAGCCTCTTCTACTGAGTCAGACTCTCTGTCACTTGCAATATTTCCGTCTCCCTTAGAGTCTATACCAGGGTCTTGTGTAGATTGACCCCTCTCGGATCGACCATGTGTGAATCCAACCTCTGAAGGTACCTCTACAGCATGGCTTGTCCCCTCCCGTGACCCATCGGTCACAGCTGGAAATTATTCTGGTAGAGGAGCTGTTTCTTCAGAGGGACCTAGGACTCACTGTGTATGCGATGCGTGGACCCAGTTTTGTACTCGGCCACACTTTACAGCCGTCGTAGTCACCAGTATCACCAGATATGGACCATGCCAACGAGAATCAAGCTAGTTTTTTCTCATGTGTTTTTTGATGAGGACCCAGTCTCCTGGATTCAGGTCGTGACATAGATCCTTCGATGTCTATGAAGTTGCTGCTTCAACCTGATGAGACACAGAATGAACCACATCAGCCAAACCTTTACAGTAGTCAAGGACCAAATCATCTGTGATGTTTAGTAATGCAGTGGCAGGCACAGCAGGGAACTGCATCGCTCTTCCCATAAGTATCTCATGTGGCAACAACCCAGTTATCCTGTCAGGAATGCTGCGCAGGCTCATTAACACCAAAGGTAAAGAATCAGGCCATTTCAAGGATGTCGAAGCACCTACTTTAGCTAGCCTCGCCTTCAAAGAACCATTAATCTGTTTCACCATTCCTGATGCCTCCGGCCTGTAGCTACAATGCAAACTCTGATCCACATTCAAAGCGGTACACAGCAACTTCATGATTCCATTGTGGAAGTATGTTCCTCTAGCAAACTCCAGTGTAGTTGGAAATCCGAATCTAGGAATGAGTTCCCTCAACAACAATTTAGCTACTGTGAGGCTATCACATCTAAGTTGGGTAGGCTTCGACCTATTGAGAAAAGATATACACAACCACCAGAATGTACCTCAACCCATTACACACAGGCATTTCAACAAAGTCTATTTGGATCTGATTAAAGAGATCCCCTGATCTACCGATGTGACTCAAGGCACAACAGTCTTTTTTCCAGCATTCATCTGTTGATATGTAATACACCGGTGGCACACAGCTTCTGCAATCACTCGAAACCTTGGATTGAACCAAGTCTATCTAAACAGTCTCACCATTGCATCACTTCCCACATGAGCTGCTCCATGAATTTATCTCGCCAATGGATGCAACAAACAATCTGGCAATACCGCCCTGCCATCAGCTGACATCCAAATGTCATCCTTCCCCTTTTCACATCCTGCCCTGATCCACCCCGTTTGTTCCTCCTCTGTGACTTTGATCTGTAACTACCTTACCTCGTCCCATGTATCAGCAACTGCTAGCATCAAGTTGAGTTCGGTCTGCTCTGTACTCTCGCCAGTATATTCTCCATTAAAAACACATGCATGGAAGGCACAGTAACGTTCGACCTCATCTGCGTACCTACTCCAGACAGTAATGAAATCATTTCCTCTTCCATTGGCTGCGCACTTGATAACAGCCACTTCTCTCGGCAGTTGTAAAGCTTCCAACAATAGTCTCACATATTCCCCATTTTTGATCGGGGATCCAGATGACGTTAGGAATCCTCTCTGCGACCATAGCTGTCCCAAATCATGAACCACACCGAAACCGTACTGGCTATCGGTATAGATGGTGACTCGGATGTGTTCAGAGACACGACATGCACGGGTCAAGGCAATGATTTCAGCCACTTGTGTGGAGTGTACTCCTTGTAACCAAGCAGCTTCCACCACTCCGGAGAAGTACAAACAGCAAACGCTGCTCTCTGATTACCTTCATTGTCTCTTAGGCATGAACCATCAACAAAAAGGACTTGGTCAGGATCAGGCAAGGGTTCATCAACAATGTCAGGTCTCGGCTTCGTACAAAGTTCAGTGACATTTAGACAGTCAGGGTCTTCACATTCTTCTCCGTCAGCACTTGGAACAGGCAACAAGGTAGCAGGATTTAACACAGAGCACCACATCAGAGTTACGTTTTCAGTGGCGAGCAACACCTGGTCATACCTGGTCCGCCTGTTATTTGTCAAATGCTGCGTTTTGGTTCTCATCATCAGAAGCTCAACTGAATGTGGTACATATACTGTAAGAGGATGACCCATCACAATGCTCGTGCACCGCTCAATACGGACACCTGTTGTAGCAACAGATTTGAGACATCCAGGCAACGCTGAAGCTACAGGATCTAATGTAGCAGAGAAATAGTCCACTGGTCTACGGGCACCTCCATGTGTCTGGGTGAGTACAGATAGAGCACATCCCACACGCTCATGGCAGAACAGTGAGAACGCTTTGTTGTAATCAGGCATTCCTAAAGCTGGAGCGCGACACAGACACTCTCTTAGCTCCAGGAAGGCAAGCAAACAATCGTTATCCCAAGGCACCGGATTGCCCACATCTTTGCCGGTTAACATCTGCAAAGGTTTCACCATCAGGGAAAAGTTGGGAATCCACTGTAGGCAGCAGCCAACCATTCCCAAGAACATTCTGATCTCTTTCTGGGTGGCAGGCAGATTCATTTTCATGATCACTTCCACTCTCTACGGTGACACCTTCCTCTTGCCCTTTTCAATTTGATGACCCAAATATTGAACTTCAGTTAGACAGTACTTAAGTTTTCCTGGTGACACCTTATGCCCATTGTCAGCCAGATGGTTCAGCAAGGCAATGATATCATCCCTGCGAGCCTCACAACTTTCAGATGCAATAAAAAGGTCGTCGGGGGCGTGGCCGCGACCGCCACCAAGATGGCCACGCACTTGTGAGGCTCCAGTGCAGGCTGCCCGTTTTCTCGCACCAGCTGCTACACCGGCAAGACTGGCGACCACGGAGGCCATGCAGCACCGGCGGAGACTCCTGTAACCTGCCGGCACTGCCTCGGAGCCACCTTCCCCCACATCATCAGGCTGACTGCTGTGAAAGGGGCCGCTGCCAACTTATAGACTTATAGACTATAAACAATCACGGGTTCCTTATAGACTGCGGTGGAATGGCTCCTAGACCACGCAGGTGTGAGACGGACCTGCGGCAGGGATAGGCCCGGACGACCACAAGGTGGGAGCGATGACTGTGCTCACAACCCCGGCGCTGTTGACCTAGGCCGTTGGCACCCAGCACCTACCTCGCACACAGACAGGCTGGAGGCGCAGGGGGTGGAGGGCTGATCTGCTGCTGTAGAGTCAGCCTGCTGGGGCGGGCCTCTACGCCCCTCTCGCCCCCACTGAGTGGACTGCATCAGTTATCGGATGCACTGACCTGAACACAGGGGGCAACTGAGGGGCTCTTGACCACGGACACCAGGGCCCACATACCCCTGGTGCACGGCGGTGGCCCCCCCTGCTGCCCATAACTCAGATCCCTGCAGCTGCAGGCCCCCCCTCTTGAAAATTGCCTGATACACGGGACACGGGACTCCCCGTCACACTAGCGGCTTCGGGCGGCAAAATACATGACATGGGCCGCACAGATCTCAAGCAGCGCGACCTACATTTGACCGCACTAAACCTGCGGTAAGCCACGGATCGCACTAGGACTCTGAGGAGCTTGCCGGGGGGGGGGGGGGGCCACGATGATATACCAGCTGCAATATGGCAACCCTGATGGTGGAACTGAAGGCAGGGTTCAATGTGCTGGATGCGCGGTTTGACTCTCGCCAGCCGCATCAACAAGATCGGAGAGAGGATCGACAAACAGGGGGCATGCCTGGGTGAGGCCGAAAAAAGGGTCTCCGACCTAGAAGACAAAGCTGCCACAGTGCAAAAACGTCTGGAGAAGACAGACCGGGTACTGAAGCAGATAGCCATAAAGAACGAGGACCTTTAAGCCAGATCCCGCCGCAACATCATACGCGTTTACTTTCTGGCCTAGCGAAGACTATCAATATCGGGCACCCAGAGATATTCATCGAGCAACTCCTAACCAATCTATTTGACCGCGCCAGCTTTTCGACTACCTTTGCGGTAGAGCGGGCGCACTGCTCACTGGGCCCGCGCCCGCCGGAGGGCGCCCCCCCCCAGGTACATAATAGCGCGCCTCTTCAATTACAGGGGTAGAGACACTGCACTTAGACTGGCGCGCGAAAAAGGTCCTCTCTGCCACCAGGCTGCTACCATTTCTATCTTCCCCGATTTTACACCCATGGTCCAGGAGGCAAAGCTGAAATACAGCGATGTCAAAAACACACTACATAGAATGGACATCAAATACGCGTGTGGAACATAAAGGACGTTCCAAAATCCTGGACACACCGGCGGATGCTGAGGCCTTCTGCAAAACGCTACGTGCTTTGTCACCCTCCCACAGCTCATCGCCGCCTGGTCGCACGGATCCGGATCGTACACGGTGCTCGCCTAAGGTGGTATCTCGCTCACGTGCCATCCCACACCGACCCAGGCCACGAAGTTCACTCCTCAAGGGCAGGACTATGGACTCCAATCAGGGCGTGCATTCTAGTCATCAAAGATGCAGCTGGACTATACACTGTCATCTATCCTGTACTTTACGGGCTGCCCTGACCGAGTTGCTGGCACGCCCCCATGGAGGATGCCAAATGTTAAATTTTGGGAATTAGTTCCTCTGTTATGTTAGAATGTTTGAGATTCACTGGAAGCAGTTCTATCCAGTGTGGAAAGGGGGAGGGGGTATTTGGAGATTGTCTTTTTTTGTTATTGAAATTTTGGTCACTACTTCCTTGGTAATATTGTGCATGCTTCTAACCAGGTCACCTTAGGTCACACACCCCTTGAAGTCGCAAACCACCCACGACATGGTTAAGACAACAGACTTAACCCTCATGTCTTGGAACATCCGTGGCATTAACAACCCATAGAAAGGGAAACAAGTGCTCGCCTATTTAGGCAGGCATAAGGTTAAGATTGCCTTACTCCGGGGCGTGGCCAGCAGCATGGCCGGGTAGCTGCGTTTGTCGCGAGCTCCGCTGGCCCCACACTTAATCCTGTACATATCCTGTTTCTCCTTACTCCCTCCTACCTGAGCCGGTGGTCCGAGGGAAGCGGTGGCGACTCTGGTGGAGAGTCCAGAGGTGATTCCCTGGCCGAGGCGGAGATTTCCCTGGCGCAGCGGCCGACGCTACACAGTCTCCCAAGATGGTGACCGGGACGGACTGATCGCGGCTGGGGCTGTGGAGTCTCTATCTGCTGTGCTGTTGGCGAGACTGGATTCCTGCCCATTGCGATGCGGCGAGACGCTGCCGCGATTTGATTGAGCTCCCTGCTCCGAGGCGCCTGGCTGCAGGTTAGTGGCTGCCCTGGGGGAGCAGTGAGGTGGCTCCGAGGCGGAGAAGAAAGGACGCCGCTGAGGGATTGGGAGGCCTTCCCCCCCCCCCTGTTGAGGTGCGACGGAGGTTGGTGGCTGCGGCGCCCGCTGTTGAGATCTGCGAGCGCCGCTGGTTAAGAGGAGAGAGCCCCGCGAGATCCTACTTCGGTGGGCTGGTGACGGACCCGAGTGAGTGCCGGTTGCGGTGAGGGTGCTCCGTGCCGTGGGCCGGCCGGGTCCTCCGCTGGGGAGAGCTACGCGGAGGCTCGTGGAGGCTGGCCGGCTCCAGCGATGCCCGCCGCTGGGACTTATAAACGCCGGTGACAGAGTGGAGGAGCCCCTGGAGAGAGCCTTGTGCTTTCCTGCGGCGGTGCGTGGTGATGCGGAGCCTTCTCCCTGCGACTTGAGTTGCTCTGGCTGTGGTGGGAGAGCTTGGTATATGAGGCCACCCTGCTTGTCTACCAAAGTGGGAAGCGCTTGACAGTGGCAGTTTAAGATCCCTACGTGTGCTGAGAGAGGGGAGGGGGACACCTACGTGGTGCAGCGCCCAGATCCCTGAGCCTCTTGCTTTGCCCCAGACAAACACGAAGGTGCTGACACACGTCTGAGGGGTAACAAAAATCACAAAAAGGTAGTGAGGCACATATTGCTCTGGTGGTGGTGGGAGACCTTCATCATACATTACCCAGCCGCTCCGCTGCGGGGAGACAGTGGTATCGTGGATCCCTTCCAGTGGTGTGGTAGAGCTGTAATTGTGGGCATTTGGCTCCCAGTGTCTCAAGCTGCAGTGATAGAGACTCATTCGTGGACTCATTTCGCTGGGGGCCGGCATGAATAACCACTTGAATTTAAGCCCTTGAGACTTCCTGGACCGGGGAAATAGCTTGGGGGGGGGCCTGCTGTGCGAGAAAGCAGCCGTTGGGGGTGTCCCCGCTGCCACTGATCTGACGCCACGCTGGAAGCGGGGCAGATCTTGGCCTGGTCCCACAGGCTACGCAGGAAACTGCAGTGGACGTGAGACTTTACCCTCCTCTGAGGCAGAGGTGGGTGCCTACTTCGAGTGGGGCACGTACCGGTGGTGGTCTGCCGATAGGTCAGCCACGATGACGAAAGATAAAGAACCTAAACCTACTAAACAAGGGAAACTGGATCGCTTTGCAAAGGTCCTCTCGGCACCTACAGGGGCGGAAGGAGGTGTTCTCTCCCGGCCGGACACAGATGCAATATTGCAGGCAATCCATGCGTCACGAGAAAGTCTAGAAGGCAAGCTGGCAGAGGTGCGAACAGAGGTCTCCTTTCTGCGACAAGATCTACGTAACGTCTCTGAAAGAGTGACTGAGGTTGAGCAGCGTGTCTCGGAGCTTGAAGACACTACAAGGACCACAAGTAAAGAAGTAGCAGGACTTATGGCGACGGTGAAGGACGTGGCCTGGAGGGTTGACGATGCAGAAAACAGAGCTCGCCGAAATAACCTGCGCTTTATAGGTTTTCCGGAGAATGTGGAAGGCTCCGATCCGGGACAGTTCCTATTGACCTTTCTCAAAGATGCCCTGCCAGGGGTGCAATTTTCATCCTGTTTCGTTATAGAAAGAGCACATAGGATGCCGGGGATCCGACCCCCGCCGGGGGCTCCCCCTCGGCCACTAATAGCTCGATTTTTGAATTTCCAAGACAGGGACACAATACTTAGAGAGTTGCGAAAGAAAGGTGAGATCAAATATGGGAATTCAAAAGTGATGGTGTTCCCGGATTATTCCCGGGACGTTCAAAAAGAGCGGCGCACGTTTGACTCTGTGAAAGTGAAACTTCGTGCTCTGGGGATTCAATATATGTTAATGTTCCCTGCCAAACTTAAAGTAATTTTTCAAACGGCTACATACTTTTTCCAGACCCCGGAGGATGCTTGGTCCTGGATCGAAGAACGGCCCCGACTGCAGCGTGGGTCGCCTTCTGCTGCTCCCTTGCCTGCTTACAAGTTGCCGGGTCCCAGCGGGGAGCGGCCTAGGGAGACGCGGCGGAGGCGCGTGCTTAGGCGCCGGGCTTCCGCCGGGGCTACACCGGCGAGATCCCTGAGGCCTCGGGAACGGAACCCTACCCTGTCGGCTTCAGACGATGATACGGCATTGGAATGCTTGTCGAAAACCTCACAGAGATCAAGTGGTAATGGAGACTCTGACCAATCGGAGATGCCAGAGTCCATGGCGGGGGACGGTGACAATCCCCTACTAAAGCAGATTCAGCACTTGGAAGCTTCGGGCTCGATCCCTCCGGACGAGAACTCTCAGCTTCAGCAGCCTTTAAGTAATAGTGAGGAGAAAGGATGATTTGGGGCCAGACGCCCTCCTAGAGACACTGTGTGACTCCTGTGGTTTGATAGACATTCAGAGTTTGTACTGCAGGAGAGAGAAGTATACAGTGAACTGTTATTTGTGTTCAACGTTAAGTAAATAGGGTAGGGGGAGGGCTACAGACCTCTGGGTGGTTTACCTACACCAGTGTTGTCACGTTGACGAATTTGGGGGTGGTGGGGGTGCCTGCAGAGCGTGGGGAGGGGCATACAATGGAGGCTATTCATTGCTGGGGGGGGGTTTGTCTTTTGAGTGGAGGGAAGGGTAATTTTGTTTGGAGGTTCTTTGTTCAGTTACTATGCATGAATGCTGGCACGGAGACACAATGGCATTGTCCGCACGATGGCTGGGGATCTGAGGGGACACAGAGAATTTTAGCCCTTTCTCTAGACTGGCTATGGGCGGGTACACTGTGATGACGTGGAATGTAAATGGGCTAGGGAACAAAATTAAAAGGGGCTTAGTCTCTAAATATCTTAAAAGGCTTAAACCAGATATCATATTGTTACAAGAAACGCATTTGATGGGCCCACACTGCTCCTTCTTGGGTAGGGGGCAATACACCACTTTGGCACACTCAGGATTCACCCGAGGCTCGAGGGGAGTGGCTATCCTTATTAAAAAATCCCCCCCCTTTCGAGTCATCCGACGATGGGAGGACCCTGACGGCACATATGTAGCAGTCCAAGGCACCTGGAATCACACACCTTGGTTTATTTGTAGTGCCTATGCGCCCCCACGCCTCCAGCAGCGTACGCTGGATAAATTGACGGACCTTCTTCTGCAATCTGGCCCCGCTACACATATTATTGGGGGCGACTTTAACGACGTGATTGATCCCACCCTAGATCGTACGGTGGCGAGACAAGGACAGCAGGGAGCGACTGCATTGGCAAGGTTTCGGGACACCCTGGGCCTCACCGATCTCTGGAGACGCCACCACCCATCTGCACGAACATACTCATATTTTTCTGGGGCTCACAGGGTGTTTTCAAGGTTGGACTACCTCTTTGCCCCGGCTGGAGAGGTGGATCGGGTGGAGGAGTTGGAATACTTGGCTAGGGGTGTCTCTGACCATTCGCCCCTCTACTTACGAGTGGGGGAGGGAAAGAGAGGTCATGGTGCAACGTGGAGGCTAAATGCTTGGGCACTGAAAGATGTTTTGGTGTCCAAAGAACTTAGGGTGGATACAGAGCTCTATTTTAAAGAAAATGATGGTTCAGTGCAATCAGATGTTACCCTATGGGAGGCTTTTAAGACAGTGATACGAGACAGAGCCCAAAATATTATTGCCCACAAAAAGAGACAGGCGCTTCAGGAGGTTTTGGGGTTGGAACGTAAACTTGTGGATCTTGAAAGGGGGGATACTTCTCCAACTAATGTGCATATACTCCGCCAAATCGACATTACTAAACGGGAATACCAGGCACTAGTCACTGAAGAGGCACGGGCTCACCAACTCGCAGTACAGCATAGGCTATATGAGACAGGGGATCAGACGGGTAAATTGTTGGCATGGCTAGGCAAGAAGGAACAAGAGTCGAGATGGGTGACATCCATTAAGGAACGGGATCAGACTTACACCACGTCACAAGATATAGTGGGGGCTTTCGCCCGATATTATTCAGCATTATATGCAAACCAGACACAAACAAGTGAGGCACAAATAGCCCTATACCTTGCCGGGGTGAGGCTCCCTGCCTCGCCCAAGAGGAGAGAGACAGGCTGGAGGAAGATATCACTCTGGCGGAAGTAACAGAGGCTATTGGTAAACTGAAAGCAGGAAAACCCCAGGCCCTAACGGCCTCCCAGGGGAATTCTTTAAAGCTTACAGTGCTTTACTGGCTCCATATTTACTTAAAATGTTTGTGGCAGCTAAAAGTGAAGGGATGCTCCCGACAGACCTTAGAAGGGCAACGGTAGTTGTTGTCCCAAAAGCAGGGAAAGCCCCGGATGATTGTGGGTCATACCGCCCCATCTCATTGTTAAATACTGAAACAAAAATTCTGTCTACTATTCTTGCGACACGTCTTGTAACGGTTATTACTTCCTTGATCCACGGGGACCAATCTGGCTTTATGCCGAAGCGGTCCACGCGTTATAATCTGAGGAGGGTGGCCAATTGGATGGATGTTGTTCGGGATAGGGGGGAGGCCCATCTGCTCCTCTCACTAGACGCTGAAAAAGCGTTTGACACTGTCCATTGGCCCTTTCTGAGGCAGGTTCTGGAGAAATTTGGATTTGGCCCAGGGTTTAGAGAATGGGTAGAGCTACTTTATAACAAACCTGAAGCGAGGGTTAGGGTGAATGGAACTCTTTCCGAGACTTGGCCGATCCAAAGGGGACTAGACAGGGATGTCCCCTCTCCCCCTTATTGTTCGCTCTTATTTTGGAGCCCTTGGCCTGTGTGATTCGAGACCTCCCAGGGTTGGGTGGTTTTATAGACGACTCCCAGCTGTTGGATGAAGAACGCATATCTTTATATGCGGATGATATTCTGTTGTACGTTACGAACCCGGCGGAGACACTTCCCCGAATCTTACAGACCGTTGAAGAATATGGGCGTCATGTGGGTTATAGAATCAACTGGACCAAATCTACCTTATACCCAGTGGGGGGGTTGGTAGAGCCACAGAGATACCCGAGTTGTTTGCGTTGGTCGACGGAGGGCTTTACTTATCTTGGTCTTTACATTACCACAGATGTGGCAACTAGCCTAACGCGCAATATTAGGCGGGTGTTCCTTAGTTTCCAGGCAGATGTTAAGAGGTGGAGGAGACTCCCTCTGACCCTAATGGGAAGAGCCGCCATGTATAAGATGGTTACCCTCCCTCAACTGCTCTACGTGTTACAAAACACCTATATTAAGATTTCGAACACCATATTCAAAGACATTGATAATGAACTGCGCTTACTTATTTGGGATGGGGCTCATCCACGTATTGCACTCCAAACATTACAGAGAAATCCATACAATGGAGGCTTGGCCCTCCCAGATATTAGGGCGTACCATAGGGCCTCCCACTTAGTTGCTATCAATGAATGGATTCACGCGCCGGGAGACCACCCGTCATATAGATTGGAAAGGCTACAATTTAGAAACCATACATATCTCCATTATATTTATGGAGGCAAGGGATGTAGTCGACTGCTCCAGGCAACCCAAAGGACGCTGGAGGCATGGAAAAGTGCGGAGAGACAGATGGGGTGGGCTCATAAACGCACTAGGGAGACCCCTTTGTGGGAGGGGACACGGCTACTTGAGATAGGGAAACTGAGAGGTTTTAGACAGTGGGACTTAATCGGTATATCTAAATTAGGAGATGTCCTGCAGCATGGTGTGCTGGCTCCCTTCGATATACTCCAAGCTAGATACCAGCTCCATGACACACAGGCATATGCATATCTCCGTCTGAAACATGCATGGGCCGCAGAGGGGTTGGATGAGGCAGCCCTACCGGAGTATGCCCCACTAGAAGGCCGACTCCTCCAAGAGGAGATCCCAAATAAAGCTATTTCGTTCACCTATAAAACCCTACTTAATAATATGCCTGATAAACTGGGTCCACTCCGAGCGAGCTGGGAAAAAACCACTGGTGTGATGGAGGACATAGATTGGGAGGCCGCGCTTATGCACCCGCGCGAAGTGGCAATTAAACTACGATTGCGTCTTATTCAATACAAAATTTTACACAGAGTCTATTTTGCTAGAGCAAAATTGCATACAATAGGGAGAGCTGAAAGCCCAAACTGTCTTCGATGCCGTACAGAAAGTGGCACATTCATCCACACCCTTTGGGAATGTATTGAGATTCAGAATTATTGGGGGAAGATTGTGCGAGAGTTAACTGCCATACTAGAAGTCCAAATTGACTTGGAACCTCGGTTTCTCCTTCTGGGAATTCCGTCGGATGTAGATATCCCACGACACAAACTAGTACTGGCCAATCTGGGGCTAGTGGTGGCAAAGCGGGACATAGCGAAATATTGGGGGGCCCCTCAAATGCCAACGCTGAAGGAGTGGAGGGCATGTCTTGATTTATACATGATTGCAGAACAGGTAACATACAAGGCAAGGGGCTGTCCTCGGAAATTCCGGAAGATATGGGCACCGTGGATCAAATACTATGGCCTAGAAGTGGTGGGGGAGGAAGAGGGATTGCAGTTCGGGGACGTAAGAAAAGAGCCTTGAAGGATGTAATGTTAGTTCCTGTTATTTGTACCCATGAACAGTGTAACCATGACCCTGTATTTTTATATGACCAGGTGGCTCAGACCCCTCCGTGGATTCAACTAAAAAGGACATTCTATTTGTACAATTGCCATATGAGTTATTGTGTTTTGACACCCATGGTGCATCGTGTATTCATGCTTTGTTTGAAACTTGCTTTATCTTTCAAAAATAAAATAAAAATATAAAAAAATAAAAAAAAGATTGCCTTACTCCAGGAGACACACCTGGCCCCGCGCACCGACCACCTTTTTGCCAGGCAAAGGGGTATGCACCAATACTTCTCCTGCTTTAGCTCCTACTCCCGGGGCACTTGTATATTGGTTCATAGGGATGTGCCGTTCACCCCAGTGGCTCAGTACTCGGACCCAAATGGCAGATATCAATATGTCCAGGGAACACTGGCAGACCATAAGTTACTCATAGTCAAGAGGCTCCCAACACTGATGACCCTGAGTTCTTTCGGGAAGTACACACTCGACTAGATAGCCTAGAAAGTAATCATTTAATATTAGGCGGTGGACTTCAACATGCCATACTGCCCGCAAACAGACACAACCAGCGCACAACCTGCCAGTAAGGTTCGTGCCAGAGAAGCACTTCGACAACTTACTGACTCCTATTTTCTGCTGGACGCCTGGCGCACACATCATCCACACACCCCTGGGCTCACGTTCTACTCCTCTCCGCATGCTGTCTGGTCCAGGTTGGATTACTGGTTTGTTTCGGCAACTGTACATCAATAGCTAGACAGCATAACCGTTCTCCCGCGAACAATGTCTGACCACATCCCTATTCAACTACAGTTAAAAATTCCTTATGAATGCGCTGCAGCTTATAGCCGGAGATTCAGAGGGGAAGCCCTGCTTGACCTGGTGTTCATAATAACTTACTAAACTCCATCACAGAGTATTTTGAATTAAACACTGGCACAGTCTCCATGCAGGCAGTCCTATGGGAGGCCTTTAAGCCATATATCCGTGGAATGTGCATTTCAAAACATAAGGGCATACTATGCGATATCCGCTTCCAACTGCAACATACATGAACTTGACCGGACGGCTGCAGGGGAGGGCTCAAACTCGGCACACAAGCGAAACATCTTTCTGACTGAATCCCGAGTCCTGGCAGAAAGGGAAATCAAATACATGAACAAGTACTCTCAGGCGCGCAGGTACAGGGAGGGGGAACAACCCGGCCGCACGCTGGCTCGCGTGCTTCACCCTAACAGGGAACAAAACTACATTGCCGGGCTTCGCTCGGACGCTGGAGACATTATCACTGGCAGCAAAAATGTTCTGCACAAATTTAAGACCTATTACCAACACTTATACTCCTTCAACGCGGCTTTCACCTCCTCGGAGATCCCTCCCTACCTTGCGGACATTGCCATGGTGTGGCTGTCCAACGGGCAACAGGAGTTTCTCAGTGAACCCATAACGCTAGGGACCTTCTATAAAACCTTCAAACAGCAGCTCGCCCCACAAATCCTCTCTCTATATAATGAGTCCTTAAATACCGGGGAACAACCTCGCACGCTACGAGAAGCGGTTCTCACCATATTGCTAAAGCCGGGAAAGGACCCCAATAAATGTACGTCGTATGGACCCTTGTCCTTGTTAAATCTTGATAACAAGATCCTTGCCAAAGTACTGGCCAGTAGACTGGCCTTGCTGATGGAGCAGATTGTGTCGCCGGCCCAGTCGGGCTTTGTCCCACACAGCTCCACCTCCCTCAATCTAAGGACTGTGTTCGCAGTACTCAATAGGATCGCCCCAGACACGCCAGCAGCGGTGGCCCTTCTCGATGCCGAGAAGGCATTTGACTCGCTCGAGTGGCCCTTCGTAAAAGTAGTCTTGGCGAAGCTGGGAATACCCCCCCATTCCTAGCGTTAATTATGCTGTTATATACTAAGCCCACAGCCCGCCTCAGGATAAACGGGGCCCTCACAGAGCCCATTTCTATGCATTGTGGCACCAGGCAGGGATGCCCCCTCTCCCCACTGCTTTTTATGCTCGCGATGGACCCTCTAGTTAAATCATTGCAGGATAACCACGCCCATAGAGGACTACAACTTACACATGGTCCATTATTGATATCGCTATATGCAGATGATATTTTATTGTTTGTGCGTTGCCTGGAGGACAATCTTCCCCCACTCATGCAGGAAATAGCCAGATTTGGCCTGCTCTCTGGCCTCCGCATTAACTGGACCAAGTCCGAGCTCTTCCCCCTCACTGATGTCACACGGCCCCCCAGGTGGAGCCTCCTCTTGGATGGGCTGCGGATGGTACCAAATACCTGGGCATTCATCTACACAGGGATAGGGAGCAGGTCCTACAGCGGAACTACGGGCCAGCAGTGGACGCCAAATTACACAAATAGACAGATAGATTAAACTACCTCTATCACTTATGGGGTGGGTGGCCATTATTAAAATGGTGGTGCTGCCACACTTTTTATATCTGTTCACCAATATCCCCATTCCGCTCCCAAACACCTTTTTCAGCAACCTCAGTAGTATGCTACTGCGGCTGGTATGGGCGGGGGGCTGCCCTCGGGGGCATTGGGAGGCACTGTCCCTGCCCTATGAGCGGGGGGCCTCGGGGTCCCCGATTTTCATCTTTATTACCTAGCGGCCCAATGCCACTACACATATTACTGGTACCACCCAGATGCCCGCATCCCATATCTATGCCCAGAGCGCGATCAGCTAGATGGCCTTCTTCATTCTCAGGTTTTACCTCAGGGTTTGCCTTTGGACACTGAGGATATACAGTGTCCACAACCTGCTGGGCATGACATAGGCTGAGGCGCATTCCTTCGGGGGGTATCCTCTACTCTGACTCCATCCCTGCACACTGGACAAGCACTCAATATCCACTCTGGGTGGCCTGTTCCCGGACGGCCATGCTGTACAACTAGCAGACAATACACTTACACAAAATGTTTCCTACATGGATCTCTTTATCCTCAAACGGCTGCAGAGCGCCCTCAGATCCCTCATACCCACAAACCCACCCCCACCGGAGGACTTCCCGCTCCTGTCACTGGTGATCAAGGCATCAGATGGTGGACACATGACATCTAAGCTCTACTACGAATGCATGGCCATGAAACCGGATGCTACTGCCAGGATACAAGAGGTATAGGAGAGGGAGTTAAGAGTCCCGATTACTGACCACATATGGGGCTATTGCTTTGCACAAATAAAGCGTATTTCCATTGACCACAGGTACAAGTTGATACACTTCAAATATCTACATAGGTGTTATATTACCCCAAAAGACATCGCTAAATTTGACCATATCAGGCCCGATAGTTGCATAAAGTCCCAGCAGACTCTGCCCACCTCACTTGGACCTGCCCGGTGATTGCTGACTATTGGGAGAATGTATATAGGCAAATTTCTGACATGACTGACTGTAAATTGACCCCCAACCCCCTTACTGCTCTACTGGGCTACACCCAGGAAGTCCCTCTTAGGATCCGCCAACTGGTCTCTCTGGCACTGCTGCTTGGCAAGAGGGAGATTTCTCCGAGATGGGGGGGCGGGGAAATAGGCCACCCTCCGTCAAAGACTTGCTTGAAAGCATGAGTAGATGTGAGAGCATGGGAGGAGACTATGCCAGCCTGCAACTCCCCACTTCCCGCCCCCGGGATATCCGTTCCTGCTTCCGTGAGTACCTTCGTACTCTAGACCAGGACTCGAGGGAAACTGCTCAGTCCCCATAATCCTTCATATAGACTCGCCTATACATATTTAGACATGCAACCTAAATTTACCATTACAAGTGCTATATCCCGTTGTCCGTCTCGCGACACCAGACTTTGTGGTTAGAAGAGATATACTATCTGTATTACAAACTATCAAATGTGACTGTATTTTGTATTTGAAATCTAATAAACACATTTTTTTTTAAAAGAGAAGGTCGTCGATATACTGGACCAGCACCAACTTTTGGGGCAAGGTCAGACCTTCAAGATCCTTCATCAGGATCTGATTAAAGATTGATGGACTTTCTGTATACCCTTGAGGAATACTACACCACGTTAAGACACGGTTTTCCATACGGAAAGCAAACAAAAATGTGGCTTTCCTCATGCAATGGGACTGAGAAGAACGCCTGACAGAGGTCAATCACCGTGAACCGTGCAGCTTCACAAGGAATCTGAAGTAGGATCACAGATGGAATTGGTACCACGGGACAACATGGAATCACTATGTTATCATCTTTTCTAAGTTCCTGAACAATGTGATATTTCCAGCTAGGCTTCTGCAACTCTATGATAGGAGAATTGCATAGACTCCCCATTGTTTCCTTCAGAATGCCATGCTCAATCATGGTCTCAATTACTGGTGTAATCCCTGCTATCGTTTCCTGTGTCAGATTGTACTGAGGCGTTCTTAGAAACTCTGCATTTAGCTTGACCTGTATACGTACTGTCTTGACTCCCCGAATCAGTACTATCTCTTCTCCAGAAAAGTCCCACACCACCAGAGAAACAGTGTCTCGGAGATCCAGCAGCATGTCTTCCACGGTCAGTAAAGGAAACAAATCAGCATAAAAGTTCTTGTTTGCTAGTTTAAAGGCAACATCCTCATCGTTAGTCTGGAACTTAATTCCCTTTGGTGTGCAGTAGATTGTACAATTTAGTTTACACAGCAGATCACGCCCTAACAAGCATATCGGGCTCGAATCACATACCACAAACTGATGTCGATCCTGGAAGGGTCTGATTTTCACCAGCACTTCCTGAGTTAACGGATTTGTCATTCTTTTGTTAGAAACTCCCACAACTTGGATCGATTTTGCAGAGAGGGGTAGGTTTGGGGCTACTGCGGATCTCACAGTAGAACAGGTAGCACCAGTGTCAATCAAGAATGTAATGGGATGACCACCCACGTCTGCTTCTATGTAGGGTCCACTCTGGTCTGCCTCCAAGACTGCGCAAAGTGTACAGTCTTCCTCCCCTCTCAGGCACCGTCAAAAGGACGGGTCCTGATCAAATCCATCCAAAGACTCCATTAAGGGCATCTGGTGATATACTCGACTGCCCTGTGAAATCCTCGGGGGTTGGGGTAATTGCACTAGATGGTTCTGATTCCTTCCCGCATTTTAATGATCTAGGCCTGGTCACTGTTTTTTTTAAAACAGAATTTTATTGATTTTCTGGAAGCAATACAAGCAACATCATGGACATCAGAGTATTACAGTTGGGGAGGCAATATGCACTTCAATCATGTCCATCAACATTCCTGTGATCCTCCCAGTGAGCTACGAAGGAAGAGTCTCGCCAGGGCCCCAAGAAGCACCCTACTAAATCCCCATCAGCCCCCCGTGGGAGCCCATCTCACATCTTCGTTCACTACCCTGCCTGTTACAGTCCGAAGGGCAGAGTCAGACAAAACCCTCTAAATTCCCAGCCCGCCCCCCTAACCCTTACCCACCCCAACAATACCTCCCTCCCCCTCTAGCCCCCCCAAGCATGCCGCTAGCCACTAATATACTCAAGGGGTCCACCAGACCCCCTGCACCACCCATCAAAATCCTTGCCTTGCATAGGCCTGGTCACTGTTGGCAACTGATTTACCCCATCTGTCACCTGTACAAGTTCTTCTCCCTGCTCTTGATTCGCAGGGTTAAGGCGACACTCACGCTTCCAATGCCCGATCTTATGACAGAAATAACAAGAGGTAGTCTTTTTCAGGGTCGCGGCATCTATCCCTGTTTTGGAGTCTATAGGAACACCTCTCCCTCTTCCCTGTCCTGCCACTCGTACAACTTCCTGTTCTTGTACTCCTGGGGTGTTTCCCTGACCACGAGTTGCAACTCCCATCACTGCTTGCACCCGCTCTCCCTTCTGGGCATTGCGCATTTGGACTAGCATAAATTTCTCCTTTATCCTCCTATGCTTCAAGTCCGCCTCATCACTGCAATACTAAACATACCGTAAACGTTTGTCCACAGACTTGTTTTGCCAACAGATTAGGTGCTGTTGGATCATGAGGCTGATCTCTGGCCTCAGTCCAGTCACAAATGTGGGCACAAATTGTCACATGTCTTTGGGGTCAAGCCTGTCTAACCCACTGTACTGTTTAAAGACTTGTAACAGCCTCTCGTAGTGGGCATGTACTGATTCTTTAGGTTCCTGGGTAGTTCGATCTATCTTAACCCAATCGATATCCTGTGGGGCTATTTTGAACTGCAACCATGTGATCACCTGATCGTACTTCTTCATGACCAATGGCAAAGGACCAGGAGTTACCGAGTCCCTCTCTGGTTCAACATCAGGCCAATCAATAGCTATCTTACAAGAAGACCATAGATCACTAGGAACCACAATTCCGAACAAGGTGTTTAAATCAATCCACAACACCGTTGAGATCTTAACAAAGTGATCAACTTGCTTGTACCACTCGGCAGGTTTCTCTCTTAGTCTGGAGAAATCATTTGTGAATGCCGCAAGGTCACTTCGACTCGAGGGAACATGCATATACCCCCCACTGGGCACCTCCGGTAGCGGATATGCCTCTACTCCCTGCATTCCCCCACCTGGAGGTGGTGTCTCTCCTGTTACCTTTCTTGCACTCTTCCTTTTGGACCATCTCTATTCCCACTTATCCAACATACTTCAAACCCTTATTCCTACTACCAGTTCTCGAATGTGCATCCTCAATCCAGTCACCCTCTTTTCCGCCAATTCTGGGTCACTGTAAGTAAGCCTGTGGTTTCCCTGCATTGTCTTCATCCGAAATAAGTCTACCCCATACCTCTGAGCCAATTCTGCCAGCTTCTCATGTGCCTGTCTTGCCCTTCGGGTGACATCCTTTGTCATAAACAACAAGTCATTTGGCTCATAAGTCTCTATTCTGTCTAACGGTAGACTCCCACTGATGATCTCCTCTAACTCTGCTTTCATCCGCACCATGTCCACTACCTTCACCTTTACTGCAGCCTTGATGGTACCCTGACTTGACTTGCTATTCTGACTCTCCTTGCTGTTGTTATGATCACTCAACCAGGATTCTAAGTCAGCAACGTCTAAGACGTGTTGGTCCTCAGAAGCCCTCTGAGCTGTTCTTGCCTTTCGAGGTGTGTCGCTCGGTCCTCTTTCTGGAGTTTCCCACATTTGAAGATCTGAACTAGTGCTTATCATAGGGATAGGCTTTATAGTGCTAGAACCAATCCGTACTCCGGAAGAGTTAGCAGTCGTTGCAAAAGGGGTACTGGATTCTATATGCACCATAGGATGACAATTCCCATTCGTGCTCCCAGTTCTTCCCAAACCAGTTCCCTCGACATGTATGGATTGCCTCTGGCCAACACTTCCTACTGAGCTTGAGTCATAAACAGGAACGACGGGACCAATGCTCACTGTGAAGCAGCATTGTCATCATTCTGTTCCATACCTCCCAAGACGGACACTCCTGCCCTCCCTGCTCCTACTGATATCATCCCCACGACGTCTGTGTCAGGAACCACTGAACTCAGGAAACACACTCCCCACCATCTCTGTGCCTTTGGCTCTTTGCCCTCCTCCACCCAATTGCGGACTATAGGGTGGTGGGTGCTCTGCCAACAACCCATCCAACAAACCGTCTTCATTGTCACTACTAATACACAATATGTAGTGGCTATGCCAAATGACTATACGTCCATCAACAGTATACAATAGGTTATACAATACAGATCAGTGTATTAACATGACATATGTAAAGGCTGATGATCAGGAAAAGAAGAAAATCTAGGTAGTCCAATTAGGGTACTCACGGGGTGAAAATACCCAGCCACCCAGGGTGTGGGACACCCTACTGTGTAAAAACAGTAGGGACAAACCTAGTTTGTACAAGTAGTATGTACTGTCACTAAACCGTGGGGCGAGAGGAACGCGTAGCACGGGAGCAGTTCCCTTAAGTGATTTGAGCCCCCAAGGTTAAGACATGCAGCAGGACCATGATAAGTGAGTGCGTATGTAGAAAGTGGTCGCCTATGACACAAAGGTAAACTTAGACTAAAAGTCTAACTTTAATAGTAGTAACTTACCTTTGTGATTACCCAAAAGTAGTAAAGTAAGACTTTTGGTCTAAACTAGACTTTTGGTCTAACTTTACCTTTGTGAATACCAAAAAGTAGTAAAATTAAATTTCTGGTCTAACTTTACCTTTGTGAATCGGGCCCGACGTTAGCAACTCTGACCATTACTTCACGGGCATGGTGTTCTAATCATACCAGATATGGATCATATCTCCTTTTATCTTCATCAAGAAGGACTTCTGGTTTTTATTTGAGGCTCCACGTGCATCAAATATGATAGATGTGTCAGACTGACTAAGCCCTGGCACAACTTGGAAATTAAATATTCCTTTGTCTTGATGAAGGTCTTGATCAATCAAAAACAAGGATTTGCAATGCAGTAGGTTTCGCATTTGTGAGAGTTAGAGCTATTGGCGTTGTAAATGACAATGTCTTTTACCTATGTGTTTTGGTTTGGAGTTTAGTGGATGTATGTGGTGTGGAGTGGAATTATGTGGGTTGTATCGGAATTGTTAGTTGTGGAATTGTGTGGGGTGGAATTGTGTGGTGTGGAGTGTATTTGTGTGTTGTAATTATGTGCCTTGTTGTAAAGACAGAGGCGAGAGCTCCACAGAATAGATAGAAAGGAAGATAGAGAGGGGTAGGTAGTTTGTGCAGGAAGTGGTGAATTAACTACAGACAGAGGAGCAGAAAGAGTGTGAGAAAGAGAGAAATAAGGGGAGAGCAGGCCACAGTCGCATAAAGAGTGAGGACTTGTGTAAGCAGAAGACATCCGAAGAAGAGGAGGAGAGCATGGGTTTGAGGGGCGGAAACCTTGAAAAGGAAAGGGACAGAAACTGCTTAGTGTGTGTGAGCAGGCAGTATAGAGAGGAGATAGGGGATGAGAAGGGGCAGTGGGATTTTGAGATAAGAGGGGTAGTGGCAGCGTGAGGGAGAGATCAGAGGAGCAGTGGGGGAGAGTTGATAGGGTTGATGGAAGAGTAAGGGAGAGATGTTTTGGATTGGAATTGTTTGTTGTGGAATTATGTGGTGTGATGGAAAGTTGTGTAGTGGTAATATGTGGTATGTCAGTGACATACTTTTGAATATTGTTTTCTAGAATGATTACTTATCCATGCTCAAAATGGTGAGGGAGAAATCAAGGCTGAGTGCATAGGAAAAGGTATGGCAGACAGCAAGCGAGTAAGGATGGCAGAATGTATGGGGAAAAGAAAACAAGAGGGAAACATGGGGCAAAGTGCACAGGAAAGAATGCAAGGTAGACTAGGAGAAATGAAGCAAACATTTTCATAGAAAGCAAAGAGGGTATGTGAAAAAAGGAGGTAGCTTATGTGGCAAAAGGGAAGGCAAGGAATGGCAGTAATGAAAGCAGGGTGTGTGGGAAGAAACGAAAGAAATAACATAAAAGAAAAGAAAGCAGAGAGCATACAAAAATGAAAGCACAGTATAGAGCTTAGAACAATGAAAAACTAATAGCACGGAAAAATGAAAGGAAGTAGAGCATACGGGAAAGGAAAGCAGAGTGTGTGAGAACGGAAAGCAGACACTAGCAGAAACAAGCCTAGAGGTACACCTGTCACTGGAAAAGGGCGAACTTACTTGGCACTGGAAGTTTACACATGCGCATTACACCTAGCTAATTGCTGTAACTGGAGTTTGAGCAGGCACGGGATCTTACTGGAGATAAAAAAAAGGTCTTAAAGAATGTCCATTGTTCCACTAAATTATATAAACGTAGTTGCCTCGACCTCGCAATAAATTAATGTGTATTCAGTGTTTCAAAAGCGCACGAAGTTAAGAAACCTAGCAATATCATCTTAAGGAAAGCCCGGAGTTCTTTAAGCGTAGGGCTCCAGATATACTCGGACAGGTAAAATAATGTCATTTTGGGGTCTAAAATAGGTGGAGTCACCCACCTAAAGAAGTGTTTGCATACATGACACCATATGTTGAAATCAAACTGGCCAGGTTGCTGCAAAGATTTTGAAGGTATGTCAGTGTGCACCTCCCTACATAAAGTGCACAAAGTGATTCTTTATGAACAAGAGCAGAAGCAAGGTCTTTTGTTTTGTAATCTCTTGTAATCTGGTGGTCTACGATAATCGCTTTCATTGATGGTAAACATCTCTAACTACCCGAATGCAGTACGTTGTTTGAAGAAAAGTCTAGTCTTCAAAACTGCTTCCTTGGTTTAACATGGAGACATCTGGTAACTCTATTGATACATAACCACGGGAATGTACATAATATACACATCTATGGCTAACATCGGTACCATCCTGATAAAGCACAGAATTAAACAACGAATGCAACGCACCCCAAGGCTATCCTTAGCACTGTACACCATAAGCAATTATTGGTTACTGCTCATACCTCACACTCCTAACATTTGTACCTCGGATTTTTCAAAGAAAACAGTATTTCCCTCCAGCCACCTCCCAATAGGGAACTGCACACTGCTTCCTTCTGGACTGTGATTGGCTGGACTTTGACTACAAGGGCCAGCAAAGTATGAAAAGAATCATGTAAAGCGCTAGGCCTTGGGGTAGAATTCGCGCTACATAAAACTGCAAACTGCAAAAAAATAAAATAAAATGTGAACAGGAGGAAAGGCAGCAGTTAAACTGACTACTTCAGAACAACGCATTTGTTTTGTTTATGATATTTAAAGAGAAGGAGCCTATTCATAGAGCAGTGGGGAGCTTTACACATAACCATTCAGGTACAAAAGAACATCGTGCAACATTAACTGCCAACAGTATTCTAGGGGAGTCAGAACAGCTGCGGAGTAGGTGGAATTACGATAGGGAAAATTCTGAAAAGGAGCATTTTAAGACTTTTTTGGGAGGTAAGATATTTTGGTAGGGTTCTTTTGGATTTTATTATCTGGTTCCAAAGTCTGGTGTCTAGGCAGGAAAAGTGTCTATCAAAGGGGAGTGGGGGCCCATAGAGTAGGACATTGCCGTGAGAGGCTCGGGCCGGCCAACTCCCAATCAGTGCCATCCTACAGAAATACCTGACCCGGGGGTCCCCTGAACGTTCTCCAGGCACCCAGCATGACATAGAGGGCCGACATAACGGAAATACTGGCGACATAAAATTTGCAAAAGAGACTGTGCCATAACCGCAAATACGCGTCCGAGATCGAAGATGGCGGCTGTGGAGTAGATAGCTGGAATTAGCAGTGGATCCTTACTGCTGGCCATCGAAGGAGGTCGGCAACGAGGTGCGATCCCTGTGAAGCTGAAGCGGAGACTGGAATGCACCTGAGGCACAGAGAGTGGACTGGGAACGAGAGGAGAACAGCTGGCACCACCCGCCAGTAACTAGAAGCGAGGTGGAGTGGTAGGCTGCGGAAATACACCCCGGTGCGAAGCCGGCGAGTGGTGGATGGCGGGCCTCGCCCTAGGCAACCCAGCGGAGACACTGCGGACCGCGGTGAGGCTTTGCATGTCAGGGGCTCGCTGCGCGAACTGCAGAAGAGGAGAGAAGCCGGGGCGGGCCCCCGAGTGGGACACCAGTCCTGGCCATAGGAGAGATTGCGGGCGGCCTCCCATGGCAGAGAACAGAGGCCCCGAGGTGCTGGGAGAGCCCTGCCTGAAAAGAGAAGGGCACCAGGAGAACGGTGAGCCCACATAGACTGCTGCTCTCAATACAAGAGCTGGTCAGGAGCGGGGAGACTATAAGGCCCACCATACCTACAAGATGAGGACCCGGGATCTACCACTGCAAATCATTTAGGGGGAAATACATGGAAGGAACCCCACACAGGTAACGAAGCAGCCCTGCTCCTGGGACAGGCTCTGACCATACCTTAAAGGAGGACAGTGTGGTTAAATACGGTGGGGGGGACCAAGAAGCAGGCACGTTACACCGAGAAGGACACAAAAAAAAAACAGAGGGACCCGCGACATGAGTCACGACGGGTGAATAGAAGGTAACACTGCGGCCTTGCCTGGGAAGGAGATCTGATGGACCCCCACATAACTCCGGAGTTGAAATAGTCAAGGATAGGGTGCCCAGGACACGCCTTAACAACGGGGCCCATGCCTGGAGGAAAGAGGTGGACCTAGAGGGCTGCCCTAACTTAGTGCTGACACAGACAGCACAAAGAGCCTTGGCCCATACTTTGGACAATAACAATCCAATAAACCGAATATAACCCCTCAGGGACTGTAATACGAGGGAATCTAATGCACATCGGAGAAGTCAACCTATCTTAAGAACAACATTGATTAACGCCCGAGGTCCTAAGGGAGGCGGGCAGACCAGGAGATTCCCCAGAAGAAGGATATCACAGAAAAGGGATAGGCTGTGCAGGACTGGGGGACCGACACTGGTGACATGGGGAAGATAGGCAGAAGACACGAGCCCGAGCCCCTGGATCAGAACAAAATGGACACATAGGATTATACTTCGACCACCCTAAATAACCCACCACAAGAGAGCCCGGAACCGAGCCAACACTGCAGGATATCCTCCAAGCTATAACTACCTCAAGGGTGGCTGCTGAGGCCAAAATAGATACTGTAAAAGAGGAAATTGGGCTGCTGAGAGCTGATCACCGACAACTGGCAGAACATGTCACCGCAGCGGAAACAGGGATAGAGGAAATGCAGCCGACATTAAATGCAGCGGATAATAGTCTGACGACATTAGAGGCAAAAGTATGTGTACTAGAGGCGAGGGCTGAGGGTGCTGAAACAACGATGTGTGAATTATTGGCCTGCCCGAAAAAGTGGATGGGAGAAGTATGGTGGACTATCTAGAGAAATGGCTCAAGGAGGAAGTAGCGCCAGAGGGATTATCCACCTATTACGCCCTGGAGAGAGCACACAGGATACACAGCGAGATCTCCTCCCCCTGCAACCCCTCCAAAACCGGTGGTGGCGAGGCTTTTGTTCTACAAGGACAGAGACATAATCCTGAAACAGTAGTTTGGTTTTGTCTAACCCAGAGATACCTTTAGGTTAGTTATTTTGTATTTCTTTTTTATTTTAAGTGGTTTACTTGAACCCTTGTTTGGATTCCAGTGATAATCCTGAAACAAGCCAGACAAAAAGACCACCTAATAGTGGACAACAGCAGTGTTAGAATCTTTCCCGGCTTCTCTAGGGAGGTCCAACGGCAGAGATCCTCTTACCAAGCAGTAAAGAAAAATCTTCGCCAACTGTAAGTACAATATGCCATGCTCTTCCCTGCAGAGTGATCACACCGACAGGTACTCGATTCTTTAATTTGCTTCAGGAAGCATGGGCCTGGATTGAGCAATGGAAACCAGGACAGATTCCCTTGGACTGGGGCCAGAGGGGGAGCAACCAACGACGAAGGGACCGGAAGATACCGATTGCGGCCCCATCTAGAGCCAAGACACAACAGGAAAGGGAGAGAGAGGTGGCAGCGGTCACATCTTTAAGTGCATCCGACGGAGGGGAGGCTTCCTCTTGTGCAGGGGAGGAAGTGAGAGACTCTGACTCAGACCACAGTTCCAGCACGATGGGGGGACCCAGCCAGAGCATCCCAGATGTCACCCCCGGAACGGCGGATGAAATAATCTGACAGCGGTCTACTCTTGCAAGTATAAAGTGGGAATGAGGAGGGGTAGATTATTACCTCACTGGGGCATGATGAAGAGAAACTGAAGGGATCTGAAGAAGGGGGCTCAACGGGGTAAGGAATGGACATAATTTACATCACTCACTGAGGGGGGGTGAGGCTGGTGGGGCCGAGGAATTGGTCGGTATAGGTGTGAAAGAACTTTGCGCTACCCCAAGAGTTATTGAAGATTAAAATGTTCGTTTTTGTTTGATGAGGAGGACTTCTCGCTTGTCCTGGGGAGAGGGAGTTGGGGTTGTTTAATGTTCAAATATTTGGGTATTGCCGACAACATAGGCCATGGAATGATGCAAGCGGCGGAGATGGTGTGCTCTCACAAAAATGTAAAAAGAAGGGTGCGATGGGGGGATGCACCTGGTCTCAATGGCACCATCATCTATGGCTGACCACCTTTCGTATAAGATTATTACAAGGAATGTCAGGGGGATGCACACAATGGCCAAAAGGTACAAAAAAATGTTCCTATCTCAATTGTCGGGGGGATTCACATAGCCCTCCTACAGGAGACCCACTTGCTTGCTGGTGGGAGAGGGGGCTACTCTCCAGCGTAGGTGGCGAGGGCAAGCATATTATATGCCATACTTGCTTATGACAGGGGAGTTATGATCTGGATCAGAGCAAGGGTCCAATTCCAAAGAACCAGAGAAATGATAGACCCGAATGGGCGATATGTGGCAATCACAGGCAGGCTTGATGGAAGGGACATAACCATAATCAGTATATACGGCCCCAATACAGAGCAGGGGAACGTTCCTAGATGAGCTCTCTCATACTCTGACGGCATACCTCCCCCACTCAATAGTTATCGGAAGATACTATAACTGTATAGCTGACCCCCAGAGGGATCGGTCCCATCCCCCAATTAGAGATGCACCAGCCCACAGAACGGCACGTGCATTCAAGGAATGGCAGGAGAAATGGGGCCTAATTGACACCTAGAAAAGTTTAAATCCAGAGGGTAGGGACTAATCTTACTACTCCCCAGTTCATGATCTCCATGTTACACTGGACACTTTCTTGTGCTCCTCAGACATTCACGCTCAGACTATGATGGCGGAATACCTGACATGCGCGCTTCTTTCGGACCATAACCCGGCCCTCTTTCATATTCATTGGGGAAACCAACGTCATTGGATACCCGCCTTGCGTCTTAAAGCGGAAACACTAGAAGACAAGGTATTTCTGGAGGATATTAGGGGGCATATGAGGGATTATTTTGCTGAGAATGCAAATACGGCTTAATCGAGGCTGACTGAGTGGGACACCTTTAAGGTCGTGCTAAGGGTTCGGTGCATGGCGACCACGGTGGGAGTTAGACACTCGCTAGAAACGGACTTAGCAAAAGAAGACTGGGCACTCCGTAAGTTAGAACGACAATGACCAGGGCACCCTGAGCTTGGGAAGGCCATCCTAGACGCTAAGGAGGAGGTAGCCAAGAATACGGAGCAACTGTGGTGCTTCGATTATAAGAAGTACATGGAGCCCACACACGTAGAGAGGGCTAGAGCAGGGACCCTATTGGCCTGGTTGGCTAACCCGGCTCGAAGAGGCAACCAGATACTCGAAATTGGGGATGCAGGGGGCAGCCTACTATATAGACAGGAAGCGATAAACCAGAGATTTCTTGAGTACTACACTAGCCTCTATAGTGGCAGACTCCAACGGGATGAGAATATTATAAGGGAATACTTAGCGGCAATAACACTGTCCATACTAGGGGAAGCGGAAGCATTAGGAGCCCCCATAGCCATACACAAGATACGTGCAGCTATCAAGGGACTCGCCAGAGGCAAAACTTCTGGCACGGATGGGATCCCAATAGAATTTTACGCTGCCTATGTGGAGGAACTAGCCCCCAAGTTAGTAGAGCTATTTGGAGCAGCATTGGCCGAGGGTCATCTCCCTAGCACTACATGAGAGGCGTTGATAGTCCCTCTCATCAAGCCAGGCAAATCTCCACAGGAGTGTGGAGCTTATAGGCCCCTATCTATGCTCAACCTAGACTTTAAGATTCTCCGCAGGATACAGGCAACCAGCCTGCAGCCGTTAATGACAGAACTCGTACATTCTGATCAGCCTGGATTTATCCCAGGACGGAACACCGCGCTCAATTTAAGACGCCTACTGGTGATTATGGAAGCATATGGCGGGATAGGGGGAGAGGGAGTAATCTTCACAGTGGATATTGAGAAGGCATTTGATAGTCTAGAGTGGGAATTTTTATATGGTGTCATACACAGAATGCGGCTAGGACAAGGCTTTCTGAGATGGGTCAAGCTGCTTTACAAGGGTCCATTAGCCAAAATCAGAACGGGTAAGACAATATCGGAACAGTGCCTTGTAGACCAGGGTACGAGACAGGGGTGCCCCCTCTCCCCACTGCTGTTTGCCTTGGCTATGGAGCCGTTGGCCTGTTTGGCCAGGACAAACATAAAATACCAAGGGATACATCTGGGAACTAGTGTCCATCATATAGCATTATACGCGGATGACCTTCTGATGTTTCTAGAAAACACAGACGATGCTCTGGTGGGAGCCAGAGACTTAATGGCAGAATTTGGGGAAATGTCAGGTCTACATATGAACTGGCAAAAGTTCAAATTATTTCCTCTAAAAAAAGATAGGGACCCCCGCCCGAGCTGGGACACTTACAATGGGAACCTAGGTGCCTAGAGTACTTAGGGATAAAGATATATCATACTCAACCTGACAGTTTTGAGGGAAAATTGAGGACGGCTGTAAGATCCTTGAAAACCAGTATGGAATTTTGGAAGGGCCTCCCGCTATCACTGACGGGGAGGGTTGCCCTTTTAAAAATGGTGGCACTACAGCGACTATTGTACTTTTTCACTACAATCCCAATGTGGATACCCCCTAAATGGCATGCTAAGTTACACTCTTTAGTGGTGAACTTCTTATGGGGCACGGGGCGCAAATGGGTGGCCATGAAAACACTGCAACGACCAACATCAGAGGGGAGCCTTGCAGTTCCTGATTTCGAGAGATACTACCTGGCGGCCTAGCTACAGTGGTTCGCTAGATGGATAGCAGATCAACAAGCGACGGAACGGGATGCAGGACCATTCGTACCAGAATTAAACACATTTCTGAGACTGCTGGTGCAAATGGGCAGGGTCCGAAGGGAGAGACCGGGGAGATACAAGTAATACGGCGCTGTTGGAGGCGGTGGCTCCAGAAGACAAGGACGTGGGTCCCTTATTCTCCCGATTTACCCATAACAGTGCTGCGACTGTTATCACAAGGGGGGGCATTGGGAGGGTTTAGGTGACTGGGAACAGGCGTGGGCATCGTGAATGGGGGACTTATTCCGAGACGGGGTGATGCTTCAATTTGAAGAATTTAGAGAGAGCTTTCATCTCCCTCAAGGGCAATCCTTATTACATGGGGGGTAACAGCAATGATCAGGGAATACTGGGGGGCGGGACTGTCGGAACCCCCACATCATAAAACTTGTAGGTATATAGCTACGGGAGGGGGTAGGACTAAGGCAGTCACATGCCTTTATAGAGCATTAGGCAGAGATACCCTTCAACCGCTGACCACTATCAGGGTCAAATGGGCAGAAGACCTGAATATCCCCCTAGAGGATAAAGAATGGGAAACCATACTAGAAGTGACCCCTAAAGTGTCAAGGAACGCTCGCTTCCGCCTAATTAATTACTACATACTACATAGGGCATATCTTACCCCGGGACGAATCAATAAATATTTACATAGAGAGGACATGAGCTGCCCAAGATGCGGAGAACTAGGAGCGGAAATCCTTCATATGCTATGGACATGCCCAGTGCTGAGGGACTATTGGAGGGGTGCAACTGACGCAATTGGGGAGTTCATTGAACGACCGATACCGCAAGATCCAGTGCACTGTCTTCTGGACTTATTCCCTCATACCCCCAAAACATAGTTCACCAGTAGGTTTCAGTACCTGGCCCTGGTACTGGCAAGAAGAGAAATAATGAGACACTGGACAGCGCAGGAGGGGCCCCGATTTTTAATATGGAAAAAGGAACTAAAAAAATGGGCGAGCTGCGAGGGAAGGGTTCTCCTTAGGAATGCAAGGCAGGGTATTGGAACTATTGAAAGAGCAAGGGCATGGGAGGCTTTAGTGGAAGATATAAAGAATCCAGAATCAGACTCGAATGAGTCAAGCCCTGAGAGACCAACGCCCAGGGGAAGTCCGACATGACAGGAGGCGAGAGTAATCAGAACTTAAACATATCTAAGCATAACAGAACGCGACTAATAAACCAAAGAATAGAAGGAAAGAAAGGGAGCACATCAAACTTAAGTAGCGAAACAGTAATTAGTTGGCTATGTACCTATGGCTTTGGATCTTCAGGGGGGGAGGGAGGTGGGGGCAAGTTACCGGGAAGTTGGTTAGTATAATTGATAGGCATATTCTATGTAACTCTTGCAACTACATAATGAAAAACTGTAATGCAAAGAAATACCTGATGTAAATGCGAAATGTTATATAGAATTTGAAATGAATGCGAACTTAATAAAATATGTTTTAAAAAAAAGTGTCTATCAAAGTTCCTCCAAAGTTTTCTGTCTGAGTGTACAATAATATCAAGATGGAACTCAACCAGTGGCTATGGCGGAGGAGCGTCGCCCCACTGCTTTTAAGCAGTGCAAAGAAGAAACATAACATTTGTTATCATTTTATGCTTCGTGCTGCTTTGCGGGCGGGCGGGTGGGCGTTGCTGCTCTGCTGGAAACTGCTGGGCAGGGGAGGAGTGGTTTGCCCACTCCTAAGTGCGCAATGACTGTTTGGTTGGCCCTCTTGAGCAGCCCAAACCAGTCATGCGCACTTTCCCTGTTCTCCATGCAGGCTGCATTACAGCCTGCGTGGAAAATAAGCCCAGGCCCCCATTCTCTGGTTGAGCGTCAAACCAGGACGCTCAAAACCAATCCAAACGCTGCATTGCAGCGTTGTGATTGGTCAGTGGGGCCTGCTTCCTGTTCCTTGAGTTCCACGAGGAGAGCAGGAGCAGAGACGCGGGACCCGGCGCAAAAGTACGTTTTTTTTTTTTTTAAATATACGCACCCACCGCGCAACAACCCACCCCCCGCGTGACCCGCCCCGCCACCCGTGAGTCATGCCAGCCGCCACTGAACTCAACGGTAGCAAGGAAGGTTAAAATTGGTCTGGTTGATCAGCAGTAGATGCTCAGCATTAGGAGGTGCAGAACAATTCCCTGTCCATCTACAGCAAGGCAATAGGTGCGGATGATGAGGTGAGGTGGCTTTGGCGATTTTCTTGAGAATCTTGTTTAAGGCGATTGGTTGTCTTGGGATAAAAGAGGTGAAAATATCCCAAATTGAGAGATTATTAGTGAAATGGTGTAATGCCAGAAGAGAGAGCCCCAGACAAACTCATGGATGCCAAAAGGCAGAGGGTGGTCCAAGAGTTAAGGGAACGTCAACACACTAAGAAGGATTGAATGGCTAAGTAACAAGAAACTCAGAAGAGTTCAGTGCATGGGATATCCAGCGTAGACTCGGATAAGCGTAAAAAAACATATGCATTAAATAAGGCAGGAGTCAAGGAAAAAGCAAGAAAGATAAGTGGTTATAGTGGGTATGTGGTGAAGAAGTTTGAGATGTGAACGAGCACCGTCTCAGTGAAGTAAAATCTGTGAAGGACTGACTGCAGTGGTTTATAGCTATTACTGTTGGTGGGAGTGACGATAAGATGGTCGATTGTAAGGAAGAGGGGTACAAGGATGGGAGATGGCATGCAGTGAGGATTGGAAAAAAACGGTCATGATTCACCTTTTGAAGAGAAGGAGGTTTCAAAGTGATTGCGGGATGTGGCGATTGTCTGCAGGACTGAATGAGGAGCACGTAGAGGGTCCTAATAGTACAAATTGGAAGAAAGAGGGATGAGAAGAGTGTCAGAAAAGCAGATTTGGTTCCAAATGCATTGCATTGAAGCTGTAGTGCAGGTGTTCAGCTATGTATATGTGATTTGTGAAATCTAGGCATAGAGTTTAGCAAGTATTAAATAAGCACAAACTTCAGTATATAAAATACACAGAGTGAAGCCACAGATGTTTTAGCTTAGGAGCTGCTAGGACAGGCGCTGGGACAGGGAATACCGATCAGCAACCAGGACAAGGTCTGCCGACCAGCAGTCAAGACAAGGTCTGCTGACCATCAGCCAGGACAGAGGGGCTGCGACAGGGTCTGCCGACCAGCTGTCAGAAGGGCGGGTGAGTATGAGACAGGGTCTGCCGACCAGTAACCAGAAGGGGGGCTGGTATGGGACAGGGTTTGCGGACTAGTGTCCAGGACAGGGAAGCGATCCGCACACTTGGCCACAATGGCCACTTACACACAGTCTGCCCTTGGATGCAGATGTTTCCAGCTGCTACACACACTCACATTGTTGTTGAGCGATTCATCCTCCGTGGCTGCCTGGGTGCCGTAGGCCAGGAAGCAGAGGACTGCACTGATCCACAGCAGTATCGAGAAACCACTGATCAGCTGCCGGCAAAACTTCACCCACTCTGGGGTGGTTGGGGTTGGCGTGAGTGCTTTGGGTCCATCGCGGTCCAGGATCTCTGCAACACAAATGGTCGTCAGTCCCTAGCCAGAAAGGAGGCAGGTTCAGCAACAGAGGTAAGGAAAAGCTCAGACAGACCGAAGTGCAAGAGAGAATGGCAGGAAATAAATAGAAGCCTCATTACTAAGGAATAACAAGGGGGGGAAGCCGCCAAGGAAGATGGCCGCATGAGTGATGAGCTTCTGCAGCCGGCCCCGTGCAGACAGTTTCTAGTGCCCCATTCGGGCGTTCCTGAGTCTGGGTGATGATTGTGGAGACCCTGAAGCGGGTGCCACGCTTAGCATCCCCAAAATGTTAAAATAAATAAAAATAACATGCGCGAAGCGTGTGCATGAATGAAAAGAACATTGCCTCCGTGTAGTGTGGGCCACGAGGGAAGTGCTTGATTATATTTAAGCGCGGCGACCATGAATCGGATGCCGCACTAAGTGGGAAGTGCTGCTCTGAATGTAAAAAAAAAGTTCTAAAAACATGAAATCTAATGGCACAAGTGGAAGAAGACAAATACCGCGGCAATATTCCATGGGAGTTAACAATTAAGAAAAAGGTTGGACAAGCAGGAACCATTATCCACTTAGAAACAACGTTTTTTTGAAGGACACTGACAAACGGCAATCAAAAAGCTGTAGGCGGGCTGTAAGCCCAAAGACTCAATACAGCATGTCTCGAGAGACAGCACATGCGCTGCCTAGGCTCGACTTTAAAATTCGGCCACATATGTTAGCTGATGTTCAAATTGTTGTGAAAGGCAAAATCGTGAAAAAGGAATAAATGCTGCATTTTGATTTTTTCTTTTTAAATTGTAGTGCTTAGTTTGCAATTCTTTGTTTACACTGGGTTGCGGGCAACGTGTTTTGTTTAAGTATCCTTCGCTCCTATTGAAATAATGTGCATAACTATCTTGCGAAAGGTACAGAGCAACTCCTGTTTTTATACACAGTGGAATATGCTGAGAGAGCAATCCGGCCATTCTATTCAGAAGCACATAAAAGCGAAGTAAAAAAAAAAAGAGAGAGAATGGATAATCATTTGGAAACATTTTGTGTTCTGCCGTATGTACCCAGTTTCTCCTCGTCCCAAAGAGTTTACTCAAACCTTCTTTTAAAGGGGCATCTGTGCCATGAACTAAGCTACAAATGAAGGTCTCAGGGTCAGTAGAGGGATCACTGGTAGCAACTGCGGGAAACAAATGTAGATGGGGGGGGCCTGGTAACCTTTTCTCAGAACCTGTATTCCTGGATTAAAGCATGTGTGGGTCAGAACCTTCCAGGTATATAATGGGCTCAAAAAAGAAGAAACGTGTGATCTCGACATATTACAAGGACACGCTAGTGGTGAATGGACTGTAGGAGAGTGTTATTGTCAGGTGAGGAATTAATATGTTTCCTATAGAAAAAACTAGATTAATACAGTGGCCTCCCTGGTGGGCTGGTCCCACAAAAATCTTGCAAAGACCCGCTGCCTCATAATCATTAGCAATATTGGGGATACCTATGCAGTACACCTGATCCCACAATGTAAAGTAATGCCTTCTATGCCAGAACCAGGAGGGCATGCCAAGAGGCAAGTTTCTGGTGGGTGGCAGCTTTAGGCAGCAGACAGGCTGCAAAGAGGCAAGAATAATCTGTTTGTTGGTATCAAGAAAGCGAACAAGAGATGCACTTTTAGGTCTTCTCTGAAAGATGAAACTAAAAGGTGCAGAGTGAATTATGGTTCAGTTAGTTCCAACGTCAGAGGTAAAGGCAGACAAGGCTTATTTACAAGGTGTTTTTCCTTTTGTGCCTTCTCGATTATAGCATAATGTGGGAGGAGCTGAAGGTTGCAGAGAGGTCTCCTGAAATAAGTTTTTTTTCCAGTGGGGCAATCTGAATTTTGTGTGTGTACCAACTTATAGCGCACATAGCATGTTTTGAGTTTTATGAGGGATTGAGAACGATGCTTTCGAATAGGTGAAATGTAGTCAATCAATCTTTCACTTTTTGATAGTGAGCCAAGCAACTTCATGGAGAACAGATTATACCAGTACCAGGGAGTCCTGTGAGTCGGGCCCCACCACCACCTCCATGCGACAGGATGAGGGCCTGGAAGGTGGGCCAGACGTCACTGAGCATGACTGAACCTTGCACATGAAACTCGAGTAGTACCAATCAGTCCATGTTTTGTTCTTTATGAAGTTAAGCTGGATACAATCAGAAGGTCCAGAGATTTTGTGCAGGTGGTGATGAAGGTGGAGAAGCATTCAAGGTACTTGTATGACAGTCATGGCTGGGTTTGCGTGCAAACCTAGTCTTATTGGGTCAGCTTCCTAAGGATGGCCCATATCAATGTTTGGAGAGGGTTATTGAACAATCTGAGATATTCAATACTGTAAGATGACACTTTCAAGTAAAGTTATGTGTCTTCAGCAAATTGATGCAGGGCGTTGTTGTGTTTGGTAAAAAGGTCCCTCAGGGGTTCCATGTGCAGACTGCATGTGACTAAGTATTAAGGATCTTGCACAGTTCAGTTGAATGAACATTTGCATTTTGTAGACAAAGGAAGTGGGCAGGGCAATATCAGTGGTGCTCTTGCAGGTGAAGAGGGATGCTTACATGGTCTGCCAGTCAACAGTGTCAGGCCCTGTAAGCATCCTTCTCTACATCGGCACATAGAGCTAGGTGGAATAGGGGGCTGGATTCATTAATGTCAGCAATCTTGCGGCATCAGTGACTTGCTCTGTGAAGGCTGCTTCTTTGCTGAATTGGAATGGGACGGACTGGTAGAACTGAAGCAGGTGAGGATGATCGGTGGGCTTCTTGAGTTGGATAGCGATAGCCCTCTCTCGTTTTCTCTCTAGGTACGGAGTGGGTGATAAGGCAGTAGTTGGAGAGCTCTTAAGGTTTGAGGTTCGCTTTCTTGGGAAGAAGCACTATTGAACCTAATTTCAGTGAGGAAAGGAACTTGCCTGTCCAGGCAGAATTGGTCTTTGATATCTATATTGCATCTGATAGTAGTGTTTCTTTTAACAAAGTATTGATTTATATAAAAGGATTTCTGTATTAGTTGCAGGCTATGTGGGGAGTGGGGCACACAAGGACTGCCTTAAAGGTGGTTATCCTTAAAGTATTATATTTATGTTACATGCATATTTCACTGCGGCCATATTGAGTTTGCACATTCTGCAGGCTTCTTGAGTGCTGTGGTTTCTTATAACAAAATGGAGTTTCACCAGATCGTTTCCAGCTTGTGGATGCACATTTTATTTGAAGGGATTCTTGTGAGTACCATGGTACTGAATGCTTCAGTTTTAAGATTTTTTTGTGGCGACGAAATGTACATGCGTCCATTTTTAGAGTCTGCAGGGTGCTGCTGAGGTTGACGAGGAGTGTATTGGTGGGAGGGATAGGGGTAGGCTTATTGGTGGAAGGTGTCCAAGGGGAAGTTCTTGAAAAAGAAGGGTTTGATTTGTGTTGGTTTGGATTTGTTTTATGGTGGGTTTTGTGGGGTGGTAGATTGATGGGCACAGTGGTCACCCAAGTCTAATAAGATAAGATCTACACAGAGAGGGTGGGGTTATAATGACAAAGCCCCACATGTTTACTTTAGAGTGGGCAGGTGCTGCAATGTGCAATACAAGTTCCAGTGAGCGTGATAGTATGATAAGGTGTCCTTCATTGATTTTGTGTTGGGATCCCCATACATGTTGATGTCTTTGAGGCAAGAATTGCTGATGCTGCTGATGGCAACAGAAGGGATGAATTTGGAGAATCTGAAATTAAGTGTTTACTGTAGCTAGGTGGTGTGAATATCAAAATAAAGGGGGATGGTCAATAGAATAAAAGTTAAGTTGGGTTTGTATACGATTGTGAGCCCTTCAAATTCTACCACAGGCTGAGTACCATATGGTCTGAATTGGCCCTTCAAAATACGTGAGCACAATCAGTCTAGTATACTGGATGAGGAGCTGTTAGATGATTTTTGAGAGGTAATGAGAGAAAAGAACAACTGAGAAAAGCTTTAAATTGAAAATGGACTGACACCTGTGTAGCTGACATATTTCCTTATGAAATCAATGAATGTGGTCATTGTGGCTGCTCTCAAAAGTTGGTTCATAATTGACCTGCTACAAGATGGTTTCAGGTTTTAGAATCAAAATAGGAAAACCGGATATTCTATATGTGTTCCTTTATACTACTGGTGTAACCAGCTGAGCGCATGTATCTTTCTTTGGGAAACAAAGGATACCACATACTTGGTGGTGGAAGTTGGATATTGGAAATTATTTACATAGGTCAGGTTCCCTCTCTATTTCCTAGAAGACTCCATAAACACAAATGTCTTGTTGCATCTCCTATTTGTTTTAGGCCCTTCTTGTTGAGGTTGACTCCAGCTTCCTTGTACACTTGTTTTTATAGGTGTGCCGTTTCATATGGGTCATGAGTAAGACCTGAATTCCAGCCAAATTATTGCAAAAGCCTAAACCGCATAAGAGACTCTCACTCCCAATCATTAAAATAAACTACCAATGAGAACACGAGGGTAATAGCAGAGTGGGTGAAAAAATAGTCATACAAAATATGGATGTATGTGAACCAGGTAATAATGCGAAGGGCTCTGTGAACATCCCAAGAATTCATAGCGGTCACAGGCCCATTAATGCCTGTGGCAGCATCCCCACAAAAACCCTACTAGAAATTTAAGACAGGGAGACCTAGACATTCATACTGACTACATTTCTTCCCCCTTCACAGCCATACATTTTTTCCGATGACTTCTCGGCTAAGGTATAGGTTTTGACCGATTGGAAGTTGGGGTTGCTACAAAGATTTGGGCATGGTTCACAACATTGATTGACAAATTTATATAGTGCGATGAACCCATGAGCATCCAAACAAGCTGAAGCAACACCATATAATTGTGGCATTAAATAGCATTAACATTTTGATTAACATCATTAAATGTTTTGAACAATCAAACATGACTTCAGCCTGCAGCAAAGGGAAAGACTACAATATGCACAACAAAGGTATTGAGCAATGTCCCTAAAGATAAAAGTGGACGCAACTAGGATATACGCACTTTGAATCATATACTGCAATTCTAAGTCACGTTTAGCCATTGGGCCTACCTCTTCAGCCATAATATGATCTATATATAAATTAAATAAACAATTACTTCTTCAGATGCTAAATGGTGATGCATGAATAAATGAAAACTGAGCCTGTAGTACACAAAGTGACTTGGATAGGCTTTAAAGTGATACTAATAAGAGCACCACTTGCATAATTAAAGTGCACTATAAGCTCCTGTAAGACAGGTATGAAACCTTGGTTAAGCTACTCTGCAGGTACCCTCAATGACACCGTCAGGTTGGAAGGCTTGTGAGACTTTAACTGAAAAATTACACAAAGATGGAGATGCTCTATGTTGACTAAATTTGTGAAAAGAAACTTGCTGTAATAGAAGCCATATTAACTTCCCTCATCCTGACTTTGTTCAAGCTAGCATTGTTGGGCCCGATATCTCAGCAATGGATCAAAGACAAGAAAGGATTGAACAAAACTTTCCGAATGCCTCTTGGTTGCAAATTTTTCCATAGCTGTACTTAAGAAACCAATAGGCCTTCCCACTTTGACCAAGTGGCTTTAGGGCCTGTGAGACGTTGGAAAGATTAACAATAATTTTATTGTTGAATGTTAAACAGCTGATTGGGTTTGAAAGTTTTCACGTGACTTAAGGAGGCATTTATCTGAAGGAGAACCTGCTTGCTCTTGCCCAACCTAGGATCCCAAGGACTTTTCTCCTAAAAGTGAAAGAGCGAAAACTCAGCACTCAGCGCTCTGCTTACTTTGAAAGGAGAATTGGCCTAACGGACATAAAGGCCCAGAAACCACTGTTCACGCATTGTACTGATGTTATGGTCAGGGGTCAGAAGTACTGTTTGAAGCTGCATGTGTTTGAAGCTGCATGTCATGGGAGTGAATCCTGGAGCAAATGGAGAATCTTATCCAGCATATGCTGGTATTCCTTATCATTATAAATATCATTCATTATTTGCAATATTTTTGCATTACTTTGCATAACAAAACAAGTAATTAAGGGCCTAATTCCGAGTCTGGGGGTCCGAGGACTGCCATACTTGCTGGGGCGCGGCCGTTGTGGTTCAGCCACCACCGCACCGGCATTACGACCGCCCTATTACAACTAGGGCGATCGGACCGCTATGGGACTGCCGCAACCGCCAGGGATCAGAGATCCCTGGTGGTGGCACAGTGGTATTGAGTCCGCAATATGCTTGGCGGGACCGCCGCGGTCCCGCCAAGCATATTACAAGTTTCCTCTCCGCCAAGCTTTTCATGGCAGTTCCTACTCCATAAAAACCGAGGCGGAGAGGAAAGAAAGGAGGCCCTACATGGGGTGCATGCAGGGGGCACAACATATGCCCCCCTGTGTGCATGCACCCCAGTTCCTGCATGCAGTGCAGGACCTGTTTTTGGCGTTCCCACTGCGGTGCCCATTTTCAGAGGCACCAACGTGGGACCACCAAAAAGAGACCGCCAGACACGAGGAAACTCGTAATCAGGTGGGCGGTTCGTACACGGGCTTGGCTGTGGGGGAGCGGGCTGCCTGCATGGCGGTCCGGGCCGCACCGCCAAACTCGTAATCAGTCCCTTAGTGTTGTGAAAAAATGTGGGTTCACTCCATTAACACACTGCCCCATAAAACATGGTTAACAGACAATACCATTCCAAATGTGTGAATCAACATCTGCAGAGCTACAGCATTTTAAAATCCCTACCAACTCACAGGAAAGCCCCTTTTCTCACTTTCATCCATGCTTTAAATGAGATTGGCTAAAAGAGTTATTTCAATTGAGCAGGCCTATATTTCTTAGAAGAATATATTCCCATAACAGTTCATACAACAATAATATTTCTTACCAAAAGGTCTTCGCCTGAAACTCCTCGATGGTTGAATGCCACGCACCTATAAAATAAAAAGTTAATATTCAATATATTTGAAAAAATGTAAACTAACATAAATTCCAGTAATATTATTGGCGAATAATTAGAATGAATTATTTCGTTTATCAGAGCCCAAAGCAAAAAGGATAAACGATAAGGAAGAGTCAAAACGAGACCATCCCCAGAACTCAACAAGGTCACCAAATCACAAATGGTAAGTCATGCTGGGCCTCAACCATATCCCCATTACTGTTTTGTGTGTACCAAAAGTACAGCTTGGCGAAGAACCCCAGCGCTTTGTAAGTTGCCCTGGAGGGCTCCCCTTCTGGCCTAGTAGGCAAGTAACTTGTCTGAAATAGAGGGGGAAAGACAAACTAATCCTTCTAATTCTGACTCAAATAGATGCTGCCTTTCTCACTGTGCAGCTTTTCTGTTCTGTATAGGCTTTACAGAGTAGACTTTATCTGTGGCGTAACACACAATGATGGGCCCCCCCTGCAGAATGTTAAGTGAGGCTCCCGAGTCTTCCATATCTCACAGATACTCATTAAAGTTGGGCTGAGTGTGGGGCGCATGATGTTGGGGATTGCCCTGCCCTGCCTGTCGACCTCGTCCCTTTGGGCTGGGCTTCTGGAGGGCTTTCCAGACCCCCTTGTACCTACATTCTTTGGTTCGGCCATGTGTCTCATGCGACTGTACTTGCATTTAATGATGTGTATGCATACGTTCTTTATTGATGCCAATGTATTGTTTCTTTTTGTTTTTCTGAAAATTGAAAATAAAGTAAAAAAAAAAAAAAAAAGTTGGGCTGAGTGGGGTAAACCAAAGGGCTCGGGGGCCGCCGAACAGTTGGGGGGCGGAGGGCTATGCTATGCCTCTGGACCCTAACATCTGATGAGCACCAAAAAAAGGTAACTCCGAGGAGCAGCCCCTCCCCCCTTCCCCCAGTACAACACTTACTCCTGATCTCATGCATGAAACACTATGGCCAACAGCTCCAAATCAGGTGTCTTTTAAAGTGAACAGAAAACACAAATATATCTGTGTCAGAATTTAAACTAAAGCGTCTAAGCAACATACCAATAGTTGCCATTTTCTTTACCTTGAGTTGATGAAATGTAAATTCTGCCTGCACAGTTTTGCTAAATTTATAATGTTTTTCCTTCACAAACGTGGCATTGTTTTGTAAACTTTGTAATATGTGGATTCAACAACTTTTTGAGAGAGAATTTAGTTTTGCTGAGATTAAGTTTAGCAACCCTGCAAATTTTCTTTCTTGTGATTTAAATTTCGCCACGTTTAAGGAGGTTGTGAACCTTGGAAAGTTTTGAAGAGATCTTAACAAAGTTTGAGAAGGCAAATCTTTGCAGCCTTGTACAGCCTTACATTAGCTATGCATCCAGCTGTGAAAATAAACAAAATGGAGTGTGATGTCCAGACCTAAGCCCATACCATCACAATGTGGTTTCTGTAAATCAGGCTGATCGAGAACCCCCATGACAACTATTTCATATACAAGGATCCAAGTTTAAGATGCTCCTGCTACAATACGATTGGTCTCCATAATGCATCAGCTACTCCTCATCACTACCAAATAATTTTTAAAATGTGTGATTATAACGGCTCTTACTAGTTCCTTGCATGGAAGCAGCAATATCCCCTTATTAGCCTAAACTACATAATTTACACATTTACTTCTTGGTGTGAGTTTATGAATTCAGCTATATTTGCTAATCAAACATTAAGCATTATGAAGGAAATTTCAGATTAATTATGCCGAATGAATGACTCAAGATCCAATTATCCTTTTTATAATTTCTAAACTGAAGTTTAAAGTCAAGATCAGAGGGTGTTATTACTGAAGAATGTACTTTACTTATTTATGACTATCAGAAAAGACCGACAAACAGGCTAGAGAGAGAGAAGAGAGAACTCGTCCGTCTTCCCTATACTAATATAAACGCAAGCACAAGGAACAAACTTGCTACCAACTCAACAGTATTTATGAAAGTCTCTGGCTTCATATATAGGACAAAAGGAGGTAACACTAGTTTTTTTTTCCAAAGAACCCTCACTCATCAACCTAGTTGGTGACATGCTTCACCATTGGGTTCCCACCCTGGGTGCTAAATGCCTTCAGGGTGTGCTTCGAAACCTATTTTACAGCGGAGCTGGTTTTGTTGTGGACAAAGTGAAAAAGTGCAAGTGATTTAAAATTGACTCAAGGTCACCCATCCACCCATTCAGGTACTTTAATAAGGTGCTATTAGGCAAGTTTAAAACCAGCGAGGCATGTCTGCAAGACTACAATGATCTCATGTATCCCTTTTTCTATATGGTCAACATGTTTCATCCATTTAACACTAAGTACCCATAAGGGTCAATATGGATTTTGTCAGGACCAAAAGAAATAATTGTGCATTCACACTTGGACATGCACAGTAAGTTTGTGTTTTTAATTAGAATGAGGACACGCAACTCGTGTCAAGACGCACGGCAATGCCAGATGTGAATGATGGCACGTAACTCACTGTGCTGCATTTCGAGCCACATACCCAATCATGAACACAGATTGGAAGTCTCGCGGTGAGGTATCCAATCAAAATAATGGCAATCACTGCTGCCAGCAACACATTCAGGGGAAACCTCGGCCTATCAGAAGCTGAGTTACTGTGTCCCGGGAAGTGCTCCGGATCGGCCCAGGGAGAGTATTTAATGTCGGCTGGGGGCCACTCACCGTAAGACACGGGCTCAAGAGGAGGAAACTGAGGTGTATCAGAGGGTGAGACGCCTTGCGAAGTAAGTGGAGTAATTGGGGGGCAACACAGACCAAGCCAACATAATATGACAACTTTATGTTAACGTAATTCTTCATATTGATGAAGATAGAGTGTGATAATAGGGTCCACCCCCTCAGAGCCACCATGTTGTAAAGAAAGGCTGCACAACAGATGGGTCCAAGGATGACATTGATGAATTTAATTATTTATATAAGTATGACACAGGCCTTAATTCACTTGTTACGTAACCAAGAAAATATTACGCCATCACCACCACTATATTGGTCACGGCTTGAGATACTGCCACAGCATGATTCTGAATGCGGTGGTATAATATTAATGTTTGCTGGACGTTCCAGCATGTGTGGGACATAGTACATGCCCCTCTGTGCCCCGCCTGGGCTTATGCTATTGTTCCTTGTTTTTCATTTGAAAAAATGCTACAGACATATCGACAAATGTCACTCTTCTTATATTTCATTTTTTACTCAACAGAAACTGTCGCAAGAGGTGATTCATCATGTGTGAGTTTGAACACAAAATTACACTGCATCTCTTAGCGTGCATGCTCAGTTATTTATTTTGGTCCTGATGAAAGCCATGTTGATCCTTATGGGCACTTAGTGTTAAATGGCTGAAAGATGTTGACCATGTGGAAAAAGGGATACGTGAGACCATTGTAGCCCTGCAAACATCCCTCACTGGTTTTAAACTTGCCCAATACCACCTTTATTAAAGTACCTGAATGGGTGGGTGGTCTTGAGTCAATTTTAAATCACTTGCACTTCCTCACTTTCTCACAACAAAAGCAGCTCCACTGTAAAACAGGTGTCAAAGCACACCCTGGAGGTATTCAGCACCCAGGGTGGGAACCCAATGATGAAGCATGTTACCAACTAGGTTGGTGAGTGAGGGTTCTTTAAAAAAAAAACTTATGGTTCCCGCTTTTGTCCTATATATGGAGCAAGAGACTTTCATCAATACTGTTGAGTTGGGGGGGCCCTGGCTTACCTCGCGGTGAAGATGACCGCGTCTCGGTGAGGCTCCGGAGGTCGGCGCGGATGTCGGCAGTGCGACGGCGGCTCCCCTGCTCAATTTCACTCTGTGTGGCCCGTTTTTGATAGGGTATGCAAAGCGGTTGCATTTTATGCGTTTTTTAGGTCGCGGGCCCCACAAGTCAAGTTTGAAGCGACTTGTCTCTCTTCCTCAGAGCCGGCCACCATTTTAACCATGAAAGGAACCAGCCTGTCCTCTGAGGAAATGTTATGGCAAGCTCCTCCCTTGAAGGCTGTTCATATTTTTTAAAGGCAATGGCTACACTGGAATCTCCTATTTTCTTAAAGGCATTGTCTCCTGCAAGGACTGTTTGTTTACTTCAAGGGCTTTGTGACAAGTTCTAAAAGACATTTCTGTTTCTTTCCCAAGCTGCTGCCGGAACTGGATTACTGCGTAAACATTAACAGGTTTGTAGCTTTCTGATAAAAATTTTGTGGAGACTTTCATTTTACGCTCTGCTTTTCTTTTTTTCTCGAATGGCATGCTCGTCTTTGAAATCTCTAACTGCTGCATCAGTTGTAGACATATCTGTGGAAGAGTATTAATTTCCTCACACTGGATTCGTGTTATGGTCATTTTTTGTGTAACTTTATTACATGAGCAGGTCTAAAGGTCTCCTTTCTACAACTCGGTCTTCGGTAGGAAAAATTCGAAGACGTTTGCCGGCCTTGACTGTCTCTACCGTAATGGAAAACCTTACCTCAAGTGCAGGGTCGAACATGACCTCTTCTCATATCTCACCTCCAGGGTCATCGCAAGCTCAAGTCAATAAATTACAAGTTAAGCGGCTCAAGAAAGACCCACCCTCACCTACAAAAACTGTGCCTGCAGCCTCACATGACCTTTTATTGGAAGAAATCAGGGCTCTGCGCCCTATTATTGAGGACACTAATGCTAAATTGCAAACTCTAACTGAGAGTTCGTCACTCATGGAAGAGAGTTTGTCTTCGGCGGAACAACAAATCTCACACCTAAATGACATCTCTTAAAGTAAACTCCTTACAGGTACAAGTCTCTTCGCTGCAGAGACAAGTCGAAGACCTCAAAAATCGAAATCGACTAAATAACCTACGCATTTATGGTCTTCCCGAAGGCACGGAAGGGGCGGATGTTATTTCTTTCTTTAAATCTTTTTTACCTCAGATCCTACAGTTACCGGAGAATTCGCAACTTAACATCCAAAGTGCTCACAGATTGGGTCGCCCTCCTTCAGCTGCTTCACCCTCCAAGAGACCAAGAGGAGTCATTCTCTACTTCTTAGAGTACACAGATTTAATCCAGGCTATCTCGGCTGTGCATCGCCTTAAGAAAATCACCTGGTCTGGTAATGCCCTATATTTCTCTCAAGACTATATGCCAATGCTACGGCAGACAGAAGAAGCGACTTTCTGAGCATGAGACCTGCCCTTCGCTCGATAGGAGCCCAGTTTGGTCTTTTTCACCCATGTTTTTTCAAAGTTACTCATAATAATAAAACAATGACTTATGAGGATCCTTCTCGTTTGCGGTACTTCCTTCCGTCCCGCAGAGCTGATGTCATGGACGTCGTTCCCTCAGTATCTACAAAGTGACTGCTCTTTGTTGCTAAGATTAGTTGTTGCTAATATCGCTTTTCGGAATTTACTATGCTATTTTTGATGTTAATGAGTTTTCTTGTTTCAGTATAAGTATCTAATAGGTTGTTTTTTCTCTGATTAACATTTTAAAATGTTCTTTTTTATCCTACAGGTGATGTTTATTTGTCGTGGATGCCTTCGTTCCCCATTATTTGTCGCATCGCCTCCCTTCCCGCGTCATGTCACTCCCTCTGGACCAGATGTGATGTCTTCCTCGTGTGGTCCCTCCCCCACCTTCATAAGGTTTTTGTTAGGTATGTTATCCTTATTGTTTGTCTGCTTTCCCAGTTTGTGTTACATTATTGTTCGATGTACTCTCGCTCATATCACGAGGTCTTTTGTCTCCTTTTTTCTTTTTTTTTCCCTCCTTTCTATCTTTTAGTTTCTCTCTTATCTTAAACTTTCTCTCTTATCTTATTCTCTGCAGAACATTCTTTCTCCTTTCTCTTCTCTGGCTTCGTTATGCTTTCTTCCAATCAAGGTCTGATTGCTTTTTACATTTTGTCTGTTCACAATGGTCTTGACAATGGTTTCCTGGAATGTCAGGGGTTTAAATTCTCCAATTAAAAGACAGTGTGTTCTCACTCACTCAGCAAAACTTAATGCGCGTATAGTTTTCCTGCAGGAGACTCATTTATCAGATACTGAAAGTGCAAAATTGAGAAAAGGATGGGTGGGCGAGGTTTTCTATTCACCTGCTCTGGGGAAAAAGCATGGTGTTGCAATACTTTGTCATAAGTCTTTGAAAGTCCAATTGATTTCTCAGGAAAAGGATGAAGAGGGGAGATGGTTAATACTTACAATGTATTGTGATAAAACAACAATCATTTTGTTTAATGTATATGGGCCCAATGCACCTGATTGTAAATATTGGACTCTAATTTCTCAGAAGCTTTTGCAATACCCAGATGACAGTCTGGTTCTAGCAGGAGATTGCAATATACCTGTTGATCTGTTTTTGGACAGACATTCAACATCGCATTAGGTTCCAAACAAATCACAGAAAACTTTCACACAAGCTATTCAGAGATGTAATCTAACCGATGCTTGGCGCTTATGTAACCCAACCTTAAGGGAATACACATTTTTCTCTCCACTACACCATACACGATCTTGAATCGATTATGTTTTTGTATCACATCACCTCACTCAATCCTTGCATTCAGCGGATATTGGCTCCATTCTCATATCCGACCACTCCCCACTCTCTGTACATTTAGACATCATACCTAAATCTACTCTCCCTAAAAGATGGAGATTTAATAATTCCCTACTACTGGATTCCTCTTTCACCTCCTCCTTCACAGCTTTTGCTCAGGAATTTTTCCTCCTCAATCAGACGGAAGGCATTCCTTTTCATACTGTTTGGGATACATTCAAGGCCTCAGCTCGATATTTTATAATGAACTTTGTTTAAAAAAAAAAAGAAGTCTGTCACAATCTCAATTTAAACTATTTCTTAATGAAATAAAGCTTTTAGAGCATTCTTACTACACATCCAATTCCCAACAATTTCTAAGTCAGTTAATTAAAGCCAAACTTAATTTTAATAAAGTATCCATTGATAACGCTGCTTCATATCTTCTCAAATCTAGTGCTAAATATTATGGAGGTCAAAATAGAGCTGGAAAACTTCTAGCTAACTATCTGAAAATTAAACAAAATAAATTATTCATTGAATCAATCATTGATGATAATGGCTCCTCTCATCACCATGACCAAGTTATTCGAACTCAATTTCAACAATTTTATACGGATCTTTACACGCCGGAGCACACACCTTCTGACTCTACAATTTTAAGTTATCTTTCCTCTATTTCAAAGCCGGATTACTCTCAAGTTGATTTCTCCTCCCTAGAGACAGATATTACCCAAACAGAACTTCAACTTGCACTATTTTCCCTTAAAAAAGACAAAGCCCCTGGGCCAGACGGTTTTACAGCTGAGTTTTATACATATTTTTCCAAACTGCTTTTTCCTAAACTCTGTTTGTTAATTCATTCTTTTCTCAATTTGGCTAGCTCCTATGGCTCGTTTCTAGATGCCTATATCTGTTTAATCCTGAAAGTAGGTAAAGATCCACATTTTTGTAAGCATTACCGTCCCATCTCCTTAGTTAATTTAGATTATAAAATCTTCTCGAAGGCATTGGCCTTGAGGCTAGAAGTCCTTCTCCCTGATCTTTTAGGCAAAGAACAATCTGGCTTTGTCAAAGGTAGATTTCTTTCACTTAATACTCATTTATTTTTTATATTATTTCTAGATCTGCAAACTTGCCCAATTCTCTAGCGGCCAATGCTTTAGATGCCGAGAAGGCTTTCGATCGTGTCATTTGGTCCTTCATTTTTCAAGCTTTACCATGGTTTGGTTTTGGGCCGAAGTACATGACTCATTTCTCTTCTTTACTCTTCCCCTAAGGCAGCTATTTGTGCTATTGGACTCATATCTTCTTTTTTTAACCTTCTTAGAGGGGTTCAACAAGGTTGCCCTCTCACCCCTTCCTTTTTAATCTAGCTCTGGAAACATTTTTATCTCGGATCTGTCAGAATGTTAACATTCATGGTTTCATCCATGGCTCAGACCAGGTTAAATTGGCTGCATACGCTGATGACATTTTATTATTTATTTCTCAACCTAATTCCTCGCTCCCCGCTTTCATGTCAGAAGTTGCTTCTTATTCATCTGTCTCCGGCTATAAGCTAAACACTGACAAATGCGAAATTCTACCCCTTAATAAATTTACTTTTAGTCACGATTTTTCTTCCTCTCAATTTACATGGCAACCCAAACAACTTAAATATTTCGATCTTCAATACTCTTCCTCCATCACGTCTTGCATTTCAATTAATATGGACAATTGTATTTAGACAATCACTTCTCTAACTAGTAAATGGCATCCTCTGTATTTGTCTTGGTGGGGTCATCTGGACACAATTAAGATGATGTTGGTCCCTGTGATTCTCTTCACTATTTGTAATATTCAACTACATGTTCCTCTTAAATATTATAAGAAAATTAATTCTCTACTATCTGCTTTCCTTTGGAGTAACAAGAAACCGCGTATGTCTCTAGCAATGCTGAAACGACCTAAAGTTAAAGGTGGAGTACACCTCCCCGATTTTCCGAATTATCATAAGTCCTTCCTTTTACGGCAATCTTCTCATTGGATTGCACCTCTTCGCTATATACTCCGCAAAGGGTTGATTTAGAATGAGCTTTCCCGTCACCATGTTCTTTTTCAGAATTCCTGTCTTGTATAAGGAAACCTCGGAAAATGTCCAACCGTATTATCAATAATAATTGCACATTATTATCCTCTGTAATACATTTTTCACCCACAGATCTTGACTCCGTTCTTAATTCTACAATATGGAATAACCCATTTATTAAGGTGAAAGGACATCCTATTTATTGGCATTCTTGGAGAATTAAGGGGTTGATCTGGGTTCAACAACGATTTGATCGAGATTCTTTTCTTACTTTTCCTCAAGTACAGAATCTTTTTAACCTTCCATCTACTTTCCTAACTAAATTTCTTCTTCTACAGGAGATTATGGTTCAAGCATATAATTATTTAAAATCTACCTCGTCCAATGAATCTCCATCATCCCCAATATTATCTGACATTTTACCTACGTGCCCCAAGGCATCCCTTATTTATTCTCATTTAATTGAATCTCCCATTCTGAGATCCAAATTCAAGACTGAACTTAAGTAGGAAGAAGATCTTTCCACCACTATATTCATACCTTCCTGGAAACTAATCTGGATTAAAATTAGGAAGTCCTCTCATGCTGCTAACACTACACAAACACTTTTTTTCAATTACAACAGACTTTTTATTACACCCGATTCCCTTCACAGGATTAACTAAGATATCCCTGACACTTGTTGGACTTGCTCTGCACCACAAGCTGACTCGATGCATTTACTTTTCACGTGCCCCCTAGTTTCAAGTTTGGCGCCAAATTAATCTCATTTTTCAAAGCAACGTCTCTTTTTCTATCTCGAATGTGTTTTTAGGCAGTGTATCTGAGGATTGGGCTAATGCTCCTTTTCATATGCTGATGCTAGATTTGTTATTAGCACTTGCTTTCCAACAAATAACCCGTAATTGGAAAGATTTCACACAACTGTCTTTTAGGGCGTGGTGGTACGCAGTTTGTCATAACCACCGACTGGATACTGCATACATGCACCTTTATCTCTTGTGTTAAAACGAAAGGCTCTATGGACACCTGTCACTCAATTTCTAGATTACCCCGCCATTACAGCTTTTGCCCCCGCACCTCTTCTTCAAGAAGTTCTACAACCTCCCTGACTTCCCCACAAAATTTTTTAAGACCTGTTAATATCAAACGTCTCCTTATATTCGCTCAAGTTTGTAAAGTTGACAAATAATCAGATTGTAATGTTCTGTTATTTTGCATTGTATATTCTTTTTTCTGTTTCTCTTATTTTTTATCTTGCCCTTTCTGTAACTCTTGTTTAATTGCTTTGTATTATTTTATTGTATGCCATCTTAAGCTGAATACATTTTCTTTAAAACTTAAATACTGTTGAGTTGGTAACGAGTTCATTCCTTGTGCTTGGGTTTCTATCAGAAAAGACCAACAACATATAAAAAACATTTTCATGATAACTGTGAAATAAAAAATACAAACTGATCTCAACCTGCTCATCGCTATACTTATAACATGAGGACATCTCCCAAGCAGCAACTATCTCTTTCCCACAATTCCGAAGCTAGCATCCTCTACTCACGTCTAGGCCCAACAATTATGGCGGTAGTGGGCTCTTAGGAAGTGGGTCAGTTGTGTCCCATGACTGTGACAAACGTTTTCCAAAATCACCCCTGCTCAAGGTGGCGCTGGCCCATAACACACCATCCTGCCACAAAGCCATCTGGCTTTTGACAGGCCCCTCAGTATAGCGATACAGCTACCTGTAGGGGATTTTGCAACAGGTGGTCCACAGGAAGCATGAATGGACTAAAATATCAATTAAAGAAATCTCCTGATTAAAAGCAGCACATATAATAAAAAAGCAGATTTTAGGTGGCCAAAGAGCCCTTTTTGTGCCCTTGAGTCGTCGAATGAGTTGAAGGGAAAGGAATCCCCTCACATGTGCAGTATTATTGCTGGCAGGGAAAGTTAGTTCAAAGTCAACTGTTAGAAAAGCAGTCTCATGCAGTCCATCTTGATAAGAATTTTCTGTAGAGTAATGAAATTATGTTAAGGTGCATCTACCCTATTGTACTCATAGTTTGAGGATAAATCTATTTATAATTACTATGCTGGATTTTCTAAAATGCTTATTTGCAGGGTTAGAGGCGAGAGGATGGTGTTGGGTGTGAGGTGGCAATGGAAAATGCAGAAAAGGCCCACATGTGCTTTTTGGTGTTCACAAATACTTTTCCGGTTATTTCCTGTCCTGGGGAAATGGATAGAATGGCTCCTGAAAAGGATAAATGTATGTGTGTGTCCGGAGGGTAGGAAACATGTAGAGGAATCGGTTATCTCATCTGGAGAAATATTTTTTCTATGGAGGAAAATATTTAAGCAATGTAGTTTAACAACACTATTGAATACACAATTATGGAAGATGGAGGCCAACCTGTAAGATGGCAGACAGACAGATCAAGTACCTCTGGAAGTATGTTAGTATGCAGAAATATGGTGAGAGAGAGTGGCTGGGTAAGGCAGTGTCCTGGATTATTAGGCAATCCATTAGCTCCATTGATGGTATGCTGTGTTAAAGATGTCATGGGCTAAGTGAATTATGACAATCAGAGTATATTAAAGATACTCTCAGACGGCTACAAAGAATTTCATCTCCAGAGACAAGTCATTGAAACAACTCAGATAGCCCAGTAGCTGGATAAAATAAACATGGTTTATATAATACAAACAGAAAACAACAGCCCAGGCTCACTACAATTTGAACCAGCCACCAGCAAAAACGTTTGCTGCACATCTGCAGAAATTGCTTATTCAGACTCTTGGCCCTTACCTACATTAAGAGGCACCCTTCATCATTGGGCCTGCTCTTCAACTGCTGTGAATCAGCTTTTGCTGAGGGTGGGCCTGCTCTTCAACTGCTGTAAATCAGCTTTTGCTGGGGTGGGCTCCATCTCTCTGTGAAACTTGACTTGACAGACAAGACCAGAAGACAGCAGTTAGTTGCGACCAAAACACTGACCTGCTGCCAATTCCTAACAGGTGGAACGCTACAGGTCCCGGCAGTCTTATAGCTCAGTTTTACAAAGACTATCCTCTTTAATACACTAAAGAGAAGGCCTTTGATTCACTAGAAAAGGATCTTCTTCATATAGGTATGACACTAGAACGATGTGAGAGACTATTTAAGCCAATGTTACCCAACACATTTGTTCATACTACATCCAACACCCTATCAACCATGCACTGCAAAAGGGTGCAACAAACCTGATGCCACTCAGAGAGTTTTGTGGTTTCATCAGGTGTATGAAGTGCTATGTAAGTGATACAAGGCCATATAATACTATACATGGTGATGAAGCTAAAGTAAAAATCCAGAATTGTGAACTCAATGCAGTTTTAGGACATAAGGAGGTGATGTACAGACTGCTTGCAGAGTATTAGACTGAAACAAAAGAGAAAACATGAAAAAGTGACAGTTCCAGAGTGTTCACCATGACAGCAGAGACCAACAGTCATCAAGAATTAGAAAGCCTGGCAGTGCTGTGCCAAGGTGAACTTACAACAGATGACAGTGAAGACATGGGAAGCATAAGCAAAAGGGAGTTTAAGGGCTCCTTGCACAGACAACATTGGACAGTGAATTCATTTGATAACTCTCTTTGAGGTGAAGGGCAGGCAACAAGAGGTCTAGGAGGCAAGAATTTGTTCCAGTAAGAGGGTACAGGTAGAGTAAGTGGACATTATGGTGAATAAGATAAACGTCTATAAGGAATCATGCTTTACCAAAGGCCATATTGTGAAAATGAGTCATTGATAAAGTGCCATGAATGAATCAAAATACATTAAATAATAGCAATAGCTTGAATAAACAGCATTGCAACCTCCCATGGAGAAGACACTAATGAAGTCAGGTCCCACAGGTGCTGAATAAGTGATGTCCCCTGCAAATGGCAGCATATGGACGCTGAAGAGTCTAGCTTCTGTTTTTTTCTCAGACTTGTTCTTTAACCTCGGTTTCAACATACCTGATGAGGGAGACCTGATGAGACCTTGTTTCTTATGTTTGGCCATGTAAAGCTTGGTTTCTCACTGCCTGATTGCCTTCAGGTACATCGAGTGATTGTGTTGAAGGATTTAAAGTTGTATTTGGCCTCAGAAACCACAGGCAGACATTGTGCAGGTCCATGATTGACATCTGCTTTCGATATGTGCAATATAGTTGAAGCCTGTGGTCTTTGGTGGTAATATCCCTGCTACATCACAAGAATTGTTTTAATCCTGCAGTTTAATCAATAAAACCAAAAACAGCAGAAGCAGAGCTCCAGATCTGCATCATAGGACATGGAAATAAATGAACTAATTTCAGCGTGCTGGAGTGAGACCTGTATGCAGCTCCATGTCATCAAAGGAAATGAAAACAGGATCCTGAAAAAGACATTTATTTTAATTTAGGCAAACATAAGACTGGTATATGAGCAAAGATCTTTCTCCCACAGAGTTCCCTGTGGAGAGATGATGGTCTTGTTTTGGAAAAGACAGAAATCAGATTGGATAGGTCAATTTCGGAGAAGGTATTCTAGTTATTAAAGGATTTTCTGGAAACGTCGTTATGGCTTCGGTTGTTTAATGTAAAAATGACACAAGGTTAGTGGTTGGCCTGGAGATATTTATTAAGTTGTCAAATAGTTTCTAAAGACTATCTATTTTTAGCTTGATCTACCTTTTTTCTTGATAAACTGGAATTTAGCGTGAAACATGTGTTGTTTGTACTTTCAGATTGATAATCAAAGTAAGGACGGGGTTCTTCTTGATAGCTTGTGCTGTCAACTTCGCTCACTGTTTCTGAGCAATCTCCTTTCTTCATTTATTTTTTTCAAAACCAGAAGGCTGAGGTTTTTGGGGTCTTTTCAATATCATAGGGGACAAGGTGTCCCAGTCCATTGTCTTTTGCACACCATGCCAACTCAGTTTGGATCCAGCCATAAGCAAATCAGTCTTAGCCCTGCTCCAATAGGAGTATTTCAGCCCCAATGGGCTGGGATTTCTTGTGGTCCCTTTTGGAGGGGCCTTGCCTGGCATTTTGGGACCAACTGTGTCCATGAAGAGAAGGATCGGTACTGATTTGCATGAGGCAGGATTTTGTCTAGAGTGGCATTGTGGGAGAAAAACGATGGACTGAAATGCGGCCTGAGCGACTGCCAGTGGCTGAGATTAATTCAAGCATTCTATCATTCAGCTTGTTGTTGTTGCCGTTGAGGTTCTAGGTGCAGCATGTATGCCCAGACATAGGTCCTATGCTCACTGCACTATAGGCCTCAAGCTACACCTTACTGACAAGCCCAAAGTACTGGAAAACTGGTGTGGGGTTGCTTGTGGTCACTTATGGAGGGGGCATCACCTAGCAGTTCAGCACAGACTGTATCCATGAGCTGCAGGGTCGTACTGATTTACATAAGGCAGGCCTTTGTTTAGAGTGGCATGGTAGGTATAAACGATAGGAATGTGGCCCTAGCAATTGCCAGCAGCTGTAATTAATTCAAACATTCCACCCGTCACCTCGTTGTTGTTGTTGCAACCGATGCCCTCAGTGCGACAGGAATGCCCAGATGTGCACCCTGTGTTCAATGTGCAATAGCACTTAAGCAACACCCTGCTGACAAGCCCCAAGTAAGGCGATCAGGTCTGGGGATGCTAGTGGTCTCTTCTGGAGGGGGCTCGTGGTAGGGGGTCTGTGGGTAGAGAGGATTGGAGAAATGGGGTAGGGGGTCACAGGGGATTGAGCAACCAATCTGTATCATTGGAAAGAACTGAAGTTGATGAACACTTTATTGTGAGCTTTTTCTTAATGTTTAGGGGCATATTAAAGTAGGAGTCAAAGAGTTTCAGGTTGTCATCTGAGGCTTGTATCATGATTTTACCATTGCTGTAGAGTGAAATGGCAAGTTCCGATTTTATATGAGAGACCAAAGACGGGCTTAGTTTCCTCCTATAGAGGATTTTGGTGTTTTTTTTTCAATTTATAGTGTTTTAAGGAAGCCTTTAGTACATATGCAGGTGTTTAGGGTGAAGGAAAGGAGGTCTGTTTTTATAGGGACTAGTTTAGTGCAGTGGTATTTATCTTCTAAGAGTGTTTCTGCGAATTATGGAACCTCCTGGGAATGGGACTCCTTGACTGACATCTGAGGGGAAGCTCTGACACGAATAAGTGAATAAGGGCGGCTGTTACTGGAGGAAGTATACTGTATGTCTACTCTGTACTGTATAGATGAGATACTGCATAGTTGCTGAATAGTACAAGCTGTTTGCAATCACTGCGTTTCTTGCGGTCTTCAAACTGTAGTGGAAATGGCAATGAACAGATTTAAAAAATGAGTGTTTCTGGGAAATTCATGAGTGTTAGTTGTTTACAAGTCGTTTTCCATTCATAGATGATTCGTGATGTAGATACCTTTATATGGGAACAGTCCTGCTTTCTCAAGGATGTTAGTGAAATTTATGGTCAGGACAGGAGAAACGCCGGTTAAACTCCTATTTCTCTCAGGTTCTTCATCTCAGCCTCCAGTGAAATAAGGAGAGATGATACATATTGGTGGATGTGCAGGCTGTTAGGCTCAGATTGTGGAGTGTTTAAGGGTCATGGAGAGGGGATTAGTCTTGAAGGTACAGACTAGGTGTAGTTGTAAGAAAGAGTGTGTGCATGAGGAGGTCATGATAGGTCAGGGCTGAACATGTTGCTGCAACGAGGATATTAGACCTTTCCTCTCATCCAGAGATTTATGAGGTGATGGGAGCAATTAATTTTCACTCACATTATGAAAAAATTAATTTCTATCAAGTGGATCCTTACAGCTATGAGGGTATTATTCCTGTTTAACATACAAGGGAGAATGAGATACATCTCAGATAAGAAATAAAGGTGATTTTCCTAGTTTTGCCTCTAGAAAGACCAAAATCAGTTATCCAGGGTGCAGATGCCTGCCTCCACTGCAAAGGAAGAGTGAATCTTGAGAAGAAGGCCCTTGAAATTATAACTGACAGCAGTCCTGTTTCTGTCTGATCTGCTGAGAATTAAAAACCTCCTCCAGTTTGGGAAGAATTGTTTGAACAGGTGATACGGCTTGTTCTGCTGGTCTGACCTCTTTCACACTCCCTGCCCTTTCAACAACCTACCAACCTCCAATTCCTGTCCTCACCCACCCGCTTCGAATCACAGTACATGTTTTATAAACTGCTATTAGTTGTCTTTTCTTTTCCATCCCTCACACACATCCCTTGTGGTGCTCTTTGTTGTAAAAGACAAATAGATCTCCTTTATCAATCCCATTCCATCTCCATCAAAATGGTCAGGAACAATAACCCACCCTCTTCTATTCTTCAATGACTCATAACTGATGGAGCGTAAATGTTAAATGACAGTTGCCTCTATCAATTCTCACTGTTAAAAGATATTTACGACAATAAATTTTGATTTAAAACATGTCAACTGGCGAAAAAGTGAGATTTCATACTGCATCGTAAAAGCATGCGGAGTGTTTAAAAAATGCTAATACGAAAACGCAAACCAAGAGAGAAACAAAGATAAGTACACATGTACGTATTTATGTGTTTTGAGAAACAAAAAATAGCTAACATAGAGAGTGCCATGACGAAAATATTCTAATATGCATTGAAATTTAAATAAATGTTTGCACAATGAAGCTCCCGAAATGCTAAAATGCTTATCAGGTAATAATCGATATTATGCAAACCTGCAGCTTTCTGTAACGTTTATGTGGTAAACGTGTATTTTAGAGTGACACGTTGATAATATGCTTTGAAAAACGATAACGTGCAATTGATGTTATGAAAAAGATTCTTTTATATTAAATTTTAGTAGTACCTAATATTGACATGTAACCTCTAAAAGAATAATAGTAAATTAATTAATTAATGATGTCAAAAATGCATTTATTAATGTGTGTTTCATAATGATAATATCACGACAGTGATTCAGCATGTTTTCCTGTAGGCCTCAAATGCCTTTCTTTACTGTGCAAGTGTGAAATTCTTTGAGGCAGTCACTTTAGCCACTGTGAGAACTTTTCATGAAGTTTCTTTTCTGTATTGGTTAACAATGGATTCACTTCTATTTAGGCGACATTCTAGCAATATTATTGCAAACCCAGGAAGAGCGCTTGAGAACAGACAAACTGTGAGCAAAATAAAGTTCCACCTACTTCCGTGGAAGAGATGGAAAATGTAATAAAAATTGAACTTAATAAATCTAATTAATTTGCAAAAAGGAATACTTAACTTCTTCCGGATTTCTTGGTGATGTATTGATCACCCCATGACCAGCCCACTGCGAGCGACCAATGGAAACTGTATGGACTGATGAAAAGGATACTTTGGTGGGTGTAAACCGTTAACTTTTGAAAGTATATTTGCCCCCCAGAGGGAGGAGTAGGGGGCTGGCTGTCATTTCCATTGTCCCTGCCTGGCATGCTGACAGACTGACTCTTGATTTTTCCTCAATGCCAAATCCTTGAACTGAACTTTCCTAACTGCATTTCCTAGAACTTGTACTTTATCGGCTGATAAAGTTCAGCAGGAAATAACCTTTCAGGTGAGGGGGTAACGGACTCCTTCAGTAGCCCGCTGTGCTGCAGTTCTGACTTAGCCAGATCTTTATTCTAGATTGACTAAATCTCTCAGCCTGCTTTGGTTTGTATATTCTGATAACTGAGTCTTGAATTGCCATTGTTTCTCTCTCACTTTCTCAACAGGCAACCTGCAAATGTTCATTATTTCTCTGAAATGTATTGTGAGGGTACTTGTTCTGATTATTTGTTATTACATCTTGTTTGAAATGCAATTTCATGTTCTGTCCATTCAAAAGAGGCTTTAGATAAATGTTCTTCATGAGTTATCTTTATCGTTTTTGTCTCATTCTTTTAGTCATATTTCTTGTCTCAAGGTTTGTGTCCAGCGTCTGAGAAAGGAGATGAAATAGGCATGTGTCTGGCAATTCTTTATTCCAGGTCCTCATAAAGTAATTGCATCACGTCTCCAAGTATTCTAGCCCTTGTTAGCTCAACAAAAAGATCCATTGGAGGACCGTGATTGTGTTAACTAAGATGATCATCTATGAGTAATGTGTTTCTTATTGGGTTTAATGAAAATGGGCCATGAGTAGAAAGGAAAACCTGTTCGTGAAAAAGTGAAAAATAATTTTTTATGAGCTTTCCGCTGCATCATAACCTTCACCAAACTTGCAAGTCTTGTTTAAGACTACTTATGATATCTAGTCTCCAAACCTATCTATTAATCACTCTCAATAGCACAGTGCCTTCTTGTTAACCAACGGAGAACTACAAGAGAACCCCACTATTTATCTGACTGCAACCCTGACATACTCCTTATCACAGAAACTTGGCTGGGAAAAGATTTCTCACCAATTCTACAAGAGGCCCTCGGTATAGGTTACCTAAACATGTTCAGTAAAAACTTGAACAAGAAATGCATCGGCGGACTATTGGCTGTATGCAAAAGCTCATTAGTGCTGTCAAGTAGCGACGATTACTCATCAAGGGAATGTGAGTACTTGTATACTGCTCACCTTTTCTCTGCCTCTCTCCTGCTCATCCAATAGCGGCCCGCCTAAAGCTGCTTACCCAGATGCTCTCCTGGATTCCATTTCAGATATCAGAATTAATAACCCATATCTCTTCATCATGGGTCACCACAACATCTGATGTGACAAATTTAAACTACGTGGTGTCATATTGCGTATCACTACCCTTGAAGCACTGATCTCTACCAACTTGCCACTAGGCATTTATAGCTGCAACCGGGTTGATCTTAGCTACGGGAAACAACCTCACCACCCGGAGTGATCAATATATCATCAACTTCAACCTCCTCACTGGGGCCCTCTCTTTGCTGCCCTCCAAAACAAATATCCTTCCCTGATCTTGGAAGAAACTCAATCCTGAACCCTTTCAGTCAGAGCTCTCTGCTGTAAGGCCGCTGGAACCTATGAGAAGGGCTAACCAATTACACTTTTAGCTCTGGAAGTCTTTTGATAAAGCGGTTCCCATCCAAGCCTCACACAACCAACAACATTCTAAGGTTGGATAGCTTAATCAGTGTGTAAAGCTATAAAAAACACATATAGAATCCTTTCTCCATAGTCTTTAAAGACTTAGGTGAAAAATGCACAAACAGAACATGAAAAGCCAGCTCCACTAACAGTAAGGAATTTGTAAAACAACTATGTATGTATTCAGGGGTACTTATATCACATAAAAGTAGTAGCTGGAAAACATTGGTGCAGTTATAAAGAAGTCTACAAACAAGAAGGAGCTCTAGAGGGAACAATGTCAAGGGCGCCTTCCGCTCAACACTTCACTCAAAACAGAAGCCCTTAATATGCCTCACACACCTGATACTCAGTACGTGCGATCCCCCTATTCTATATTTAAGGCAGGAACGGTTCTAGTATTTATATAGGAACAGCCCCAGTATGTGTGTAATGTTTTAAAAGACAAGTCCTGTGCCTAGGGATAAACCAAAAGTGAAACAAAGTTCAAATAAAAATATAAAAAAATATAGGACGTGCCTCACATAAGCAACCACCAGGAAGCGATTGGTAGGTTCTCACCAATTTGCTCACTTTTTCCTCATTGGCAGCTTTCCTATATATACTGAGGAGCCAAGACCCGAACAAGTTCAGAAGAATGTTGTATGTGTGTGATTCCTATGTAACCCTGTTATGCGTGACACATCTAAAAAAAAAACTTGGGTCCCCAAAAGTGAACAGCGGCGCCAACACCGGCGCAAAAAAGTGCACAGAGGCTCCGACACCGGTGGTGACCGAGCATTTCTCAAAAGCTTTCTCCTGCTCCTCTCCTGTGACCTACTGGTAGGCATTCAACCAGTGGCCATATGGTCCAGTGCACATATGGGTGAAATATGGTCCTCATGCCCTGAAGAAATTGCCAGTAAGTAAAAGGTAATTGCACAAAAGGGCAACCCAATCCATCCTTGTGGTCTTGGGTACTCAAATCTAAGCAGGTAAAAGTGCCAACATGGGATATTGTTATGAAATACTCTGTTTATGATTTTCTCCTATTCAGTCACTTGCATCTGAATCTAATTCAATATCAATGCAATAGCCATAACACATTCATAATCAGAAAAACAAACTATTACCAAAGGTGTATCCATTGAAAAAATTGTATTAAACATAGAATATCAAAACGGCATTTTATAATTCAAATATTTATAAAGATATTATCCAGGGGTTATCTGTAAGAATGTTTCAAATACATCAATGCTGTATAGTCCTTTACATCATTTGGAACAATGTTCTGAAACAGAGGTCGATGTACTGGATGCCCACTTTCTATGTATGTTTTGAGAGTGTATGTCTGATGGACATTTCCAGCCAATTCTACTAGATATTATCAATAGAAAGATGGGGAATGCGTCAGCGTTTCGGTCTCACAATGTTTTCATCCCGAGACAATCCTCAGGACTGTGTCGTTCATGTGAAATCAAAAAGCCCCCTATGGATATTAAAATCAATAATATATTAAAAAATAAGGATACAACTGAAATCACTTTAAAAAGACAAAGAACCCAAAGTGGGTCGCTCTCAAGGTAAGGGCCACCATTGTGAATGGGTGAAAGAAACTGGCTCCTACTGTTCCAAATGTGCAAGTGAAAAAGACCACTTTGGGTTCTTTGTTTTTAGGCGTGCATACGTTAGGACTTAGCCAATACAGGCAGCAGACATTTGGATGCCACAAAACCTCTTGAAGCTCAACTCCTCAAAATCAGAGATCCTCACTTGTGGAGCATGGGAAATATATGAACCCCTCTCATTCATCTGTATAAACGAAATTTCAGTACCGACAAATACTCTTACATGGATTACGGACCCAGGTGTCATCATGGACCTCAACCCCTCACTTCAACCTCAGGTTTAACCAATTTCTCAAAACGGCCTTCTTGATCCTGCTAATACTAAGGGGCCGATTACATTGTCATGTGGAAACTTTCCGCCCGACTCCTTGGCGGATTCGGTTCCGACTGACTTGCGATTGGCATTTCCACACGACCGATTACGATGCTTCTGAACACCATTCGGAAGGACTCCTATTGACTTCAATGGGAGCCTGTGTTACGACCGACAACACAGGCCCCTTTGGGAAAAATGGGTGTCTGCAGAAAAACCTTGCACCCTGTCGCGGGCACCCCATGGTGCCTGCCACACAGGGCATGGTTTTACAGTGGGGTCCCTTGGGTACCCCCACAGCCCCCAACCGGAGGGCTCAGGATGAAGGGGGGTCTGCTAGGGGCCCCCAAAGTCAGTTTCCGACAGCCTTTTCGTGTTGGACAGACCGAGTCGGAAAGGCTGTCAGAATCCGACATCGTAATCGGTCGGTCGGAAACGCTGTCCGTAGAGCTGTACGAATCGGCTCCGACCGACTCGGATTCTCCGAGTGCCAGTCAGAACCGATTCGGAATGACCGAACTGTTTCTCTTCTGACCACAAGCATAATAATCGGTCGGTCGGAATTATTTCCGACCGAGTTGGGTGGATGGGTTCCGACATGGCCTAGAGGAATCCGACTGTCGGTCGGAGGCTTTCCGCACGACATCGTAATCGGCCCCTAAGTTTCATTTTCAGTCACATCGGACTCTTCCATGGGATCCAGGCCTTCTGAGCTCTAGTTCTGTCACACTTCAGTGGACTTCATATTGGATTCCCGAGCACATAATCAGCAAACAGTAATAGACCCAGAATGCCAAAGCCATATAGTTGCTAAACCTGAGCAAATTAGACCAAATCACTCCTGTTACCAGGACCCTGTACTGGGTACCAGCAGGGGCGCAGCTTGGTCAGTAAGATAGAGGGCAGGAGTGAGCTTCAAATTTTACAACAATCACACTGACATTTAATGTAAAAAAAATGATACAAGGGCAGGACGCATGAGAGGTGCTAAATGGGATGTGGAAAAGGAGAGGAATGCAGATTGGTAGGGGGTACTAAGTGAGGGAAAACACAATATTTTGTATCCTTATAAACGTTTTTGAAGACTTTCAAAACAGAGAAAGGGAGAGAGTGTCTGTGCTGTGTGTATGTACACTTTAGTAGTGAAATCCGACAGACAGCTCACCATACCTGACTGAAAGCACCTGTACCCGCCTAATTACCAGAAAATAAATGTATTAGAGGGGATGTAACACCCCTAACACCTCCCCCCTGAAGCTACGCCTATTGGTACCAGTTGCTAAAATCTCATTCACAGCTCTGCACATAGCCAGCGGGTGATCCACCGAACAGGAACTCATTTTCTACTATACAAACTATAGTTAAGGAAGGAACATTAAATTCAGAATTGCTCCGCTCTTCAGCACCCTCTCTTTTAAAAAAGCCATAAGAATGGGAAGGAGACAATTCTCTATACAGACATCCAAGCTCTGGAATACGGTCTTGAAGAAAATAAAGATAACCAGCAATCACCAAGAATGTAGAAGGGGTTCCTTAAACATAATTTCAACTGACATCAATCTACAGGACCTACAGGTCTAAGTATGCAAACTGCAATCCTCTCACCCACACTCTTTTGCTCCATGCTTAGTACAGTACTGGGCTGCAGCAAGCTTTCTGAAATACGACTGCAGCAGTCTTCCAAACTGCATGTACCTCACACTCATAAGTATCGCCACAACCAAAATTCTGTCAACAATTTATAACAAACAAAGTAATACCATCACATCTAGTTCAAAATGCAAATACCAATACAATAAATAGAAGCCTAGACATCAACACTGCGGGCATGAATAATGTGGAATATTAAGATAAAAACGAATTCGGAGTGCTCGATTTCCACATGCATTTAAAGGTACCCTTGCACGCAAATATGAACAGCATAGTGGCTTCTAGAAAACTCCGCAGCTGAATTGCAACATGCGAAACTCTTCTCGACAAAAACATGTGAACCAACCTTGGGTTTCGCAGGCAGTTTTACTTTTCAGAGCTATATTTACGAATTTTCAAGTCATGTGAAATATTTTTTTACTGATTATGGAAAGCAAATTGAAGCCATGCATTTTAGAAGCATTATGTAAATCGGTGTTTAGGCCCATTAACAATTGCGGGTGGCAGGAAGGAGCGTTAGGGGCCTTCGTCTACTCAACACTTCCTTTGCATGTTATCCTTAATTATGTCTGTGCTCTGTTGCTGTATGTAAGATGTTATGCCATGTTATGTCATGTATATTTTTAAAGCGCACTATCACCCGCAAGAGTATCCTGGCGCTGAGCATGTGCGCCTACCTAGCCTGCCTATGGTAGGTTGGTTAGCTTAAAAGCGAGGTCTGACACTTTTTTGCGGAATTGAAGGAGAGAGGAGGGGGCTCTGATCTGGAGTGGGAGATCGTTCCACGCTTTAGGAACAATGTAAGAGAACGCCTGTCCTCCTGATCTGATTCTGTGTATGTGTGGGATGTGTGCAAGTAGGAGTCCTGTGGAGCAGAGGTTTCTGGGTGGTTGGAGTAAGGAGATGCATTTGCTCATGAAGATGGGGCCTGAGTTGTGTAGTGCCTTGAATGTGTATGTGAGGAGTCTGAATAGAGCGCAGTTATGTGTCGGGCGCCAGTGTAGTTCTCTGAGGTGTGGTGCGATGTGAGTTCTGTGCAGGAGATTGAGAGTGAGCCTGGCTGCTGAGTTCTGGATAGTTTGTTGCCTGCTAGTAAGTTGCTTGATGATCCTGGAGTAGAGGGAGTTCCCACAGCCCAATTTGCTGGTGACTAGGGCGTGAGTGACAGTTTTTTTTGCGTTGTTTGGGAGCCATTTGAAGATCTTCTTCAGCGTCTTGAGGGTGTGGAAGCGGGATGCAGTGATGGTGCTGACATGTGCAGCCATGTCCAGTTTGCTTTTGATGATTATTTTCAGGATCCTTGCCTGGGAGCTGGGTGTGGGTCCAAGTTCGGTTGACCACCAGTTGGAGTTCCATGGGGAGGTGTTCTTGCGAAGGTCACTAATTCTGTCTCGTCAGTGTTGAGGTTGAGACAGTTGGCCTCTCATCCTGTTAGTGACTTCAGTCTTGCCGGCACTGAACTTATTTCTTTGTTGGGGGTCTTGCCCGAGAGAGAGAGTATGAGTTGCATGTCATCTGCGTAAGAGAAGATGTTGATGTTGTGTGCTCGCTTGACGTTGGCCAGAGCGATCATGTATGCGTTGACTTGTTTCTTTTGTTGGGGTTCTTGTTGTCTTGTCCGAAAGTGAGAGTATGAGTTGTACGTCATCAGTGTAAGAGAAGATGTTGATGTTGTGTGCACAGATGACGTTGGCCAGAGGGATCATGTACGCGTTGATGAGGGTGGGGCTGGGCGATGAACCTTGAGGCACTCTGCAGATGAGTTTTCGGGCTTGCCGAAGAGTAAGGTGCCAGGGTTAGAGGGGGTCCATGTATGCCAATCTTCTGCAGGCGCCTGAGGAGGATGGGGTGTCAGACAAAACACCCAGCCAGCTCGGGTGGCGTCCTAGGGCATACAGCAATGAGTAATTGGGTAAGTAAATGGAGTTTATCACAATGAAAATTGTCTCAACTCCCGAAAGCCTCAAAAAATGGGCCAAGTTCTCTTAAACAATGTTCTCCTTGGAAGAGGGGAGAACCACTGGGATCGTAGGTCACTCAGGTGTAGTGTGTATCTTTGACCACAGCCTGAAAGGATGTTGTACCAGTTTATGACCACAAGACTCTAGGTCCTCTGTGGGGTTGGCCTCCACACAGCAGACAAGAGATAAAACAGTGAGGGTTTTGGTGTGGAGAGAACTGATGTGTGGCACAATTTGTTAGCTCTTCCAGCATGAAGCATAAAAGCCAGCAAAGCCATTTGATGCAGTGCCTTCCAAAACATTTTCAAAAGGTGTATGGGTAGGAGTGTTTCAGGTAATGCCTCAAACCATGTAGCTTTCACAGTCTGGTACTGTGCGTGTAAGTTTGAATAATGTCTGCGCTTTGGTGGTGTGTGCGTGTGTCTTTCCATGTTATGCCATTAACACGAGGAGCTCAGCCCAGATAAAGCAGCGAGGTTGTGTGTGTATAAAGGTACCCAGTCGGATATGCATGCATTGACTGAAGAATTATTTCTACAATCCTGTTTTTACTTTCTATCATAGGATAGCATGTAGGTTATGAAATTCAGAGCCTTTCAATCCCTTTTTCAGGTTAACAAGCAGTTTTTCCCAACAACTGAGATCCCTGACGCTGATTTGTACTACCTGTACAAGGGGAATCTAGATTGTCTCCTTTAGACATTTGTGGCCGATGTTCAAATAAACGCAGGAATTTACACTTTTACGTGTCATGTACTTTTCCATATTTCTGTGGATTCTCAGCCCATGGAGGGAGTACATATGAAAATGCAGGCAAAGCCTTAATTTCCAGGCGTACTTCCGATCTGCCAGTCGTACTTTAGGCATATCGACCACACCAAACAATTCTCCAGGAAGTGGAAACCTGGCAAAAATTATCAAACCAGCCTCAAGCTAAAGAAGGGAGGCACTAGTAGTATGATGCATATGTGCTTTTATGGTTGGGTCATGGCTACCCACCGATGTCTGAAAAAGCCCCTTATCCTGCAGCCCACCCAGAAGATTCTAGCGAGGCAGAATCAGTACAACTGGTGGGAATGTGCATTTGCACATTATTTCTGGTTTTGCTTCTCCACAAAAAACACTTTTCCTGTTTATAAGTTGCTTCCCCACCACCACCATAAAATAAGCAGGTGTATGATTGTTTGTTCTAATTTCACAGAATGCAATGCCCAGGGTAAAATACCTGCAGAATGTTTGTGCATATATCCACCAATGTATAAGTTTGTGGATGCTAACCTTTTTTATTTTGCAGGTACAACTTCTCAAGAATACCCCATGCCCAGATGTGGGTCCCTTGCTCACTTTGCCACTGGATTCAAGCTAGCCTGGCTGGAGAGGGGTGTTACCCCGAAACCAGTCTACTACACTTTGCTTATTCACATCATTCGAGGGTACACCAAAAAAACAGTAGTAAGTCCATCACCACACAAGGCCAACCACTGGTGCGGTAAAACATTCCCCTTAAAAAATTATGGATATAGATAATTAAAATAAAACCCCGTAGGAAATAATATTAAATGAAATTAAGTTTAATAAAAAAAAGTATAAAAATAATACATATGTATTCATTGTAAAATACTGTGATACCCTATTTTTAATTTTAAAATTAATGTAACAATGGTTTTTATTAAAATATAAAAATTAATGTAACAATAGTTTTTATTAAAATATAACAACATTAATTTGTATTTATTCAATACATTACTTTAAATAATTATTATTGCATAATAAACAGATTATTTTTTCCTTAGATGAGAATTTCTTTTTTAATTTAACCTTCTGAAGAATATTTTCAATTTTTTTGTTAAACACATTTTATTGAGTTTGGTTGGATCATTACCATTAAGGTTACAGTCAGCACAATGATTTATTTTTGCTTACAACACATAGGTAATAGAGAACAGTAGTTAAGCATTGATCCCCACCCCCTTTCCCCGCCTGCCCACCTGCCAACCATCCGCTTCCCCCCAGTGTCATTGTCTTCTACCTCTTGGTGGTGCGACCTCCCCAGGTTTGGGGGTTCAGGTCTCCAAAGCTTCGGATTTCTATATCTAATAGTCTGGTTGCAGGAGTTACCCATTCTAGGCAAATTTCCCAGTAGTCCTTCCATGGCTGCCAAATCCTGGCATATTTCCTGGGGCACCCCTGGGTTATATATATTGATTTCTCTATGCCCAGGATATGGTCCAGGTTTTTTTCCATTCATTAACCACAGAGAGAGTGGTGTCTTTCCATCCGCATGCCACGTCTGTTTTAGCTACCATTAACCCCTTGTGAAGCAGGTTTTTTTTGTATCTGTCACTATCTAGGTCCTCGCTTATATGCTGAAGTACAAGCTTAGGAGCTAGCAGCATTCTCCACCTCATGACCAAGCCTAAACAGGCCATAACTCCTATTTAATATCATCTCAGGGCCCTGCAGCCCCACACTGTGTGTAAGAGGTCTCCCTCCCCCTCATTACAGCAGAGGCGGGCAGGGGAGGCGATCACTCCCACTGCCCACAACTTGTGTCTTGTCAAATATACCCTATGGAGGTATTTTAATGAGGCGGAATCTAGTCACTATGCTGCCTGTCGAGGGGAAGCTCTGACATCAGCCCATTCTTTGTCTGTAAGCTCTCCCAGGTCCACCTCCCGGGCCAAACTGAGAGTGTGAAAGGAATCAGACTGATTAAGGATTAGTGATTGATATATTTTGGTTACCCTGTGATCTCCCGGGTTCACCCATGAGTAATTTACCTTCTTGTGGGTTAAACTCAGGGAGATGTTCTAACCCTGAGACGGATGAAGCCTCCCATGTAGGTGGATTTAAAACATTTTCAGTAAGGCTATTCGGAGATGACCTTGGTTCCAAAGGAAGCTGCGGAGCCTGAAGTTTATTTTACAAAATAGGGAGTGTGGAATCTCATGAGTAGTTGTACAATTGAAAGAGGAACCAGGGCAGGAACACCATTTTAAAAATGGCTGACCTACCTAGTAGGGAGAGGAGGAGCTTTGATCATTTCCGAGCTCAGACTCTCCATTAACGGTTGGATGCTGCGCTCCCACGCTATTTTTATCTCTAATGTGACATATACGCCTAGGTATCTAAATCCTTATCAAACTATCTGGAGGTTGGCCACCCACTCAGGCTCTGTGGATAAGAGTTATCTGGGAATACTTAGGACTTTGCAATGTTATTATGAAGCCCTGAGGTTTCACCAAAGATATCAAGGATCCGTACTGCACAGGGACCAGTCTGGTTGGAATCAGTCAGCTGGTAGATTAAGACATCGTCTGCACACAGAGCTATTCTGTCAGATACTTCCTCTCCCCATTCAAACCTGTGTATCTGTGCACCTAGTCTCATCTATGCTGCAAAGGGCTCTATCGCAATGACAATGAGAAGTAGGGACAGCGTGCATCCCTTTCGTGTGTCCCGCTGTATTGGAAAAGGGTCAGAGGAGTCGTTCCCCACCCTTACCACAGGGGTGATGTCAGTGTACAGCAATTTTACTAATTTATTTAAGTATTTATATAGCGCACTGCTACCCGAGGGCGTCTAGGCGCTTGAAGAATCGGCACACAGTGTACACTAGATGTCATATTTCCAGTCCTTACGCAGGGTTACAGAGTAAAGAGCCATGTCTTTAGTCCCTTCCTAAAAGACAGCAACTCAGAAGCATTCCTCAAATAAAATGGTAGCTTATTCCACCATCTTGTAGTAATGCTGAAGAAACTTTTACCACCCCATCTCTGAAGACGGAACGTAGGCTCTGTTACTAACTTCAGTGAAGTCGACCGAAGTGTACGTCCAGGGATATGCCATTTAAAGCACTTTATCAGGTAACTAGGACCTGAATTTTGTAGTGCTTTAAAGGCAATGCATAAGGCTTTAAACCTTATGCGCTTCTCCATAGGTAGCCAGTGCAGAGTGTTGAGGGCATGTTTAACTGATGTGTATTTGGCTAATCCAAAGAGCAGTCTTGCGGCGGAGTTCTGAAGTACCCGTAGCTTTGCTACAACCGATTTGTTTACTCCAACCAAAAGCCAATTGCAGTAATCAAGTTGCTATGAATTTGGTTCCGAATTTGAGGTGTGAAGAAGGGCAAACAAATATAACCAACTCACAGAGTTGAATGTCTTTTCCATGTCGGCCAGCAAAACTGTCCCAGGCATACCCAGCCTCTTCGCCAGTCCATTATGGAGTCTCCTAATATAATACCTGGTAATGCGGCAAAGCATGAAGCAGAGACTCGTCGGGTGTATCAGTGTGGGGATCACTCTTAGCAGCCCGTCAGCTAGTGCCTTTGTGATAATTTTGACATCAGGGTGAGGACGGAGATTGGATGGTACAAGGTACATTTATCTGGCAGGCATCCTGGTTTGGGCATGACTACTGTTTTTGGCCTCCAAAAACCAGGCAGCAGCTATCGCTTCCCTGTGGCTTCTCTCAGTACCTCGGCCAGCTGGTCTCTTAGTTTGGCATGAATGCTTAGAAAAGCATGCCTGGGAGGCTGTTTGGGCAAGGGGTCTTTGCTGGTATTTGTTGGCTTAGAGCCCCTTCCAGCTCATCAGATGTGACATCATATTCTAGGGCCAGCCATTCTCGGTTTGTTAGACTTGGAAGAGGGAGGTTGGATACGAACTCCTCTATTTTCCTTTGTGTTAGTGTATCATTTGGGGCATATAAGTGTTGGTAGTACCTTGCAAACGTTTGGGTGATGAGTCTAGAGTCTGTTATTTTCAGGCCAGTTGAGTCTGTGAGGTATGGGATTGGCATGTGGTGCCTACCATATTTGTTTTGGTTCCTCCATCTGGGTCTGCCACAGGGTCTGGTTCATATGGGCCAGTTCTCTCCATGTTACATTGCCCATTTTCTGTTGGTTCTGGCTCTCTATTTGAAGGTCAAGGATATGGGACTCTAGCAGAGATATAGGTTGAGCTCATCTCCATTTTTTCCTAGTTGAGTAGCTTCAGGCTGTTCCCCATATGGTGGCCTTGAAGGCCTCCCAAAAGGTATCCAGAGAATTCACTGAGCCAGTATTTTGAGCAAAGTATGAATCAATCAATTTAGCAATTTGAGTCTTTTATCGTGTGCCTTGCAGGGACCATGTGGTCATACGCCATTCATCATCGGGCATTGATGCCTGAGGCTTAGACTAACCGGGGAGTGGTCAGACAGTCCCCAAGCTTGTATGTGTGTCTCCAAGATTTTGTGAGTGTGTACCCAAGGTATCAAGAAGAGGTTGAGGCAGGAGAATGCGCAGTGTGCGTGGGAGTAAAAGGTTTAGCTGGCTTCTTCAGATGGAATAGTCTCCAAGCATCTGCCAAGCCCAGGGCTTCATCAAAGGGCAATAGGAGAGAGTGCCCTCCTGTCATGTTCCTCTCCCCACCAATAGAATGTCTCATCCATAAATCTGTTCCAATCCCTCCCATCACCAGGAGCCCTCAACTAGCAGCCTTTTGATGAACTCCTGGAATGTCGCCCGAGTGGAGAAGCATACACGCTGATCAGTGTCAGACATTCGCAGTATAGGAGTCCTGTGATTTCAGCTCTCAACCTCTTGTCATTTTTAATCCTCTCCTCTCTTAATCTTGTCAAGAACACCGGTAGCATTCTGTTGTACCTGCTGCTCAGCCAGTGTGAGTGTGGTGTGGAATGTTGGGGTGGATGATGCTGTGGAATGTTGGGTGAGTGAGGTTGGCAGTTGGAGGATGGGCTGAGCAGCAGGAAGGCTGCTCCTGGTGGGGCTCACTGTATCTTTATCTTGAACCTACTATCTTAATAAATACCATCTTAACTTTACCAAGGAACAGGACCCTGTCTTCATTACAACATTTTGGCGACTTTTCCTGGAAAGAACCTGCATGTGCCACCTGTATGGATATGTACTATGAAGCCTAAAGTAACTGGCAACCAAAGAAGCGTAACTTGAAGAAGCTCCTCTTGTAATTAAGTTTGGAACAGCAAGCTGGCAGCCGCGAGCCCCACCAGTGACCTCAAGACCGGTCGGCCCCAACCAGGGCGTGCCAATTCATGCTGTGTCCTCCTGTGGAGTGGAGCTGTGTTGTGTAATGGAGCTGTGGTTATTAACTACCTGTCTGCCGCAACCTCTGAGTCGGGACATCCTGCTGTGGTGTCTCCTGTTGTGTCACTTTCGCCATTTGTGCTGCGTGCTGCCTGCTGTCTTTCCCTGTCGGTGTAAGGAAGAGCGCCTGGGGAGCTGTTACTTGAAGAGGTGTCCCTGGTGACAAGAGCGACTAGCCCCAGAGCTCCCGCGTGGAAGTATCAATGGCAAGCCCACAGAGCAAGTGGAGCAACAGGTGTGAGGAGTCCCCAGAGTTTGTCACTAGCGAACTTGGGCCTCAAGTGTTCCCCGTGTCCGTGCCAAGTGGAGCTACAGGCGTGTGGTGTCCCCGTGGTTTGTGACTCGAGCGGCATTGGGAAGTAGAGGCTAAACCCGCTTGCGTGTTTCCACCAACCGGCGGCCCGTTGTGAATTTCGGCAGGTTCTCCTGTTTCTAAGTCTGTGGAGCAACACGTAAGAGGAGTCCCCTGAGCCTGTTTTTGAAGTGCCAACACCGACATCTTCAAGGAATCTCCACTGTCCTTGTTTGGTGGTGTTACAAGGAAGTGTGTCAGGGAGGAGTGTTTCTTTTGACACTTCGCGCTGGGAAGTGAGTAGAGGGAGGAGTGTTTTTTTCGACGCGCCATTGCCACTGTACTCTGGTAAGACTTGATACTTTTGGATGTTGTGCCTGCGCGCTTACCGTTAAGATCACTGCGGTGGCGTTTGTATTCAAATTTTTTTAATTCGGCACGAGAGTTGCTGTTGTCGTGTCTGCAGCTGTGAGGACGGCGCTCGTGCTCCACTTCTGTTGCCCCCTCACGGGCAGCGCCTGTTCAGTGTTCTACTTGGCCCCACGTCACCACATCTTCACCAGCAGTGCGGCAGCTAGAACGTGACTGGAGCCATCCGGTGCTACGTAAGTCTGCGTGCTGCCATTTGCCTTTACCATCCATCTTCGTCCGTCTTCATGTAACTTCATGCTGAGGAAATCTTCTTGCTGTTTTCCCTGTGGATGTTAAGCCTCCCCTCGTTTTTGGAGCCTTGTGGAGCCGTTTAGCATTCCAGTGAGCAACTTGTTGACTCGACGCTTAACTTTACACTTTCCATGTGTGCTGCTGCGCTGACATTGCCACGAAGCGTCCCTGCTTTCATCTGCTAATGTGGTGTATATCTTCTGGGAATTTTTCCCAACATGAAAGGCGCTTCATTGTTTGTTTTTTTCATTTTTTTCAATTTCTTTGTTTTTGGTATATATACATTGTTCTTTTGGCAAAATGTATAGTTTTGAATGTTGAAATGTTGGGACACTTCTAAAATTGGTGTTATTAACTTCATTGATGGGTGTCTTTCACCATCAAAGTGGTCTTTTATTTTAAAAGTGCTGGGAAGTGGGCTGTCATTTAGGGGTTCAAACTCCCTTTGGTCTTCCACATTTTGGTGGGTATGGTTTGTTGTGAGTTGGTCACTCTGTTGGTGGTGAGTGTGAGTGATTTTTGGGTGTTTTGGACACTCTGTTACCACCTGTGAATGTGTTGCTGAGCTGATTTTCACACATGAAGTCACTCTGGCTTATCCCCTAGTCGTTGTTCTGAGAGTCTGTGTATCTCTCTGTTGTGGGTGTGTGTACGAGTTGGCTCTTAGGTTTTGAGCCTCTCTAGCCTACCACTATTTTCGTGGTTGTGGGTGACTTTGGTGTGTTACCTTTGTGGGCAATGTTTTGTAATTGACCCCTTGTGGTTGTTGTGGGAGTGTGTGTGCCTCTCACTGTTGGGGGTGTGTATGTGAGAAGGCTCTGGAGCCTCTGTGGCCTACCACTGTTTTGTGGTTGCGGGTGGACATAGGTTTGTCTCCCTTGTGGGCGTTGGTTAGAGTTGACTATGTTTGAGTCACTCGTGTCTGCCACTTTTGTGTGGTTGGTTGGTGAAGTTCACTTCACCTGTAGCTTTGCGTTTTCGCGGAGCATTTTCTGTGTGCTTGTCCTCCCTTTCCTTTCTCCCTTAAAGCTCGGGCGTTTTTGTCCTGGTTGAGCTTGTGTGTCCTGTGGTGTGTTTTCTTCTGCACCGTTGTGGTTTGTTCCCCTGGTGCTCACATTCATTTTCGGCCTGGCCAGCTGATATGTTTGTGTCTCAGGGGTTGGTTGGTTGTGCGTGGTGTAGGAGTTTGTAGGTTTGTTTGGTTTTGTGTGGTAAGGTGGGAGTTTTGAGTGGAAAGGGAGTAGATGTGTGGAAAGGTTGTCTTTCTGCCTTAAGTTTGATTTACCTGTCTTGTTTGTTTGTAGGTACTTGGGTGGGCATTGACGTTTTACCGTTGCTTTGCCTTTTGTTGACATTCATGCATATTACCATTTTCTCCTCAGCTTTCTTGCATTTTTGGATGTTAACTTGTAGCCCATAGTACTGTGTTTTCCTTACTTTTCATCCTTTCTGGTTTGCCCTCAACCATTCTCAGGTCTATGCAATGGTACCTTTCCAGATTTTATGTGCATGTTATTATCTCTTTGATATGCTTTTCACTTGTTTCATTGCATTGTATTTTTGTTTAATATGAGGAAGGGAGAAGTGTTGTACCTGCTGCTCAGCCAGTGTGAGTGTGGTGTGGAATGTTGGGGTGGATGATGCTGTGGAATGTTGGGTGAGTGAGGTTGGCAGTTGGAGGATGGGCTGAGCAGCAGGAAGGCTGCTCCTGGTGGGGCTCACTGTATCTTTATCTTGAACCTACTATCTTAATAAATACCATCTTAAGTTTACCAAGGAACAGGACCCTGTCTTCATTACAACACATTCCAGGTAACAATGTGTAGTTGGTCATGTTTAGTCAACCATTCGCCTTTGAAGAGGTTGATCTAGTGGAAGGAGCTATACCCAGTAGGGAAGAGCGATATGATGCTGACAGAACAGAACATACCTAACTCCCCCCACCCCATACTTCTCAAACTTCAAGTATCTGTCAAGGAACAGGCCGGGGCCCAGCTGTAACGGCGCTCCAGGTCAGCTGTGCGCCAAACTTATTCCTTTCCCCCAGCTCATTCACCCTCGTGGCCTTGAGTGTTTGTGGTAGTTGAGGGGTGGGTCTAGCCTCCTTATAGAGCCCAATTTTTATTGGTTCCAGTCGCCATCTTGCGGAGGGTTTCCTCCATGCCTCCGCTGGTGCATGTGTGCAGTTTCTCCCTCATCCAGTCTGCACTTGTCAGTAGTTAGGGGTTCTACCCTGTCCCCAACTTCCGAGTCTTTTGGGTCATCGCATTAGCCACCCTGTCCACTGAGATGCCTTTTTCTGTTTCTCCAGGTCAAGCGAGATCTATTCCTGGTGCGAGTGCGACCGCCCGGCAGCCCGGAGACCGTAGGGGTCTGTCTTGTGTGGAGGAATAGTTGGTCAGTCGCAGTGGCGTGCTGGGCTTAAGGTTAACCCTTTTGTCTGACCATGAAAAGACTTCTTCCGGAGTATCAAAGAAGAACATCTTGGATTGGTAGATCACCTTGAGCCTGGATGGGTATATGAGCATGTATCTAATGTTGAGATCTCACAGATGCTTTTTAGCTGCAATGAAAGTTTTCCTCTGTTGTTGGACCATTTTGGTGTAATCCAGGAAAATCATTACAATGCCGGCCTGGAATTTTATCAGTCTCATTGTGCAAGCGTTTTTAAGGATAATGTCTCTGTCTATAAAATAGAGAGCTCTGGTAATCATTGGGCGAGGTGGAGCACCGGGCGGCATGCCACTGGGTCAAAGTTCTGTGCCCCGGTTCGATTGTGAAACAGGAACATAAGGTCTCTTTGGCATGAAGGATTTGAGCCAGTGATTTAGGAATGTTTCAGGGGAGGAATCTTCACAGCACTCAGTAAATCCCACAAAGCATATATTATTTCTTCTGGCTCGGCACTCCGCATCTTCCACTCTAGCGACTAGTTCTTTGGTGGTCGGCAATAGGTGCGCCACCATTTTTGTAGTGCCTGAATTGAATTTTCTGTTCCAGATATCCGATTTTTGGCTTCGGGCACTCTTTCTATGGCCATGCAGCAGTCTTGGCGCAGCAGCATGACATCACTACCAACTGAGCCGATTTTGGCTTCCAGCATGTCTCTGGACTGGTTTATGGCAGCTAGGATAACAGCTGAATCGGAGGGGTCAGTCCCTGCCACATCCAACCCCTATTCAGAACAATTGCTCTTGAGACTGCAAAGGGCCTCCAAGCTGGGCTAATTTATCCAGGGTACGTCGCTTGCTCGAGTGAGCCACCTTGTCTTTTGTCATGCCAGTGGTGGGGGCCCCGTGGCACAGAAGGAACATCCCTCAGTCTTTTTGCCTATCTACAGACCCTCGTTCTCATCCTGGCATGGCGGCACGAGTGGTCATCGGGCAATGCGGGGGCCCCCGGGGTCCTTAATCACAATGAGGTGTTAAATCTTCAAGCTCCAGGACCATGCTCTGTTGTTGTCAGCAAGGTTCCCCATAAGGGGAAACTGCGGCCAGTGTCTCTGCTCCCTTATTGATGGGGGGATCCTCCCCTCTACTGCGTGCGTTCTCATCGGTATTGGCGGGTAACTCCTGTTCTGGGGTGACTCAGGATTGCTTCTCTCCTCGCCATGGGACCCAACTACGGCAGTCTCATACAGAAGGAATGTTCAGCTCAGCACACCCCCCTGCCTACCTCGGCACCCCCCATCCGGCATGGTCTCGTCTCCATGAGGGCCGCCACTTGTCTTCTTTTCTCTACGACAGCGAGCCACCCTTTCACTGTTCCTGCACCAACTCTGCTAGGCCCAAATCTGCCTAATCCTCTGGTGGTCTCGCTTCTCCCTCAGGGTCAGTTCCACCATTGCACTGGATCCATCGGTGTCTGGGAGGCGTCTTGCTTGGATTTTGTCTGCTACTCTCTTCTTGAGAGTCCAACTGGTGGCGGCCTCGGCCGGATCGTTCGGGCCTCGCCGCAGGCCATGGTCTGCCCTGGCCATTCGACGACGACGGCGTCTGGCGCCGCCCAGGCCGATTCACTCCTCTGCAGCCTTATATTGCCTCAGTGCCTCATCTGGACTGCACTCCCTCTGCGTAGCGACTGTAATCTTCCCTTCAGGGGAAGGATGTTGCAGGATTTATGCAGGCCGCATGCAGCTGCTCTAAATTGCGACCGCCATCTTGGCCGGTCAGGACATGACGAATAATTTTAATTTAAAAGATTTCCATTAATTAATTATTTACTTTAATATTAAGTTAGTAGCCCAGTAGCATTTTTTAAAATTTCGTTCTACATTCAAAACAAAAATATAAAATTAAATCAAATCAATATAAATATACTAGCACAAGCACAGTTGACAACGATTTTGGCCAAGTGCACCATCAGCGCTACTTTTACGATTTAGGGAAGGGAAGTTATACCGTAAATAAAAAATGGGAATGCAGTAGATTCCTAGGCCAAAAAAAAGAAGAAAAATCCTAGCTTCTACTTGGTTTTTGTAAGCTACTATTGGAGGTTTTTTTCCCCAGTTTTTCACCATAGAAGAGGCCTTGAAGGCTCTATTTAAAAAATCATCTCCAAATCAAGTACTTTAGCGGCAAGAACAAGAACGCTCTTTTGTGTCCTTAAAACAGGTTCTGGCCTAGGATCCAGTAATAAAGTGCCCAGATTTTTTCAGACCTTTTGTGTTACAGACAGATGACTCAGGAACAGGGCTGGGAGCTGTCTTTCTGCAAGATTCTGAGGACGGGTAACACTCCATCCTCTGTATAATCCTCAAGTTGCTACCTTATGAACTTGCACATGCAACACTGGAAAAAGCAAGTTTGGCACTTATATGGGCAGTCAATGCTCTGATATTATCAGTTAGGGTATCATTTTCATATAATCATGGCTCATGCCTCTTTAAAATGGTTAGCTCAAAATAAAGATAGTAATCATGGTGGTTTGCATTGCCCTCCAGTCGTTGTCTTTTTCAGTGATACACCAAACTGGCTGCATAATGCAATCTGTGGATTTTCTTTCTCATCTCCATCATTCAGCCCTGCCAGAGTGTCTGGCTTCTGGTGAGGGCGAATCTAACAAAGTGGCATGGGACATAGTAACATGGAGGGAGGACTACAGGAGTCGCCTGACTCAACCAGAATTTGCTAGTTGAGATTACCAGCATACAGGTAGCCTCTGCTGTTGGTATGGTGGGTCCTTAAGAGAGGATAAGAAGCTACCCTGACCACAACTGGAGTTGGTATGATGGTCCATTTGCTTCCCACCCAAAGGACCATTGCCAAACAGACAACATCTGGCATAAGAATACCAGAATCGGGGAGGCGTGGCCTAAGCGTCCAGATCTCCGAGGCCTCAAAATTCAGAATTTTGCCCAGCCGAGGCCTTGGCCGTAGAACGACTGACCATCGCTGCCTGGTGAGGGGAAGACTTGGTGGCAAACAGTGGGGGTGAAACAAAAGCGAATGCCCACGGACGGAATGGCCACGAAAATGGCACCCGCACGTAAAAGCAGTCCAATCGCTGCAAACCGGAGTCCGTAGCAGCTCTCGGGGTGGCCGAACGGCGGACGGAACCCATACACTGGACTTGGGGGCACTCGTCCTGACTGAGGACTGGGAGTGGGGTGGTTACAGGAGCTGCTGCGCGCCAGGCTGGGGGTCGGAGTCATCGTCTGGGCCGGACAGCCAAGAGAATGCCTGAGCCAGCCGGCAGAGGTCGGAAAGCGGCAGGAGCTGCACAGCAGTGGTGGGTTGTGCTTGCAGGGCCTCTGGCAGCCGATGTGATTCGCTCGGCGCTGAGAGAGGCTGCGGGACCGGCCAGATGAGAACTGCTGTGAGGGCCTAGAAGTGACAGCCACGGTGACATGCAACAGCACTTGAGTGGTGCTGGGGGCCGCAGGGACGGTGGATAGCCAGGCGGCGAGGCATAAGGAGGAAAGGTGTGTGACTGCAGGCCCCGGGGTACTACTTGAACTGCCTTGTTAGGTAATTCCTGCATGGCCTGGCACTGAGGGGGATAACTCTTACAAGATGACGACACAGTGAGTGTGGCCTCAGTCGGCCGAGTTCAAAGGAGGGAGACGTAGCTGCAGTGGCTGGGTTTGTCTGTATTGGGTACTGACTTGGAAGTGGTGGTGGAGCCCTCTCCTCCTCTATATATGAAACATCACCTTTTGCTCCTGCCCCCCCGGGCACAAGGTTGGTGAAGACTGGGCAGACCGGGGCACACACAGGCGTGCATGTGTTGCTTCCCTCAATGTGGACACAAGGGGCATGAACCCTGCTGCAGGGTGCGAGACTGAACTGGTGAAGACCGGCATGGTGAAGAGGGCACATAGCTAAAGCCCAGGAGCGGCACACGAGGGAGCCCTAAAGGCATATGGTTTGCAACTGACCATTGGAGTGGAGAGGGTGCTGCCCCACAGGCTACCGGGTGGGTCACGCTCGGTGTGCTGTAAGTGTATACTGGGACAGAGGCGGATCAGCGACGAGCTATACTCACCAACTTGAATAGTGTGACCAATACAGGAACTGAGGGAGAGTGCCTGACACAATCATGGTACGTCCACGACAGTCAAGAGAGGGCAGAGGGGCAAGTGGCCCGGGGACAGAGGACTCCGGGGCAGCAGAAGATGGCACAACGCTGGCAGCACACACAGCTACCATTTTACAAGCAATAAAGGACACTAAACTGACCCTTGCGACACAAATAGTAGCAGTGGTGAGTGAGGTGGGGCTCCTGAGGGATGATCACAGAAAACTGACCAAATGGATATAGGAATCAGAGGACCAGCTAGGCACCAACGTGCCACAAGTGCAGGAGCTCACCAGGAAGTGCGTTGACATGGCAAAGCAGATCAAATCAATGGCGAATAGATTGGAGGACCCAGAAGGAAGGTCCCGCCGCCACAGTGTTATAATTGTAGGTGTGCCAGGGAAATCAGCAGGACCAAATACCGAGCTCTTTGTGGTGGAATGGCTTGACAAGACTGTTTTACAAGGTAAACCCTCATGGTTCTTCTCAGTGGAACGGGCACATAGAGTTCAGTTCTACCCGCTGCAGCTGGGGGAGCCCCCGCAGCCCATCATTGTGAGACTCATGAACTTCAGGGATATAGATGTTATCCTCCAGACAGCGAAAAAACCTGACCCCTGGTCTATAGATGGACATGAAATATATTTATACCCGGACCATACAACTCTGGTCCAAAGACAGCGACTTACCTATGTGCCTATCAAAAGAGTGCTGAGACAAAAAGGACTCTATCCGGCCAAGCTGAGAGGGGAAGGCTCACTTCTTTCCAACTGCGCAGGCAAATTGGTCCTGGCTTGAACACAGAGGGCTATGGTCGTGCCCACCACTACAGGGAGAAGGCGATAGAGGTTGGAAACCTGCACAGAGGAGGCGGAGGACTACTAAGGGGAAAAACAATGCCTCCTCCCCAACGAAAGCACAAATGAATGCGGTGCAGGAACATACAGACATGGAACTGCAGCAGTACAAAGATGTTCTCAGCACTAACAGGTGGAGAGCCCTCGCTCCTGAGGGGAGCGGCAGCGGATCAGAGCACACGGAAGCACACGGAAACTGAGCACACGGAAACTGAGCATGAGACCGAGGAGGACCAGATGCCACTGGTAAAGCCCATGACATGGGACAACCTGGGGTGATGCGGATCATGATCACTGGCAGGGTATGGTAAGGAAGAATAAGGCCTCAGACGAGAGGGGCCAGGGGCAGTGCTGGCACACGACTCTTACAAAAGGGACAATCCCTTGAGGAACATTGTTGTGAGAACTGCAACACACGGGAGATGGACAGCCGAGCCCCAGCGAAGATTGCATAAGTTAGTTATAATGTTTAGGTTTGGGATCCACACATACCGTGAATTGGGCAGTGGTTAGTTTTAAAATCACTGCACGGTGAGGTAGGGTGGGGGGTTAGTTCAAGGGAAGTTTACGACAGCAAATACACCCACGATCAAAGGGGTCAGTCACCAATGCCACATACAGGAAGCAAATCCACATTGTGGGGGCGTCGTCTGTTTCCAACATGACACACACATACTCATTGACATTAATATCATGGAATGTGTGTGGCCTGGGGGAAAAAGTTAAAGTAAGTTTAGTGCAGAGGACCCACAATAGAATCAAACCGGATATTGTGGGCCTGCAAGAGACACACCTCACTGATACAGCATGAGGCAAGGGAAGTACAGGCTGACGGGGTATGCTCAATACACCTCAGGATCTCGAGGGGTAATGATACTGATGAGGAAAAGCCTCCCATTCCACACAAAACACACCTGGGCAGACACACAAGGTTGCTACATTGCAATCCAGGGCAAATATGAAGGTGAAGACATTCTATTGATCAATGTATATGCCCCTCCATGTCTTCAGATGGACACACTGAGGAAAGTGGGTAAAATACTGTTGGAGGCTGGGTCGGAGCTAGTGCTGCTGGGTGGAGATTTCAACCTAGTGTTAGACACAAGTCTAGATAGAATGAGTGCAAAGGTAGAAGGGGAAGCAACTAGAGGGAAACTGGGGAGCTTCTCGCAGGAGCTAGGCTTGAGTGATGTATGGAGAGATCTACACCCCTCGGAAAGAGGATACTCCTTCTACTCCGGGAAACACAACATGCACTCATGAATTGACTACCTTTTCACCACAGGGGACGCACACAACAGGTTTAGAGATGTAACATATCTGGCAGGGGTCTTAGTGACCACTCCCCCCTGTTGGCAACGCTCACCATTAAAGCACTGAAACCAAACGGATCCTGGAAAATTGAGTCATGGCATTTTGCCAACAGACAGGAAGTTAAGCGGCTACATAAAGCAACTAAATACTACTTTAGCGAAAACACGACCTCAGTGAGGAGCCCAGTGGTAGTGTGGGAATCGTATAAGGCAACGATCAGACGCATCATCATTGCTGGGGAAATAGGGGACAGAAGGGAAAGACCTGATAGGCTATCCACCCTGGGAGACGAACTACCTAAACCTGAGAGGGACTACGCAGACAGCACGACCCATTCAGACAAAACAGCCATGGAACTCAAAAGGGTGGAGTACCAGTTGGTGGCTAAACATGAGGCAAGAACATTCTACTCAGCGAAATTAAAATGCATATACATAGGTGGGAATAAAACAGGTAAACTGTTAGCATGGCAGGGAGAGGGAGAGAATGGTGGTCAGAGAAGTGAAGACAGACTCTGGAGAAGTAGTGAGGGGCAGTGACAGGATTGCAGAAGAGTTCTCGAGGTCTCTAGAATCCTTTTAGGCATCCCATTTGTCTATCCCCCAACACGAGGTGCTAGACTTTGTAAAAGATTGCCCAATGAGACAGCTAGGAGGGGACAGGATGGTAGATCTAGAGAAAGACATTACGATAGATGAGGTATCCACTGCGATGAGCCAAATGCAATCCGGTAAAGCCCATGGACCGAATGGCTTCCCAATAGAGTTGTTTAAGAAACTAAGGAGGAAGGTGGTGGCTCCACTCCACGCGGCATATAAGAAGACATTTCATGACGGGAAACTACTGGATGATATCCGAGCCGCAACAGTTATATTGATTCCGAAGGAAGGCAAACCTGCAGACAGCCATGACTCATATAAGCCCATATCTCTGCTGAACGCAGATGTGAAGATACTGGCTAAACTCTTAGTGAATAGACTGATGGGTGTAATGCAGGAGCTGGTACACCCAGAACAAAACAGGTTTATACCTGGCCGCTCAACCAAGTTAAATTTAAGCAGACTGCATAGTAACCTGGTGGCTGTCCGTAATTCATCAATGGGGAACGTGATTGCCTCCCTGGATGCAAACAAGGCATTCAATTAAGTTGAATTGGTCTACCTCTTCTGGGTTATGGCCAAAATGGGATTTGACTCTAGATTTATTAGATGAGTCAGGCTTCTATAAGAGTGAGGGTTAATGGCCACATGTTGAGGGAATTCACCATACGCAGAGGCACGAGGTAGGGTTGCCCCCTTTTACCAATGTTGTTTGCACTGGCTATAGAGGTCCTGGCGGCATGGGTACGTGTAGATGCACAGGTGTGGGGGTGGCCTGAAAGGGGAGGGGTGAAGACGAAATCATCTCACTATACGCAGATGATATTTTACTATATCTGCCTAAGGCCAGTCAATCCTTAGACAGACTGGGCGAGCTATTCCGCATATTCGGGGAGCACTCAGGATTTGCCATCAATTGGGACAAGTCGTTATTGTCCCCGATGGGGTGGCACCAGTGGGAGGGCATACTTTCCCTACCATTAAGAGTGGAGACAGTCTAGTTCAAGTATCTGGGGCTCTGGATAACCCAAACTCCAGATACATTCAATGAGGCTAATCTCAAACCCCAATTTAGGAGATTCGAACAGGAAGTGAAGCATTGGCAATCGCTGACGATCTCGTTGTTGGGCAAAGCGGCAATGTTCAAGACGGTTGCGATCCCGAGGTTTTTATATATTCTCCAAAACAGCCCATACAAGATCAAGTAGGGATTCTTTACTAGGCTGGACTCACTGGTCCAGACTCTGCTCTGGGCGGAAGGACAATCCCGGATAGCCTTAAGGGTTCTTCAACTGTCAAAATACGAGGGGGGTATTGCCCTGCCCAACAAACGTAAATACTATGAGGCAGCACAAGCGAGTGTGGTAAATGATTGGTCTTACGCAGACTGGGAAGACCCGCCGTTTAAACATGATAGGGCGGAAATGCAAGGAAAGAGCAATTTAAACACCCTATACAGAGGTAAATTGTCACCTACAATGTTCCCAGCGACGAGGACGGTAGTGAATTTATGGCAAAATTTAACTAAGGATATGTACTGGCAGCACCAACTACCTCCCAAAACACCACTGTAGGAGGGCTCCAGACTTCGACAAGTGACAGCACTACAGGGGTTTTCTGGTTGGAATGTAATTATGAAATTTGGTGAATTTGTGGGACACAAATGGGGTTTCCCCCACTTAAAGAAAGAATACCAGATGTTGGAAAAACAGTGGCTAAATTATGCAAGACTGTGCCACGCTCGTAGGGAATGTGTGCCGCTAGAGGAGGAAACATAGGAGGACTCCCCTCTGGAGGCTAAACTACTGGACGGGCGGGTGGATAAGAAACTGATCTCACTGACATATGGTACAATAATGAGAAACACCCAGCCCACTCTAATGACCCTGCAAGGTAAATGGGAACAGGACCGAGGAGACCTGGAGGAGGAAGACTGGCGGGATGCGCTGGGATTCCCTGCAAAGGTAGCAATAAAGGCCAGTTTCAGATTGATGCAGATAAAGATTCTACACAGGCTGTACTACATGCACACCTTGCTGCACAAGATAGGAAAAACAGATAGTGCGGATTGCCTTAGAGGGTGTGGTTTGGAGGGCACCTTTTGGCACACACTCTGGAGTTGCCCCCACATTCAAACATATAGGGAGGCGATCGCAACATCACTGGTGGAAGAAACAGGGGTAATGTTGAAATTGATGCCAAAGTTGGTAATCCTTGGGGTGTGGGACCCAACTGGCCACACAAGATATCAAAAACAATTGATAAATATGGGATGCATGGTCGCAAAACAAGATATTGTGCAGAGGTGGCATTAGGGGCCCTCCCAACTTAGTGTAACTGGGAAACAGCAATGAACTTTTGTAAAGTAATGGAAAAAGAAATCTATAAAGCACGAGGGTGTATGAAAACATTTGAGAAAATATGGGGTGGGTGGGAGGAGAATGCGGGATGAATGTAGTGAAATGGATAGTAGGGGGGAGGGGCTGGCAACACTGCCACCCTTGACTTCAGTAAGGGAGAAATTGGAACAATGATGATGGACATTTGTGAACTAAATAGTGAATCTGGAGCAGAGGGTGACCCAGCGGGAATTGTACCTACTACTGTCGAATTAGTACTTTGCAGCTATCATATTACGTATGTTTATTGTTTTGTTGTCATAGAATTATAAAACAAATAAAAATGTATTAAAAAAAAAAAAAAGAATACCAGAATCATGGGGACAGGATTTTCTTCAGAGGGAATGGGAACGCAGGACACCAACCCAATCCAGAAACGGCGGAGCACAATTACTCCAGGAAAGGCAAGGACATGGGGGGAGTCAACACCGTTATAGGAGGCGGGGCTTCAAAGGCCCGCTGACCAATCAGCAATGTAGGATGCAATCATAGGTGTGAACCGATGGGGTGGGGGGTGATCATCCACAATTCTGCGGGTGGGAAGATCGTTAGGGTTGGGATTACAGCTTCACATAAAAGGACTTCACTCACTCCCAAAAAAGGATATGAGTGGAACCACAGGAACTTGGATCCTAATGACACCCATTTCCATTTTTACCCTCGCTCTGACATGGAAGGTTCATAGTGGGTACAAGGAGACCCATAGACCTTTTAGGAAAGATACTCTTGTTTGATGTTTGCTACACTGCAACCCGAAAGACTGAAATTCCATGGATGTGGGAAAAAGATGGACTGGACTATTGAATAGGCTCTGAAAGGTTAACAGCCAACATATAAAGATTCATACTGAGATACTGCCTTTGAGAATTCAATGTAAAGACTCCTAGTGAGTGACTGCCGATTGACAGCTTGATATAACATTGCTTCCAAAATAAACATAGTTTCCATATAACCACCCAGGTATCACAGCTTCGCAAACACTTGCTTTTGAATAGGGGTGGGTGGGAAATCCCACTCCGCAGGCTAAGTTTGCAGAGTTTTGCCCACTTCCTGCTGCGTGAGTATTGCGGACTTCCGTCAAAACCCTGCCAAGCGCCATGTGGCAGAGTTTTTTCTCGCACGCAGCTCGCCAACATTAAGTAGATGAGCGCGAGCAAGAATTTGCATCTCCTAGCGTGATTTTCGGGGCGCTAGAAAGGCACCCGGCAAGATTTTCCAAACGTGGGCAGTTACGGCAGGCCGCGACCATTCAAGTTGAGAAAACAGCCACTCGAGTAGAAAATCTACTCGAATGGCAGAAAGAAGCAGCATCCTCAGGCGCGATGTGTGGTGCCGTTCGTGCTGATTTTACAGCGTGGAACAAGCACCCGGTGCTAAAAATCAGGGCAAGCAGTGCAACATGCCACATTCCGCCTGCTCGCTCACAGATCCCTGTGGAATCTCACAGTTTTTATGTAACTCTGCGGAATTCCACGGAGTAAAACTCTGCGAATCCCACCCACCTCTACTTTTGAACAAGTCTGTAAATATATTTGGAAGGTAATAAATGTTTAAAAAAACAGATGTGTTTTTACCACCTGCCCAAAAGAAAGAAAAGCAATGATTTCCCACATACACAGAGACGAACAAATCACTTGTCTCCGCTAACATTGTTTCTGGTCGAAACTCTATCTAGCAGTAGATTTGTCACCTATTGAATATTTCCCATGCATCAAACTGCATCCGGAAACTTTTCAGAAGTACCTTGGCATGTCATCACGTTGCACCATGATACTACGCACTGACACCATTCCACTCCGGAAATAATGTGTGGAGCCTATATAGGTACCACCCTTGCGGGCTGATGCCAGTTGCTTTCGAAGCTGTCCGCACCCCCAGACTCAGAGCCCCAAGAGCAAATTGGTCATGACCATTGTGCGGATTCCTAGATTTGGGATGTTATTAATGGGTAGAGTCCAATCACAGGGAGGGTGAGAGAGTTGGTGGGAACCTGCGGCTAGATAGAGTCTCTGCAAGAAAGAGTGCTACGGAAGGGAAGTAACTTCTTATGACAGAGACTTCTGGCCACAGATTCCTCACCATTTGAATATATATCAAGCAGTAACTATTTGGATGCGGGTCTGTGAATGGACTTAACCAGACAGTGCAGGACTGAGCGGGCAAAATGCCCCTCTCAGCAAACCTGTTGTCCAGACAGTAATGCTTTGTGAATGTATGAAGGGACGTCCACATAGCTTTCTGGCATATGTCTAGGACAGGGACTCCATGTGCTAACGCAGTGGTTGCACATTTGGCCCTGGTAGAATGAGCAAGCATTCCTTCCCGAGGCTGCTTTTTGGTCAATGCTTAGCAAATCTTAATGCATAGCATGATCCAGTGGGACATGTCCTCTTCTGCACTGCCTGGCCTTTTTTCCCTCAGCGAACCCCAAAAAATGCTGATTGTCCACCCAGAATTCCTTGGTACGATCAATGTAAAGACTGAGCGCTCTTTTGGGATCCAAGCAATGGAGTCTCTCCTCCTCGTTAGAGGGGTGAGGTTGAGCGCCGGCAGAGTGATAGTCTGACCAACAAGGAACGGCGTCACAACTTTTCGCAGAGTGATGCTTGCATCCACAGAGCCAGTTTGTCTGGGAAGAAGGTAGTGTATGGTGGTTGGACACAAATAGCCTGAAGCCCGTTCACGTGGCATGCCGAGGTGATGGCAACAAGAAACACTCTTTTAATAGTAAAGAGCTGTAAGGGACAGCTGTGAAGCGGCTCAAACGGAGTGCACATCAAATAACTAAGGACAAGATTAAGGTCCCATTGGGGCATTACAAAAGACAAAGGGAGAAACATATGTTGGGGCCCTTTCAAAAATGACATCACAACTGGTGACTTAAACAAGGAGAGCTGACCTGGAAACTGTAAGAAGGCCAAAGGGCTGACAGATAATCTTTAACCGTGCCCAGAGCAAAGCAGTGCTGGGCAAGAGACAAAACAACCACCAAATAACTTAGCTTGGAGAGGGTCATCCTGGCGTGTGCCGTAACAAACCACGAATTGGTCCCAGCACCAGGCGTATACAGTTTTAGTCGAGGGTCGTCTGGCTGCCAAGATGACATCAACCACCTCTGGAGGAAGGTCGAACGTGTACAGCTATTGCCGCTCAATCTTCAAGCATGAAGGTGCAGATTGTGAAGGCACAGATGCAGAACCCTGCCCTGCTGCTGCATTAGCAGGTTCTCCTGGATTGAGCAACCTGAATGGAGGACATGTGCTCAAGCCCAGGAGTCCTGGATACCATACTTTCCGAGCCCCTTGCAGAGCCACTATGATGACTTGGACCCGGTTGGTCTGATTTTTCTGAGAACTTAGAGCAGGAGTTCTACTGGTGGAAGGGCATACAGGAGACCTGAAGTACAATTGAGGTGGAATGCACCTCTGAGCGAGAGACGCCTTGGAAACTACAGTACGCAGAAGCACTTACATTGCGCGTTCTTAGCACTGGTGAATAGATCGAGCCAAGGTTTCCCCCATTCGTGGAAGAGGGCTTGTGCCACCTCTGGGTGTAATTGCCACTCGTGAACCGCTAGGCACTGACAGCAGAGTTTGTCTGCCCTGGCATTCTAAAAGACAATGAGGTGGTTCACCACCAGGAAAACTATCTGCTGGCCCAGCCATTTCCAGATGTGCAGCGCCTCCTGGCACAAGGTCTGAGAGCCCCCTGTTCGTTGCAATACCACATGGTGGTGTTGTTGTCCATGAGCACCTAAACCAGCCTCCCCATGATAGACAGAAGAAGGCTTTCAGCACCAAGCAGATGGCCTTTGCTCTCGAAGGTTGATGTGGAGCCAGGCCTCCAACAGCGACCCAGATGGCAGCCCCAAGTCAGAAGATATGTATTGGTCATTACTGTCAGTTTTAGAGAGAGGGGTTTTCTGCTACCCAATTGCAGTCCAGAAACCACCACTGCAGGCCTTTCGCAGTCTCTTCCAAAATCTGAACATCACCCGAGAGGTCCCCTTGATGTTGGGCCAACTGGGTCTTCAGATCCCATTGCAGAGGCTGCATATGCCTTCTGGCATGCTCGACCAGCAGGATGCAGAAGGCCATCATCCCCAGTAGCCTCAGAGCCAATCTCACTGGAGTCCAGGGCCGAGACTGAAAGATCAGGGTCATAGCCTGAATGTCCTGGATTCTCTTTCCCAGGGAAAAGGCACAAAACCGAACCATGTCCAAAATGGCTCAGATGAAAGGGAACTTCTGAGAAAGAGTCAGTTTTGACTTTGTAATGTAGATAGTAAATCCCAACGATGACAGGAGGCTTGCTGTAGTCTGGAGGTGGTTGATGACTGCCTTCAGCAGCTGGTCGTCAAGGTAGGGGAAGACTGACCCCCCTGATCCCCGAAGGTATGATGCCACCACCGCCACTTTCATGAACACCCGAGGGGCACTGGTGAGCCAAAAGGGCAGCACAGCAAACTGAAAATGCTCCTATTCCACTACAAACCACAGGTAGCGCCGGTGAACCAGCTGGACCAGCATATGGAAAAAGACGTCCTGCAGGTCCAACATCACCATCCAGTCTCATCTGTCAAGGGCAGATAAGACTTGGGCTGCGGTAAGCATTTTGAGTTTCTCCTTCTGAGTGTTCGGAGGGTGCAGGTCTAAAATAGGCCACAGGCCTTCATCTTTCTTGGGCACTACAAAGTAGTGGGAATAAGAACCACATCCTACTTCTGGCACTGGCACTCTCTTGACAGCCCCTTTGGCCAAAAAGGCTTGCACTTCCTGCCTCAAAATGGAGAGATAGTCCTCTGTCAGTCACAGGGGGGACGGTGAAAGGTGTAGCAGAGAGCTGAGGAAGGGTAAGGTGTATCCCCTGCGAATGATCATTAAAACCCATCCGTCTGATGTTATTGCATGCCAGTCTAGTGAGAGTTGGTGGATTCTGCCTCCCACCGGATGGCTGTGCTCCCGTAAGGCACGCCACAGAGGTTTGGCAAGTGGGGCTTCAAGGGGAGGGGTAGATTGAGTGGCACATTGACCTTGACTGCGGGGTTGGTTGGCACCGCTTCCTCGACCACAAACTGCTGAGTTCCTTGTTGAGGCTGGACAGGCTGGCAGTATGGGGCACCTCGGCCAAATTTGTAAAAGGAGCAGGAGAACTGTTGCAGTGGCAAGGTGGGGTGGACAGGCTCAGAGTGTGTGTGGTGGCTCTTCTCTCCCTTAAATGCTTTCAGCAGAATCAGCCTTGTCCCCAAACAGGTGAGTGCCGTCAAAGGGCATGTCCATCAGGGAGGACTGGACATTGCCTGAGAACCCAGTTGATAGCAGCCACGCATAGCGGTAAATGGCAACACTGGTGCTAATGGCCCACCCAATGGAATCAGTGGTGTCCAAACCACAATGAATCGTGAAGTTGGCTGCATCAAGACCATCTTGAATTGCCTAAGCGAGAGTAGGTCGGAGATCATCGGGCACATCAGGGAGGACTTGTGCCACCGAATCCCAGAGGGAGTGGGAATAGTGGCCCAACAAGCAACTGGCATTCACTGATTGGAGTGCCGGACTGGTAGAGGAAAACAGCAGTTTCCGAAACGTTTCCACCCGCTTAGATTCCATGTAGGGGGAGTAATAGGAAAGGTGTTGGGGTTTGATCGGCACATGGAGGCTTGCACCACTAAACTTTCATGGAAAGGGTACGGCGAGAGAAAAGCAGAGTTGCCTGGAGCAGGGTGATGGCGCCTGGCAATTTGACAATTGACGGGGGGGCCAGAACATGGTTCGACCTAAGCCCCCAATAAGGTATGCAGTGCCTTTTTAAATTGAAGTAGAGGGTCAAAAGATGGTTGCTTCAACTGGAACACTTCTGTCAATATATTAGTCTTATCCTTCAAGGTAGGGAGATAGAAATCAAGCACTTTGGCTGTCGTATGCATGACAATGGTGTTAAGAAGCGGATTCCTCTGTTGTTGGTCCATGGCATGAGAGTAGGCCAGTTTCCAGTCAGGTATTGAGACCACTAGTCTCCAAGAAATCATTGTACCAATTTTCATCCTGGTAGGGTTGAGCGAACTCATCACCTGGGTCATATTCATTGTATGAGTCTGTACCGAAAAGGAAATGCAGAATATGTGTTCTCCCTTGTGGAGGTGGCAATTCAAGAGCAGAAGTCGGGCATGGGGTGGTATCGGGCAGGACTTTAGTCGAGGTCGGACCAGCATCGATTTGGCATCAGATAGATCTATCAGGACCTCCTCCTCCAGTGTCGATGGAGTCAACATCAGCATCGAAGTGCCTGGTGGCCAGGGTAGGTCATTTTGCTAGAAGCTGGCTCAGGAATTGAGTCGGCGGCAAGGTGGACACAGAGGGTCCAACTAGTGCGGAGGGTGAACCCGCTGGCAGTACTCCAGATAGAGGGCCTCTGAGCTCCTTGGGGCAGAAAGGTGTGCCAGAGGAAGTCAAGTAAGGAGCCAAAGAGCCGGACCATAGCTACGTGGGACGTTTCAATTTCTTGTGCTTCTTTTTAGACTTACTTGACGATTTGGACCGCAAAGAAGACTGGCCTCTCTAGCGCAACAACCACAAAAAAGTATGGTAGCTGTACAGATATAAGTGACTGTGATCCTAGCTAGGAAACCAAGTCAAAGTCCTACACAGACAATACAGAATTACTGTCCAGGTGCCTGGGGGGAGTCCATCCTTATGGAAGAGGAGGCCTCACACACATATTTGTGCCATGCTTCATCATTGGCGACCTATCCCCACCCTGGTAGGACAGTGCCGCCAGAGCGGACTCAACCTCCTGTTGAATTCGGATCCCCTGGAGCAGCCTTATCAACTCTGGGAATGGGATCAGAATCGAACTTTTGACCCAGACTGCGACTTGCAGCGGTCCTGATGAGGAGTCTTTTTATGCTTGCCAATGTAAAGCTTCGCCTCCCAGTCCATGATGGCTTTTAGGGTCATCAACATGCAGTTGCTGCAGGCCTTGGAGTCGTGGCCCAACCACAGACACCACAGGCGTACCTGGTGGGGATCTGTCACATACATTTGTTTGCCACAGTTCATACAGGGCTTGAAGGCTGTTGTTTTTTGAGGGTGGCATCTCTCTCACACTGTGAAAAATTTCGAGATAAATGTCTCAGAGAGTCACAAAGGGAGCTCCAGGTCCACGTCTGGTGGTGCGGAAAGAAAGGAACTGACGTCAGCGCACAGGTGCGGCTCTTACATAGGCTCCACACGTCATTTCCAGAGCAGCATCAGTGCAGAGACGCACAGCATCACCTGACAATGGCTGAGGTAACACTGAAAAGTTTCCGGATCCAGTCTGATGCCTGGGGAATATTCAAAAGGTGAGGAATCTGTTGCTAGAAGCCTCTACCAGAAAATATATTCCACATGGTACATGGGTACATAAAGAACACGTTCCCAGGTCTTTTGTACTCCAGGCAGCTCCAGAAATAACTTACAAAATAAGATTAGATTCCTCTTTGAATTGTACAGGGTGATCCTGTTTTAAATGGTAGTGTTCCTAGTGATTTATGATTTTATGTATTAGTGCCAGTGTTTTGAATTTAATCCTTGCGAAGATGGGTAGACAGTGAGCCTTCCTCAGAACAGGCTACGTGTGATCTCTTCTATTTGTTTTGGAGATCTTCCTGGTTGTAGACCTTTACAAAACACAAAGTGTTTAAATGTTCTTTTTCGATGCAACTACTAACAGCCAATTACATCAAAAGCTGAGCTCATGATAGCGTTAAATATCAAGACTTTTGGGGCCAGATGTACGACCATTGGAAATTGCGACTCGCAAATTGCGCCAAATTGCGACTCGCAATTTGCAAGTCGAAATTTCCAATGTACAAGAGTGTCTGAGACATGAAGGATAATATCCAGAAACACATGTGTCTAGAGATTGACAGCACTAATCTGCACCAACTTTGGTGAAACACTTAGGCAAAAACTCAAGTAAGCATTTAAAATGAACTGCATTTACCATAATGCTAAGGGGTGAACTGTGCTGGGAGGTGAAGCAGTGTGCTCCCATCCCACTTCTGTTTGTTTCATCCCTACTCTAGAAATTCTTGCTAGAAACGCGATTATATAATGTGCTGATCCTGGGCTACCATGTATGTAGCATATGATGTGTAGCAGTGGTAAAAATATATGAACAAAAAGTAGAGACAAACTGAAACTGGGGCTTCTCATGTTCACTTTGGGAGTTGAAAATGCATGTGCATCTACTTTATGCGGCCTGTGCTGTGATGGCAGTTTTGCAAGTGTTCCCACTATGATGCCATGTATACCCTATTTTACTGGGCATAGGGTCAGATGTATGACCGTTTTTTGCGGTCGCAAACGGGAAATCGGCCCTTTTGCGACCCCAAAAATGGTCGGTGACTCGCAAAATAGCGTTTGTGAGTCGCTATTAGGAAGGGGCGTGCCAAGGGCGTCCCTTCCTAATAGCGAGTTCAAATGGAATGTATCATTGTTTTGGGACCGCATTTGCGGTCGCAAAACACTCGCAGTTTACCGCCTACTTCAAGTAGGTGGTAAGCCACTCGCAAACGGGAAGGGGTCCCCAGGGGACACCTTTCCCTTTGTGAATGTATGCAAAAATATTTTTTAAGAGCAGACTGTGGTCCCACGGACCACTTCCTACTCTTAAAAAGTGAAACAGAAAAGTTTAATTTTTCTTTTTTAAAAGCATCCCGTTTTCCTTTAATGATGAGGCAGGTCATTTGCGACCCCTTTAGGAATTGTGTTGTACATTCCATTTTGCAAGTTGCAACTTGTGAGTCGCAAAATAACGCAATTTGCAACTCGCAAAATAACGCAATTTGCAACTCGCAAAATGGAAGGGTTGTACATCTGGCCCATAATTGCTTCTTATCTTTTTTTTCCAACAGTTTTTCGGTTTCCTGTTTTATTTACTATAGCAAGAAGCTTTTGTTTTGCGCTTGTGTATTTGTTCTGTTATTTTTTGTGAAAAATCTTTTTTTGGTGATCCCAAAGACTGACTTCCGTGCAGCAGTGCAGGCTCTAGTGTTCTCTCTCCTCAAAAGGGGAAACACTCAGGTTCCTGAAATCCACCTTGGCGCCCCCTCAAATCCATGGTCCATGTGGCACCTCATCTCATCAAAGGTATAAAACGATTAGGTCACGTAACCCCATTCTGAGAGCGCTATATTGGCTTCCAGTTGAAACCAGAATTAACTTTAAATAAGCCTGTAGCACAAGCAACGCCCTACATCAAAAGCATCCCCGGATATCTAAAAAGCAAGCTACGAACCTCAGGAGGTGAGAAGGATGCACGAGGCAAATCAAGCTCCTTTTAGAAATCCCAAAAACAAAAAAGGCAAAGAACACAAAACCGCATGCTCATGTAAAACGCCAAGAATTTGGAACCAACTCCCAGAGAACCAAAGACTGATTTTCAATCTGCTTCCACTCCGAAAGGCCCCCCAAAACAGCTATTTAGACTGCCATAAGCATAATTATTATTACTGGTCCTGCTCATAATCAAGAACCAAGATTATTGTTCATAGTAGTCTGTTACTTATAAATTGCACTGTTGTGATTGCAGCTAGGTGTGTGCTATATAAATATATTCAATAAATAATAAATTAAAAAATTTTTTTTAGATTTGCGCTCTCTTATGGACAATTGTAGTCAAATATTTGTAATGAAAAAAGTTTGCATGGTGCCCATATGTTGTAGCAGTCCTCTCACTATCTACCAGTTATTACTTGCAAATAACAAAAAAGTTAAAGATCTTCAAAAAAATTACAAATAAAGGGAATGAAGAAAACAAGCACTGGCAATGCCAATAGGTCTGGCATTAATGTGCTGAACCCTGAACACTCACAATGTAATACTCATTGGGATTGTATTTGACAGAGGATTCATAATGTAAAACCCTTGCTATTGCATCTGTTAGCAGGTTCACAATCTAAAGACCCTTCCTAAGGTGCTTGGCAATGAATTCACACTGTAAAACCCCTTCCTATTGTATGTGTCAGAAAGTTTGGAATGTAGGATCCCTTACCTTCAGGAGGTACCTGGGAAACCGGAAGTTACAAGCCCCAGTTATGTTAAGATGGGTCTTTGATCTCTAGTGTCCTGGGGTCTCAGTACCCAAACGCCCAAACTGGGTGCCCCTTTTAACACTTGCCTCTGAGGGTAACTAAGCACAACAGTCAAAGGCAGAATAAGGGAGATGCTTTGAGCTAAACACTCGGAACACATCAACACACAACATGAACAATGAATACATCAACGTAAGTATGTTTTTTTAAACAATAAAATAATTTAATGCACACACAACTAAACACTATAATCAAAATGGCAAATATTTACAAGAGTTCAGGTAGAAATTACAAATTGGAACACCTCCTTCCAACAGGAGCCCTGCAGATTAACCAGAGAGCAAACCATGTACCCTAAATAAATATCAGAGGAGACAAATAACCCTGTAAATATAGTCTGCTCCCATCATCTGTGATATACTATGTGACAATTTACGCAACAGCAGGCTTCAATTGTAAACAAGCATTGGAAAAAGCCAATAGGTTTCACCTATGCGAGGATCTATTGTCCTTGCCAATGTTTTTATCCATGTTGTACAGCATGGCTGAAAGTAAAAAAATAAAAAAGCGGTATGACGAGTAAACACTGGCAGCATCATAGCACTTTTTTTCCTTTACTTTTGTCCAAGTTGCACAGCAGCAGTCACAACATTGACAAAGCCAAAACGATCTTGTATATCCATGAGTTATGTGGCTTTGTCAATGGTTTTTTTTTGTGGCTGGGTGAAACAGAGAGGGGCAAGCGAAGCAGAACAGAGCAAGAGGTTTTAATGGCATAGGTTATATGGCACATTGACAACGCATTCATCCTCCTGGACCTATCAGCAGCCTTCGACACCGTCTCCCATCGCACACTAGCCACCAGACTCCACAACGCCGGCATCCAAGGAAAGGACCTAGACGGGCAGAACACAGAGAACAAGACTCCCGCCCTTCCTCTCAGAACCGACAGACACCAGATGTGGAGTACCCCAAGGATCCTCCCTCAGCCCAACCCTCTTCAACGTCTACATGGCCCCCCTCGCAACCATCGTCAGAAAACCTGTGCTCAACATCGTCTCCTACGCCGATGACACCCAACTCATCCTCTCCCTCACCAAGGAACCCGACATCACCAGGCACAACTTCCAAGAAGGGATGAAAGCCGTCGCAACCTGGATGAAGAACAGCTGCCTGAAACTCAACTCCGAGAAAACAGAAGTCCTCATCCTCGGCACCACCCCCTCCGCATGGGACGACACTTGGTGGCCCCCCGTCCTCGGAAACCCACCCACCCTGACAGACCATGCATGTAACCTCGGCATCATACTGGATTCATCGCTCACTATGAATCGCCAGATCAACGCCGTCTCTTCCGCATGCTTCAACACCCTCCGCATACTACGTCAAACATTCAAATGGTTACCCGCCAACTCCAGGAAAACAGTCACTCACGCCCTCATCACCAGCAGACTGGACTACGGCAATGCCCTCTATGCCGGAATCAACAAAAAACTCCTCTGCAAACTCCAGACTGTCCAGAACGCCGCAGCCAGACTAATCCTCTATATCCCACGGCACAACCACATCACCCAACACCTCCGCGACCTCCACTGGCTCCCCGTCAAAAGAAGAATAACTTTCAATCTGCTCACGCACGCCTACAAGGCCCTCCACAACATCGGACCTCAATACCTCAACAACCGCCTCTCCTTCCACGCCCCCAAGAGAAACCTCCGCTCAGCTGACCTCTCCCTAGCCATCGTCCCACGCTTCTACAGGAACAGAGTGGGGGGAAGGTCCTTCTCATCTCGCAGCCAAGACCTGAAACGATCTTCCCCTGCACCTCCGGCGAAGCCCAACACTGCACCAATTCAGGAAAGACCTCAAGACCTGGCTCTTCGAATGACCTCAACGGAGCCGCACACCCAACCCCCCCAACCCCAGCGCCTTGAGACCCTTATGGGTGAGTAGTGCGTTTTACAAACCCCTGATTGATTGATTGAGACCTCCATGGTAACTAAGGAGCCTCGCAGTGTAACCCAAGCTGCATTGATCGTTTAAGTGATGCTGGGGGCCAGCCCCACTGTAAATATGCCTCACACACTGGCCTTCAGCAGACCTGGTATCTTTGTGACGGCCTCACCAGAATGAATATTAGCATGTGTGTGTCTGTGGACCCCCTACGATGTATGATTGAGATGTGAATGACAGATGGGTGATGCGCATAGGTGTTTGATCTACAGGGGGCAGGGGAGCCATCTGTTTTGATTAGTGTATGTGTGTGGTTTATTGTGCTCTCGCAATATGATGTGTGCTATACAGTATCGGGTTTATTAATATTAATGTCATGATAATTTATTGGTTTGCATTATGTATGCATGCGTATGTGTGCTGTACAAGCACCGCTCATATGTGTATGTATGATGAGTGGTGGGTATGTGATCTCTCTTGTTTGATTTTGATATATTTGTGTTGTGGTTATGCGTGTGTCTGCAATATATGTGTGTATGTAGTGATATTGTCCCTTTATGTGTGGTATCCGTCCTTGTGTGCATTTGTGACGTAGTTGAGAATTGATGTCATGTTCCTATGTGACATGTCTGTGTTACGTGCCATCTGAAGAGTGCATATGAAATGAGGTGATCTTTCTTATTTGGGAGATGCCTGTGTGAGTGAGTAGTGGGCGTGAAAAGCGTGAAAGTGGAATGTGTGTTTGATATGCGATGTGAGAGAAGATGTGTTGTTACGAGAGCTGCTGACTTTGGAGCAGGGGAACCAGGCTCGAGTCTCGGCATCGGCTCAACAAACTGGGATTCTGGACCAATCGCTTCATATCCCCAAGCCTTTAAAATATGAATGTTACCTTGTGTAATTTAACTGGTACTCATGTAAATCGCTTAGATAACATCGGGTGGAGTTTGTGCTATATAAAACTGCAAAAAAGTGTGTGTAATTTGTGAGATTAGTGCATCTGTGTTTTATTTCTAATTAATGTGCTTGGCTATGCTTTTTGCCTTTGAAATGTGTTTGTGGTGACACCATCGCTTTATCATCTGTGCACACTTTTGTGTGTGATATGTCGAGATGTCTTTATGTGACGTGTGTGTTATTTAATATGTTGTGCTAAGTATATATCAGGGGTTTCCAGCCTTTTCTGTAATAAGAGCTATTTATGTTCAATGAAAATCATGCAGAGCTACTAGCATTATTAGTGCTGTATACTGACCACATTATACAACGTTACATTAGTGGACACCCCATGCAAGACTGCAAGAGGTGATTACCTCTGTGTATCAGGTAGGGTTCTCAGAAGTAATGCAAGAAAGGTTTTTATCAACTTTGAATGTAGATATATTTTGGAAATTCAACCCTTTCTCTGCAAACATCATCTTCTGAGTTCTGAAAATGCACATATTTTCATCTTGAATACACATTCTTCAATTTTGGTATGCCTATGATAATTCATCCAAGCAATAGCCTCTAATTTAGTAGGGTGGGCTGCACACAGGAGAGCTACTTACATGTGGCTGGATAGCTATTAGTAGCTCACAAGCTAGTCGTTAGAAACACCTGGTGTATATGCTCTTTCATACTCTTCCTTTGGATTAATTTTTTTGCAGTTTCATATAGTACAACTCAACTCAAAGGTATGGGAGCATTTTATATGAGCACCAGTTACATTAGACAAGGGAACATTCATATTTATAGGCATGTGTGATTCTTGTTTGATGGAGCGATGTACGTGTCAGTGTGTAATGTGTTTGCGAAAAGTGGCATGTGTGTGTAGTAAGTGATTAGTGAAAACTTGTTATACATGCATATTCCTGGCTACTTGTATGTGAAAGGTATGTGTATCTGTTGTAATATTAATCTTTGCAGTTGGGTGGTATCTGTGAGTGTCTGTGGTATGTATGCCAGTGAGTGTAGCACTTTCTGCTCATGAAGCAGATAGCCTTTGCAGGTGTCGCTGCTCTCTTTATTACCCTTCCTAGTGCTGCCTGCTATAGTTTCTGGCATCTCACACATGGGTGCTATCGTGGTTTGAGCCGCTTTCCCAGAGCTCAGTCCTCCTGGCACCCTCAGCAATAACAGCCAGAGAAGTCATTAGGGCTGCTGTGGAACATGGCACAAAGTAAATAAATAACAGTGGTCCCAAGACCATAGGTATAACAAAAAATGTGCAAATACATCAATTGATCAATTTATTCAATCGCATATAAAAAAACATAAAAAACAACGTGACAGCGCAGTGGGTGTGTGGTGAGAAATATGCTTGATGCTCACATACAAGTGATACACACATGTGACAAGACTAAAAGTGTGTATCAAGCAAGAACATGGTCCATTTATTCTTATGATATGTACTATCAAATTGGGTCCGTAGAAGTAGTCGACGACATTTCAATCTTTTAGACAGATAGAAGGATCATCATCAGAACACTAAGAATACATCAGCCCGAGTAAAAAAAACAGGATAGACACTAATCAAACATTGCTGAAGGCACCAATCGGCTCAATTCAGCTACACTTGTGCAAGGATTGTATAGACTCCCAAAGTCGTCAAAAATGGCCAGTGTCGTTCGGATGGGATACATGGGATCTGCTAATGTGAGTGGGGCAGAGTGGGTCGCTTCTAGAATGTAAAAGGGGCAGCAGAGAAGTACAGCAAGATCTTCCTGTACAGCAGACAATACTGCTTGAAAGGACAGCTGAGTGAAGGTGGCTGGGTGTGCTCCCAAAGATGGCTGAAAACAGCACATTGTTTTTAATATTTTTTATATACGATTAAAAAAATTGATCTTCTGATATATTTGCAGATTGATTGTGATATCTATGATCTTGGGACCACTATTCTTTACGCCTAAGCTTATCCAAGGTCCCAGGCGACACTTGGGTTCCCAAGTTCCTTGAGACCCTCAGGGGTGATATGCCACGCTTTATAAATACTTGATTGATTGACTGATTGTTAGCAGTAACCTTATCAAAGTAAATAAAAATAAAGTGCTTTTGCGCGGCCAACATTGACCGAGTTATAGCGCCTTTTTTGTCTACTTTAAGCTATGTTGTACAACAGCCCACTGATGAGCCAACGGAGGATGGTGGGTGTGAGATAAGGTTAACACCACTGACAGCGGGAGGAGGGTGGGCGTGAAGGAGATGGACTGCAGAGGCATGCAGTCTCTAAGAGTGCATGGTAAAAGTGAAACAAAGAGTGCCTGCAGGAGCCTGCAGGCAGTGGAAGGACGCTGGTCGCAAGAAGCTGTACTGGGTCTATGCTCCATGGCAGGGACGAAGACTGAAGCCCAGGAGGCAGCCGGACACGAGGATGAGGCGCCAATAGGAAGCAAGGAAACTAGAGTGACATGGGAGTCCCCAATGGTAAGTAATGCGCGGGCTCTAAGCCCCTCTTAAGATTTTGTTTTTCTTTGCAAGAGATTTCGCATGCACAGCACAAGCGCTCTGCAGGTGAAACCAAAAAACAGCAATGGCCCTTCATGGGCCTATTGAAAAACATGAGACTTTTCACAACCAAAAAGGTTAAGGGCCTGATTACCAGTTTGGCGGTGTAGTAGCGGGTTGCCACGCCACCGCCCCGCACTGCCAAACTCATCTGCCCGCATGATTAGGAGTTTTCTCCTGGTTTGGCAGACGGTCCTTTGGCTGTCCCACGGCAGTCCCGTTCTAAAGCTCATATGTGAGCTGTAGCAAGTCAGCGCCGTGGGAGCGCTAAAGCCTGTTCCTGCACGGCATAGACTGTGAATTCCATGCTGTGCTGAACAGGGGTGCATGCACATAGGCATGCATCCCCAGGCCTTTAGGCAAGAGGGGGCCACTTTTCATGGTGGGCTCACTGCCATGAAAAGTGTAGCAGTGAGGAAACTTGTAATATGCTTGGCGGTGCCACAGGGGCTTCACCAGCATATTGCGAGCCTCTGACCACTGTGCCACCACCGAGGGATTACGGATCCCCAGCAGTTGGGGCGGTCCAATGGCAGTCCGACCGCTAAACTCGTAATAGAGCAGTCGGACCGCTGGTGTGACGGTTGCCACACTGCCACCGTGGGTTTGTCGGTCCATCGGACAGCCAAACTCATGATCAGGCCCTTAGTCTACAGGCTTTGGCAAGCCACTTACTATGTACTTATAGAGACTTACTGCCTTTGTCAACACATTTAATAATCAATAAAGCAAGCTTGCTGGTTTTAACTTGAACATAAACAAGACCAAGTCGCCCCTGCCTAGAGAGACACATCAAACAATTTAGGCAGATCCAAAGTATACACTCACACAAACTTTAACTCTCCATAAGGACGCAGCAAGCATTTACTGTCACCAGACTTGAAAAGGGTTATATGTACTAAACCCCTTCCTATTGGATCTGTCAGATAGTTGACAATGTAAAACCCATTCCCAATTGTATTTGTCATATATTTTAAAATGTAAGCATCTTAATATGGTGTTTGTCACAGAGTCCACGCGAACTTCCCCCTTTAGCATTTTTTGGAGAGTCACAATGTAAAACCCCTCCTTATTGCATTCATCACAGGTTACATCATGCAAAGCTACTTCCTACAGTATTTGACCTGCCATCTATGTTACCAATGTCCCTATGAGTGATCAGCATGTGGAACTACTCCTATTTTCCAATCAAATATTTGTAGAAACATGTGTATGGAGCCATTATCCCTCTCATAGTAAAACTTCTTACAGCTTTTTTTTCTTGTGATCACATATGTCCTTGCAGACAGCTGCGCTTTCAACCCAACGAAATTACAAAAAAGCAGGATTTGTCAGAAGGGCAAACCCCTTGCCTACTACAGTAATCTGTGGGAATCCAGGTTAGAAAATACTTGACTAAAGGCTTTAACACAGTTTAATAACAATCCACCCATAAAGGCCTTTTAGCATGTGTTTTTCTCAGTAATTAATTCAGGCCTACTGCTTTTCTCATAATTTTTCATACCAATCAGATTAGACCTATGGCATCTGACATAACGTTTCTCCATGAACCAATCAAGTCTAAAGCCTTGGTCATTGGCTTGTCAACATAACCAACTCAGGCATATTGAACATAATCTGCATACAAGCAATTTTTTTCAGGGAAAGCAGCACCTTCAGCCCAATCACATCCAGTAGGGAGGAAGAGCAACATGTGGGTAGAGCCAAAGCCCCTCACTCAAGGGAGCTTCTGAAAACTCTTTCTGTTGCTCACATAAGGTCTGGTGACAGCTGCACTTTCAAGTCAGATCTAAACATGGATCCAAAGGGATCATGGGGGGGATTATCCTTCATGATATTGGTAAACTGCAAATGCTTCCAAACAGAGTAAGTAAAAAAAAGTGCAAATAAATTGTAAACAAATATATGTAAGCACATTTGTGCTAACCTTACCATTTGAACAGGATGGACTTGGGGGCCTGATACAGAATTGTATTACTATTGCGTGCAACTTGCCCCATGTTGCGGTGGAGGTGGATAACGCTGACCCATGCCAACGGTGGTATGTGCCGTGCCAGTGCACACTAGGGACACAATGGACACTTAAATGTACTGTATGGGCTTGGGACTGGTTTCTTCGCAGGGCCCGGTTGCACTGTCTCTATTTTGCTAGCCTGAGGCTCCAATGCTGCATCTCATGGGAGATGGGCATGTTCAGCTGCAGCTCGGCTGGATGGGGCTGGAGGTGATGGGTGACCTATACTCTCCTGGCATGTTTGTTAGTCTATAAGGCATTCAGGATCGTACAGACTATGACATCACTCAATGTATTCCTATATCATCTTGTGTGCAGTGTCTGTAAGACAATACACAACATCTTACCTTACGAACTGGTGAGTTTGCAGGCACTGGACTGTGTACTTGACTCCCCCCTCCACCAAGAGACTGATTACGAGATTATCCTCAAATATGCATGACAAGGCACCTGAGACTAAAGTTAGTACGCCATAAGAAAGTAAGGCAGGTTTAGGAGGCATTTTGCTATTGCTACTTCCAGAGACGGGCATGCTCTCGCCTGCTACTACTGCCTGCGATTCATTCATATTAAAGTCTTACATCGATTATATTGTACACCTACTGGATTGTGCAGGATGGGCCTATTGGCCGATGTACCCTGTATGCGTTGCGGTACAGCTGATGCTGATTCCATGCACTTAGCTTGGGGGTGTGCCAAAGCAGCAGAGTTCTGGACCTCTGTTTTTGATTGTATAGACAAAGTGCTCTGTGATACGGTACCGAGAACGCCAGTGGTCACCCTGCTGGGCTATGTCAGGGACATTACAGATGGCACTCGCAAACTCACGGATGTGATGTTGCTTCTGGCCAAGAGCACGTTGGCACTGTATTGGGGCAATGAACCTACCCACGTAAAAGATGCTGTGTAAAGGATATGTCAAATTACCAGGAAAAACTGGAAGAGTACTGGGCAATTATGACAGTTAAATCCCACCCAAAAGACATTTGGACTCCCTTTAGCACCTGTTTAGCTTTACAAGTAGACATGAGAGAGCTGACATTGAAAGAGCCGGCGATCAGTGTCAAATGGCGTAGACACAGGTACAGTTACAAGGCAAACGGAACCTGTCGCTGCATCAGTGTTGTCTTTTTCTCTGGTCCATGGAGTCACGCACTCTCATATTGCTCAAGCATGTGTAAAATGATTATGCACTGTATAAATGGGCGGATCTGAGTGTATTATATGATAAGGCTGTGGGGCCCTATCACAGAGTACACTCTCAGAAACCTCCTTGGGTCCAGTCAGTATCGTTTACTCAACCTTAAGCTCAACCCTGGGTAGCTGTGGCTGCAGCAGTAAATCTTGGCAACAGAACTTAATGTGAAGCATTTAACAGCACCAAACAACAAACTAAGTTAATCACACACCAATAAAAGGACAAGGCAACAATTCGTATTTTTTTTTAATTTTTAAAGACCTTGAAAATCAAAATCCACAGAGGGTTCGGGAGAAACAGATTTTAAAACTTTTTATCACTTCTAAATGCAACTGCAAACAAGCATTGGCAAATGCAAAGTTTTCAAAGTTTTTAATTGTTTGGAAAATGTAGTGCGAGTACTCCAGCCCATGTTGGGCGACCAAATCCAACAGTATTAAGGTCTAGGGGGGCAGAAAGGATTTTCTGGCCAGTTAACTGGCCACCTGAGCATTTTTTAAGCAAGTTCTCAACTTTACAAGATGGACACCATAGACTTTAATGTAGTGGACCTGATGCTGAGGGACGCAGCCAAAGAATGCTCAAAGGATGCCCCTGATGCTGTGTGGTCCTCGGGGATAAAGTCCGGTCGAGTCCTCAGTCCACAGGTGAGTGTGGGCGACTCTGTCCATGGATCTAGGGGGTCCCATGAAGTCCTCTGTGCAGGGTTTTAAGGGCTGCAGATGCAGACCTTGCACATTTGCAACACAGCACTCACGGTACAAATCTTTGGTGGAGACTGGTGTCCCTGTTGGGCGCCAAATGCGGTCACAACCAACACCCACAAGTCTAGTAGACATGGGTGCACCTTTTGGCTGTCTCCGAATTGTCCTTTGGGTTGCCCGGCATCTGGTAGAAGCAAAACCTCTGCGATGGTTTAATGTCCCCAGTGCCTTTCTGGGGGGCCAGCCAACTGACCCTTGGGTTCTCTGCTTCAACTGGGGCCGGGAATCAACTTTTACCCAAGCCAGGCATGCAGAACAGAGTACAAAGTTTGCTAGCCCAAATTGCAGCAGGTGCTGTCGCTGCAACGTCTCGGCCTCTCTTTGTGCGCATCCAACGGTTGCAAAGTGGTCTTCTTCTCGTTCTTTTTCCAACTCCAGTGAGTACTCAAGTGCAGGGTGCCAGGGGTGCCTTACTTATCCCAGGAAAGTGCCCCAAGGGGACCTCACAGTCACTAGCCTACTGGGTCCCTGCTCTCTAGTGATGAAGCTCCTGTGAGTGCCCCATTCTTGCCCCCTTCAAGATGGCACAGCCCGTCCTTGGTCGTCGGGAGCAGGGTAACCCACCCTAGAGGTGTGGCTACCAATGAGCTACACGCCCAAGGAAAAACGGTTTGGACACAGGGTTCCCTCCCTTAACTCTGTCTCCTAATTGTCTGCAGGAACAAAAGGCATCCTGCTCAGGGCACCAGCGTAACGAAACTTGAGGGGGCCCCCCTGCAAGGAACATGGAGGGGCCCCCTCCAGACTAAATTAGGAGCTCTCCAGCCAGTGTATTGTGCTAAGGCTGCGGGGGCCTGTGTTATGCCACGCTCTGGGGAAACTGCCTTAGTTGCTGGCCTGGGAGTCGTTCACATGTCTCCCCAGGCAGTCAGAAACCTGTCTTTGTGTCAGTGCCTTTGTGAGTCCACTGGACTAGCTGGAGTGCAGTGTGGCAACTTTCTAAAAGTTGCTTTACTTTAATAGTGACTTTAAATCTTGCCTGGGCATCAGGTCAGATTTACTGTCCCAATTAACTTGATACCTTACTTGACCGTGTTAGGTGGTCCCTTTCAAAAGTTAGAGAGGTTGGTGTGCCAACCATTTAACTCTTTGTTAACCAATGGGGCTCCTAACCTTTCCACTGCAAAACAACAATTTAGAAGTGTTGCTGCTAAGACATATTAAAAATTACATTTCTTACTTACATGTATATAGCTCCCTGCCATAGGGCTTCATAGGCCTTACGTATATCCTTAAGGGAAGGGGTGGACTTGCCATTAGGTGTAATGGTAAAGTCGTACTAGCAGTGTCACATACTGCCCTGTTAGTCTGCAGTGGCAGGCTGGGGTCCATTTTGTCTCTGTCACATGCAGGGTGGAACACACAGTGCTGAAGTCCCGAGTGAACGCTCTGCCTTACATGCCCTTGGTACCCTGGATACCATATCCTAGAACTTATGAGTAAGTCAGTCCTTGCCAATTGGGCGTATCCAATTAAACATATCTTTTGTAATAGGTCAGAACACTGGCACTGAGTTCTGGTTAGCAGGCATCAGTGCACTCTCAGAGTCGATAACCCAGCAGCTAATAGTCCAAATGGGGCAACAAGTGGGGGGAAACCTGCACAAAAGCCTGTTTCCTTAAAATAATCATGGGAACTGCATTGTTTATTTTGGATGATATGAAACGTTTCAATAAATATAATAATAAATATGTAAGCACATTACTTTACAGACATTTATCAGGGAGTAAATGACAAAGATATGTGTAGGACACCTGTACCACTAGCTACCACCAGAAAGTGGATCTAGCAGTATCACCTGCAAACAACATACACAATTGTGTCCAACCCATAAGACTTCCTGAGAGCTCACAACACCGCGCAGAAGCCATCAGGAAAGTGCAACAGAAGGTACAACAAGCATTGGCAAAGCGAATAGGTCTCGCCTATTCAAGAGGTATTGGCTTTGCCAATGTGTTTTAGCCATGTTGTACACCAGTGTGGCTACTGTTCAGCATGGCTACACATTAGTGGCTTAGAGGAGAGTGGCGTGGACAGGAGTGGAGTGTCACAGAGTGGAGTGGAGTGTCATGGAGTGGCGTAGAGTGTCGTGGAGTAGAATGTCATGGAGTTGCCTAAAGTGGCGCAGAGTACAGTGGCGTATAATGGGGCAGAGTTACATATAGTGGGTGGAGTTTTGTGAAGGGAGAAGAGTGGAGTAGAGTGGATGGGCATAGAGTGGAGTAGAGTTTCACACAGTGGAGTGGCATAGAGATAAGTAGAGTGGCATAGAGTGGAATGTCAGAGTGGAATGGCATAGAGTGGCGTAGTGTGGAATAAAGTGTCAGAGTAGAGTGGAGTAGACTGGAGTGGTGTGGAGTTGAGTGGAATGGCGTGGCTTAGAGTGGAGTAAAGTGCCATAGAATGGAGTGGAGTGTCGTAGATTGGAGTAGGGTGTCACAGAATGGAGTAGATTGTCGTAGAGTGGGGTGTTGCAGAGTGGATGTCATAGAGTGATGTTGTCCTTTTCTCTGATCCATGGCGCCACACACACTCATATTGCTCAAGCATGTGTAAAAGATATATGCACTGTATAATCGTGGGAACTGCATTGTTTATTTTGTATGTTATGCAAATGAATTTAAATAAATATAATAAAAAATATGTAAGCACATTACTTTACAGACATTTATTAGGGAGCGACTAACAAAGAAAGATATGTGCAGGACACCATACCACTATTGACCACCAGCAAGTGGACACAGCAGTATCACATGCCAACAACATACACAATTGTGTCCAACCCATAAGACTTCCTGAGAGCAGAAGACATCAGGAAGGCGCACCAGAAGCTCCAACAACTATTGGCAAAGCCAATAGGTCTCGCCGGTGCAAGAGCTATTGGCTTTGGCAATGTATTTTAGCCAGGTTGTACAACAGGGTGGCTACTGTTCAGCATGACTGGAAGTTAGTGGCGTAGAGGAGAGTGGTGTGGACTGGAGAGGAGTGTCGTTGAGTGTTATGGAGTGTTGTGGAGTAGAGTAGAGTGTCATGGAGTGCAGTAGAGTGTTGTGGAGTGGAGTGGAGTGGAGTAGAGTGGAGTATAGTGGAGTGGCGTAGGGTGGCGTGGCATGGCATAGAGTGGAAGTGTCATAGAGTAGAGTGGCGTAGAGTGGCATGGAGTGTCATGGAGGGAGAAGAGTGGAGTAGAGTGGAAGGGCGTGGAGTGAAGTGGCATAGAGTGAAGTAGAGTGTCATTTAATGGAGTGGCATAGAGTGGAGAAGAGTTGCGTAGAGTGGAGTGGCATAGAGTGTCGCAGAATGGAGTAGAGTAGAGTGTCATAGAGTAGAGTGGGGTGATGTTGAGTGGGGTAACGTGGCATAGAGGGAGTTGCGTACAGTGGACTAGAGTTTTGTGATGTAGAGTGAACTAGATTGTCATAGAATGGAGTGGCATAGAGTCGATTAGTGTCATAGAATGGAGTGTCATAGAATGGAGTGGCATAGAGTGTTGTGGAGTGGCATAGAGTGCCATGGAATGGCATAGAGTAGAGTGGAGTAGAGTGTAGTGGCGTAGAGTAGCATAGAGTGGTGTAAAGTGGCACAAAGTGGCACAGAATGTCGTGGAAAGTTGTGGAATGTCAAAGAGTAGCGTAGAGAGTTGTGGAGTGTAGTGAAGGGAGTGGAGTACAGTAGAAGGGTGTGGTGTAGAGGTGCGTAGAGTAGTGTCATACAGTGGAGTAGAGTGTTGTAGAGTGGAGGAGAGTGCCATACAGTGGAGTGGCATAGAGTGTCAGAGTGGAGTGGCGTAGAGTGGAGAAAAGTGGCATGGAGTGACGTAAAGGGAGTTGCGTACAGTATAGAGTGCCGCGGCATAGAGTGGAGTAGATTGTCATTGAGTGGAGATGCATAGAGTGGAGTAGTGTGCCATAGAATAGAGTGACATAAAGTGTCATGGATGGAGTAGAGGGTCATAGAGTGGGGTAGACTGGAGGGGAGTGGAGTAGGGTGTCGTCCAGTGGCATAGAGTGGAGTGACATAGACTGTCAAATTAGAGTGGAGTGGCGTAGAGTGGAGTTAAGTGGTGCGGAGTGGTGCAAAAGGAGCTGCATAGAGTGGAGCAGAGAGTTGTAGAGCAAAGTGGCATAAAGTTTAGTTAAGTGAGAGAGTGGAGTGTCTGAGTGGAGTGGAGTGTCGTAGAATGGAGTGGCATAGTGTGGAGTGTCACAGAGTGGAGTGTCGTGGAGGGGAATGGAAAGGAGTGGTGTAGAGTGGGGTGGCATAGAGTGCCATAGAGTGGAGTGACGAAGTGGAGTAGAGTGAAGTAGTGTGTCATAGAGTAGAGTGGAGTAAAGTGGCGTGGAGTGGCATAGAGGGAGTCATATAGAGAGTCGGAGAGTGGAGTAGAGTGGCACAGAGTGGAGTAGAGTGATGTACAGTGGAGGGGCATAGAGTGGAGTAGAGTGACAACTTTTCACACCCTATTTGTGCACTTTGAATATTGTGTAATGTCAAATGGTTTGACCAAAGCCCCAGATATTTTTCCGCATTTTATGGATTCTATATTTACTGTTTTGAATAATTTTGTATTGCTCAAGGTGGCCTGTGGTGGTGTGTGAGTGTAGCGATATACTAGTACTTCAACATCATCATAAATTCTGTAAATGGGAGAATTTAGAATAATGGAAAGAGGAGGTGGAGTTTCTTCTATATAGACTGACTGCCTCTGCTCTTGACAAAGGTCCAAAAAGGTTCTAGCAATTTTGGAACGGCCTTCACCTACTAGTGTCAAAGACACTCATAGGTTCTTTGCACTGACTAAATGTTAAGGCAAATTTATCCAGAATTTCAGATAACTAGTGACATCACATATGTCTTAAAAAAAGAAAATATCAGAAAGGGCTTTTCAGGGATGATCAAATTGAATTGACTTTTAAAAACCATAGAAGGATGTTTACTCAACCGCCAATCTTATGTCACTTCAAAAATGTTCATTGTAGATACAGATTCCTCTGAAAGCTGCTGGGGTAGTTTTGTTGCAATGACAAGACAAAGATGGATCAGAACTTCTTGCTTTTTTACTTATTTCATGCTTTTCAGATTCTGAACAGAATCACTTACTTCTAGATAAAAAAACTTTAAGAAATGAAGATATCAGTACCAGGGCTTGACACTGTCCCTATTCTTGGACTTTATTCTAGCAGTCCAGAAGGCACAACACAAGTTTTCGGACGTCAAAAACACTCTCAAGCAGCAAGGCCTCAAATACAGCATGCATTACATGACACGCTTCTGAGTCGAGGTGAATGGACGGCAACATATCTTCAACACCCCTGCGGATGTTGCTCAGTTCTGCAAGCAGCACAGAGGCGGGGGGGACTCCCCTCGCCACACACCACCAGATCACTCACCCATCGCGTCTTCCTCGACATCCCAACATGACCTGCCAGCGTGATCGCCTCACATTTAGCACACATGGCCCACTTTTGAACTGACATTGGACTGTAGCAGAGGCATTCTCATGCCTACAACCCCTACTCGCCTACAATATCCATGAGGTACCGAATGACCACCCTGAACAGTTACCATCTAGATACATACTCTCTGTCCAGTGGGGCGCAGATCTCTTGAGCATTGCCACCCCTTCGAGGTGTAAACTGTAATGTTTGACTATTTGTTCTCTTCCGGTTTACTTGGGATTTGCCAGATGTTACTTCTTCCGGTGTGGGGGGTAGGGTTGTTATTTGTAATGTTGTGTTTTTGTTTGTTCACTACACTGCTGTCATACGGCATAGCATTCTCACAACACTGTGCTCCACGTGCCACACCTTATCACCTCCTAATGCATGAGCATACAGTCTGGTGGCTGTCGGGGGCTTGAACTTCTGTGTATAACATGGACTATTCGAGGCATCAACAACTCTAGAAATGGGAAAAAGGTTATCTCATACTTAAATAGACATGGTGTCAAATTGGTGTTTCATCAGGAGATGCATTGCTCCCCTAGAGACGTCTGCCCCTACGTGGTTGCCTTGGGCTCAAATCGCTTCTTCGCCCATTACAGTTTCTATTCCCAGGGGGTCTGTATTTTGTCCATAACAGTATGCCCTTTGTATGCCAGGACTGCATTGCTGATAAGGATGAAAGATATGTACTCATCTCTGGCATCCTGGCCAATAGAGCCGTATTACTTGTCAATATTTACTCACCCAACATTGATTCACCTGACTTTTTTGACGAGGTCTTCACTTTGATGTGACGTTCACAAGCTGATTAATATATCCTGATGAGGGGTGACATTAATATTACATGCCAACCTCTACTAGACTCCACCGCTGTCACCAAGTCCCGCTCCTACAGGTACTCAGTGATCTCCTCGTTACCTTTCAGCTTACAGATGCTTGGCACTCCTGCAACCCCCCACACCAAAGACTGCATATTCTATTAAGCTCTGCACGATGTCTGGACCAGTATCAATCACTGGGTTGTGTCTCGCTGGACTGTCCTTTGGCTAAAAGATGTCACAAATAAATCCCTTACCCTTTCTGATCACGCCCCAGTGAAGCCCTCTCTACTCATCACGTACCAGGGTCACTGGACCCAACAATGGCAATTTCCAGAAAATGCACTGCATGATACAGCATTTAAATCGGAACTCCGAGATGCTATCAATGAATACTTCGCAATTAACATGGTGTTGGTAGATAAGCACTCCACACTCTGGGAAGTTTTCAAAGCTTACATACATGGTGTTTGCATTGCCAAACATGCAGGGTCCTTTGTAGCATTTGAGGAGACTTAGCTAGAGTGGAGAGGGAACTGAGGGATATCGACTTGGCTGTCATGGATGGCACACAATCCGCTCAGCTGCACAGCCGTTTCTAATTATTGTTAGAGTTCCGGGAACTAGCGGAGCGCGAGGTTGCCTACATGGGCAAATATGCCAGGGCACACCAGTATGGAGCGGGGGAGAGGCTGTCCGCACGTTGGCATGACTCTTGTGACCTAATTATCATAATACTTGTGTGACAAGTCTTTTTGTGGAAGATGGTACGACTGCCACTGCTAACGCTGCCATTACCCAGATGTTTCTAACCTAGAGAGAAAATATAATTTATGGTGTAAGGGGTACATATGTTTTAAGTATATTAGCTTGATCCCTGCCCCTTATTACCTCTCCTGGATCACTCAACGTCGTGACAGACTCTAACCTATTACCAGCACCTGTATATGACTCATGCGACTGGGGACAAGTCGGCGATGGCTGAATACCTAGCTGAGGTGAACATGGTGTGGCTCTCGACAGGGCAACAGCAGTTTTTTGCAGCCCCTATCATGTGTGAAGAAATAGTGCAGACTATCGATGCCCTAGAGGGCTCCAAGGCCACTGGCCTGGACAGCCTCACCAATAATTTCTGCAAAGCTTATAAATATATCTTGGCCCCCCATCGTCTAGAGGTCTACGCTGAGTCTCTCGAAGCGGCATTCTACGCCCCACCTTCGGGAAGCCGTCATCACCTTATTGTAAAAACCTGGTAAGCCGGCGCACTTCTTATAGGCCGCTGTTCCTTTTGAACCATGATAATAAAACTTTGGCTAAAGTTATTGCCACACGTCTTGCCCTCCTAATGGAGCACATAATCTCTCCCATACAGTCTGGTTTTGTTCCACATCGCCACACTGCTACCAACCTCCACACTATTATTGCCGTGTTGGATCAGATCTCCCCGACTACCCCGGTGGCAGTTGCCCTTTTGGATTCCATGAAGGTGTTTGACTCGCTGGAATGGCTGTTCTAGCGAGCGGCGCTGGCCAAATTGTGTGTGCCCAATGGATTCCACGACCTCATCATGCTCCTCTATGCTGGCCCTGTGACGCGACTGAGAATGAATGGCATACTCTTGTATGCCTTTCGGGTAACCAGAGGCACACACCAGGGCTGTCCTCTCTCCCCTCTGCTCTTTGCTATTGCCCTGGTCCCACTGGTCAGTCATCTACAGGAACGACACATGCACAGGGGTCCCCGGTTTCGGCAGGGTCCACTTTTAGCGTCCATGTATGCAGTGACCTGTCCACAAATCTCCCTCCCCTCATACGTGAGGTAATGCACTTTGGGCTTCGGAGGCTACTGTACCCTGCGACTTGAAGTACCCCCTTTGGTAGTGCAGGGATTCCCCCAAATACTTGGGTATCATCCACAGGGAAAAAGCTGAAGTTATACGCCAGAACAATGGGCCTGCCATTGATAAACTCACCTCGCAGGTGGAGCGGTGGATTAAGCTACCGCTATCCATCGTGGGGCACATTGCTATTATAAAAATTGTGGTCCTTCCGCACTTTCTATATCTCTTCTTGAATGTTCGTATCGCACTGACCAACAGTTTTTTTGCCTTCCTTCGAGGCCTCCTGACGCGTCATGTTTGGGCGGGCCGTCGTACCCGAATCTGATGGGAGACTTTGCCTCTTCTGTATGATCGAGGCAGCTTCAGTGTCTCGGATTTTTTGTGGCGCAATACCACTTTGCCTATTATTGGTATCACCCAGATGCCAGACTCCCCTACCTTAGGCCCGAACGAGATAAGGCACAGGACCTACCTCTGTCCTCTTTACTACCTCTGAGACTCCCACATGACCCTGCTGACATACAGACCCTTTCAACAACATACTGGCCATGGTCTAGACTTTGATGCTACCTGGGTGGCTTGTTGTTGTATTCCCCTAAATTACCCCTCATCAACAACCCATGGCTCCCTCTTACCTAGGAGCGACTGGTACAACACCCCCTAATGGCTCACCAACTACATGTGGTGGGAGATCTCTTTGTAAATGGCAGAGCACTAGCCCGTCCCGCACTTGCACCCCGGGGAGGTCCGGCACTTATGAATAGTTTTGTTTTCCACTGCTTGCATAGTAATCTGCACGACTCACTGCCCACATACTTTGAGGAACCTGCTGATTTACCCCACGTCTTTAGTGACGTCCACAACGGACAGTGGCAGATTGGTTTCCTGACTTTACCACACCTACATGACACTATGGTCGGCGGGTACCGAGAAATCCAGGGTAGCCGGGGCACACGATTTGGGGCCTTCCATCCCAGACAACTCTGGTGCTACTGCTGCATGTAAACTAAACTTGTTTCTAACAATCATAGGCATAAATTGCTTCATTATAAATATTTGCACCGTACATACACTTCACCAAAGGTGCTAGCTAAGCTGGATCCCACAAGATCGCATCAATGTCCCAAGTGCGTGACATACCAAGCTGATTTTGTGCACTTGACTTGGAATTGTAATATTATCCAGTCGTTCTAGGGGGCGTTTTTTTCTCTGATTTCCACCATGTTTGATCATGCCATTGACCCCGATCTGATGGCACTGTTAGAATGTGTTAAGCCCCTAGGGCTGGGTCTGCAGCACATCACATCATGGTGCTACTGCTGGCCAAACAGCAAATAGCTCTATGTTGGGGCCCCACTACCGATGCCTGGCTAAAAGATATGAAGTTCTGTGACACCACCAGCGACCTCTATGCCTCTCTACAACCTCTAACCTCCAAACCTAAGGACATATGGCAGCCCCTCCTGGACTACCTCTTAACGTTAGAACCTGATGTCGACCAAGATGCTGATGGTTAAGCTTGTTTGCCCCTTACATATTCCATTGAACAACTCTTAATCATAGGGAGAGGAGGTGGCCTAACGGGCTAGGACGGTCTATCTCAAAACCTGGGGAACCGGGTTCGAGTCTCGGCAAGGAAGCTCAACATCCTGTGATTCTGGGCAAATCATTTAATCTCCCTGTGCCTAACAAAAATTATTGTGTCCTTGTGTAAGGTAACTGGTGCTCATGTAAAGCGCTCTGATACCTTCGGGTCAAGTTCGTGCTATATAAAACTATGTAAAAACAAAATAGCCAATCTTTTGTTACTTCTCATCGAGTGGTTGAAATTGTACAGTTTTTAAATAGAATTAAAGTTGCACTAGAACAGATATATCTTAAGGGATCAAAAGATCTCTATTTCAAGACTTCTTTCAGATTGCCAAAGTTTTGTTTTTCCCTCCAAAATGACAGCTTCTTAAGGCACTACTGATACTTTTCACATGTGTTATACTGTGCAGAGTGACACCATAGCTATTGGGAGGAGCTACCCGTTCCTTGGGCAATTAAGAACAAAACCGAACAGATGTACCTTTATCTTTGTGACAAAATCATAAGGTGGAATCATCTTTGCAGACATAACATATTACAATTTAGGGAGTATTTATGAGATTATGGTGTTGCTGAGGTCACACAAGTAAAACGTAAATGAAATTAAGATTTAGGGGAATATAGCATACTCAGCATGTTGTCTGCAAACAATGTTCCTTCTCTTACACTTGATCCCTCAGGCTTTTACATTTTAATAATCTTAATTAAATCGATAGTATAATATGCTCCTTATTTCCATTGTTGACTGTTGGGAGGGGCCATAACTCGTGAGAGGCAAAGCCTCGAGTTAGTCATGATGCCCCTCCTGTCCTTCAACAATGGTAATAAATAGCATATTATACTTGGCGTACCTGCATCTGTAAATTATGCCAGGGCATTTTTTATGTATATTTGTTTTAACAAAAGGTATTTAACCAGAACCAGAATTCAAGCAGTTAAATTTGTGTAGTAAGTTAAAATCACATTCAAGACACCTCGTAACTATTAATAGGTTTGTTTCCCGGTGTAAAGTAATTGTATCTGTGAGGCAGTAAAAAACAAGTTTTTCTTACGACAGTTTTCTGTACTTAAATTTGAATCAGACCCTTGGTCTCTACTAATAAAATTAAATGGCAACCTGCTGGGCCATGTCCATATGATGTATTAAACCTAAAGTGTACCTTTTCAAATAAAGCATTTTATTCTAGGAAATGTAATTTTTGCTTGTTTATACTTACCATGTCAGAACTTGTCCAGAAATTCGCACAGCAAACTGAGCTGCACCGAGTGGAAGACTTGAGAATATACAAGACCTCACCAGTAGGTCATTAAACATTATTGAACCTTTTTCCTTTTAAATATTTTTAAATCTAGGATAATAGTGAGCCCACCAAGGCTGCATCCTAATTTCATAATAGCAGCCTTATTTCAGGGCTGACCATCACTTGCTCCTTACTCAATTTAAATTGGTTTGGAGACACAACATGGACGTGCATTACATACTTTTTGCCAAATTAAAGCCAATAGGCAATCTCTCCTTTTTCCTCATCCCTGTATTCACGATCTTGGGCCATCTTAGTGGGCTTCACAACAGCCATTCCTTCCTTTTAATATCTTTGTTGCACATCTGGGAAACCTAGTTGAGTCCTTCGGGTACACCAATAACAGGTGTTTGGACAAAATATCAGAAAAAAAGATTGTGATACAAAAATACCATGTCAAGAATATCGAGACATGGGGGCATGGCCAGCAAGATGGCTGACTGGTAGCTTTAGAGGAGATCTCCTGGCCCTGCAAATGTATCCTTCGGCATCCTGCCATACTTCACTTGTGAAATATGCTCGTTGGTGCTGCTGCCCACTGCAGCCAACGGGGACCCCCTGAACTCATTTCGGGGTCTGCAGCATCGCTGGGACCCAGTGGACCGTGAGGGCCTCATGCAAGGTGACCAAATGCGGAGGAGGCCTGCCGGCCCCAGCCAAGAGCTGTGAGAGATGGAGACTACTGGGGGAATCTTGGCGGAGAGCTCTGCACTAGAGGTGCCGCTTCCTGGGTGCCTTGAGACAGCAGCCTGTACTGCGATCAGTACGTGTGCTGCAAGGTGATCCTGGCATTTGGTCACGCAGTATCACTGTCCGGCTGGAGAGGGGCATTACAGTGCTGCAAGGACAAGTAGGACAAGTAGAGGCAAGTAGAGGCAAGTAACAGCGGTCTGGCATTGCTCCCCCCTGCCCCAAGGCCATGTGGTCTCTCCTTGATTAGGGGGGAGCAGTTATGCTGCCGGGGGCTGCCTGTGGCAACCAGACTGCATATTGAGGCCTTCCCTGGACACGTAAATTACTGGGGCTGGTGCCCTAACACACGTGGGCACCTCCCGCTGGGCCTGATTTGGTGCAGCAGTGAGCAGTGGGCTGCAGGCAGCACGGAGCACCGCTGAGGGAGCCGCTGTTGTGGTGTGCATGTTAAATGGAATAGCTGCCCCGCCCTGGATCCCCCTGCAGCAGAAGCCTGTTTGACTCCTCTCCTGGTTGTAAGGTGGGTCAGTCATGGCATGATGGCCTAAAATATGAGGGGTGCTGGCTGGAGAATGGTGGGTGATCGCCTGCGACCACGCATATCTGTTGACAGCTCTTGGGTCACGACTTCTGAGGAAGGAGAGTTGACCATGGGCGGTCAAGCCTGAGGTTCCTGGGGCTAGCCTGTGATCTGGCAGAATGGACAGTGCACTATTCGTTAAGGCCCCAGCTACTGTTGCGCAGCCAGTTGCCCTGGCGTTGGGCCTCCACTCCCCACTGCTTGAGACAGTACTATGACTCTATACAGCCCGGCAGGGCAGGAGAGATTGGGGGTGATGCTGATGTGCTGGACCTCTGGCTGACTTGGTGGACCTTGGCTATCTCGACTGCTGGAGCTGCACTGAGCACCTAGCTGGAGACGAGGTAGAGGCGGCACGCAGCTGGAATCTGTCCACTGTGGAGGTGGAGGTGTGTGGCCCTGTGGGAGCGTTTTGCTGGGTGGAGTGCAGAGTGCTGCAGGGAGCCCAGCAGGCAAAGATTGAACAATACACAGTCACTGGCGCTGGAGGTAGCCCGCTGGTGGTTCCACATATTTCAGCAGTGATTGAGGCTACCAGGGCCAGGCCAAAACAGACTAGTATCTATGGACGTGAACATGTTGCGTGTTGACCTGCATAAGGTGGCCGAGAGATCACTGGAGACGGAACAGCATGTTACAAAACTTCACGAGGAAGCGAAATCCCTCAAGCCCAAAGTTGCTACCCTGACGACCCAAACGCAGCGGCTCCAAATGCGAGCGGAGGAAATGGAGGGTCACTCACAGTGCTGTAATTTGTGGTTTGTGGGGTTTCCTGAGGGCGTAGATGGAATGGCCCTAGAACTATTTATAGTACAATGGCTCTGGAAAACGCTTTCAGATGCCGACCTGTCGTCTGTCTTTGTGGTGGAGCATGCTCACAGAGCCCAGGCACCAGCGCTGCCACCAGGGGAGCCACCAAGAACAATAATCGCCAATATCCTAAATTACAGGGGAAAAAATGTATATATTACAGATGCGCCAGCAGGGGGTCTCTTCTTCGAGGACCCCGTCATTCGGATCTTCCCTGATTATACACAGCATGTTCAGCGGATGCATAAAACGTTTAGGGGAGTGAAACAAAAACTGAGAGCTGTGGGGTTAAAATACATGCTGTTATACCCTGCAAAATTGAAGGTCCTCCATGAGGGACGGTCTTATTTCTTCATGACACCTGAGGAGGTATGGGACTGGCTAGACATTCGGGGAGACAGCAGAATCCTGGTGCCTGGTGTAGGGGATGCCCCAACTGGTTGCTTAGCTCTCATTGGAGAGGAGCGACGGGAGACGATGCAGCAGCCACAGGAGAGAGCCGCACTCGAGGATTCGAGTGGTGGTCAAACAGGATGGCATGTTGGATGTGAAACGTCAAAGGTTGGAGAAAGAAGAAGCCAGAGCACTGGTGGAAGCAGTCAATTCAGTGACATCCGTGGACAGTGGATTGGAGGTGGCTGAGGAAACACCGGACCCGTTAAGATGGTACCTCCTTGGACATGGCGCTGACTTCTGATTCTGATGTGGGTGCCTGGAGGGCTCTAGGCGCCACTGAACAGATTACAGAGATGCTGCTATGACAGCTGAATTGCAGCTAAATTACACTTTACCCCATGCCGAGGACATAGTGTTTCTCCTGTTGTGAGTCTCAGGGACCTTGTTGTGTTCTTTCATATCTCAAAAGAGAAGAGAGAGGGACCCTAGAACCAAAGGAGAAGGGTACCAGAATAGACCTTAGTCAAAAAGAACCCCCTTTGGGTAAGTACACATGCATAAAACCACACTTGCACAAGGCTCCCTATGTCACCAATGTACAGACCATGAACAAAGGAATAAAAAACCAAGTAACGAATGCAAATATAAATATACAAATTTAATATCCCCTAAACAATCTCTTTATAAAAGAATCTTCCATGTATAAATAGGTTTTGTTTCGATCTGACAAAATGAAACCGGATAGTATAAATATATGACTATTCCTTCTGATTTAGGCACAAATGGCAATAGTGTCATGCACAGATATCGGGTGTGATTTAGGAATCTTTTGGCAATATGTTGGATAAGATGGTGGCCGAGCTGACCACAGTGATCACGTGATGTTGGGTAGCCTAGACCATTTGTATCGATAGGGTCCTAAGTTTAAAATTGCTGTTTCTGAATTGTTTATACATTATATGAAAACATAACAAAATGATTTTTTTAAAGTTTAGGGTAGTTGCTCTGACCGCCAGATAATAATATAGGTAAGCTTATGTATGGCTTACCACTCTAAGATGGCGGCCGTTTTGAAGATGTTTGACCATGTGATTTAAACAGCTGATACCTTTTGATGTGATTGAGTCATGTGATTAGGCAGGGGTAGGGTTTATAAATGGTATATTTCGGCATTCCTATTCCATTTACTGACGGAGGAGTATACCCCGTTTGCCGCTCGACATCATACAGGTACATCGTAGGAAGTATTTTCTAAGTATGGGCAGCTTTAGTTTAACAGCAGGATCCTCTTCGTTAGATTAGAAGCGGGATGTTGCCTAATTTTTTCATAGATTTTTATCTCTTTTATTTCTGGTGTGATAAGAGGCAATGACTACAGCTAGTCCTTTATAGCACTATGCGATTCTTGTAGGATTTACATAGTAAACGTGGGGACAATTTTATGAGCTTTTGGTAGCTATATGTGTCCAATTGCTTAATATTTTAACTGTCCCGGTCGGCTTTTAGCCTCCATCGGTACTGGGTTACATATTCGTGAGCTGTTAGATTAATGCGGGGATCATTACTTCTATAAGAATACAGTTTTCAGCAGTTATTTATGCGTCTAACTGCATAGTGTTTATACGGTATTTAAAGTGAAGTGTTTTGATTGGCATTTTTCAGAAATTGAAAGCGGATTGCCATACTTGAATTTCTTTTGGGCTTGTGGATGTGAGCACCATGGAAGAGAACTCTATAGTCCTTACAGAAAGATTGGATTTTAGAGAAGATATAGCCGTTATCGTTTTATACTCGGGCCATACAATTGAGGTAAACTATTTAACATACTATGTTTAACAAATAAAGTCATGGCCTTTTGACATAAATAGTGAAGATTGCCTTTTTCTAAACAGGTATTGGCGATAATTATATATCCATTAGGACGCTATTTGAACATATATAGATACCTGAAGCAAGCCGTGCTTGGGTATTGGTGCCGATATTACATTTAAGGTACTTGTTGAAAGATGCCATTTTGATCCTTTTATATGCGTAATATGTTGACCTAATTAGTGGCATCTATATGTCTGATGAATATATTTGGACATTGTATTACAGATACAAATAGGAGCAAGATAAAGAGGAACTCGTGTGTCCCTTTAGGTTTGAATTGAGGCTGATCTAGTCCAATTCTTGAATAATATTAAGGTATTTGCCTTTTATGTTTCATAGTGACTGTAGAGCGCTATGTTCTAAAGAAGACTGAGATGAGTGTTGGTGTGGAATGAATGTGGTTACTTTTAATGTCACCTGTGTTTCAGACGTCTCTTGAACAGGGGCATAAAATGACAAGTGGTTTTACTAATCGCATGCTGTTATTTTTTGTGTTTTTTACAGAATCGGTTTTTAATGTATGGGAGTTATTGTTCTTTCCTGAAGAAGGTGATGGTCAAAATATAGTGCCCACCGAAACGCGTCGATGCACAAATAAAGGAAGGCCTACTGTAAATCAATGTGGACAACTGTTAAGATTGACAATTTTCATATAAAACAACAATTGATCTATTTGTGATTGAGTAGTTCTTCCTGAAAATAGGAACTATTTTCCTGCCTGTTCTCCCAATGTTTATGTCTATTTTTCTTGTTATTCGTATGTATGTTTTTTAATTACATTACCCATATTGGATCTTATTGTGTTTTTATATTGTTCTTAGGATGAATTTTCAAATGTAATTCTTATTATTTTTAGTTTATTTTGTATATTGAAATGTATATATTTGTCAATTAAATTTGTATATTTATATTTGCATTCGTTACTTGGTTTTTTATTCCTTTGTTCATGGTCTGTACATTGGTGACATAGGGAGCCTTGTGCAATTGTGGTTTTATGCATGTGTACTTACCCAAAGAGGGTTCTTTTTGACTAAGGTGTTCTTTCATATGCCATCGGACTGCATAGCAGAAGGTGTAATGGCACACTGTAAAGGGCAATGGCTGACCTCTATATCACCTCCTCCCTTTCTTCCTCTTCTTTGCTTCTCCTTTCTTCGTTTCTTCGGGTTTGTTTTGTTTTTCTTGTCTTTATTTGGTCTGTTAAGTGGGTGTTGTAGGTTGAGTTGGGATGGGAGGGGTGGGTACCCAGACAGGAGTAGAAGTGCTTGTTTGTTGAAGGTGTAAATGGGGAAGCAAAGAGGAGATTGTTCGGGTCAGAGTGTCTCATGAGCTGTTCACTTAGGACTGGTCCAGAGGCACAATTCACCCTCGTGATAGAATCTAAGTCTTTAGCCAGGGTGTATCTTCACTTCACTCTTCAAAAGTCACATACACCTGAGTTAGTGAGTTCAGGATGGGGAGGGGTTCAAGTATGTGTCGGGAGACACTGTTTGAGTTCACAAGTGTTTACCATGGGTGGGGGGGTGAGGAAGTTGTGTATTTTTTGTTTATGCAGCATGTCGATGCACACTGCCCATTTGTCTAGTGGGCTAGAGGAGTGGGATGTCTGTGGCGGCCTGAGCAGGGGGCAATGGTGAGTCTAGCTCGGACTAATGGGCGGCAGGTTGGTCATATGAAGTGATGGCGAGACAAATGCGCAGGGTCACCTGGAATGTGAGGGGCATGAACACTTTTGTTAAGCGCTACAGAGTAAATGTCTAACTGAGAAGGATGGGAGTGCATATAGCGATGTTGCAAGAAACCCACCTGATGGATGGGGAGGCACAGAAATTACTGAAAAAGTGGTGAGGCTAGTTGTTTTCTTTGACCTACTCGTTATGCCAGGGGGGTATCAATTTAGATGGCCCCACAGGTTTCATTTTGCCCGCTTTGGATTTTGACTGATGTGGAGGGCAGTTATGTCCTGATCCATGGGTTACTGGATGATGCAGAGGTGTGTTTTGTTGGCTGATGTGGAGGGCAAATATGTCCTGATCCATGGGTTACAGGATGATGCAGAGGTGTGTTTCTTGAATGTATACGCCCCGATTGTGGATGATGGGGAGTTTTTCAGTGTGCTGGGGGAGGAATTAATCCTGTGTGTGGGGATGCCCATTATATGGGCTGGGGATTTAAATTGTGTGCTGGATGAGTGTTTAGATAGAAGCCCTGCCCACATGGGGACCAAACCACGTTGGACTACCAGGCTTAGAGTCGATGAATTGGCTGAACTGAAAAGGCATCTGGAGGGAGCCTCACCCAAATGTGGAGGAGTTCTCCTGTTCCGCCCCTTCTCACTGTGCATACATCCATCATGACAGAATTTTGGTGTCAACAAACTGCTGCCAATGTATTGGGAGTCTGGTACTTGGTGTGATTCTTGGAGGATCATGCACCACTATTGCTGGAATACGGAGAGGGGAGACACCACACCAAGATCACGTTGTGGTGGCTCCGCACCGAAGTGCTCGGAGATCCCATTTATAGAGAGGAGATCCAGATGGTTCTGCAAAGGTGTTTCGACACCAACTGGAACTCTACTCCACTGAGAGACACAGAATGGGATGCCATGAAAGTGGTAGTGAGGAAGAAAGCCTTACTAGGGTCCATGACACTCAGAGGAGGTTAGAGAGGGACCGGTTACAGGCGGAGCGGGAACTGACCAGCCTGCAGCAGCAAGCGGGAAGCCAGGGAGCGGAGGGCAGGACACTGATTGCAGCACAATGCAATGTGGCAACTATATGGGACAGATTAGACCGTTATACTAGGAGGGACTACCAACAACAACTGTATCGGAAGGGGGACAAATCCGAACAACTGCTAGCATGGCTCTTTAAATGAGAAAGACCTCCCCCCCCATTGATTTTATCCTCGTCTCTGGCAGACGGAACAATGGTAGCTGGACAGATAGACATTAATGCTCTGTTGTGAGACTACCTGGCAGTGTTTTACGAGGCACCAATGGTTTATACAAGCCAAGAGGTGGGACTTTTCCTTGACAGAGTAGTGTTGCCCCGGCTTACTGCAGAGCAGAGGAAGAGCCTGGAAGGGGAAATTCGGGGAGAAGAGCTCCATGCAGCCATACGAGATATGGCCTGTGGTAAAAGCTCAGGTCCAGATGGCCTGCCGGTGGAATATTATTAGGAATATTCTGCTTTACTGGTCCCCAAGCTATTGGAGATGCCCCTAGAGCCTAGACGCCGGGGCACGCTACCGGATCCCATGCACGAGATGCTTATTGTGATGCTCCCTAAACCAGATAAAGACCCGAGTGGCAAGGGGTCTTATTGGCCACTTTGCATGTTGAACATGGATACAAAGAAAATTTCCAAGATCCTAGCCACAAGGATGTGGCTGGTTGTGCTTAGCCTGGTGGAGGATGAGCAATGTGGGTTAATGCCGGGGCGGGGTACCCATATGAATCTTAGGCAATTGTCCCACTTGATGCACTTGGTTCAGAAGATAGACCTGGAAGCGGAGCTAGTGGCATTGGAAAACGAGAAAGCCTTCGACACCCTGGCCGAACCCACTGCGCAAGTGTGGATGGGAGGGGTGATGTCTGAGGCTTTTCATGTGGTGAGGGATACAAGACAGGTTTGCCCCCTGTCTCTGCTCCTGTTTGCCTTGGCAATGGATCCCCTGGCAGCATGCCTCCGGCAAGTCCTGGGGGAGTGGGGTATATGCATCGGGACTGTGGTGCATACTGTTTCGATGTATGCTGACGACACTCTCCTCTGTTAGTGCAGGCCGGAGGACTCAATACCAGTATTGCTGGCGGTTTTGGAGGACTTTGATGGGGCATCTGTCTTACAATGGCTCAGGACCCCAATATGATCTGACTATGGGGAGAGTGATCGATAGGTTGCAAACCTCTGTTCGGTTCTGGAATACACTCCTGGTCTCTGGAATTCCAGGGTGCCCTGAGCAAAATGGTGCTTTTGCCCTGCTGTCTGTATGGGATGCAGAATTCTTTCTGTGACTTGCTGACGGCTACCTATACGGTACTCAATAGTCTTCTGATGTCCTTGGTGTGGGCGGACAGGAGGAGTCGGGTCAAATCATACGTCCCGAAACTGGACCCTGAGGAGGGTGGACTGGGGCTCCCAGACCTGCAACTCTACTACATGGCAGGACTTCTGCAGTATGCGGCATTGTGGTGTGCTGATGGCACCAATAGAGAAAACACTTATTGGCCGGTTTGGTGGATGACAGCGATCTCTCCCGATTACTGATGTGTGGCACTGGAGTGCCGGCGGATTGCCCCCCACATTGTGAGACAGGTGGCGATGGTCTGGGAACAGGCAGTAAACAAGTCTTATGTAGGGCGCCTTATGCTCCCTCTTTGGTGGCTGAAGCCTTTCCAACAAGTACAGTCGCTGACGGATATGACTCAGGGGCTGGCGGGAGGCTGCCAAGCGTTGGGAGACTTATATTTGAATGATGCCTTCATTTCGCTGGTGGAGGTGACCACTGTGTTCCAGGTAGCACCGGGAAAGTTTCTGCAATATGCCAAGCTCTCCCGCATAGCCGGGGGGATTTGGTTGACCTTTCTGGAGGAACCAATGAAACCGGAGCAATGCCATATGCTTAGCAGGAGCATAGATATGGGGCTTGCATGTGCTATCTGATCAATGGACCTGGAAGACCCCCTCACAGATGCAGAATGGAAGCGTGCCCGGGTGAGGGACACCGCTAGTAATGCATGCTTTAAACTCACGCAATTCTAATACCTGCACTGGGCGTACCTCACGCTGCAGTGGTTGCATAGGATTTTCCCAGCTTGCGCTGCCACTTGACCTAGATGTAATGTGTCCCCGGACCATTTTCTTCATATGACATGGGGCTGACAGTGGTTGAGGGCTTACTGGGTTGGAGTGGTGCAGACCTTTAAGCAGGTCACAGGCAACAAGTTGGAAAGGACGGTGCATCATTGCCTGCTCGCCCTTCTACTGTTCCCACAAACATGGAGGAAAATGGGGTACAAAATTGCGCTGCTGGTGTTAGCCCGGAGACGCATACACTGGATAGCTCTCACAGCCCCTCTGTGGCATAAATGGTTGTCAGACCTGAGTGAGTAGTCTGTGGCAGAGGAATGTAGACTGAGGTGAGTGCAGACAGACGAGAATGTGGAACGGGACTTGGAACTTTGGGAGAGATGGTGGAGAGATTGGGAGAGGTGGACGTGACGAATGATGGATCCCAACGGTCTCCCCCTACATTGTCACTGGAGAATCATTAGAAATGGGAGAGTGCAGATTCTGGGCGCAATGCCTGTCCCTGTGGGGAGGAGATTGGCAGACTGGGCATGAGTTGTGCCTGGAAGTCCAGGCTGGACCTGCTGACAATTGTATAGTATGGTGGTTGACGTTAGAATTAGGGTGAAAGACCCCACACGGTGAAGACTACTCAAGACATCTCTTAGATAATGTGGTATTAAATATGTCTTGTATCTGATAATGCTGCAATGTTTGATTGTGTTGGTTGTTTTTTGTATTTTTCATAGAAAATGCTAATAAAAACAAATTTAAAAAAAAAGAATATTGAGACATCAAAAGTATGGTGGACAGGAATATCCAAGATAAAATTATAATTTTTAGTGTTGTTTTTATTATCATTGTAAAAAATATCCATTTAGAAAATATGTATGTAATATCGTTTGTAAGTGTTAATTAGTATGTAATCTACTGTAGTGTGTTTGATTGTATATGTTTATTATTTTTTATTTGAGGTTTACTAAGATAATTGTTTATGTATGAAATTGTTTACATTTACATTTTTTGTTGTATTAATGTATATAATCAATTATTGATTTTTTTTTAGTAAGGGATATTCGGTTTTTAGGAGACAAGGTTTTTTTTAAATTAAAATGTTATGTAATAATTTGAAAGATATGCAAAATAATAATTTAGAATGTTTTAATTTATATAACCTACTATAAATATAGATAGATAAATTATATATTACCTACTGGTGGTTTCCAGTAGGTAGTTATACTTAGGACCTAGTTTCCACACAAAAGCATTTTTGGTTTGCTTATACCAGTTTGACAACTCTTCACAAACTTTTCCAAATAAAGTGGCACGGGTTGTCTAGTTCTGCATGGAAAGTTTCAGAGTGATCTGCCAAGCGGGGGCCGGGAAAAAGGGGGGGCAAAAATGTGCATTTTACCATGCAATTTCCAATAGGGATTTTGAACACCGACTACAGCCTGAACTGCTGGACAGAATTACACCAAATTTGGTAGAAGGGTAGCTCTTGGTCCAGAAAGAGCCCCTTTGTGATATGGTGTAAATATGTTCAGTAGTTGCAGAGTTATTAAAGGAAAAACTAAATTGTATACCTAGGGACACGGACCGTCCACGGATCCCCTGCGGTAGATCCGCGAGGTCACGAGCCACCAGCATCGACATGATTGGCTGACCACAACCTAACCGGGAGGTTGCGCCTGCCATTTCGAGCATCAGGGAACCGTCACAAGGTCTTAAAATCTATCTGGTAAATGATTAAAGGGGTCAGGGTAGAGGTACCCTGACCCCATGGGTGTGTTAGAGGAGTGTCAGAGGGACCTATTTTGGGTACGAAATTGAGTTACACACCCACTCACAGACCCATGCAGGCACTCACAGACACACATAGGCACTCACACACCCACTCACAGACCTATGCATGCATTGACACACTGACTCACAGACCCATGCAGGCACTCACAGACCCACTCACAGACCCATACAGGCACTCAAAGACCCACTCACACACCCACCACTCACAGACCACACAGGCACTCACACACCCACTCACAGTTCTATGCTAGCACTTTCCACCCACTCACAGATCCATGCAGGTACTCAAACACCCATTCACAGACCCACTCAAGCACTCACACACCTATTGCCAGACCCCCACAGCCACTCACAGACCCATACAGGCACTGACAGACCCTTTTACAGACCAACACAGGTACTCACAGACCCATGCAGGTGCTCACACCCATTCACAGATCTTTACAGGCACTCAGTGACCTCCCACACCCCCACATCGGCACTCACAGACCTATGCAGGTACTCACACACCCACTCACAGACCTGCACATCTACTAACACATCTACTTACAGACCCACAGAGCCACTCACAGACCCACACAGGCACTCACACAACCAGTCAGAGTTCTGTACTGTCACTTTCACACGCACTCAGAGTCCTACACAGGCAGTCACACATCCACTCAGAGACTCACCCAGCTACTCAGACACCCACTCACAGACCCATTCAGGCACTCACAGACCCACTCACAGATCCTCTCACCCACTCACAGAGACTCACAGATCTATGCAGGCACTCATATAGACATTACATCAGATAAGGGGAAGAAGGATAACACCTTACTTCACCCTCCTCAAGGTAAGTATCTACATACAAAAAAGAAGTAAGGTGTCTAGAAATCGCAATTTTTATCAAGTCTCAATCTATTATACAGTGTAGCAAAAGCACATTAACTTTGTAAAAACTGCCCTCACCCACAACGTATTGTGGCATGCTTCATCATAGGGCTGCTTCAACGTCTCAGCGCAGACCAACGCTTGAGGCGGAGCAATGGGGTAGGGGAAACAATACAAACAGAGAAAAGGAAAAGGATCCAAAAAAGGGTGCAGATAGTGAATCTTGAAACTAACTAAGGGATATCCTAATAACAATTTTATTCCTGGATTCCCTTGTCAGGGTTAAAAAAGGTAATCCATACATAATGCTGGAAATATTGTATAATAAGCAAAAAATGTTATCCCTTGGCTGCCATTCCAAACACTTTGCCACTTTACACATAACAGTTTTGATGATTTGTCAGTCAATAAGGGTACTCTGTTCCAACTTATACCGCAAGTCCAGCGTGAATATAGGCTCGAACCAAACTTAAACCGCATCTGCCTGCTACTTATAGCTCATGGTTTCTGAATCTTGATTGTCAGGAAATCTAGGCAGACCTGACAAATCTCCTGGCCAGATCAAACTTCAGCAAAAAGAGCAGATTGGAGCTGCAGCCACAGCATTAAAGCACTCTCCCAAGTATTAGTGCCAGGACTGTTGGTGAGGCATTCCCTTCACTTGTATGTTGGAGAGTTTAGGAAAGATGTCACATTTAGAGCACTGCACCAATTTCTGCGTCACAGCGTCAATGCAGACTGTACAGAATGAGGGTGGATTTTTACACACTTTAGAATATTTATATTTGAAGGGGAAAACAAGCATTAACAATGCCTATAGGTATGGCTTATATCTGAAAGTGTCCCTTCAGTCACTGGTGAGATGAGGGCTCAATAAGTCATCACGCACACACTGTCACTCATCCGTGTACTCATGCCTCCATACATACATTCAGTCACCCACTGATTCATTCTTGCATTCACTTACTTAAGCCTATCCACAATAAAACACATTTGATATGCAAGATACATAAAGTAGAAAAATAAAGCGTGCTGCCACCTAAACGTGGCATATAAAAGCTTGTAATAAAAAAAAAAAATGAAGCACAACAGTGGGCTGCTTTCTTACAGGTGTACACCTGCACAGTACACCTCCATAGTTGTTTTAAAGTTCCAAAATGGCTGCTCATTTAGAACAATGTGTTGGTCAATTTGGAGAGGTAAAACAATTATACCATTCCTAGACGGCTGCTCAGTAAACATCACACTGGTTGGTGATCATGAAATGGTATTATACTAATGTATCATTATTGTACCAATTGAAACTGGCTTTAATAATGCTTCACACCATGGTGCCCATCTTGCAACAGTAAAACAATGATGAGACACTATAGACGCTACCATTCCAAAATGGCCACCTGGTTTAGAAGCAGTTGCTGCCTGTGATGCAATGCATTGCAGATGAAATGAGAGACATGTGATCAGCCCAGTAACACGGACGGTTCAAGCTGCCAGATGCTCTAAAAAAACAAGGATAGAAATGAAGGGGTATACGAAAAAAATTAGTAAATGCTAAACTAAAGGACTAGCCCACAAGATCTGGCACTGAAGCACATGCATTTTCAGGTTGATGAGCACAAATGATGAGAAAAAATGCCATAACTCGCTGAGCAAAACAGCCATTGCCCGAAATGGGCTGACCCACTGCTCCATGTAATGGATTGAAGCAGAATGTGATTCCCAACAGACCAAAAGCAGAAGAGGGCTTACTCAAAAAAACTGCTATGCCTGCAAAAGTATGCATGTACATGTATGAATTTCTTTAATTACAAGAGCCTGGGAGACAAATACATCTCTCAGGGCCTCCTACAAAGATTTAGCAAAGATTTTCATTTATCACAGTGCAAATCTTCTACCATTATGGTCTGTCAAAATCGACAACCAACACAAAACATCTAGCCTACTAAAGGAATCTTTGAGATTACAAGTAACAAAAGACATTAATACAACCTTTAAGATGTGTAATACCAATCCACCCTTAAAGTCCTATTGGCTTTAACAGGTGCTTGATTTTCATAATGAATTAGTAAGGCCTAATGGCTTTCGCATAGCTTTCATAATAAACATATCAATGTATGTCCTCTGATATAGCTATCCCCAATGACCCTGCCTGGCCTACAGCTTTTAAAAGTGGACTCTCATGTGACTAACTTAGGCCTACAGTAATGACCATAAGCTTTCCCACAAGGCAGCGATCAGGCATACAGTCATGAAATTACAAATAACTACAAAATTACATTTAGCACAACAATGTACAACCCCTCATAAAAGGGGCCTAAATGGAGTTTCCCAGTGCAAAATCTCTACCCCCAAGGGTTTGTCAGAAGGGGTAATCAACATCAAAACCTTTACATACTACAGTAATCTGTGAACTTCCATGTAAACTACCTGTCCACAGGTTTTAACACAGTGTAATAATAATCAACCCATAAAGACCTATTGACTTTTCACAATAAATAAGTCAGGTCTACTGCCTTTGTCCTCATATCTCATAATCAACAGACAAGACTTATGGCAACGAACATCATTTTTCCAGTGAACCAATCAGGCTTGTAGCATTTACCACTGGTTTGTCACCATCAAAAAAAGTATCCCACCTAAAAGAGCTGTCATCTAGGCACTATCCTCTTCTCAAGGAGTCTCATAAGGTATTTCTAGCATGAATGGGAGCACTTCCTATTTGTTTAGTAACCCTCACACACTCTAGTAGTGTCATGCTTCATCATCGGGTTCACCCTGACTCCTAAATGTCAGGTTGGGCTCGACCATATTCCAGGGAGCACTTTGGAGAATAGGCCAGGGGGTTAAAGATTTAAAAATCCTCCACATACTCCAGGTATCCCTTTAATATTGGAGTGAGTGACAGGGGATATTAAAAACAGAAAAAGGGTTTCTCAAGGATTTGATGGTCCTATGACCCTAATGTTTCAGCCTATGAATGGCCACTGTGGGTCCAAGGCTTTCTTCGGGGCAAAAATAGAAAAATTCCCTCCCTGGATAAACAGTAAATTCACTTGTGTGGAGCAGAAAGCTGCCCCACCGTGCTCGCCCCTTGGATATACTTATCCTGGATTTGGGCGCTCAGTTCTGGTATGTCCAAGCTGAAAAGAAGAGAGAAATATAGTGACTCATGATGAGTCCTAGTGCCCAATTCGCGCTGTGCTTACTCACCCATCTGGTGCATTTATAGTGAACTACGCACATCTGTGCACATAGGTGTATGTTTATATTTCATACATTTCGTGATGACCGAGGAGGACAGGAGATCCACCATAGTCACACATATTAACGGTTTTAGTGAAGTGCACGTAAACCATCTACACCCGGAATCAAGTATGTGATCAGTTTGACCATAAGACCGCCTGACTGCGGTCAAGCTCAGTAAACGTCATAAAAATACATAAAAACATCCTACTAAGTGATCGTGAAATGACATAAGGCGCCCCACATTAGATTACGCCTAGAACCTGATATTCCAATCAGATATATCAAGAGAGTACATTACCCAACTCGGGAGGACTCCACATGTCTCTGGGGGATGCAGAGAAACAGGGTAGTCCTGTAGTCACACACTGTTGCCGAAAACAGAGAACGAAAGTAAACTATAACGACAGTGAAATATAGCGGTGGCACCATTCAAAGGCTTTAGTTAAGAGAGAAACACTCGTTCACTCATCCGTTCTCCGTTGTCACTCACGTTGTCAAGGATCCTAAACCCGCTAGAACACCTAATCGGGTCCGCATCTCCCGGCTTGAGAGCCGAGGCTGGGATTGGCGTCTGTTTTATGGGCCGGTGGCTGTAACCGTGTCCGCGCTTGGCTGTTAATTGAGCCCCGCCCATAACAACGCATTTGACGTGAGAAGTGTCACAGCCCGGAGTCTGGCTCCAAACTACAGTTCACCTAAAGGCTCATGGGGGTTGTAGTTTGAATATGCCATCGTAAATAAAGATACCAGATGCATACTGTTAGCTGTAAATAATGCGGACAGCGTACTTTATAACGTATTTCTCTATATAGCTACCAGTTATCTGAGGTAGAGTTTACACAGCTGAGGTGGTATTTATAACACTGTAAATAGTTGTTCCCTCGCTGGGTCCCCTTCAATTACTGCCCTTAGTTTATCATTAGTTTGCTCATGGTAATTTCTAAATTCTACAGGGTTATCTTAGAAACTGTGGTGTTTATGTGGGCAACCAAACCGAGCCCAAGTACGTGCTAACTGGCCCCATGGGATGGAATCGTTGAGACCCTGCTCATGGGTCTTGAGATAGTATACCCATCTCTGCTCTTTTTGTAATAGTCTCTTCGTTAGGCTTGGACCCCCCCTTCACTTTTTCAATGACAGTCCATCTCAGATCATTGTCTGAATGTTGTAACTCTAGGTAGTGTGATGTCAGTCCAGTAGCTATCATGCCTCTACGTATCGTGCTCCTGTGTTCACTATTACGTGCTTTGACCTTCCTGGTCGTCATGCCAATATATCGATGTCCGCATGGACATGTGATCATATATATGATGTTGTCAGAATTGCAGTTAGTGTGACTTCGTTGTTCCCACATCCGTGGCAGTCCTAGATCAATATGTAATGTGTGTGTAGTAAATTGGCATACACTACAGGAGCCACACGGATAGTGGCATTTCACCTGGGGTTGGTTTCACAACGTCAATTGAATATTTTGGTTAGGTTTCCATATGTCTGTGTGGACTAAAGAGTTTCTGAGGCTCCTGATTCGTTTGAACGAAAACATTGGTTTCTCAAAATTCAGTTGGTTCGAGGTTCCATTTGTTATTGATGATCTTCTTGATGGCATTAGAAGATGAATTAAACGTGGTCACACATATCAAGGAGTTGGTTTCTTTCTTGGTATGGGTTTCAAGTAGAGCAGTGCGGGGAGTGTTACGTGATCTCTTCTGTGCCTGGTCTATTATTCTCTTTGGATATTCTCTTTCTTCCAGTTTCCTAGACAGTTTCGCCGCTTCTACTTTGTAGGTGTCCAAATCCGAACAATTCCTACGGATCCTTAAAAATTGTCCCAACGGGAGGTTTTCCCTTAATGCACGTGGATGTGCACTGTTAAAACTCAACAGGCTGTTTTTATTTGTGGGTTTCGCGTAGAAGGAACTTTCCAGTCTTCCGCCTCTAGCGATGATGTTCACATCCAAGAATGATATCTTGTAATTGTCAGTGGACATGGTAGAGCGGAGGAATGGATTAAGATGGTTAATCCAGGTCTCGAAGGTTTTCGTGCTTTCTTGGTTGCCATGCCACACTATCAAGATGTCGTCAATATATCGCAGCCAAATCCGGATCCTGTTAGAATGTGGGTTGTTAGCCCATATATGTTCCTCTTCTATGTGGCTCATATACAGACATGCAATGCTGGGGGCGAACGTGCTGCCCATAGAAGTCCTGTGCTTCTGTAGATCGAGCTGGTATTCAAACCTGAAGAAGTTCTCGGTCAGGGCAATCTGCATAAGTGTCATGATCCAGTCCACTGGTGCTTGCCAGGTCCATTCTTGCGCTAGTTTTCTATTCTCAATAACACGCAGGCTCTCCTCCTGCTGAATGCTTGTATATAGCGCTTCCACATCCAAGCAGATCAGTATCTCTTGTGTAGGATCTTATTCCAATTCGGATAGGATGTTAAGGAGGTGTTTCGTGTCCTTGACATATGACTTGATCTGTGTCACTAAGGGTCGTAAGAACCAGTCGGTGTACTGGGAGAGGGGTTCTAACACTGACCCTATGCCGGAGACAATAGGTCTTCAAGGCGGCAGTATCCTACCCTTATGAATCTCAGGGGTAGTGTAGAAAAGGGGAGTCCTGGGGTCACCAATGGGGTCACCAATGATGGTAGACCAGTGGTGGTCACCATCACCACCATTGGTCTACTATTTTGAGCTTAAGCGTTTCCACCAGGCAATCTTCAGTTATTCAGTTACATAGTCATGGAATTACAAACATGTGCAAAATTGCAGTTCACAGAAAATGTCCAACTCTCTCTCCCCTTGCCACAAGAGGGCCAACGAGGAATCTCAAAATGGAAATTATCTATGCCCCAGGGCTTATCTGGTGGTTGACAAATACTAAACCCTTGCCTACGGCAGTATATATGAGGTTTGGTTAACAAAAGACCTGTCTACCGGCTTTAACACAGTATAATACCAATCCACCCTTAAAGACCGATTGTATTTAACATATACTTTTCACAATACCCAGTCCAGGGCTGCTGTATTACACAAACTCTGCCACAAACAACTGTAAGGCACATCATCATAAAATTACATCTATTTATAAAGTTGCAGCTGTAAAAGCAATACAATACCCCTCCTAAAACAGACTAACTAGGATTAGCATGGTGCAAATCATCTACCCTGAGGGTACGACAGAGGGAATAAGCAACATCAAAATCATTGTCTAAAATGGTAATCTGTTAGATTTCATGTTATAAAGTACTTCTCTACAGAGTTTAATATAGTGTAATAACAACTCACCCTTAAATGCCTATTGAATGAAAAAGTATGTCAGCCAACCATCCCTAATTGAACTACTAGCCCATCTGTAATTAAACCCATCATCTTGTACAACAACTATAGGTTATTGTAGCTGCAGCTTACCACCAGACAGTCAAGCAGAAGGGTGATCACACAGCAGCAAATATATTTTTTTTTATATTAAACAATCGCAAAGAGAATTTTAGCTATTTTGACTGATTCATCTTTTTCTTTATCAAGTCATTAGGATTCACTTGGCAGTGTAGGTTTGTATGACCTATGGTAACCCATAATTTACCCATGATGTAGGCTCCACCCAAAGGAGTATTACCCTATCACCTCATGCTAGTGACTGGTGTATTATTCCACCTCCTAGGCAGTGCTTGCCTTAATGTGCATGAGGGACTATTTTACATCTGAAAAATACACTGAATCATCATACTTTAAATTACTTTTCTCATAGATACAGACAGCAGCCATTTCACATTAGTTTTTATTTTTTACTGTAGCAAGGCTTTTTAAGTTTGGCTTGACAGCGCAGCTGTCGCCAGATTTAGTGGGATCAACAAAAGAAGAGATTTTCAGAGCACTACTGAGAGAGGAGCTTGGGCTCCACCTACATGTTGTTTCCCCTGAAATTAGGATTTAATTTGGCTGAATGTTGTGTGCTTCCACTGAAAAGTATGTTTGTATTGCACATTTTAACTTGTGGCAAAGCTTATGTTCAATATAACAGGACTGAGTTAACTATGGTGGCGAGTCAAATATCACAGCTACAGTCCTGATGAACAAGTTACTTACCTTCAGTAAAGCTTTTCCTGGTAGAGACTCTGTCTAACCACAAATTCTTCACCTTAGAATATCTCCTAGGCATTAGACTGGATCCAGAAACTTTGAAGCAGTACCTCTGTGCGCCAGGAGGTGGTGTCTGAATCGCCATGCCAACATTGTCCGCGCTGAGTGTGACATAAGCAGGCTTATATAGATGCCACCCATGCGCAGTGACATCAGTTGCTTTCTTGACTCTTCCGTGCACACAGACGCGGAGCCAAAATCAAATTGGTCGTGTCTAGAGTGCAGATTCCTAGATTGGGATCGGGCAAAATGCCAGTCGCACCAGACCTGGCTGTCCAGACAGTCGTGCTTTGTGAACGTACGGTATGACCCCTGTGTAGTAGCCTGGCAAATGTCCAAATCAGGCACTCCATGTGCCAATACAATGGCAGCAGCCTTGGCTCTGGTCAAATGAGCCTGCAAGCCTTCTAGGTCTGCTTCTTCACAAGGGCATAGCAGATCTTTATGTGGAGCGTGATCTAGAGGCAAATGGTTCTTTTCTGAACCGCCTTACCTTTCCTTACTCCTGTGAACCAAATAAAGAGCTGATCATCCACACAGTGCTGTCAGGCAAGATCAATATAAAAACAAAGAGCCCTCTTCGGATGCAGGCGATGAAGTCGCTCCTCCTCCGTAGAGGCATGAGGTGGAGTGAAGAGTGTCAGAAGGGTGATAGATTGCCCGACGTGAGATGGAATCACTACCTCAGGCAAAAAGGTGGAGTAAGTTTGAAGAACCAACTTGTCTAGATAGATGGTAGTGTACGGAGATTTCACAGAGAGAGCCTGAAGCTCGCCCACCCTCTGGGCTGATGTTATGGCCACCAATGAGACTGTTTTAAGGGTGATCAATCTGGGAGGACAGCTATGCATGAGATCAATTGAGAACATATGTGGAAGGTCAAAACTAATTTCAAATCCCACTGAAGCATAATTAAAGGTGAAGGGTGAAACAAATGTTGAAGCCCCGTAAGGAAATGAATTACAACTGGAGATTTAAACAGGGAAGGCTGGTCTGCAACCTTAGAAAGGCCGAAATAGCTTCTTGGCATGAAGCAGGCTGACCTAGTTAGCCGCAAACCACACTACAAATGTGTCCCAATGTTAAGTGTAGACAGATTTAGTAGAGAGACATCAGGCTGCTAAAATAACATCCACAACTTTGGGAAGAAGGTGCTCAAAATCCGCTGCTCAAACCCCACATATGGAGGTGGAATGTGTGCAGGCTTGGGTGCAGGACCCTGCTCTGCTGCTGCAACAGGACATCCTCCCGAAGTACCAGCCTGATCGGAGGACAGATACTTAAGCTCAGAAGTTCGGGATACCATACTTGGTGCCCAATTTGGGGCCACTAGGATGACTTGGGCCAGGTCTGTCCTGATCTTCTTGAGAACTCGAGGCTGGAGTGGTATCAGCAGAAAGGCGTACAGGAGTCCAGAGTTACACTAACACAGAATGCGTCTCCGAGTGACAGCCACCATGATAAGCTCAACGAGTAGAAATGCTGCCATTGCGCATTCTTGGCAGAGGCTAATAGACCGATTCGAGGTTCTCCCGATTCATAGGAGAGACCTTGTGCCACCTCCAGGTGCAACTGCCATTTGTGGACTTTAGGCACACTATCCATGAACCCATCCTGCCCTACTTGCTGAAATACCACATGGCGGTGATGTTGTCCATGAACAACTGAACCACCCTTCTTCAAATGGATGGGAGGAAGGCTTTCAATGCAACCAGATCGCTCTGAGCTCCAACAAGTAAATGTGGAGCTGAGCCACTGCTGGAGACCACAGGCCCCTGATCTCCACCTCTCCCAGATGCCCACCACATTCCAAAAGCGACTCATCGGGCACCACTGTCAGCTTTGCACAATGGCGGGGGCGGGAGGGAGAGGTCAGTCGCTGACCCAATTGCAGTCCTGTAACCACCACTGTAGGTCTTTCACCTTCAACAGCCAGCTGTCAAGGTAGGGAAAGCCTGGGACCTCTCACCTTTGCAGATGGGCTTCCACCATCGCCATCACCATCGTGAATACCTGAGGGGTGCTGGTGAGGATGAACGGGAACAGCAAACTGAAAATACTTGTGAGCCACAATGAAATGCATATAGCACCTCTGGCCCTGCAGGACGGGAATGTGGAAATAGATGTCCTGCAGGCCCAGTGCTATCATTCAGTCTCCAGGGTCGAGGGCAGGCAAGGACTGAGCCAAGGTAAGCATCTTGAACTTGTCGTTCCACAGAAATGCATTGAGAGGGCGAAGATCTAAAATAGGGCAGAGGGCACCAGAAAGTAGTGGGAATAACAACCACATCCTACTCCTGGCATGGGCACCTACTCTATGGTTCCTTTGGCCAAAAGAGCTTGCACTTCCCAACAGAAAACGGACCCATGGTCCACTGTCAGCCAGGAAGGCAGGGTGTCCAAGAATGGGAGAGCGTAACCCTGCTGAACTATCTGCAGCACCCCCTTGTCTCAGGTGATAACATGCCTCCTTGGTAGTAAGTGTAAATCCTGCTGTCAACAGGGTGGCTGTGTACTGGTAAGGACCCATCAAATAGGCTTAGGGGGTGAGGCAGCCGACGAGGTGGTGGACTCGCTTGCTCACTGCCCCTGTTGCCCATGTGACTTATGGGATCCCTGCCCACAGCCCCAAAAGGTTTGAGGTGATTTCTGGGCCAGTGATGACAGGTAATGACACAGAAAACCCCATCCAATCCCTTGCCAATGTGAAACTGGCCCTGAGGTTGGCACGGTGCGGCCAATAACCCAAGTGAGAGGGCCACAGCCCTACTCTCCTTAAAGCACTCCAACACTGAGTCCTCCTTATCCCAAAAGGTGTGGAGCCTTCAAAGGGCATGTTCATAAGGCTAGATTGGACACCCCAAGAGAACCCAGTGGCCTGCATTCAAGCGTATCGACAGAGGGCCTCACTGGTTGCAATGGCCCTGTCCAAAGAATCCATCATGTCCAGTCCACAGCAAATCGAAAACTTAGCCACATCACAGCCATCCGGAAGGGAAAGGGACAGAACAGCTCTGGCTTCCTCTGAAACCACGGACAGGACTTGGGTTATAGAATCCCATAGGGCATGGGAATAATGTCCCAAAAGACATGTGGTGCTCACTGATTGGAGGCCCAGACTAAAGGTTGAGAGCACTCTACGCCTGAACGTGTTGATGCATTTCGACTCTGTCAGATGGTGCAGAGGGCAAAGCATTCAGGTTCATTTTGCTGGCAGAGGCCTACATCACTATGCTCTCAGGGGATGGATGTTGAGACAAAAAGACAGTTTTTTCTAGCGCCGGCCGATGGGAAATCTGGCGATTGATGGGAGTCCCTGGGCTAGGTCCCCAACAAAACATCTGTCAGGGCCTCAGTAAATGGGAGGAGAAGCTCAGTCAAAATGTGATCAGCCTGATGCACCTCCGTCAGGAGATTAGTATTCACTTCCTGTACAGACAGCTGGAGGTCCAGCACATCTGTAGCCCTGAGGACCCCAATTGCGAAAGATGCAGATACATCAGTAGTGGGTCCGGGAGGGGGAGGTCGAGACCAATTCTGACGAGGTGAGAAGGCCGCTCGCCTCTTGCAGCTTGTCATACCAGTTATCCTCCTGATACCACAACCTCTGATCGTGAAATTGATGGAGGACCCCTCGCTTGTTATATCAGGACTTCTACTCTATATAGCAAAGGAGAGAGATTTACTTCTACATCTTCCTATGTCCTTGGGGATACAGACACTTTGATGCACCTTAGTCTAACTTGATCTTCCCCATTTATTCCCTCTATCTGAATTATCTCTAAGGAAAGGACCATTTCTGTTTGAATATCTTGATTGGATTTCGCAATATACTTTGGCTGAAGTATACTGCTTTACCTATAAGTGCTATTATTTTGAAGAAGAGCTGAGCGACATATTGCTACAACATTATTCTAATTGGAAACAGGCTTCCCGAAAGGTCTGTCTTTCGTGCTTGGATGGTCCCAACTACCATTTATATACTATGTTCAGCGCCCTGATGAAGGTAGCATGACAAATCCTTATTTGTGTCTCACTGAAACGCGTGTTTGCTCAATTCTTCCCTTGTTAAGTTAATCATTGATATTATTGATGTATATGGATGATATGTGTTAAAAGATATTACTTTAGACATATTTTGTATCCGTTGTGTGGAATGCCAATCGATTCTTGGATTATATGTAATTGATTAAGGAATCAGTGTCAATATGGGATTCTAACCATTTTTAGTGAATAGGTTGGAAGTGTGTTTCTCTTAATGAATGTGTCTGGATCCTTTGATGTATGAGTATAGTATGATTTTGAGATCTTTGTAGCAGGATAGGGAGCCCATGAAAAACAAAAATGTACGTGTATGTACAATGTATTGCAGATTTATTTTTATATCATGTAATAAAATAGTTTTTGGATATGTCTGATTCATGTATTGATTATCTATTGAGTTATACCTACCTGAAAGTAAGTGGAGGAGTACTTTTTTTTCTTGTACTTTGCTGATGTTTCCCCTGGTGCTGTCTCCTCCTACCCTTAGCCTAAGGGGCACTCTTGTGTCTAATATATATCCTTCTGATTCTTGCCAATATCATCCTTGCATGTCGGAATCCATCCCAAAAATGTCATGGAGGAAGGTTAACAGTGTCAAAGCCAGAAGGATTTGTCAAAAGAGGTAGGGGCGTCAAAGTCCAATTCGGACAGGGTCGACGCAATGCTGTGCCGAGATCAGACAGGCCTGGGGTGTCTGGTGCCAGCAAAGGTGCAACTGACGTCAAAGGCTGATACTCTGGCCGGGGTTGACATACTGGGGTGGAGCCTGTGACAGAGTCAGAATGGATGCAGGCGCAAATCTGGAGAGTCCAACCGGCACTGAGAAAGGTTCCTCTGGCGAAGGTTTAGTTGGAGAATCTCTCAGCTCCATCGGGCCCAAAGATGCTCCAGAGGGAGCCAATAGCACAAATAAGCACATTATCACTGCCAGAAACCCTGGATCCAGGTGGAAGTAGCTCCGGGAACTTGGTCTGGCGTGGACCAGGGATTGAAGTGGGTCCTAGAGAAGAGACTCCATGTGCCCCCTTGGGTGAATAAGGGGAGCACGACTGTAAAGAAGCCCACTTGGACTTCTTTTTCTTGGACTTACCTGATGAACGTGATCTAGAGGAAGTCATTAGGCAAGGGGCTATGGGAATGAGACCAGGACTCGCCCCAGTTGATTCATCATGGGTGCGTGACCAGGCAAAGACTGGCCCCAGTCCCGCAACTTCGATCGACTCATGGATTTTCACAAAGTACCGTACTATGAAAGGTCTTTGGTGTTGCAAACCCCCTCTGACAACCCTTGTTAGACCCTCATAGGACAGATAGTATTTTTCTCTGCCAACTGTAATATTGTATACATTAGTAACTGTATGGCTGGATGCCTTAGTGGAAAACTTAAGCTCGATACTGCGGGCCTCATTTGATTATAGTGACAAGCCGATGATAACAGCTGTAGGCCTGTTTAGTTCACTGGGAAATGTATTTCATATGCCAAAGGTCTAATGTGTTTATTTTGAAAAGATACAACAAAGGCAGTAGGTCTGATTTCATTACAATGTAGCACCTATGTTAAAGCCAATATGCCTTACAGTGTGGATTGTTCTTGCACAGTGTTAAAACCTGCAGTCAGGTGTTTTGTTACATGAAATCTCACAGATTACCCTTGTAGGGAAGGAGTTTGGTGCTGGTCACCCCCTTTGACAAGCCCTAGGAGTAGAAGATTTGCACTTTGATAATTCTTGCTAGAATCCCTTCAGAAGGCCTGAAAGGTTTAACTGTCTGTCAGGTTCATGTAATAAAAAAACAAGAAAGACGCTATATATATAATTAAATATATATCCATGTAGATACATAGAAGACCTCTGGGTCAGCCCACTTCTGCCTCAGGCCTGTCTGGGTGTCGTTTACCTATGCTTCCATCCAGGGCAATGGTTTAGTTCACATCAGTCATTGGCTGCCTTGCCCTGTGAATGACAGCATTGTGGATCACAAGTGCACATCCACCTGAAAATGAACTTTTCTTCATTTTTGAGGGCTGGCTGGCCAGTCCTTTAGTTTTCAATTTTCTACATTCCTAATTCCCCTTTCATTTCTTTCTTTCTCCTATTTTAATTTTAATTTTTCTTAAGAGGATACTACAGTTCCACAGGCAGTGCTAGCGGTCCACTTGCTTGACACTCATTTTATCTGCAGTGCACTGCATATAGCATGGCCATTTCCTCTAAACCAGAAGACCATTAGGGAATGCCCATAGTGTATCATTGTTTTACCATTCCAAGATGGCCGCCAGATTGGCCATGCTGGAACTGTAAAACAATGGTGCACTATGTACAATGATTTCAACAAAAAGGTTATGCTGTTCCTCTGGAATGAGAGACAAAACACAGGGAATTATGAACCAACCTGACCTAGAAGGGTCAAAGTTGGGAAACCATTATATTGGATTGTAATGCCCTCACACAGCCTGTCGGGTGTCATGCTTCATCATCGGGCTGCTCCTCGTCGGGTCGGCGGTGAAATACGCGACGGGCTCCCTATAGTAGGGGCACTTTAACGGAGATCTTTTTCCAACAGCCGTCAGGTGAAGTGCGGGTGGGGGGCCTCGTATGTGTAGATGTGTGAGAGTGATGAAAGTGAATGTAAAATAGGGTTGGGAGTACCTGCGAAAACAACTTTAATCAGGGGGTCTCCCACCCTAAGTAAAAACAAAAACTATAAGGCGCTAGGCTGGGATAATGTCTCAGGTTGTGGCGCTCTTATAAGTAGTGGGTCAACATGTTTCTCGCCAAAAATGAGAGTTCTGCAGGCGATTCGTCAGGACCAAGAGGGTAACTATCTACAACTAAAACGCAATAGGTGTTGTGGCTACACACTCACAACAACCATAAGACTAAATCGTCGAATACCTGGTGGTGCAGGAACTACGTGTGGAGAGAGAATGCATCACATGGATCAATGTAGTATGATTGTAAGTGACTTCTCATCAAATTATCTGTGTCAAACTGTCTCTCAGTAAGTCATAGTGAGCATCAAGCAATTAAAACAATTTAAAACCATTACATACCACGGAGCCACACGGTGAATACATCAGGTGAGCAAGCATTGAATTCCAACTGCTGTGACACACATGGAAGTAGCAGAACGAGCGAGAAGGAGGGTCTTACCCAGATCAATGGACTAGCCAGGCATCACAGTACTCGGTAGGTTATACACACGAGGAGTTCCTCATGTACTAGAAACAAACAGGGAGAGGGAGGGAGAGGAGACAATGGGCATATCACCTTAAATGCACAAGTATGCATACAGTATAGTTGGATGTGGCGCTCTGCGCAGTGAAGTTATAGTCCAGCAAAGTAGGTATAATGGTGGAAGCGCCTTTGAATTAGTCAAACGCCTATAAATATATATATGTACTGTTCACATGGGGTCACAAAGATCGTGTGTTATCTCCGAATAACCGCAATCTCTTTAATTATAGTGAGGAAGTAAGGGAGTAACAATTTGTAGACCTAATTGGCCGGTTAAGTTAGAGACGGGTTCATAGATGAAAGCACTGTGGCAGATAAATAATAAGGTTACGCTGTCACCCTGGTGTGTGTTACACCGCTAAGCCTAAATATGATAACTTTATCTAAAACCAGCGAACACCAGATCGCAACGAAAAGGGCAGAATATTGCAAGGTGCCGGGCGCTGTCAGTTAATACTGAAATAATCGGCTCGTTGGAAAGGCACGATGGAGTCTATATCGGCCTTTCTTCACTCGGATGGCTCTAAATTACGGAATCCCTCCAATATCAGGTTGCGCACAATTAAATCAATCCCCGTGTTGCAAAAGTTACCCCCTGCGTACTGTGAGCGCTAAAGGGAATACACCTTCCTCTAGGAGGTACTCACGTTTGTGCTGATCGCACGAAGACTGCAGACCTACCCACTCCTACCGGGTCCGGTTGGTAGAGTGGTGCAGGTCTGTCGTCTATTTAGGCATTCTCTTCGTTTCCGGGAGGCGGGAAGTGAGTATATCAAGTTTGAGTGCATCTAACGCTGACCTCGATGGCGGCCATCTTGGAAGGAGGTCATTCGTTGAGGGAATGCAAATGCCTTTGGCAGACATCTTAGAACAGTGTTATTCCGTGAGTTTAGTAGGTTTGAAGCTACTTAAAAATATCGTTAAAAAGGACTATTCTGAAATCTTTCTTGAAGATAACGATTCATACTTATTGGTGTTTGTGCACAGTTTCAATCAGTAGGTATATGGCAGGAAATTGTTGTCTATCAGTTAGTAATGTTTTGTCATCAAGTAATCATGATACAGCACTTACAAGACTATCATATGTGAGCAAATGTCAGATCATTGGACAAATGTAGGTTAGCAAGTACCCGAGTCTCAGTCACAGAACAATACTGAGTCTCATATGTTATAGAACCGTGAGTCTTTATTAATGCCCCATCCATGAATAGGCTGATGAAGGATATGATGTCATGTCATATCCTCAGTGCGCTCCATGGTATGTCATCATTTAAACCCTGAGTATGTAAGGATAATCGATGTATCCATCTCTGTTCTTTCAAAAACAGGGCGTGCTTGTTAATTTTCGTGAATATTTCTAACACCACCCATTTAAGTGTGTCAGGTGAATGGTGTTTCTCCAGAAAGTGGGAGCACATTTTCGTGTTTGATCTTTGACATCGGATGTTGCTCCGGTGTTCAGCACTATGTACAATACCACTGCTATGTTTAGTTTCTTTACTGCAAGCATATACCTGTTGCATTTACACAGCGGCTTGTTTTCTTTTTTCTACTTGCATTCTTTTAATTTATCTTGTATATATTGTCCAGTTTGTGAGTGTTTTATTGTGGTTGTGTCAGAGGGTGAATCTAAGAATTTGTCTGTTTATGGGAGAATGGATGCACGAGTACAAAAATGAGTGACACAGCGAATTATGATTACTTGACAGGTGCCTAAACCCATCAATGGCACAAAAAAGGAACTTTCATTCACAAGCCAAACCGGTTGGCATTGCCAGTGCTTGTTTAAAGTTTTAGTCAAGCCTCAAAGTGCAAGTTAGATTGTTATGACTTGTCTCCTTTTGTCTATGCCTGCATGAGTGATATCAGTGCTGAGCATGTTTGTGGAATGTTTGGGGTGTGCTTCACATTGGCCAGTTTGCAAAGCTCATTCCAGGATGGGCTGAGCATCATGCTCCTGGTGGAGTGAAACCTGAAATTAAATCTGAACCTACCAGTTGGCCTAATTTGAAACCTAGTTTGTAATTTGTTTAATTAATTTAAACAAATGCATTTATTTACCAATACTGCCAGCCATCTCATTTTAATACAGACCAACTGGGTTTGCAAATGATTGTTTAAGATTAAGACTGACTTCTTATAGGAATTAATTATCCTTGCTTCCATCTGAAGCACATTTTCAAGAGAGACTGGAGATATGAAAGATGTACTTATTTTATTACTACTAGCCATTTTTCTCAGTCAATAAAAGTTTTCTTTTATTCAGCACCTTACCTTAACTAGGATGTCCATAAATGTTTATTTTATATTCATATTTTATGTTCTTGAGATGCTTGTTTTTATGGGGTAAATTAAAATGTTCACCTGTGGTCCACTATCTCAGAAATTCAACTGAAAGTTTCCTTAAGATTGTGTTGCCGTTATCCACTTCTTCAGTACTTTCAGACTCCAACTGACAGCGGCATATCTCGAAATTCTCCTTCAGAAGACCCTGTAACATTTAGGCCCACACTATAGTTCATGTCTACCTGTCTTTTACATAGTAAAATAATCTGAATGGCTTTACATTCAACCATCGTGATTTTTCTCCAACCCTGAAGGTTCTCTGGCTGACTTCGTTGTAATTCTTAGCCCCTTCCTTGCAATTTGAATGGATGGCTCAAAATAAAAACGAAAAGTAATAGGTGAACAATATAAAAGTGGAAAACACTATAATTGATCAAAAGAAAATCTGAATTTGAAAAAACATAACAGGTGCACAATGAGAAATGGATGGGGGCCAGTGGGTCAGGGTCTGCAGAACTGAAGTGAGCACTACACCAGAGGTGTTCAGGGGTACGAAGTAGGACAGAAGCAGAGAGAAGTAAAGGCATTTAGGGGTGCAATGAGAAGTGGCTGCGGGTACAAGGGTCTACTAAAAGAGAGTACCATGAGACATATTAAAAATGGGACAGAGGCAGAAAAGTGTAAGTGAGTACAGTTCCGTCCTGTTTTGCCAGAAAAATCCTGAGAAGTATGGAGAAAAGGAAGGGTGACAGCAAAAGTTAATTAAGCAACTTGGGGGACTGGGGTGTCCCAAAATCTTGCATGCTAAAATATTAAAAAAGACAAAGCAGTAGAGAAGAGCAATACATTCATGGGAAAAGTAGAAAACATATTGAAGAGGCTTTCAAAACGAGGCGCTTAATAGTCAGCAGACCAGAAGTTACAAAAGGTAAAATAAAGATTGTGCACACAGCTAAGGGTTAAAAACTAAACAGGATTCAAAACACACATCAAAAGAAAGAGACAATGTTTCAGTGAGATTATTTATTTTTCAAATATATGTAAATCTGTATTTACTCATTTACTTCTATTTATATACCAATACATGATATGCTTTTTTAGTCTTTCAAGAGTCTTTTGTCTTGTTTCTCTTCTGACACCGGGCTTCTTGGGGAGTAGCAATCCTGGAGAAGAGGGAAGCCCTCAGGAGCAGGAGTCTGAGAAGGAAGGCGTAGCTCATACTGGGAGCTGCAGGATGATCTTCTCTTTTCAAATTTCACTTCTAACCACCTCAAGAGTTGATATTTTAGACTCTGGGCTTGATTTAGAGTTTTGTTGAAAGGGAGAACCCTCTCAGCCAAATCCCAATTCGACCCGCCTGATTTAGAGGCGGGCGCACCTTAAGTATGTCAGCTACGGAGCCTACTCTGGCTCTGTCGCTGACATACTCCTCCGACAGCTTGACAGAGTACAGGCCGTTGAATTTGGCCTAATTTAGAGTGGGCGGTTAAATTGCCAGTTTTCACTCTCACTTACCACAGTGAAAAACTGGATGGTAAGGGACAGTGGAAACGTTTAAATGACCCCCACACCATGGGAGACAACTTCAATGGTGTGGAGGTAATTAGTTGCATTTTCAAACACAAAATCCTGCTTTGGGACTTTGTTTTTGAAAAAACAAAAACACCTTCAAAATTTGATGAGCAGCCGCCATTTTTGACAGAGCCATCTGTCAACCTTTTAACACATTGACAGAAACCACTGTGATTAGATACCACTCTAATTCAGCTTTGGAGTGGAGAGTTGTTGCATGTAAAATGTTTCAGACTGTTTTACATGGTATTGATCTTCTTAAACATGTTGGTTCTTTTAAGGGTACCTCGAGTCACACGAATCACTATAGGTTTAGAGCACACTCAAAGAACAGAGATCATTTTATTGACAATCAAGTATGCCTACTAAACTGCTGTCTTTGAATGTTAAAGCTTTAAGCTCCCCAACAAACGTCCTAGAGTATGGAAATATATCAGCTGGAGACAGCCTGGATTTTACTTTCGCAGGAGATCCATCTTCTTCAGCTAGACCTATTTACAATGAAATAGAACTGCTGCTCCAATCAGGTTTAGACGTCCAGTTCCTCCAGTGCAGCAGGGGTAGACATACTCTGCCAATGAGGACTGGTTATATAGAAATGATCTATTCTGAGGAACTCTTGTAGGAGATATTCAATAATTCATCTGAAAACCATACCATGCAATCTATCTTTAACATATATGTGCTCAACATAATGCAGAATAATTTCCTGAATGATGCCCTAAGTAGGTTAATAGACGATACAGAGAAAAGAGTGTTTACTTGGGGTGATTTTATGATAACATGGCCCTCAGATATGGACAGAACGACTGAAGGTGGAGTGGGATTAGGTGTAGCCTCAAAGGGGTTTCTCAAAATGTTTCAGGAATTGGGTTTGAAAGACCGGCAGACTCTACACCCCAATACAAGAAGCTAATAATTTTATTCCCACACGCATGGCTCTTTCCCCTAAATTGACCATAACACTCAAATTGACCATAACTCACAATATGACTGATACGTTGCTGGCAGTGGAGATGAGTGATATTTCAATTTTGGATCAAGTGCACATGGAGATCACATGAAGACAGACTTCGAATATATACCAGATTCATAGCAAACTGATTAGAGATATCAGATGATGTGTCCCGAACATTTTAACTGAGACCCACAACACAATTCCTCCACCTCCCCCAAGCATGCAATTTTGCAATGAGTCAGCTATAGGTAACTTGGGCAGGAAATTTGATTTCTTTGATCTGCTCCTAGAAGCAACACCTTATGTCGTAAATTTGGCTAACATACCTATTTTACCCACTGCAGTTACTGAATCTTGGAAATCCCTGAGAAGTAAGTCTTTGAACTTGGGGAGTAATAAAGCAGGCTTATCTGGGGTCCTTTTTGATGAGGTTAAAATGATGAGAAGAGGAAAATGGGTCGGCAGGGCGCATTTAAAACCTTGTCTGGTGACTGCGTATTTCTGTCTTTTAAATGACCTAATTTAGTCGAAACTATCCTACGTAGAACAAGCTCCCTACCTGTGTCCATACATCAAATATCTGTGCTACTGCTTGGCTATTTCTATCGACCATTGATAACAGCCAACTGTCCAAGCTTGTCCGCTAGACCACTATCTATTTAAGCTTCTGAATACCGTCCTGCTATTCCAACTCATAATTATTTTGCCATGTTAGCGACACTAGATGTTATCGATTGACTTACCACTAATCCAACTGTGGATCTTTTACCTAGTAATGGCCAAGCCAAAGAGTATAGTGGGTCTTTATCAAATTTAAATCACTGTAACAGCATGGTAAGATTCCACTCCCCCTTATACCTAAATAATATGGCTAGTTCTTCCATTATACATTCAAGGCTCAAGGGTGTTTCAACTCAAATAAATTATAAGGCCTTATTTTGGACTGTGGCAGGTGATTGTGCTAAGGTTGACATTCCAGAATGGTTGGAGTTTGTAACAAATTATCAGGTTCTATATTTCCAAGACACATGCACTGTTAAGTCTGTCCAAATTAATTGTTACCAAACCTTTCACTTATCAGTGGTGCCTTCCAAGGCTGGTAGAGCTAAGGGTGGTCTATGTACCTTCCATATCCAACAATATATCTTTTTCTAATATAACATCTGTGGTGACTAATTTGTATTTTCAAATTATTCTTATTGATATACTGCCTCATTATCACCTTGTGCAAGTTAATTTTTATAACAATGAACCGCCGATTGAATTACCGGTTGTTCTTTGCCAGTTGGATTTAGATCTTGAGTCCACCTGTAAAAGGGATAATGAGGTAGTCACTATACTCTGGGGGTGGCGTTTTTAACATACATTTGTACCCCTTGCCATCAAAAAAGATTTGTGGTCTGAAGAACACTCATGATGAGGATCAATCTCACTTTATTATTAATGGAAGGGGTGACAACATAGTTACTGATTGTATTATATAATCTCACAGTCTTTCTACACTCTTATCTCATTTTACCACACATACCATTTCTTTGAGCGACAATTTGCCACAGAGTATAAAACTTAACTTTAGCGGTTTGAAGAGCCAAACAGGGAGTGATAAAGAACGCGTAGCTGATAATATCAAGATAGCAACCCATAATGGTCTTTCACTATGCTGGTCCCAGGTTAATTTGGATAATCTCCTAGAAAAACTAGTTACCAATCAAAAGAGAGGCTTTTGAGATCTGACTAGATGATGCATCTAACCCTAGTGATATTGTAAATACTTTTTACCATTACTAAGGGGATCAAGGAATGTTTAACTGATACTAGTCACCAGTCTAATCGTAGTAGACTATGTTGATTCAACTCTAAATGTTCTAAAGCTCATAAGCGAGTTATGGCCGCTCTCCACAAAGGTGTACACTGGAAATGCAGATGGGTAGACTTGAATATAAACTAGCTCTAAGGGGTAGGAAAAAAAGACTTAAGGGACGAATCCTGGGAGTCTCTTATTGAAGCAAGTTCAAATAAAAATAGCACAGCTTTTTGGTGTGTTATAAACAGTCCATACTTAAGATATGATAGGTGTTCAAGATCAGATGCCGCTATCATGGAAACCGAGTGTGTGGCTCACTTCACCAAGATATATTAAAATTCCAGCAGGGTGTCTGCAGCGTCAGCAACTGTTGAGCATGTTGTCATCCCTGAGGACACCGCATGCAGACTTGACAGCATCTCAATCTCACTAGATGAGGTTAATAGAGCTCTTATGGCTAGTAAGGGCGGAAAAGCAGCAGGTCCTGACGGAATTCCCATCAACCCTTTTAAGGCAAACATTTTTTTTTTTTCCCATATTGATCATGGTGCTGGGGGTGTGTTGTTGTAGTGTTGGCTTTTTGAACATTTGGTCAGAGTCAGGAATCGTTCCCATCTATGAGAAGGTTGACCGGTCTAATCCAGCTTGTTATCAACCCATCTCACTACTTCATTCTCTGGTGAAAGTTGTTGGCTGTGTTATATTGAATACATTAGAAGAGTGGGCTGTAAATAATGAGACAGATCTTCAATATGGTTTCTGTAGTGGTTTAGAGACAATTGAGCAGGGATTAAATCTTAACCTTTTAGTAGGAAAGTATACCTTGATTAAGAAAGGCCACATGTTTTTAGTTTTTGTTGATTTATCCAGTGTCTTTGATCATGCGTTATGCACAACAAATTGTGGTCTATTATGACAGAGCTCAGTGTGAGCCCTCTTATAATACAATTCTTAAGGGAGATGTACTCGGGGAGTAGGCCCACGGTACGATGTGGTCTTAAGGGAGTATGTACTCGCTCATTTGGCATAGAGAAGAGAGTTAGGCAGGGTTGTGTCCTCGCCCACTTTCTGTTTACTTTATATATCAACAGCTTGAGCAATGTTTTGGCATAACATTGTAGGGACCTCCTGCAAGCTGGTCATCGACCGATTCTAGCCCTCCTCTACGCTGACGATGCCGTGCTCATGGCTTGTACTCCCCTGTGCCAACAACAACTACTCACTTGGTTTGTCGATTATATGAAGGATTTAGGTCTTTTAGTTAACTTGGACAAAACATTTGTAATGAAGTGCTGGAGGAGAAGGTCAAACTGTCGCAATCTCTTGATAGGTGGCACTAAGATTAATTTTACCTCCTCCTTTTCCTACCTGGGTATTTTGTTTGAGAAGTATTGTTCTTGGAAACAGGTCGTTAATTCTAGGAAGCTACACTCGAAGAAAGTCCCTACAGCGTTGTCAAATTTCGCAACTAAACTTGCTAAGAAGCCTCTGAGTGAAATGTTAACAATCTACAAAGCAAATCGTTTGTCAACAGCTCTGTATGGGGTGGCAATTTGGGGTCATGGCAACACAAAACCCCTTCAGTTGGTAAGGAATGCATTCTTTAGGAAGCTCCTCTCTGTCCCTAAGGGAAGCTCCTCATTTGTATGTCATTCTGAACTTGGACTCCATTTATATCAGGTACAGCTTGAATTCAGCCAATGCTTCTATGGCATAAGATTTGGACTTGCAATGATACTCTATTTAACCATAAGGTTATCAGTGTCTGCCTTAAACTATCGTTATTTGCACAAATTTCTTGGTTGAACCTTTGAATTGATTTGGACATGCTGAATATTTTGACCGTCCTGACACTCTAGAGTGTATTAGTAGGAAAGTGATAAAGAAGGCCTGTACATCTTTGTTTGCGGACCTTAGATTATTCACCAAGCTTACAAAACCCAGTGTTGTTAAGAATCCGATGATGCTGGTTACCTATGATATTCAACCGTACTTCATATTTATACACAATCCAAGCCATAGGTTCATTTTAACTTGCTTCAGATTGGATATATTTCATCGTCTGACGACTTTTCCTACAATAAGTGTCTGGTCTAGAGTTTTAATTAAGTGCCCGTGACATTCTTTCTAATCAAAGCACCTTGCATGTCTTGTTCTTTTGTACATTTTATAGGGATAGGAGGAAGAGTTTAATATTGTCTATTTTACGAAAATATAATTTTACAGAATGTAGTCCTTCCCATCTGTTCCTGTATTGCTACCAACCTTGCCCATCTGCTGCACTGTGTCAAGTTATGTTTGGTCTATGATTCGCTTAAGGAAATCTTTGAATGTTTTGAACAATTTTGTTTCGCTAGGATACATTTACATATATTGTGCTATTTGCACTGCATGATCATATTGTACCTGTTTTGTAATTTTTATTGGTTTTTATCTTTTTACCTCTTAGGTACGGATTTTTTACTTTAAAATGATGCAATATATTTTTTGTATGCTTTTATGATTTTAACACGCAAACCGAATAAAGCGGTTTTGAATTTGAATTTGACTTTGATTAGAGATACAGTTTCTACGAAATAACTGGGTTAAAATTGAGGAATTCTCTTTGAATAACTGTAAGGGGGACTCATCATCAGGCACTAGCTGGGACACTTTTAAAGCAAAACTAAGGGCGTAAGTTGATGGCAGAACATAGAAGAGTAAAGCGATTAGTGAGGAATAAATTAACATCGGACGTACAAGAGATTAAGAAAATAGACCACCAAAAAACATCCTTTGCAGATCAGGCAAACACAGAAAAAAGTACATTGTTAAAGCAAGGACACACAATCTATGAGAGGGCAAACACAATGAGCACCCCATTAGCTAGTCAGCTGAGGTTACAAAGGGGCAAGAAGTAGATACTTAATATCAGAATATCTGATGGAATGTGAGCCACAAAGGAGGAGGGGAAGAGAAAAGCCTTTAGATTATTTTTTCAAAGATGGTGCTCACTGTGGGAGATCGACGCAGAGAAAATCAGGGCCTTCTTGACTAAATGCAAGATGGCGACTACACCTCAAAAATTGAGGGAAGAGTTAAAAGAGCCCAAAGATACAACATATTTACATAGTGCACTCAAAGACATGTTTGAGAAAAGACCCTGAGTCAGACGTCTTCATGCTAATATTCTACAAAACATTTCTTCCATACTTGACAGAATAACTGGTGAACCTATTCAACTCCTTGGATCAAGAAATAAGTGTCAGAGGTCACTGGAAGGGGACTTGGCCACATCCCAGGAAAGAGATGGGGTGATATGAGAATCATAAAGAGTAGGGCAGAAGCCCTGGGGTAACCTTTGGATACACTTAACACTGCGACTGACATCCAGATGTGAATCTCTAGTCACTCCTAGGGCCTGTGTTGTGGGGCTATCAGATTTGGAGTCGCTCCTGCTGTGACAGTCTGTTTTCTAGAGGAAGGACAGAGGAGATGGCACTCCAAAAGAAAGCAGACTCTAAACACAAACTTCAAAGACTCAGACCCTAAATCACATTTGGTGCCTGGAAATGGACTTTAAGAAGGGGAGCTTGAGGCCCCCAAAATTGTCAACTGTCAAGCAGCCAGACAGGCTTGTGAGGAGGGAAAGCCCAGCAAGACTACTGCCTGCGGTACGGGTTGGAGGCTAACACCTGCCAGTCTCCCTCCTGGGTTGGGGGACATCACCCAGGGACATCCAAGACCACCTGCCTCTGAAGCCTGGGACACCAGTGTCTGCCTGCCTGCCAAGACCAATGAGGAAGAGAAGACCTGGAGGGGGTGAGATTCAGTGGGGGATCCTGGCGAGTTAATCCTTGTAGCAAGGTGTGAGGAGACTACTATTGCACCAATTGGGTTGTTGCCCATGTGAAGGGTTAAGTCAGCGATCCCTGTATGCCAGAGGAGGGTTGCCTTGAAGTGCAGAGTGAACCTTGCAGCACCAATCAGGTTGTTTCCCATGTGCAGGTTAAAATAGGTGATCTCTATGTGCCAAAGGAGGGCCACAGTGAAGTGATCTGTGAACTTTGCTTCAACAATCGGGTCATTGCCTGTGTGCAGGTTTGAGTCGGCCACCCCGTATGCCACAAGGAGCTCGCATGAAGGCTGCTGTGATGATCGGGCATAGCCTGAGTGCAGTTTGAGTTGGCAACCCCATATACCAGAGGGGCCACCATGAAGAGGAAACTGCTGCTGTGCCAATAGGGCAGTGCGCCCGAGTGAGGAGCAGGTGTGGTGACCCTGTATGCCAGAGGAGGCCATCGGATGAAGAAAAGAAATGCCACCTGGTGGATGCCATTGATGTGAGGGAAGGCTGCCATGGTGACCCAAGAGGGCCCGAGACGCGGCCGAGAATTGGAAGCAGGAGCTGCCGTCAACCCCCTCTTGTGGGGAAGACAAAGGAGACTTACCATTGAACCAGAGGAGCACCAAGAACACCCAGCGGGGGCCCCTGCAAAGATACGTGTGTGATTCTCACCCAAAGCAGTCGCCATGCCGGCAAAAGAGACGCTCTCGGAGACTTTGGTCAGACAGTCTCTGCTTGTGCGAGTAAGTCTGAGCTTCAGGCCTGGAAGGCCCAGGGGAAACTTGTCTGCCAGATAGCACTTCAGCTTATGACTTTTCTAACGGAGTCAGAGTAGGACTCCTGAGACTAAGACTGCTAGCAGAGTCTAACATAAATGTTGCTTATAGTGAATGGGGAATAAACATTACAGCTAATGAGAGGAAAGTGGGACTCACATGACTAGCACTAAACACAAGAGTCCGGACCTTAGGGTGCTTTGTGTATTGTATGTGTATGCCATATTTCACTTTGTGTTCCTATATCAATACTACTTATTTTGAGTTGTGAGCCTGTGCTCATCCCCTGTATCTACTGCCCGCCCCCACCATATTTCACTTTGTGTTCGTATATAAATACTACTTTTGTAATAAAAGAAAGTATTTGCCTGGGCAATCATTTAATAGAGCCAATAAAAGTATTTTGAGCTGTGAGTGTGTGCTCACCCCCTGTATCTACCTCCCTGCATCCCATCCCTCCCTCCCTGAGAATGACTGGGCTGATCGGCCCGCTCTACCACTGAGAGTTAAGTGCTGAAAGGGGACTTGACTGATTGCTCAGGATCCATAATAGGTCTGGACATCAGGAGCAAAAGGTCTCAACTTCTGTGGTTGGGCCCTGTAGCTCCTGCTTGACCTGTAGCCCTCTGAACGGGGTTCTGACATACTTTGACTACTGTACCAATTTCAAACTTTGCTAGTAGCCATCTCTGAGAAAGAAATTGTGTCTCTACAAAGGAACCTGCAGTTCTTCATATGGGTTGGAAGGAAACCTGGATTAATGCTAAAATTATGGGAGTCCTTTGGGAAAAAGGGTGCTTGGGTGCCCAAATGTGCTAGACTATTATAGAGCAGCCTACATCAGAATAATGGTAGATTGAACTGTCTAGGAAATGGATAGGGGTGGGCAAAGAATTCCGCTCCACGGAGCGCAGAGTTCCGCAAAACTTTGCAAAGTGACGCGGAGAGAAGTTTTTACTCCCGCCAACATTAAGTTAAGTTGGCGAGCGCTCGTGAGAAAAAACCATGCAGTAGACCTCCTCCTGGTGAGATTTCTCAATGCAGACGGTCACTGCAGGTCGCGACCGCTCTCTTTGAGAAATCTGCCGCTCGCGTTGAGGAAGCTGTCGCTCAAGTAGAACGTCTACTCAAGCAGCAGAAAGCAGCAGCGCTCTTCGCGTTCATTTTACAGCACAACTTAATAGACTCTGCCACTGGGGGAACTCCGTGGAGAACGGCAGAGTTTTTGCGGCACTTCGGGGCGATCCGCGGAGTAGAACTCTGCGAACTACTACCAGGCCTAGAAATGGAAAAAGTAGCTCCACATGGGACAGGCTATACCCAGAAGATCAATAAGGGATTGGCTGCACAGGTCCCAGAGACCTTTTAACACTTACTTAGCATTATAGATGAAAACAGTTATAAAGACATGGGGTAGAGCAGCGAGAGGGGGTAGACTCGTGGCATTCCCTTTCCCAAAACGCCAGCCCATGATAACCCATCATTTACACCAGCAAAAGGGACAAATAGCGTCAAGAGATGAAGGGAAGGGGAATGCCTGGTGACCTCAGATGCATTCATATGAGCTCAATAAAGTCCTTCAACGAATGCAAGAAGGATTTTGGCATCGCCAAAGCAGACAGATTCCAATATCAGCAATCTAGACACTTGGTCCTACATCTGCATGTCAGCCTTTGGGCTACCAGAGAATTAACACCTTAGGTGGCAAAAGTTTGATATCAGGTATGTACAAAATTCTGATTGACAGAGGAGGGAGCTAAGTGGAAATACCAAAGCACCCTGCCACGAATACTCCAGGCGCGGCCGGTACAGGTAAGAGCGATGGGGCTGTGGGGCGGAGCGGGCGAGGGGGAGTCAACAGACGACGGCATAGGGAAAATAAAATTTAAAAAAAAGAAAACTACTTACCTTGCGCTCGAGTGCAAGGTAAGAGGTTTTATTTTTTTTTATTTTCCCTATTCCATCATCTGTCCACTTCCCCCCCTTGCCCAACCCTGCCCCATCCCCTCACCGCTCTTACCTGTACCAGCCGCGCCTGGAATATTCACTAAGGACATACCAGACACAGATTGGGAAACACTGTGCAGAGACATCCAGAGAATGTTCAAAAATATCCCAGTCTGGGAGACTAACTATAAAATACAATACCTATGGTATAAAACACCCAGAAAGCTAAAACAGTTTCGGATAGATGTTGGAGATGCGGCTGGAGCTATGGCTCAATGATACACCTCTGGTGGGACTGTTCAATACTTAAAACATTCTGGAAAGTAATAGTAAGTCACATTAAAGCTGTGTTAAGCTATGAAATTCTGGGGATTCCAGGCATTTTGTTAAGCCACGGAGACATTGGAGCGGTTAGCTTCAAACATAAAAACATTATTGTACCGGAAGCTGGCGGCAGAACTTATGCTGGCTGATAATGCTATATTGGAAAAAAGATAGAGCCATTGGCAGTAGCCCAGTAGTTTGGGAAATTACAGCAAACAACTGCATATGAATAAATGCCACATGACATGGCCTGTGCGCATAAAATTCACAAAGATCTAGGACACTCTGATAGCATATACCTCGGAGACAGTTTACAGAAGTACAACTTCCAATAGACTGAAAGCGCTCCAGCCAGGGTTTTCTTTTTTGTTATTTAAGTTTCCCTCGTTGTCATATGTCGAACCCCCACCCCTCCAACCTGCCCCACCGCTATTACCTGCATGGGCCGAGCCTGTTTAATGGAAGTTTATGTATTACTGGCGTGATTGAAAAGGACAAAGAATAAGGGGTAATGGGGAACCTAAGGCCAGAATAATGTTGTTTCTTTTTTTTAAGGTAACCTACGAATAACATGGAGGCACTATGTAAAATGTGTCCTGCGGACGGCGGGGTGCACTTTTTACTTTCCTTTGTTTATCTTTTCATCCAACTTTGTTTATGTACTACAATATGAAAACTCAATAAAAATATTTATATAGTCAGTCAATCAGTCGGTGAATAAATTTTTATTCGATTTTGCCAAAGAAATTCATAAAAGTAAGAATACAAATATACATATCGTATGATAAAAATACCATCACCCAAATAAAACAGCAGGTGTACAGCTATTTTGATCTCAGAGCACCGGAGAGGAACCAAGATAAAAAGAAATATACACTGGGTGTGGGTAAAAGTTGTAAAACCAGTAACGCTGGTCTCACTTGCTTAAAATTCATATACAACAGGAGGGACTGAATGTATTTGTAATGTAGTGTGCTGAACCTGGGGCAAATCAGGACAATATGCATGGTGTCAGAAATAGATTCATCACAAGTGCACAAACGCAATTCAAAATCTTTGAACCAGCCGCCATTTGCCAACATGAGTTGAGGAAGAAGGTCAATAGCTTTCTGTGGTGACTGGGCATACCCAGGTTTAAACAGGGTTCCATGCTGCTTACTGATTTTACCAAGATAAAGAAGCGCATGGAACACTTGGTCATGGCGAGGGCCTCTCGCTCCACGTACACCTTGGAGATAAAGGCCCGCGTTGCCCAATTGATATCTATTTTAACAATACAATCTGGATCATAAAAAAGTTACGGTCTACCTAGATCCCTCGAATTACTCAAAATATAGTGTAGCCAGGGGATATGTAGCATGTTGTCCAGGCCCATACAGTTTCATACAATTAACTTGTTGAGCTTCAGATCCTCCTTCAGCCACACTGAGAGCCAGAGTAGCAAGGAAAGGTGAATAAAGTCAGAAATTAATCCCATACCCAATTCTTCATGGATAATCTCTGAGGGTATACTTTGTGGAATCTTTAAAAGTCTTCCAAGAAACTTATTTTTCGCAACCTTAATAGGAGAAGTGGGCATATAACTCCAGATCTCACAACCAAAACTGGTTATAGGGATACATTTGGCTTTAAAGATATCTAGTACAGACTTGATGTGAGTATGCTCCAACTGAGGTGAAAAGTCACTGATGCTATGAGTGGCCCTATTAAAGGACATTATATTGTCCTTTTTTTATCTTTTTATTGATTTTACGAACAAATTACAGCATCACATACATGTTTCGATGGGTATACATGTGTGATTATCAAACAGATAGGTTCTTTCTTTTCACTTTTTCTCTCTCCCCTTTTTTCCCCCAAGAAGAAAAAGAACAACACAGGCAATGTAAATCTTGCATTATATCTGCCATGAGGCATGGAAGGAGGCAATACGGATATATCAGCTACTAAACATTTCAGCACCATTCGGTGGTTTAAACAATCTTCTATGCAGAACAGTGAGCGTATTGGGCATTTGGACGATTCATAATCTAGGCCTGTTAGTCTATAAATCAGTGCCTAGATGTGGTGTGCTGGCTTCATGAGTGCATCCTTTTAACTCTATACCATAGGTCGGAGCAGATAAGCGTAGTGGGGCCCATGCGCTCTCTCAGACTGTATGTTCGTGCAGGTAGGTCAGTAGGGGGTCCCAGATATCTTTTGGGCGAGACGATAATGATAATAGTTCTGCATACATTGTTAATTGGTCTTTACAGTATATTAAGTCTGTGAGCCAATCCTTGAATTTAGGTGTGCGCCCGAGCCCCATCTGCACGCCACTCTTCTCTTTGCTAACAACAGGCTCAATGCTATGAATTTCCTATGTGTTGTTAGTAGATGTGTACCCCAGCAACGCCAAAACCGGTGTGACAGGGATGGGGGAGCCAACCATCCTGGACAGGGTCCTCAGCACCTCCACCCAATATTTCTGTACTCCCTCACACTGCCATGCCAAATGTAGAAACCCCACTCCTTCTTGTCGGCATCTATCACAGCGATCATCCACCCTCAGTTTATATCTGTATAGCCGCACAGGTGTGTAATATACTCGGTGTATAAATTTAAAATGTATTATTTGCAAACGGCTGCTCGCTGTTATGGCACCCGTTTGCATGCAGCAATATACCCATTGTTTGTCAGTTAGCGGGGCAGCCAATTCAAGGTCCCAGCCTTTCCTTGTGTCATGCTGTGTGTTTGGGCGTTCTAGTAAAGCAGTGCGGTAAAGTCTAGACACCACAAGTGCTGGTCCTGTCATCTGTAGAAGGGCATGTAGGGTGTCACATGTTGGTGGTTCTTGGGGGAATTCAGGGGTATTGGCTTTCACCTCATGTCGAATCTTAATGTATAGAAAGATTTCCAGAGGTGTGGGTTCTTCTCCGCCTAGGAGTGTCTGCCTATCTTTGAACACCCCCTCATGGTAGAGGTCGCTCCAGGTACTTAAACTTCTCTTGCGAAAAATGCCTTGACAGGAGGCTTTGTGCGTGTAGTGCTACAGGCACTCTTGTGGTCTGACACCCTGTGTTGACCTTTGACTTTGGTGTGTTACTTTACCCTAGCCTGAATGTACGACGTCCTGCATATGCCTTGTTTCTCTTCTCGTAGTTTTGAAGTAGGAGCTGTCACAGTAGAACAGCCTTGCCAAGAACAGAACGTGTGGAATGTGCATTTGAAAGCATGAGAGAGAGAGAGAGGTGTGGAATGTACTTTTTGATCTCGAAGTGCAGTGTTATGAGCCGGGGTGCACAAATGTGCACTGTGTTGTACATTGAGAGATGAAGTATGTGATGCTATAAGCAGTGGTGCACAAATGTGCACTGTGTTGTACATTGAGAGATCAAGTATTATGAAGTTCTTACTACTGGCTTTGACATAGCCTCATGTCATCCTGAATTCTGACTCTGCCTTGCTTGAGCTTTTCTGGGCGCACAGACAGGCTTGCAAGTTGTTTGGGTTAATCACGTTCAAGGATTGTTTTGTGAGAGATTGTTTAATGTACCCTGGAAGTCTTTCGTAAGCTTCATCAAGATAAAGGCAGGAACATGTGAGAATGGAGAGGGAACGTGGGAACTCCTTCCTGCGGTGGAATGCTTGCCTGGAAGCTGGCCAGTTCCAGTAAGTTTCCTTGGCGCAGAGGGGAAGACTCTTGAACCTTCTAGTGTGTTTTTGAGACTATAAAGCTGAGGGTTGTTGACAGCCAGGGTGGGAGCTCACTTACAGAGTAGACGTACTGCTGTAAGACGAACGGAACCTGAGTCCCGGTCGAGAGTCCAAGCCCAGCTGTGAACAGGCCCCCCAGCTTGAGTTGGCAAGGATGTTGAGTGAACGATCAGGTGAGGTGATTTGTTTCTGACTAGTGCCATTGTGATGAGTGGTTCCAGTGGCTGTGGTCATTTGAGGTGTTTTCTTTGTGATGTGAGAGTGAGTCGAAGTGCACATCCAAAGTAATCATTTGATGTATTTAGTGTACATATATATCTTTCTGCAGGACGTCCAGTATATTCTCTTGAGTGTTATCTCATATTATTTGCTGCTTGTTTATTCATATCATAATCCATGCATTTAACTGTTGCATTTACCAAGTGTGTTATTATTGCTTGCATATAAATATATATCTCTATATACATTTGAATGTGGTTCATTTGAAATCTGGGAAAGCCTGTCTGTTAGAGAGCATTGCTTAAATAAAACCCCAAGCCTTATTCTAAAAAGAGAGTCTTTGCATTTTGTAAAGAGAAACCCTTTTCTAGGTATTGTTGTGTTTTATGTCTCCTGCTCCGCCGTGTTTGAGCCACCGTGTGAAAGTGGAATTTGTAGAACTCTGTATTATCTGAAAGGCGGAGCAAGACAGTGTGTAACCGGTGCAAGGTAGTGAAATGGAAGGGGCATCAACGGTGAGTATAGCAAGGGCTTACACACTTTTCTAATAAGCCGCTTCCATGCCAGGTTCGTGCATGCCACTGGGGAGTAGGTAGTGTCTTCCTCCGGAACCTGCGCTCCCAGAAAGGAGGTTGTGGGCAAGGGGGCCATGTAGCCTTTCTCGATGGCCAAATGCGGCATGAATGGTGGAGGGTGAATCCAATATATCGCGTGGTGGGCCTGGGCACATAGGAAATATTGTTCAAAGTCTGGTGCCTCGAAGCGGCCCTGTGAGAATGGCTGTGTAAGGGTCGGCCAGCTCACTCAAGGTTGTTTGCCGCCCCATGCCAGCTTAAACAGTTGGGATCTGAGTGCGTCGAAAAAAGGGCGACCTGGGTGGCACGGTATGTTGAGGAATAGATAAAGTAGTTTTGGTAGAATCACCATTTTCATCAATGAGATCCGACCGGCCAGTGACAACGGCAGTTAGATCCAGCGGGCTATCGAGTTGGTAACTGAGTCAAGGGCGGTTCCATAGTTTGCGCGTAGTGTCTCCTCTCTGTCTCGGGAGATCACCACTCCTAGATATTTTATTTCGGAGGCACACCATTTCAGCGGGAAGTCAAAGGAAACTCCGGAGTGTTGGGGGTGAGGGGAAATATCTGTGATTTCTTCTAATTTATATGAATCCTGGAGATGTCTCCAAACCGAATAAATTCCCTAAGAATGGGATTTAGGCTTAAATTTGGCTTATGTATATAGAGGGTGATATCATCGGCATAGAGTGAGACGAATATATGCCGCAAAGGATACGGTCTTGCATACTCTCTATCGTGTTGGCGGAGTTTTGCAGCAAGTGGCTCAACAGCTAGCGCAAAGAGCAATGGCGACAGGGGACATCCCTGTCGGGTTCCTCTTGAGACTGGGAAAGGGCTGGAGTAGAGGCCGTTTATCTGAGCAACAGCCAGAGGCTGGTGGTTGAGTAGCGCAATCCAGGAAAGGTAGGTAGGTGGGAGGCCCATTCTTCGCAATATCGCAAACATATAGTCCCATTCCAGTGAATCGAAACCCTTCGTGGCATCCAAAAACACCACAGCTGCATTCGAATCAGGGTCTATGTCCTGTAGCAGCGCAAATATAGTGCGTAAATTATGTGAAATTACCCTCCCGGGTATGAAGCCTGCCTGGTCGGGCAATACCAACCCCCTCCATCACTAAGTTTAGCCTGCTGGCTAGTACTTTATCCAGGATCTTGGTATCGCAATTTGTTAAAGACAGGGGTCTGTAGGCATCGCATTTAGTAGCATCTTTACCAGGCTTAAGAATTGAAATAATCATGGCTTGTCTCATGGACAATGGAAGAGTGCCAGTGCTTTGGGCTTCACATACACCTGCTTGAGAATGGGAACTAACTGGTAGATGTAACACTTGTAGAAATCAGCCAGTAGGCCATCTGGACCAGGGGCTCTGCCGGATCGCAAATGCATTATGGCCGCATGTAGCTCATCTTCTTCGATGTCAGCAGCCAAGAATTTTCTACGGGAATCGTTTATCCAGCCAAGGGCTGTGTCCTCAAAATACAGTGCATCAATCTGCTCAGCTCATTGTGTGCTAAAGAGTTGCGAATAGTAGTCGGCAAAGGTGTTGAGTATTACCTTGGGGTCTGTTTGCAGCGCCCCTGTTGCATCTTCTATGCGGAAAATGTTATTGGCAAATCGAGGGGCCCGCGTTATCTCTGTCAGTGCCTTACCAGGCCTCTCACCCTCCCCATATGCTCGAGCGCGTTGGTATTTGGATCGGAACAGAGACTCCGCGGTGTCTGAGTATTCTATCAGTAGCTCTTTGAGCTGTGCCTGTAGCTGAGACGTAGGAGCTTCAGCGATACTAGTCTCTGCAGTCTTGATGTCATGCTCTAGTTTTTGTAACGATCCGCTAATGTCCCGGAGGATTCCCCCTCTCCTTGCAATGCATAGTCCTCGAATAGTGACTTTGAAACTCTCCCAGACACAGGCTAAAGCGTAGACACTGTCTATATTTCTAGGAAAAAATTCAAGGATCTCTTGCTGCAGCCCTTCACAAAAACTATAATCTAGTAACGCGGTAGATTGTAATCTCCATGACCGATGCGGGGATTCATTAGTGGGGGGGGGCATAGTTTTAACAACACAGGAGAGTGATCAGAATACGTTCGTGCAAGATGTGTGGCCTCTTTCAGCCATTTGCTAAGGCCATCCGAGAGAACCCAGTAGTCAATGCGGGACCAGCTGGAGTGCACGCTGGAATAGAATGTGCCCTCTCTTCGCGTGGGATGTAGGGATCTAGCAAATGGTGTTCTGCAATGATGCTATTTAAGTGTTTCCCTGCTGTGGTGTGGGGACCAGGTGTGTTGTGTGAACGGTCCATGACGGGGTTCAGCACAATATTAAAGTCTCCCCCCATATTAGGTGTTTGGACCCGATGTCCAATATAAGGCCCCATACTTTATCAAAAAACGCGGCATCGTCCACGTTGGGAGCATAACAGTTAACGAATGTAACAGATTGCTCTGCTAGTCTGGCCCACATGATACAAAATCTCCCCTGCGGGTCTTGATGCATGCCCCCTGGGCAAAATCACACCCCAGCTCCAATTAAAATTGCTGCTCCCCTGGAATAGGTCGAATAAGATGAAAAGCGTCTATGAGCAGCCCATTTCCCAGTGAAATTGGGCGGTGTCCTGGGGTCTAAGTGCGTTTCTTGTAGCATTGCCACTTGTGCAACACTGAAGAATGGGGGACGGGGAGCAGTTTCAGAAAAAAGGGGGCCTAGGTCCAGTACCAATGCTCCCAAGAACTAACATGTAATCACTGTATGGTAACTGTTCCTGAAGTTAAGATTCATAACCAATTTGGTTATGTTGGCGAAGGAATGGAAGGGAAAAGAAGAAAAAAGAAGGAGGTCTCTATATGTGGTTCCCTATTGACAAAGGTCGGGGAATTTCTCCTTTAGGAATTAGTGCCCTCACACACCCTTTCAGGTGTCATGCTTCATCATCGGGCGTTGCTCCTCGTGGGGGTGGCGCTGCTGTCCCCCACGGGCCCGCGAGAGGGCTCTTTGTCGGAGATCTTTTAGGAGACGCCGCAGTTGTGCATGCGGGTGTGTGGGCCTAAAAGGGTTAGTGCTAGTGTTTAAAATTACCCCACCAGTACCGTGGGAAAAAGTTTATTCGTTGGTCTGGGAGGTAAGGATAAAAGAATTATACAGGGGCGTTGGCGCACCTCTATTGACAGATAACATAGAGGTCAGGGTATTACTCCACTGCTCCTAGTGCCCGTGTGTGACTAGACCTCACGTATCTATAAGCATTTCTCATGACCTAACTTGGGTATGATATCTCCCGGCATTACGTGATACTTAATTACGTGATAAGAACTTCACGCACAAAACGCGCGTTTGCATTACCTAAGCACTGGTGGCCACTATGATGATAAACGAGTGTTTTTGTCACACCGCACTCGGTAAAAACGGGTAGCAGCGCCACCCCCACGAGGAGCAACGCCCGATGATGAAGCATGACACCTGAAAGGGTGTGTGAGGGCACTAATTCCTAAAGGAGAAATTCCCCCGACCTTTGTCAATAGGGAACCACATATAGAGACCTCCTTCTTTTTTCTTCTTTTCCCTTCCATTCCTTCGCCAACATAACCAAATTGGTTATGAATCTTAACTTCAGGAACAGTTACCATACAGTGATTAATTACGCATTGCCACTTGTACCTGGTGTCTGTCTAGATAGTTTAGGACATGCCTACGCTTACGGGGATCTAGCAGCCCTCGCACGTTCCATGTTAATAAAGTATAAATATGTTCTACAGAAGATTTAGGTGTACCCATATGACAGCAGATATATCAATGAATGTATAAGACCTATACAATTTGGTAAGCAACATCCCTCCATGTTGTACATACCCATCCTAACATTGTCATAATCATGACCCTTACGTGCAGTCTTGCTGTGCTCAAAAAACAAAACAGAACCCCCTCCCCCCCGCCACCCTCCACCCACACCCACGGCCCAATACCGTGAGCGAATACATAGCTCTTCATATATCCAACAGTGGCTCCAACATGAGAACAGATAAAAAAAGAGAGAAACTACTGTCAAAGAAGAAGCTTGAGCATTAGAGGGGAGAAAGAGAGGTACAGACAATGGAAGATATGCTCCAGCAAAGAAAAGGTAGAGTTGAGAAGAAAGTAGGGCAAACCATGACATTGTCTGGGGATTTCCCGCTGGGGGTGTGCGTCGGAGAGCCAGGCACATCACCTCACCCTTGCGAGGGTGCCCGGGAGGAAATATATTGTGCGGCAGTTCTTCCATTCAGAGCAGTGCTGCAGTTTGGAAATAGCGACTTCAACAGTCTGCAGGCTTATTGTGAAAGTTAGTGTCGCCATAATGGCGGGGAGACAACGGGACTGTAGGTTGTGAGTGTGCCTGCATAACATAAGTAGGGTCCACAGCTACTACACATCTGACATTGGAGATGGTGACCGGGATTCAGGGACGCCATCCTGTGCTGAGGGCGAGCGACGCTTCATGGTTTTTAGGAATTCTTGCACCTGATGAGGAGTGACAAAAATTTGCGTTTTCGCCTGGTAGGATCCTTCCAGTCGGGCCGAGTACAGCATAGCGTAGGGGGATGTTGGCCTGCTGTAGTTTACGCTTCACCTGGATGAATTTCTTTCGCGCTTCTTGTACTTCCATAGTAAATCTTCGTTTTTGGCTGAGATGATCTTGAGGAGCTTTTCCATATCGTGAAGATGTGCCCCCCCCGCTGAGGAGGTATCTTCCAGTGCTGATATCCTCTGCTCGGTTTCATTTATGCGACCTTCATGCTTATCCAAGCATTGCGCTATATAATCCATCCGCTTACTCATTGAGTCCATTTTTGACTCAATGGAGGTGAGGCTCTGCCGCAAGGTCATTAGCAGAGATTTCAAATCTGCATCAGGCAGTGATGAGGAGGATGAGTGGTCTTCATTGGATTCAGTGTCCTCAGCAGGGGTGCGCCGATTTGCGCGATTAAAACTGTATTTTCATTTGTTTGCCCTCAGTCCGACCCATTGTCGCCCTGCATCAGTGCGTAGGTCCCTTGCACAGCGCTAGCCTCAGGCCAGCTCGAGTTCTGCTGGTCTCCGGGCCCGACGAGGGTCAGGGTTATGATCACCGCTGTTATGAATTGTGAAGGAGGAGAGGGGTATTTTCCCTTCAGGTTGCAATTTTCTCGCCCAATTGTGTGTCAATTATGCAGCCGGTGCTGTTCGGAGGCGCCCCGTAGCGAGGAGCGCCCCCCCCCGATCCAACTGCAATGGAGCGCCGCAGCGGCACACAAGGCCACTCAGGGCCCAGCCCACACCCAGCCCAAGGCCGCAACCCTCGGCCCAGCCGCCCCCTCCAGGCGGCCTGCCCCAGTCTCTGAGGGTCCGCTCTTATTCTTCTTCGTCGCCGGCCCCAGAGTCGATGGCGGTCCAGGCGGTGCCCTGTACGTCACGGGCCCCAGCCGCCGACTTCCCGGCCCGGCACCAGTAACTCTGGGGATCTGGAGACGAGTAAATCTCGCAGCCTGCGGCCCTCCGCACCAAGCCGCAGCCGTCTGGCCATCCCAGCAAGCAGGTTCACCTTACAGTGGTGGTGGCCCCGTCAGCGAGTCGTCGCAGCCCACCTCAGGCCGGCAGCGCAGGGCCGGTCCCCGAGACAGTCAGCGCTGGCAAGGCGAAGGTCCCCTCACAGTGTACAGCAGGGGCGCCCCTCAGCAGAACTGCGGCACAGTACTGCGATCAGGGCGATAGGTGGCCATTTTCCATCATCGGCAGCTCGCGGCTCGTATCTGTAGCGATTTCTTTTCTGCAGGCTTCTTATAGCGGCGCTAGGCTCAATCCTGTTTCATTTCATGGCGGGCAATCACAAAATGCAGGTTACTGGCTACAAATATCGCCGCCAGTCCAGGATATTAACGGATAGTGCTCCCGGGCCGCAGGAGTCTCACAGAAGTGCGGCCATCTTGCTCGCCAGCTCTCTAGCACCCCCAAAGGATATTATATTGTCCTTAATCATTGGTTGCCAGTTAATCTGAGAATCCAGCAAAATTACCAGATAACAAAAGTTATCAACCCTAGTAATGTGATGGCCCTTAACCGCAAAGTTCCTGGTTTCAGATAGAGTATATCAGACACAAACAGGCCTGTGGCAGTGGCGTAAGGCAAAATGATGGGGCCACCTGCAAAACGCAGTGTAGGGCCCACATATCGCACAGATATTCATTGGCCTTGGGCTAAATAGGTCCTGAAGTTTGCCTCCCCCTTGTGCCGCAGGGGCTGCAGGTGCCTTTGTTATGCCCCTGGACTGTGTGGAGGGGATACAAACACCCGGTGCTATTATAATGTTGGTGCAAATGAGCTTTAACTGCTGGATAGTAAATTTAGTGCATTATTTATTATAAATACAGCAGTGCGTTTTGTGATTCAACAAAATATCTGTGTGAGTCCAGCCACGAGTATGTGTCATGGGAGAGAGGTTTCGCTGTGTTTCATTATCCTTTTCTATTCCACCTTAGGGTGATATTAAGCAGCGTTGGTCACAAAAATACCTCAATCATCTCAGTGTCTCACGTCCTGTTCCCACCAAACCATCCCATTTCACATTAATATATTTATTTTGGTATGGCATAAGGTAGAAAGGACCCAATTTGTAAATATAGTTCATGCCTCCTCTTTCCCACTTCCGCATCCCCGACTAGTCAGCGGCAACAACTTGAGCAAAAAGCGGGACAGAGACATGGCGAACCGCGTATCCCAGTAACATTGCAAGTAGTTCTTTAAAGTGGCTGAAGAGGACAAAACGCTGAAAAGCCATTTCACTCAAGGGCAGGATGCCAGGCTACTCTCACGGTGGCCAGAGGGAGAGAAGGAGAGCAAGAGAGAAATAGGACCAGACAGCCTGTAGGAAGGAACTGTCTGAGCAGGCCACATTGTGCTGAAAGAACACCCAACGGCGGAAGAGGGTACACACGTCAACACGAGTGCAGGCTATGGGTTAATCTGTATATACCTAAGAACAAGGTCTATAGCAGATTCTCAGTCTGCAAAACAGCGACCGCATCATTCAAGTAATCAGTAAGTAATAGCTCTTAAACAAAGCTGTTTTAAATGGCTGTACGTATTTCGATCATTTGAATTTTTCATTACCATTACCAAGGGCCACTCCCTTACGGTAAATTGGTTGGCTTTAATAGCAACTCTCAGGAGCTAGCCATTTTGATTATTGATATTTTAATGCTAAGCAGTTTTTGGATTCTGTTTACATCGTTTTCCTATAGTACTAAAAAAAGTTAAGTGGATACACAGACTAACCATTATTAGCTAATTAAATTGTGAGTTGTTATTAGCTTTGGTCTATTGATTCGATTGCATTTTTTTATATAATTGTTTGGAATATATGTTTCTGTATCTGGATGAATAAGTGTGTAGGCCATGAATTTTGGCAAAACTGATCTTAGAAGGAATGCAATTTTTATGTCTTTTTTACGACGTTTTACTGTTAATGATCCGATAGTGTTTTAGCAATGTATATGTTTTCATGGTTTATTTTTAAACCCAGTAAAGTACTTACTTACTTACTCCTGTCTTAGCGTGAAAAGGGCGACAGCAAAAACCGCTAAACAGAGCTGCACCAAGTTTGCCAGGAAGTTAGAGCATGGTCCAGAAAGCATGCTTTTTGTAATTTGATGTAAATCCATTCAGTAGTTTTTGAGTAAATAAGGTTAAAAAATATTTATATATCTGGATGGTTGGGTTCGCAAGAGTCTTGTAGGAGTCTCACACTCATGTGTCTAAAAAACGGAGCAATCTGTTTAGTTGAGGGGGCTCGCAGTCTGATTTGCTGCCCACGACATGAAGAGAAATGTTGCGGTCACATTTTCAGGACACACGGACTCGGTCCCCGTGTCCTGAAAAACAAAACAAATAAGGTATGAGTATGCATGGAAGGGGTACCTTGACCCCCAGGCCCATGTGGGTGGGTCACCAAGCGAGCCACCCTGGGCCCAATTTTAAGAAAACATGTTGGGGGGGGGGGGTTGGCAATCCCACAGGTGTCCAGTCGGAGCCAGCGAGGCCCCCTGGACTTCCACAGGAGTCCATTGGTTGCTTCTTTCGCGGGACACCCGCAGGAGTAAAACAATCTGTATAGAGAAAAGGCCATATGCAGTGGGGGGTAGGCCAGGCTCTGCAGCCAACCCTATGTCATGCATGGTCGAAAGCCATGAACAGCGGATGGGGAGTTGACTGCCCGGAGGTTGGTTGCCTCCATGGGTTGGCTACAGGGCCTGGCCACATGCCTTCGACAGGGGTTTGGAATCCCGCGGGGACTGGATGCAGGGCTTGGCCGCAGGCCAGGCGTGCACGGTGTGGGGTTGGCTTTACATATCCTAATAAAATATTACTTTATGTTAAAAAAAACATGGTTAAAGTAACATTTTAGTTAGGAATCGTAAATATATCTTACTTTACAATAAAAAAACCTTAGAAAGTCACTGAAAAAAACAAAGGTTTAAGGAACTTTATAGTTAGGTGAAAATGACAGTTAAAGGATACCATTCTCCAGTCATAGTTATCTCAGGTAACAATAACTTGTTCAGTAAAGTAACTGCAATTAACTGTAGGTAACCTGGGGATGCTGGGAAAGTGAAAAGGCGTCAGCAGCGGTGGCCTTGGGCTTTCAAAACGGGCCTCCAATGCTCCAGCCCAATGGAATAAAAGGCCAATCCGGCTCTGATCATTCTGTTTAGATGTCTGGGTTTACCTGTTTCAGGTGCCTGTTCGCTCTTCACTCCTTGCATTTATTGGTTCAACATTTCAATAAAACAGTTCATTGGACGCCTAATCAAGATGTTTAGCTTAATAAAATATATAGATAAAAATGTACAGGCCTCGTCAATCTCGCAGGTAATAGTAGCTGAAAAGGTAAACGGGTAGATTAGTAAATTAAAGGCCACCTCTGTGGAGACTTCAAGCCACTCCTTCAGTCTAGGTTCTGTTGAGAGATACACCTTCGAGGTTGTAATTCAAACTCTCTTGTAAAATCATTAAGCTGTCAACTTGTTTCTGTTCACTTTATCCTTTCCTTGCATAGTGCTTCTAGGTTTGTTGTGGCCTGGTGTGTTTCAACGCCCAGACGGTTTGGGTTTATCTCAGCCAGCATGGAATTTTAGCTGGTAAGTAATCTCCTCGATTGCGATGCTGCATGCAGTGCTACGCAACGGTCATTAACACTCTTATGTGTCAGACATCTAAACTACACACAAGGTCATGGGCACAGCAAAATCCTTTCAAACGCGACACGGAGGGTTGTGCTATATGGATAAAAGTTGGACAACAAAACAATTTGCTTAAAGTGCTATGTGCAATAAAGTGCATTTTACAGTAAAGTGCCTAGAGATATAATTATTTCCTAAGGGCCTCATTCCTAAGGGTCCCTTCCTGCTTAAAATGTACCTTGAAATTTCTTAATGTACCTTTCAAAGTCTTGTGTCCTGCTTCATTATTTTACATCTCAGTCGCCAGGCATGCAATAAATAGCTGGAGATTGCAAAGACTAACCACTCAGTATTGTCACTTTTCAGTACTCCAATTGCATCCCTTAGAGGTGATATAGATAGTGTGGCAAATTGGTATTATTCCTGTCATCCTATATGTGGAATACGCAGTGCAATAAAACATAAAATGCTCCTCAGTTTCAGTGCTCACCCCACAGGCAGGGCAGGATATTTCAGTGTGATAATCCTTCTATTTACTGTGGGATTTATTTACTGGCTTAATTCCATACATGAATTCTAGAAAAATGGATCTGGCTTGCGGCGGCTCAATCATGTCCAAGATTGATTCAAACTTCATGGTACCCTTACACTCTAGAAACCTCACTGTTAACAGACCAGTATCGTTGTTATACAGCCATCTTTCAGAAATATGGTTCCAAAATCTACTCTTTTGGCATTTCAGAGTATTCTTTGTAATTCGCTTGGGCTTGTCCCAAATTTCGGTCATCACTAACCTGGACAACCAAGTTTTAATATACTTAAGCAAAAGTACGTAATGATTGCCTTAGTGGTAGTGGAGAGTTGGTCCAAATACCTAAGCCAGTGGGCCAATGGTTTAAAAGCAGCCACTTGCACTATGTTTTTAAGACCAAGGTCTAGAATGCATTGGGGTCAACGTGGCATTCCGAGATAAAATGAGTACTGATCTTATAAAATTATTTTCTACCCTCTCAAGTCCCCCTGCATGATTTAATCCCCAGATTGCTGCTCCATAAGGTGCTGCAACCAGGGCTCTTGCACAGTAAATATCCAGGGCCGGCGTAATTGGCCTGTAGCTTGAATGTTTTAACAGTTTAACTATAGTAGGCCTCGAAAATTCATAAAAACGTCACTAGACCTGCAGGTCGAGCAACTTCAATAACCTACTAGACCTAACTGTTATGTACTTGCCCCGTAAACTGGTCTCAAATTGTGTAATCATCGGCAAATATTTTATTTTACAATCGCCTTTTTTTTTTTCATTCTCACATATGAGTGCACCTTCAAATATGTGAGTTCAGCATTTCTGCTGTATACAACAAAACATTATTGCTTGATTAAATAGACTAAACATTTGCTCCATGTTTAATAAGAATCTAGCCCACATATAGGATACACATGATCCCTGGCTTGTCTTTCAGTCTACTAATAGCATTGCCATCAGGAGAGGGGCAGGAGTGTTTCTCAGTACATGTTTAAACACTCACTTTTAATAAATCTAATACTAAGGCATGATGTTTCAGCGCACTGTCATTTACAGACAGTAAATTTCCAAGAAATGGCCATAAACCTTACCACTACCTTGCATCTTTACTCATAAAACTATGTAGTGTATTAACAATAATCTGTCAAAATTGGGTTTCAGAAAACATTTATCATTTGCACATCACCAAGTAAAGTGTTCTGATTTGTTTTTCATCCTATTAAAATATTTTTTATATCACACACAAGCACAAAAAATAGATTTTCACAACTACTGAAATATATTTTGAAATGGTTGTTCAGTTGACATATTAGCTATTTAAATGTGTGTTAGGAAAAACAGCCTTTCATTTCACACTTCGTACAGCAGGTCAGACAGTTCACTTTACAAAATCCTGGAACTCTGCAGTCAGAGAAGGAAAGTAATTGCAAACTGACTTCTAACCTATGAACACAGAGCAAATGTGACAAGATAAAAACAAGATTCAAATGCATCTTCATTGCTCCTTCACTGTCTGACTGAACAGAAAACCTGTTCTTTGTCAACTCGCCAGAACGGCAGGTAGGTCCTAAATATAGCTCGACCTGATCAAATCTGGCTCATCATAGCAAGTAGATTGTTCAAGGCCTGAATAGTTGAGCCTACATGTTGGAGAACCAACTGACTCTTAGTTACCTTGGGAGCCCATGTAAGTGTTGTAGCAACTTCTACCACTAAGTAGTCAAAATTATATAAATGCTACAAGTGGACAGCCCCTAGTTTAACCCTACCTCTGAATGTCTTGTAAGGATTAAAAGTCATGAACAAGGTTTGGGCACGTTGACTTCCAGGTCTTACTGTTCACACGCACTACAAATTGATTAAGTAAATTTTGCAGCCCCATGGGTGTCTTTGATAACAGTAGTGTGTCATCTGCAAAAAGCAGAGCTGGCACACAAAGATCTGCTAACTTCGGCGGATTGCCATTACAATCAAATAATGTCTTTATGAGCCCATTAATGTATAAACTAAACAGATTCGGAGCTAATCTGCATCCTTGCCGGACTCCTCTGTTCACCATTTCCTCCCCACCTCATCTGGGCATTATTATCGCTATGGAGCTGCATTATAATATGTAAAAGATTAGTCTGCATCCCCATACTGTCAAGTGCTGTCCATAGTTTCTCTCTGGGGATAAGGGCAAAAGTTGCACAAAGATCTACAAACAAAACATATATGTGCTCTTTCTTTAGGACCACAAATTTCCACAGTATGAATAAAAATCGAAATACTTGATCAACAGTACTTGTATTGGCTCTAAGCCCGTCTGTAGAGGGGAAAGCACCTTCTCCACCTCCATCCATATTTGGACCCTTGCCAGCAGCTGTCTACAAAATAACTTTTGGGAGTTATCAATAAAGCTAAAGGGCCTGAAATTTGCTGGGTCGCCCTTATCGCCCTTCTTAACAATTGCCACCACTTAGGCCCCCTTCCAAGTAGCTGGTATATCTGCCCCATTTGCTATGGCATTAAAAAGGCAGCTTAAAGTATACCCCCCGATAACTGGCTCAGAGGCAAAAAGGATTCCTGGTATTTTATCTAGACCTGGGACTTTGCCTTTTTTTAAGCTAACAATTGCCTCCAGTGTCTTATCTAAACTAAAGGTAATCATGCTGTCAGCCCCTTCTTTCTCATTTCTGTCAATAATCATTGTTTCTTTTGCACCTCTAGCCTCCACCATCCCGCCTTGTCTTGAATATAGAGTACTAAAATGGTTGACCCATGTTTGCGGCTGAATGTGAAAATCTTTCTCCCTGACCTGGTGTGAAGTCCCTTTACTTATCAGATGCCAAAATGTCTTCCTATCCTTGGTTAATGAAGCCTTGGCTAAATCCTGCCACAGCTTTTTTTCCCAATTCCATTTAGCGTTCAGTTGGGATGATTTATATTTTTTCCTTTCTACAGTTAGGGCCTCCCTACAGTCCACCTTAATGGCAGTCATCAACCTTTGTCTGGCCAGCTTACATTGGTGATCGTACCATAGAGCCCCACTAGAATTAGTTGCCTTCCCTCTTTCAGAATTTGTTTTTTAATCTTTCCTTTTAATTATGTGAAAATGCATGCAACAGTTTGAGCGTCTTGTTCCAAATTGTTGATTTCAGATAATGCGTGTATTACAGGCTGTTGTGTCGCCATGCCTGTCCTGACTTCACCCCAAGATCAGGCATGGCCGGAATGGGAAGGGGAGGAGCCGCGGGGTGGAAGCGGCAGTTCGCGCCTGAAAGGAGAAGAATAAAGACGTGTTTCCCAGGCAGCCCGTGTCCTTGTGTTCTTAGGGCGTGGGAACACGAAACTGGCGACGAGGTTGGGATGTGGAGTCACCCCCCTCTACCTCCCGCAAGACTAAGCGAAGCGCGCGCTGCCGCGAATGAGAGCGGAGCGTCCAAGCCGTCAGGGAAGAGCAACGGACAGCGCACCTATACGGCCCGTGATCGGGGAGATGCACCCGAGGGCCTAAATTCAAAGGCAGAACCACGACCCCACGAAGAGACAGCATGTGAAGACAGGGGTAAGCTCAATGGAAATGCCCTGTGAAGATTGAAGCATGCATGCATGAGTCCTTTTCGGCGGCCATTTTAAAGTCAGGCACGCTGCATTGGCCAAGCTTAGTCCTAACGCGGCGGCCATTTTGAAGTCAGGCGACACGCTTAAAATCCCCTGGGGGCCTGCCAAAGTGATACTGAGCCTCGCAGACGCCTCTGAAGCCTACTGGAGCCACATTGTGCCCCACCATGTCGGACCCTGACTCCTCGCAGCAAGCCGTGCCTGGCCCGGCACACAATGCCCCACCGCCTGGACCGATACTCATGGGAGTATCCTACCTGCGCCCTCCTGAACCACTACCACTGACGTCTGGAAACAGCATGGGCCCCGCGTGGAAGAGTTGGCTTGAAGACTTTGAAGACTTCATGAAGGGGTCACAAGTCCGTGACTCTAACCAACAACTCATAGCCCTACGTAATCTTGTAGGTAAAGACATTGGACAAATCATTAAAGACTTACCACCGGCCGATGCTGCGTCATATGAGAGCGTGAGAGAAGCTCTGAATAAGAAGTTCCTTCACAAGCGGAACCTAGACTACGAGCGTTACACGTTCAACCTCGCGTCTCAGGAGCGAGACGAACCCATGGGCGATTTTATCTCCCGCCTTAAGCGTCTATCCCGCCATTGTGAATTCGACAACTTCAACACAGAAGACGCACTTCGCCTACGTATCATTGATGGATGCCAATCTGAGTCACTACGCCGTCGACTACTGAAGAAGCACTACACTCTAGATGAGATAGAAGAACTCACTCGCATCAACGATCAAGCAGAAGAGCCCGCAAGGAAAATGGAGGCTAGCAAAACTGAAAAACAAGCCCTCCGTGTACACTCTCACACAGAACCGAGGCGCCGTCCAGACCGCCACACATCGGGAAGATTTGCAAGACCACCTCGTACGAAGTCACCCCGCAGAGGGATACAGGACAGTCACTCCCGTAGACAACCTCCACAATGCTACCGGTGTGGCCAAGACTACCCCCACACGGGTCAGTGTCCAGCCATTGGCCAACAATGTCACCGATGTGGAAAGGACAACCACTTCGAAGCCGCTTGTCAAGCCCGTCGTACGGAGACGAGACAGACCAAGCAAAACACAGGATCACGTCACCATGTAAGGGCTATACAAGGACGAAGAGACCACTCGACGAGCTCGTCAAGATCCAGTACACAGTCACACAGCTCATATCGATCCCAGCGGTCAACGTCCAGAGAGTCGTCCTCCCTTACTTCCATCTCACAAGACAGTGATGAATATGTATGCATGGTGGCAGACCCAGATAGACTGAAGAAGTACCCGCGACTACACATCCGAATGGGAAGTCATTCCACCAAGTTTGTTCTAGACACAGGCGCATCACTCAACTACATTTGCGCCACCGAATACCAGAGCATGAATCCGAAGCCAATACTAGAGCCAGCCGCAGTACGGGTCTACACGTGGATGTCCAGAGAACCATTACCATGTCTAGGACAATTTCGTACCACGCTGACTTACAAAGACAGGAAAATTCAAGCACAAATTCACGTGATCGAAGGCCCTGAAGCAGCAGACTGCCTTCTCAGTTTACCAACGGCGGAACGCCTGAAGCTAGTCGAGATCCTGTACAAAGTGGACGACTCGCCAGACATTATCAACAAGTTCCCGAAGCTGTTCAGCGGTCTAGGGAAGCTAGCCCATTTCAAGGTCAAGCTGCACATCAATGAGCAAGTGACGCCAGTGGCACAGCATCACAGGAAAGTGCCCTTTCACTTACAACAAGCGGTAGATGATGAACTCCAAGACCTACTAAAGGCAGACATCATAGAAAGATCAACTGGACCCACTCTGTGGGTGTCACCTGTAGTGTTCGTGCCCAAGAGAGGCCAGGACAACAAAGTACGCCTGTGCGTAGACATGCAAGCTCCGAACACAGCCATCAAACGGGAGCGACACCCAGGACCCCACATTAGTGACATGATCACACGCCTGAATGGAGCGACAGTCTTTTCGAAACTAGATCTCAAAATGGGGTATCATCAACTTGAGTTGCACGAACGGTCACAATACATCACTACATTGACCACACACCAAGGACTCTTCCGGTATAAGCGCCTCAATTTCGGGATCTCATCAGCTGCTGAGATTTTCCAGGAGGCTGTTCGGCGAGTAATACAAGACATTCCAAACGCCTTCAACTACAGCGACGACATCTTGGTGTTCGGAGAGACCCAGAAAGATCACGACAAAGCGCTGGACCGGGTGTGCCATGCCCTACTCAACGCCAACCTCACACTCAATCAGGACAAATGTGAGTTTCACAAGTCGACCCTCAAATTCTACGGCCACATTTTCTCAAAAGAGGGCATGAGACCTGACCCCGAAAAAGTATCAGCACTATCGGACACTCCACAGCCGCAGGATGTCAGCGACATCCGCTCGTTCCTGGGCATGGCCAGCTACTGCGCTCGCTACATCAAAGATTACGCTACCATCAGTTACCCTCTAAGAGAACTAAGTCGACAAGGGCAAAGCTTCCAGTGGTCAGCTACGTGTGACCGAGCCTTCAACAAAATTAAGGCAGCAGTGAGTTCAGCCATCAACTTAGCGTATTTCAACCCCAAGCGGAAGACAGAAATCACAGTGGATGCCAGCCCCGTTGGGCTAGGGGCGATTCTGGCGCAATATGATGACGAAGCCGACCAATGCCACATCGTCGCTTACGCCAGCCGCAGCCTCACCGACACAGAAAAAGCATATTCCCAACCAGAAAAAGAGACTGGCGGTCGTGTGGGCGTGCGAGCACTTTCACCTCTTTGTATATGGCAAGCACTTCACACTCATCATCGACCACCAAGCGCTGACGACCATCTTTGGGAACCCCAGGTCGAAGATGCCTCCGCGAATCGAACGGTGGGGCATCCGCCTGCAAGACTACACGTATACCATCATTCACAAACCGGGGAAGGCGGAGAATCCGGAAGATTACATTTCACGGCATCCCCAAGCTCTGACACGAGTGCGACACTCTGTGGCTGAAGAATATCTCCATTTCGTCATTGACCGAGCTTGCCCACCGGCTGTTCCACTAGAAGCTATCATTGACGCATCTGCAAATGTCACAATCCAAAACATCATACATCGTGTTCGCACCGACTCATGGCGACACCTAGAAGAACCGAAGACGAGTGACACCATCAACACGCAGGAACTCATGGCATTCAAGCACGTCAAAGATGAACTCTCCATCAGTGACAATGGACTACTACTAAGAGGTCGGAGGATTGTTATCCCCAGCCAGCTGCGACAGGGAACTGTAAATCTGGCACACGAAGGACACCGAGGGGTGGTAGCCACGAAGAAAGCGCTGCGAGAGCGCGTCTGGTTCCCTTCCCTTGACCAGATGGTGGAGACCACGCTCCGAGATTGCCCACACTGTCAATTAGTAGGGCGAGAAGAATCACACGCTCCCCTGCAGATGTCGGACCTACCAGATAGTGTTTGGCAACAAGTAGCCGTCGACTTCTTTGGCCTGCTGAAGTCGGGATAATACATCATCGTCATCATGGATGAATATTCCCGTTTCCCCATCGCTCACCAGATTTCCTCTACCAAAGCGACCACTGTCATACCTGTAATTGATGAAGCATTTGCTGCGTGGGGAATCCCCACGGTGGTGAAGACTGACAACGGTCCACCTTTTAATGGACAAGAATTTGCAGAATTCGCGAAAAACCTAAATTTCAAGCACCGGAAAATCACTCCCTTGTGGCCCCAGGCAAACGGGATGGTGGAGCGTTTCATGGCCACCATCAAAAAGACAATGCAACAAGCTGAGCTAACTCACCGTGATATTCAGCCAGCACTAAATGAAGTACGAGCATACAGGATCACGCCACACAGCACTACAAACCAATGTCCTGCCACTCTGTTGCTCGGGCGGATCCCTCGCACCCGGATACCAACCGCAGTCGCTGTCACACAGTCCAGAATTCCGACTTCAGACCACAAGACCCTGGTAGAATTGGATCGGACTAAGAAGGCGAAAATGAAGGAATATGCAGATCACCGCAGACACGCCAAGAAGTCTGACATCCGAGAAGGTGACTGGGTGCTGGTGAGACAAGAAAGGAAATCCAAAGCAGACAGCCGCTATCACGATCATCCACTACAAGTAACAAGAAGAAAAGGGACCATGATTACAGCCGAGTCCGGAAGTAAGAGAACGACCAGAAATGTGTCACACTTCAAAAGGTGCAACCCGACAGCCTACACTTGGGCTCGGAGACCTGACTGGGACACAGATGTGTCAAGTCAAGACGAGAGCAGCCACGAAGAACCCAGACGGGTATCGGAGACCTGTGATCAGAGAAGAGAGCGTCCCCACAGTCAATCACGATCCAACCGACCATGAAGGGACATTCGGAAGCCCATCCGACTCATTGAAGAACTCTGAGAGAGACATTGAACATTATTGAAGAACTCTGAGAGAGACACGGAACATTCAAAATACAAAAGGGAGAGATGTCGTGTCGCCATGCCTGTCCTGACTTCACCCCAAGGTCAGGCATGGCCGGAATGGGAAGGGGAGGAGCCGCGGGGTGGAAGCGGCAGTTCGCGCCTGAAAGGAGAAGAATAAAGACGTGTTTCCCAGGCAGCCCGTGTCCTTGTGTTCTTAGGGCGTGGGAACACGAAACAGGCCTATATATGTCTGATAAAATATCCTCATTACTTTCAAATCCAGGCCATTTTCCCCATCTCCTATCATTACTAGTTACAATAGGCATTCCAGTCTGTCGCAAGGGATTACTAAAAGAAAGGAAGGGCATATGTGCCATATCTGGTGCCAATGCATTGTGGTCACTATCAGGACGTTTGAGCACTTCCATATCAATTAAATGGGGCATATCATATCAATTAAAGGAGGACTCTAAAAGTATATAACCAATCCTGGTCCTGCTAAATGCCCTTTTAAACGTGTGACTGGTCCCATGTCCAATAGCATACATCCATTACTTGCAAATGCATAATGAGAAAACCAAAGGTAGAGCTGTCAATCAGGCTGACAGGTATTGATCAGTCCGCTATGACTAATATGACTTTTAGTGTACTCCCACCCCAGCCAAACAGAAATGAGTGTCCACTGCTGCGGGGGCTGTAGCGCGCTTTTAGCGTGATCGTCCGGTGTGTGGGTGGCCCAGTAACAGTGGTGCAGCAGCAAGGCAGGCTGGGGGACGAAGTCCCATCCGAGCCAAACAGAAATGAGCGTTCCCACAGGAGTAGTGCATACTCCACAAGAGTGACATTGAGAGCAAGTGTCTAATGAACCCCTTTAGCTACCTTCTATCCCCTAAATGAACAAGGTAAAAAAACTTTACCGACAAACATTATAATCAATGATAGACAAAAGGAAATAACAATAAACCGTGTTATAAAGGGAAGCAAAAAAATACATTTGCTCATAGAAATGCAAGTTTGGACAACGGCACAAGGCAAGAGAATAAGTGGGCAATTGAATCCAAAGAATCACAATAACTCCTTTTCCAACCACGGAGAGCTTTTTTAGACTTAAGTATTGTATACTGGTGCACATAAAAACACTGGCAGGCATTCGATCCAGTACTCACACAAACCCTCGCACTCAGTGCCCTTGTGAAGAGTAAACAATTGAATGTGATTGCACCTATTGTGATTTTTAAAAATAAGTTTACATTAATTGTGGTTACAACTGCATCGTCCGCATCACAGATTCATGGTTCAGCCCTTGACCTCCTAAGTCAGGTTCGCCGCTCCCCGCTGCTAGCTGCCTTGGCTCCCCTGGTCAGGTGACTGTGCCATAGTCCCCGAGTCCTCCTGTTCGCTCCCGCTGCGGAGACCCTGCTTTCATCCGTATGCACTCCCTCACGGTAGTTTGTTTTATTGTTTCACGTCTACAGCAGTTATTGGATTAAGTTGTTTTATTTGTTTGCTGCACATTTATATTTGTTTTATTCTATTTATACTGCACTTTAGGCATTTTTCCTCTTTTACATTGCCGCGTTGTTATCGACTTTCATGCCAGTTCTCCCCGCTTCCCCACCTTCCCGTCTCCCTGCCAGCCCCTCCAACCTCCCAGGATTACATATGGAGACCGATGCGTGGCCATGTGCCAAAAGCAAGTCCGTCTTTGCCCGTCCGCGCCTGGACTGCGTCCAGTGCCAGGACCCCTGGCCCTTCTACCCCATGATGCTGCACCGCCACAGAGCCCCGGGCCCTGGACCCCGGACACACCAACAACAACTGCTGCCGCACATCCCCACGTACAAAGAGAGGACTGTTCTCCATCCGACACTGCCGCCTCACCTGCAGCATCGAAGCAACCAACGACACTAAAGACACTGCAAACACAGCCGCACCCTCCATGTTGACCAAGGCCACCACAACACAACTCCAGTGCATCCTCCTCAACGCACGATAACTCTGTAAACATGCCACGGAGATCTGGGACACGATCTGATCCCTCACACCGGACGTCATCTTCTTCACAGAAACCTGGCTAAACCCCGCCTCTGCTCAAGAGATCGCCATCTCCGAAGGATACAAGATAACACACTGGGACTGAACCAACAAACACGGAGGTGGAATCACCATCATCTACAGGAACAACATCCACTGTATGACATCCCAAGATGACCCGACCCCGGTAATGAAACACCTCTACTTCCAACTCCACACTGATGGAAAAAGCACCATCAGAGACACCCTTGCCTACAAACCACCAGAACCATGCCCCAGCTTCTGCAATGCTATCCCGGATGTCATTGCCCTGCTTGCAATCGCCTCCGAGCACTACTTCTTCCTAGGTGACCTCAGCTTCCACCTCAACAACCCCAGCGACACCAACATCATCCTCAAGCAGATTGTCACCAACCCTACCCACATCGCAGGACACACACTCTACCCCATCTTCACCTCCAGCGACAGTCAGATACAATCACACTCCACAACTCACCTGGTCCAAACACTACAGCGTCCATTTCACCATCTCAAGACCCACCTACTCCGGCACCATGGCCTCCAGATCCACGCGCAGAGACTGGAAAAAGGTATCAAAAGACCAGTGGAACAATGCTCTCTGCTCCCACCTCCCAGATTCTACAAACGACCCAGAACAAGCAGAAAAAACTTCTTGCAGTGGATCACAGAATTCGCTGACACCATTACCTCGCCAAGACAGACAAGGTCAAAGGAACTATGAAAAGAGCAAGCTGGTTCACAGAGGAACTGCACTCCACCAAATGCAACTGACAGCAACTAGAAAGGAAGTGGCGCATCAGTAGAAAGACAGAAGACCGCACCACTTTCAGGGCTGCTCTCAACCAGTATCATCGCCTCCTAAAAGAAACTAAGAAGAACAGCCTAGCAGACCGTATTGAAGCCAGTGCAAATCACAGCAAGGAGCTCTTTGCCATCGTGAAGGAGTTCACCAATCCCACAGCCACTGTGAACGACATCACACCCTCCTAGGAACTGCGTGACAACCTTGCAAACTTCTTCCACAATAAGATCTCAGCTATCTACGAAAAGTTTGAATGTCAACCCTCTACCGCCGACAGCATCAACCAGCTCCCACACATGAACACAAACCCCAAACACTGGCTCACCCATTGGGACCTCCTCACCAGACACTCTCTCCATCATGAACTCTGTGCACTTGGGAGCACCCACTGATCCCTGCCCCGCCACATCTTCAACCTCGAAAGCAAGACAATCGGCGATGAGCTCAAGAAGGTCCTGAACACCTCCATCACCGCAGCCTCCTTCCCTGAGGACTGGAAACACACTGAAGTGTAGCCCCTACTGAAAAAGCCATCCGCCGACCCAGCCAATCCAAAGAACTACTGTCCCATCTCTCTGCTGCCCTACCCACCTGAAGTCCTTGAGAAAGGGATCAACCAGCAACTCATCCAGCACCTACAAGACCACAACCTCTTTGACCCCTCCCAATATGGATTCCGAGCTAACCACAGTACGAGACGAACCTGATCGCATCAACCGATGACAGCACAGATCTCCTGGACTGCAGAAAAACAGGAGCCCTCATCCTCCTGGACCTGTCTGCTGCGTTTGACACAATCTCCTATCTCATTCTGAGCAACAGACTCCACTACATCGGGATCCAGGGAGATGCCTTCAAATGGATCGCCTCATACCTCACCTCGGAGCCCAAGAAGATCATCTGTGGAGTCCCCCAAGGTTCGTCCCTTAGTCCCCCCCTACAACACCTACATGACCCCCCTGACTGACACCCTCAGATCGCACTGACTTAACATCAACTCCTGTGCCAATGGCACCCAGCTCATTCTCTCACTGTCCTAAGACTCCTCCACCAACAAAGCCAACTTTCCAGATGCGGACTGGATGAAGGACAATTAGCTCAAACGCAACATGGGCAAGATGGAAGTCTTCATCTTTGGGAACAACACCTCACCATGGAGCGACGTATGGTGGCCTGCGGAACTAGGACCATCCCCGTCCCAACAACCTACGCCTGAAGCCTCTGCATCATCCTGGACAGCAAGCTATCCATGAAGAAACAAGTCAACACAGTATCATCCACCTGCTTCCACATCCTCTGCCAAGATCTTCAGGTGGCTCCCAGTCAACACCAGAAGGACTGTCACGCAGGCTCTCATCACTAGCAGATTGGACTATGGAAGCACACTACGTAGGAATCACTGGCCGCCTCCTGAAGAGACTCTGGACAATACAAAACTCAGCAGCAAGACTCACACACGACCTTCCCAGAAGTTCCACATCACACACCATCTCAAGAAAATACACTGGCTCCCCATTCATAAGAGATGCCAGTTCAAAATGCTGAACCACTCTTACAAGCCCTTCCACAACGAAGGACCAACATACATCAAAAAACGCCTGACCATCCAACAACCGACACTTTCGATCCGCTTCCCACTCCCTCGCAGACACCCCACGGATCCGCCGAACCAACTGCGGATGACGCTCCTTCTCCCACCTGGCAGCCAAGGCAAGGAACAACCTCCCCCTGCACCTCAGGATCACACCGTCACTCCAGCAATTCAGGAAGGAACTAAATACTTGGATGTTTGAGTGATCAAACCACCAAGCAGTAGCCAGCATTTCCAGTGCATCGAGATCCTAAAGGGGAATTTGAAGGGCTTTATAAATGTTTGATTGATTGAGCCTATGACTGCAGACAATTACAGATCATACATCTATGATTGGTGGAAAAGAGCAGGAGGACAGAGAGTAGAGTGATTAATAAGAATGTCCAACAGACCAATATTTCTTAAGTAACCCTTTACACTGATAGTTCGGAAAGGATCTTTGAAGATGAAAAAGTAGACAGCACACTGATCTCTTTAGTCCACCACCTAACATTAATGTGAACTTCTCAGGTCCTGGAAAGCGAAAACCCTAGTACATCCACCATTTATCACAATGACCTCTTGTGGTAATGTGCTTCAGCATTGCCTCATCATTACATCACATGTCCTGGTTCTAAAATGCTTCCTATTCCTAGCCTGTAGAATGTTCTGGGACTTGAAGTGAATCTCTGGGCAGAGCCAGTTGGGTGGCTGAGCTGTTCTTCTATGCTTATACTTAATAAACCCTGTGTCAAGAATTCAAGGCCTCTTCTCATCATTAAAGAAGGAACCTACTTTTCAACACTGGTGATAACTGAGAGAAGAAAGACAGCTCAACTCCATATTTTTTTTTCTTTTCTGTGCTACAAGGAGACAACCTATGCTTCTGTGTTCTCTAACTAACGAGAGCAACATTTTTGAAATGCTGGACTCTTGTATCCTTTGCTACTAGTTATCATCTATCAAACTCCGTGCTGGACTAAGAGGAAGAAGTGTGCATCGTTTGAATTAGAGCCCTTCGGTACATTTTCAGGACTCTATACTCCCTTCTACTCTGAAGCATTTGTGGCTGGGCCCCTATGGACCTCTTCACGTCATTGCCGGCATTGGTGAGCATTAACTATTTTTCTTATCGCGCTTTTGCCAAAGGCCTTGTGTTTGTTTGTTTTCAAACACGGCAGAGTGCTCAAGCCCTTACCTGCCCCTTTATCGTTGCTGCTTGAGCGTCGTTCTCCATTCCTGGAGCGGAATCTCCTCTACTCCGAGATTCTCCGTTCACCCTCAACATTCCCCACCGCGTGTCCAGTTTTGCGTGCCCCCATCACGTGGAAGTGACCTGGAAGTGACCTGCATGTGAACGTGTCTCCGTCACTGACACGCACATTGAACCACAAGTCTAACACGCCCCACTGGAGGTCATCCTTTGTGACGTCAACCTGTTACTAGGCTTTCGCGTCTCCCTGTGACACCATCCGTTGCCTAGGCTCTGCGCTGACGCGCACAGCAGGAATCTTCTTCTTCATTTCGCTGTGTCAGTCATTCAGTACCGCCCCTCGCTGACACGCACAGCTTTATTACGGTGTGTCGGAGTCTTGTGCTGACGCGCACAGAAAGAAAGCTTTGGTTTTCTCTGCTGCTTTTCTCTGACACGCACAGCTTTGCCTCACATCATGTCTAGCCTACAAGCGCTACTCCTTGCTGACACGCACAGCTTTGCCTCACAGTGTATCTTACATCTTCAATTTCAGAAGCGTTTTTATGCCGCCTCTCGCTGACACGCACAGCACTAATTCTTAGCGTGTCTTCCAGGAGCCATTCCACCTTGCTGATACACACAGCTTCTGGCTCATGGTGTGTCGTTTTTGCCTTCTCTTCTCACTGATACACACAGCTGTATTTCAAGCAAACGAGCCTGGTATGTGTGCTACATCTTTTTCACCTTGCTGCTGTGTACAACGTTTCTGAAACAGGCGCATTCCTTATTCCTGGTGGCATGCTATATAGTGCTATATAGCCAAACTTACATGACTTAATTTTGAACAACTTGAGTCTGGTCATCTATTATTGTTTTTTGTTGTTCTTGCCTTCATTCATGGTCTTGCCTTGTTGTTAAGTACTTTTGTAACATTTGTTGTACAAACCATGCAGAATGTTACGGCTCCTCCTTTCTTTCTCCAGTCTCCTGGTGATCCACCTATTAAGTGGTCTAAGTGGAAAAAAGTATTTGAGAGGTATGCATAAGCTGGAGGCACTTCTCTCAGTGCTGAGAGGAGGACAGCTTTATTATTGCACTGTCTTGGGTCAGAAGGCCAAGATGTTTTCGCTCATCTTCCCGATGTACCTGACAGTATTGCTGTAGACTTAAATGAATATGAAATGTGTATGCACAAACTTGACGTACACTACTTGCCTAAGGTAAGCACTATACTAGAACGGTATCATTGTGGCAAGAAAATACGAAGGGAAGGAGCAACATCTGAGAATTATGTCACTGATCTTAGACGTTTGGCATCTTCTTGCAAGTTTGGCTCTTTGATAGATGAAAGAATCAGAGACCAGTTTATGTTAGGTTGTAGGACGGAGAAAGTGCGTGATGAATTATGGCTCAAAGATTAACCTAGTTTGGATGAAGCTTTGCTTGTTGCAAAACGAATTGAGCACTCTTTGGAATGTGTGAAGGTGATTAAGAAGGACCTCAACAAGAAAGTATTTTCTGTTAGCTCAGGTTTCGGCTCTAGTGCCAAAGTGAAACCTCCTTCCAAAAATGGTGAGACCAAGGTATCACACAATGACAAGGATACAACTAGAGCTCAGGCAGGAGGGAGAGAAGGTGTTTTAGATGTGATGAAGTAGGACATATAGCAAATAATAAGTCATGTCCAGCACTCAAATCTGTGTGCATTTATTGCAAAAAGAAGGGACACTTTGCGGCTGCCCGTAGGATGCAAGGACTCAAACAAAGGGTGAGTGAAGTTGAGTATGACACGAGTGAAGATACCCATGATTTTAAGTGTGGGCAGATTGTTCTCCAGGTTGGGATGAGGGCCCCTTAGATTTCATAGATGTGGAAGGTGAAAAGACCAAAGTCTTATTCAACTCTGGAGCTAAAATTACCATTGTAGCCAACAGATTTTATGAGAACAAATTGAAAGGGAAAGTTATTTTACTCAAGCCTGACATCAGTCCTTACGCTTATGGAGGTGACCCCATTGAACTGCGGGGATACTTTGTAGGGTTGCTGGACTACGAGGGACGTTTTACCTTAGGCAAAGTCTATGTGTCGAAAAAGGGAGACAGTATTTTGAGTTGGTGGCATCAAAGGGATTTGGGTGTCATGTTGGTCCCCAACAGCAATCCCCCCATCATTCTGAAAGATAAACAATCTGTCAGACTCATAGGTCATGATACTACACTACGGGAGAGTTTAAAGGAAGATTATCCCCAAGTTTTCAGTGGAAAACTAGGTTGCCTGAAGGGTTGCTGCCACAAGATCAAACTTGTTCCAGGTTCAGTCCCCATTTCTAGCAAGGTACATAATGTTCCCTTTGCAGTGAAAGAAGAGATGCATTGTTAATTGGAAAAACTTAAGTCTCAAGGCATCATTGAAGAGGTTGAAGGGATTGCTTGGTTGGCTACAGTTGTGGCTGCGAGGAAAGCTGATGGTTCACTGAGACTATGTGTGGACCTCAGACAACTTAATAAGTGTGTCTTAGTGGATAAATACCCCTTCCTAACATTTACTGATGATGGTGGGTAAAGCTAAAATTTTCAGTACTATAGATTTGACCTCCGTGTATCACCAAATTTTGTTGGATGAATCATCTAAAGCTCTTACTGCGTTTGTTACGACTTTTGGTACCTTTAGGTATGTCAGGCTACCTTTTGGCCTTGTGTCGGCTGCCTCTGTTTTTCAGCGTGCCATGGAGAAAGTTTTGCACAATGTACCAGGCGTCTGTGTATATCAGGATGACATACTTGTGTATGGATGTGATGAGATTGAACATAATAGTAGGGTTAGGCAAGTCCTGGACAGGCTTAGTGCACACAATCTCACCATCAAGTTGGAGATGTGTAAGTTTGGTCTCAGTGAGATAGATTATCTAGGCCATTCCATAACCACTGATGGTGTGGTTCCTAAGGCAGAACTGGTAGACACCATTAAGAATTTGGCTTCTCCTTCTTCTAAGGAAGAACTTATGCGTTTTCTTGGGATGGCCGAATACTGTAATACATTTATAAAGAACTTTTCTGAAGTCAGTTTCAACATGAGGAACCTATTAAAAAAGGGGGCTAATTTGAGTGGAGTGAGGAGTGTGAAAAGGAATTCTGTGAGATCAAAACCAAACTCTCGTAGGCGCCCAAGCTTCGTAATTTTGATCCCAGCAAACCTTCTGTCATCACCACTGACGCGAGCCTTAAGGGTCTTGCCGCTGTTTTTCATCTAAGTGTTTCTGGTCCTGATGGCACTGATGGAACAAGGTCTCACAAGAAAGAGACTTGCTCGGAGGCGATCCTCTCGTTTAACTCATTAACAAATTACTAACCATGTTTTGTGAATAAATAATATGCACCACATGAACACGCGGGTTAGCGAAGCTTGCTTATGTGTGAACTAACGCGGATAACAATGAAGACGGACTAATACCGCTTTAAACGGGAAAAACTGTTATGCGCATGCGTCAACTGCATCTACGCAGTATGACGACGTAATGCTTGGAGGGAAATTCTAGCGCATGAGCAGAAGACACTAAAATGGAGTCTTAAAGACTCGCGTGCATTGCATCTGCTTAGCTGAAACTAAAACAAGCTATTTTACTAATGCTAATGCGGGGAAAGTATTAATGAGAAAAGGGAAACAGAGTAGAGGTGGGTGGTATACAGTGAGACCATTTATTTTGTGAAAGTAACATTTGTCTTTTGACTTAATTATTAGTGCGCATTTGGGCGTTTCTTGTATAACCGGATTGGATGAAATGACGCAATGCCTGCGCATGCTCACTGAATGAATCCATGAAGGTCAATGACAGAACACTTGAACGGAAGCCAAATTGGAGTGCCATACCCTGGGAACGGATGGTGAAAAGTTCAGCAATGAGATGTTCTATTCTTCATAGTTTTATTAATGTTTCAAATTAGATACATGTAGTGGATGGGAATAAAGTTTTGAATAAAAATTAAGGGGATGGGTTTGCGAACAATGGTTTAACAGAATAAAGTGACATGTAAGCATGGTGTGATAGAGCTTCCCCCTTGCCTGACCAATCATATTTTGTATTTTTACGATATTGAAACTTTAGTGGGTGGAACGTGAAGAAACGAAGGTATAATTAAGGTAGCTTTAGTTAGTTATTTAGCAGAGCTCGGGATGCTGTCTGGGAGTCGGGAATGCTGTTGCTGGAAGAGATGCTGTGAGATGCTGATGAAGAATCGAATGCAGAACCTGAAGCAGAACTTTCTATCCTAACTTAATTGGGTTAGATCAGAAGATCACGGAAGAATCTCGAGGAGGAAGAGAGTGTCAGAGAGGGGTGCGGCGCAATCGTCGGTATTCTAGAGAGGTCAACTATCCTGTCCTGAAGCCTGTCCTGAAGTCTTTGTCTCCTGACCTATCCCGGGGGACCCTTACCAGCCCTTTGGCCAGGGGGTTGGTCTTTCACACCATTCTTCGTAAATATAATTTCACGTTATTTGCAGATGTTCTTTTCTCTCTGTCCTCTCCTTTTCTGAGCATTGATTATTGTATGAGTCCGAAGTATATGCTTGATGTTTAATTCATTTGAATTTTTCTCTCCTAAGAATGATGGTGACTGCACTGTATTTTTAAAATGGTTCACATGCATTAATTTAGATAATAATTTAAAAACCTTCCGGAGTCTGTGATCATTTACTTCAAATAAAAGAATAAGTTAAGGTTATGTTTATTATCACCATCAACTAGTTCAACTAATGGTCTATCGACCAGAGGAAAGAACTTTTTGATCAGTGAAAGGTTAGTTAGGAAAGTTAAATAACTAATCCTGAGAAATATAAAACTTTAAACCACTCCAGCGGTTTTACTCAACTTGTGTGTATGAAATAAAATTTATATGGGCCCAGGTGAGTATATGGTAGCAGAGTATCTGTTGTTGCTATACCGCTAGATCAGCACCATTATGTTTATTTCAAGGAGTCTCAAAGGAGCTGAGTGTAGGTACTCAGTCATTGAAAGGGAGGCTCTTGCGGTCCAATGGGCCGTCAAGAAATTGAAGAAATTCTTGTGGGGCACTTCTTTCGTGATTAAGAAGGACCACAAACCTTTGTGTGAGGTTTTTACCAATAAGGGCATTGATTTCATCTCTCCCAGGATATCAAAGTGGGTTATTAGTCTGCAAGGATATAGCTTTTGTGTGAAGTATATTCCCGGTTCTGAGAACATTGTGGCTGACACGTTATCTAGGTTGGTCCCTATGGCCAACTTGGAACCTCAGAGTGATTTGGCATCCAATAGTCTACGGATTTTGTTTGTGAGATTGACAACGAAGTCATTTTGAAGGATCAGTGGCGTGAAGCTGTTGTTGAGGATGAGGTCCTTTAAGGCGTCATGAAACTTATTTGTGCAGGTTGGCACCATAAGGAACAAGGAGGTATACTCTGTAAAGCTTTTTGGTGTGTGAGAGACTAATTGTCTTCTAGTGATGGTATGTTGTGGAGAGGTAATAGGTTGGTTCCTCCTTTTACTTTACGTAAAGAGCTGCTGGATCTTGCACATAAATCTCATCTGGGAATTTCAAAAACTAAGGAGAGATTACGCTCTACTTACTGGTGGCCTGGCATTGATCTCCAGGTTAAATGTTTGGTGAGAGAATGTGTTCAATGCTCTTTGTGTGAGAAAAGTATGAAAATTAGAACTCAACCCATGGTTGTCAGGACACGTTCGAGTGGACCCTGGAAGGACATTGCTTTGGATATTCTGGGTCCTGTACATGGTGATGGCCAGGATACCTACGTCGTTGTAGTGAGTGATCTTTTCTCCAGGTGGCCAGAAATGAACTTCTCTAGGGGTGTGGACACGAAAACTGTAATTAATTTCCTGAAAGTGTTGTTTACTAGAGAGGGTTTGCCAGAAAAGCTGCTAACTGATAATGGTGTGCAGCTTGTTTCAAAAGAGATGGAGGATTTTCTCCTGGGGTGTGGGGTTCTTCATAAAAAATGTGCCTTCTATCATCCCAAGTCGAATGGAACTGTGGAAAAGTTCAATAGGGTCCTGATAAAAACCATCTTGCTGGCAAAGAGCAACTGTCTCAATTGGAAGGAAGAGGTTTCCAAGAGGGTTGGTGTGTACAGGTTCTCACCTCACATGACTACAGGAAAGTCTCTGTTTTTCCTGTTTCGTGGAAGGCATCCAGATATGTTCAATCAATCAATCAGGGGTTTGTTAAAGCGCGACTACTCACCCGTAAGGGTCTCAAGGCGCTAGGAGTGGGGGGGGGGGGGTGCAGGTTCCATCCATCAAGGAGGGGGTCTGTCGAAGAGCCAGGTTTTGAGGTTTCTTGCGAAGATGGGGAGCGATGTTGTCTGTCTGAGGTGGAGCGGAAGGGCGTTCCATGCTTTGGCCGCGAGGAAGGAGAAGGAGCGGCCTCCCGATCTGGTCTTTCTGGTGCGGGGGACCACGGCGTAGGAGAGCTGGGCTGATCGTAGGGTCCTTTGGGGTGCGTGGAATTTGAGTCGGCTGTTCAGGTATGCTGGTCCGGTGCCGTGGAGGGCCTTGTGTGCGTGGGTGAGCATCTTGAAGGTGATTCTCGCCTCGACAGGGAGCCAGTGGAGTGTGCGCAGGTGCTGGGAGATGTGGCAGTGTTTTGGCAGGTTGAGGACCAGTCTTGCGGCGGCGTTCTGGATGTTCTGTAGCTTGCGGGTGAGGTTTTTGTTTATTCCGGCGTAGAGTGCGTTGCCGTAGTCGAGTCTGCTGGTGACCAGGGCGTGAGTGACGGTCTTTTGGTGTTCGAGGGGATCCATTTGAAGGTCTTACGAAGGAGGCGGAGGGTGTGGAAGCAGGAAGACGAGACAGAGTTGATCTGGCAGTCCATTTTGAGCTTGGAGTCCAGGATGATTCCCAGGTTGCGTGCGTGGTTCGTGGGGGTTGGCGGGTTTCCGAGGGCGGGGGGCCACCAGGTGTCGCTCCAGGCATCGGGGTTTGGGCCCATGATGAGTACTTCTGTTTTGTTGGTGTTTAGTTGTAGGCAGCTGTTTTTCATCCATTTGGCGACGGCTTCCATGCCTTCTCGAAAGTTGCGTCTGGCGGTGTTGGGCTCGTTGGATAGGGAGAGGATGAGCTGGGTGTCGTCTGCGTATGACACGATGTTGAGTCCGTAGGTTCTGACGATGGGGGCAAGTGGAGCCATGTAGATGTTGAAGAGCGTCGGGCTGAGGGAGGAGCCCTGGGGGACTCCGCAGGTGGTAGGTGTGGGGTCCGAGAGGAAAGGGGGAGTCTGACCCGCTGCGTCCTGCCGGAGAGGAAGGAGCGGATCCAGTCGAGGGCCTTGTCCTGGATTCCTGCGTCGTAGAGTCTGCGTATTAGGGTGCGGTGGGAGACTGTGTCGAACGCCGCTGATAGGTCGAGGAGGATGAGGGCTACTGTTTCTCCTTTGTCCACTAGGGTGCGGATGTCATCTGTTGTGGCGAGGAGGGCGGTTTCCGTACTGTGGTTTTTTCTGAAGCCGGATTGGGAGGAGTCGAGGATGTTGTGTTCTTCAATGAATGTGGCGAGTTGGCTGTTGATGGCTTTCTCGATGACTTTCGCTGGGAACGGGAGCAGGGAGATGGGTCTGTAGTCTTTGAGGTCGGTGGGGTCCGCGGAGGGTTTCTTTAGGAGGGGAACGAGGCGGTCGCCAGGGAGCGGTTGATGGTGTGGCGGAGCATGGGTGCGATGGTGTCGGCGGCTCTGTTGAAGATGTGGTGGGGGCAGGGGTCCGTGGGGGCCCCTGAGTGGATTGACTTCATTGTCTTCAGTGTGTCTTCGGTGGTGAGGGCTGTCCAGTCGTCAATCGCTGGTTTCCGGGTGTCGGGGGTGGTTGGTGAGGGTTCAGTTTGTTGGTTGTCTTCGTCGAAGTTGTCGTAGATGCTCTTGATTTTGTGGTGGAAAAAGGTGCTAAGTTTGTCGCAGAGGTCTTGTGAGGGAGGGATGTCGGTAGACTCACTAGTGGGTTGGGCGAACTCCTTGATGATGCTGAAGAGTTCCTTGCTGTTGTGCGCGTGGGTGGAGATTCTGTCTTCAATCGCTTTTTCCTCGTTTCTCTGATGAGTTGATGGTGGGCGTTGGTGGCGGCTCTGAAGTTGTCGTGGGCTTCTGTGGATTTGGTGTTCCTCCAGGCCTTTTCGAGGCGGCGGCATGTGCTTCTGGACTCTCGAAGTTCGGTGGTAAACCATCTGGCTTTCTTGGCGCGGGTATTGTTGTTTTTCTTGAGGGGGCTATGGTGTTGGTGCTGTCCGAGATCCATCTATGGAGGGTTCGGGCTGCGGTGTTGGGGTCGTCGTTTTCCGCGATGGTTGGGGTGGAGTTGTTGAGTGAGGAGGTGAGCTGGTCGTCAGTGATTTTGGTCCAGTTTCTTCGTGGAAGCAGGTGCTGGTGTCTGTGGATGGTGGGTGTTCTGAAGGTGAAGTGGACGCAACGATGGTCTTGGAACCTCCTTGGGTGAATACGTTTCTCTCTGATAAGCATGTCAATACTGACACTGATGATTGGAAAAAGAAAGAAGATGAAAAATGCAAGAATAGCAAAATGCATTACGATTTGAGACATGCCGTCAGGGACACGAAAGTTGTTGTGGGGGATTTTGTGATGATTAAAAAGCCTGGATGGTGTGTTACTGAATCTAAGATTTCTAAACCGTTAAAGGTTATTAAAATTTTTGATAATGCCATCAAAACATCCGATCATAGGGTGTGGAATCTTGGCAGAGTTGTTGTGTGCAGGGGGAGGAAGTTGGAGAATGAACGGGGTGATGGTGAGTGTGTGGATGATGAGGGAATCTGCAATGAGAGTGATGTTGTTTCTACGAGGAAATCGAGGAGAGAAACCCGCACTCCCATATATTTGGACGACTATGTTGTTTAAATCTGCACCTCTTCCTTTACACTAGTTTTCCTCATATTTGTTATGTGACATGTAATCTTCTTAGGTTTTCTAGTTTTGTTTTTGAGTTATTGTTCTTTTATGTTTCTGTATTAGTGAGGGAGATGTGTGATAATGTGCTTCAGCATTGCCTCAGCATTACATCCTGGTTCTAGAATGCTTGCTATTCCTAGCCTGTAGAATGTTCTGGGACTTGAAGAGAATCTGTGGGCAGAGCCAGTTGGGTGGCTGAGCTGTTCTTCTATGCTTATACTTCATAAACCCTGTGTCAAGAACTTAAGGCCTCTTCTCATCATTAAAGAAGGAACCTACTTTTCAACACCTCTCTTTTATCTGAGACCACAGCCAGTTCATTCTTACATAGATCAAAACTTTGTCCATGGACAATCAGAAAAGGGCTGGCATTTTAAAGTATAAATCAATAATTTTCTCTTGCTGTCCTGGGATAAGAACAAAAAGTACAGACAGGTACATTTCCTCACCAAAGCTCTCCAAATAATGGCAGAAGACACAGGTGCTCTGGTAACAATAGGAGCTCAGTTTGCACTTGTAGGTGCCATTACCCTGCAATACTAAAACATTTTGCCTTTGTACGCGGCAAGTAGAAATCAAAGAATACAAAATGATTTGCCTATGATGAAAAGAAGCACTTTAATAAAAATTACTTTCCAACAGTCAATACATTTTGACTCCATGTCCTCGTGGTGTTCATAATGGATACTCCCTATGGCTAAGGTCACTGACAGCCCATAGGACGGCTGCATGTCCCAATCCTCGCTCAACTTCATTGTTTACTGGTGGAGAACTATGTTTCTTTAAAGAGTATCTGCATATTACATCTGGCTTGTCATGACATAGGCCCTGCTTAGAATCTCTGTTGTTCAGGTCAGGGTTTTCTTCAGTTGTGTTCCTTTGGCAAAGTAAGAACTGCAAGACAAGCATTTCAGGTCCAGGCTACTAAACTGTCAAACTCCCTGCACCTCCATCTTCGCCTAACTTCTATCTTTTTAAAGGGCTGTTCAAGGGGTTGTTCTTGGCCTACTTTAGTCTCTCTCTCAACGTGTAGGTATATGTATGTGGGATGCATTTCCAGCTTTCCCGTTTTAGAGCCAGGAAGCCTTTGGCCAAGTGAGCGCTGCATAAAACAACAAGAAATTAATTAACACAAAAGAATAATGAATGGACGTAAGAGAATGTGTGGTTCTATAAGGAAACAAGTTTGAACTAACATTAGTGCATAACTTGAGACAACCCTGATTTGGGTACCCCAGTCCAGCCCTCAAATATTTAGGAGTGACTATGTTTATCCGCAGGTGATCTTCTATTACAAAGAGGAAATTCTTATTCAGGTATATCACTAACTAACATGCCTTTAGATTGAAGGAGCCAAATATTGCTTTGGAAAGTGTTTTAGAACCAGGATCCTGCAGTCTATTTTCACAAGATCGGTTTTATGCACACAGGTCAATTCTGTCACCTGGTTGGAAAGATACCAGAAAACTCCGAGCATTTATTTGGGTGTGTTCAATATACTGGTGTTAAGTGCAACTAAATTAACCATTTTCCAACCATTGGAGAGCTTTGTTTGATGGCATGCCTTCAAAAAGAGATCTCTATAGACCAGGTTTCTCTAATGAGTAGCACATGTGCTACTGGTAGCTCTCCAGCAACCTATAAGTAGCTCTCCCGAGTGCACCCGGCCTGCTTAATAAGAACCTTTTGCTTGGCTGAATTATTATATGAATACCAAAATTAAAAAGTGTGTATTTGAGAAGAAAATATGTGCATTTTCAGAACTCATAGCTGATGTTCAAATTTCCAAAACACATTTAAAGATTATATTTCAGTGATAAATAATGTGGCATTGGGGGGACATATTACTAAAATTGCCTCGGTGCCAGGAGCATTGCAGCTATGGCTATTATGGAATACCCATGTAGAAATATTGCACACTGAAAAAGCTTAGTGGAGTAATAATGACAACATCAAACAAGATGACGTTAGTGGCTATCATATTTATTTATTTTGTCATTTTATTAAGCGTGCGACTACCCAAGGATGTCCTGGCACTAATATAAGGCAATTAGACATTATTGGCCTGGATACCCTCTCCAGGCCAATAATGTCTAATTCCTGCTATAGACTTTCTGGATAACTGAAAGTGCTGACACCACTTGCTTTCTCATTAACCCCACCCATAAATACTAAATAGATGCTATCAGACCAAACCCAATAACAATTAATGGTGGTTGACAGCCAACCAAAAGAAAATTAAGCTGTCTCCTTCATGAGCTGCATCCGACCACTAAGTGTACGCCAAACAAGATTAGTTACTCTCTGTAAGGCATGCACAGCTATTTATTAGCCAATATATAAACTTGATTCCTAGAAACACATCTCTTTGAGTGATTACAGTGCAAAGCAATGCCCCCCCCTGCACTTCTCCTTCTTTGACCCAATATGTCATAGACGGCAGTCCTGAAAATACTAAATTACAGATGGTAGCTGTTAGACCTGGCACCATTGGCGTGGGTCTCCCTTCCATTTTTTTACCTTTACCTCCTGTGTTTTGCTGTGTGTTGGACTCCATTTTTGCTGGTCTACATGCTTTGCGCACTTTGCCACTGCTGTCCAGTGCCAAAGTGCAAGTGCTCACTTTGTAAATTATTGTTATGGATTAGTGATTCCATTATTGGCTTATTTGATTTACTTGTCAGACCCTAGTACAGTGCACTATGTGTGCCCAGGGCCTGTAAATCAAATGCTGCTGGTGGGCTTGCAGCACTGATTGTGCCACCCACAGAAGCAGCTTGTAAAATGTGACTCAGGCCTGCCATTGCGGAGCCTGTGTGCAGTCTGGGACTACCATGTCGACTTGGCAAGTGCACACACTTGCCAGTCCCTAAACCTTCCCTTTTCTACATATTAGTCACCCCTAAGGTAGGCTCAAGGTACCCCTGTGGGCAGGGTGCATTGTATGTGAAAGGTAGGACATGCCCTGATGTGTGTGGCATGTCCTGATAGTGAAATACTGCCAATTTCGTTTTTCGCTATTGCAAGGCTATCTGTTCCCATAGGACAGAATGGGGAGTTTGTTTTAACATCTTATAAACATAACTGACCCTAGGAACAAGATATAAAAGTAAAGTTTAGTATGCCTGAACTCAGAATGTTTAAGTGCATCTTTTAGTGAGGGTGATTTTTACATTCTGTGTTTGAAAATACCACTTTTAGAAAGTAGGTATTTTCTTGCCTAACCATCCAGTGTGCCTCTGCTAGGTTTGTGTATTGCATGTCTGGCTTTTGGATGACAGGGGCTGGAGAGGGGCAGCGACTCCAGAAGTCTGATGAGTCAGGGCTGGGCTGAATAGGCTTGGTCTGCATTTGGAGTGGTGAGAGGAGTAGCACCTTCACCTGAATAGGGCTGTGCCTGCCTTCCACAATGACGGCTCCGCCCCCTGTGGTGTGTCTGGAGCCAGGGCTCACACTGACAATGGAGGTTGTTGTGCACTTGCAAAGTGCCCCACAGAACTGGTTTTGGCTGGGTACAGACACTCTCTGCCTTCAGAGAACAAAGGATTTTGGTGTATAAAAAAAGGGGCCCAGACCCCCGACTTTTAGATCACTTATGGGAAATCAAGGGGAACCTTTGCCAAGGAGAAGAGCCGGATAAGCTGAGGAGGAATACTGCCCCTGTGCTGTTTGCTGCTTGGGGTTGGCCTGCAGTGGCTGCTTGCTGCCAAGGAAAGGAGAAAAGGGACTTTGCTGTTTGCTTTGTCACCGGCTTGAAGAAAAGATCTCCAAGGGCTTGAAACTGAGCTTGCCTCCTGTTCTGAAGACTCAGGGACACAAAGACTTCACCACCAGCTTCCCTGAATTCCCTTGCTGGGAATTCCAACCTGCAAAGAGGTGCCTGCTGCTGTTTAGGACCTCTAGAAACTGTTTGTCGCTGGGAGCTGGAAAATCGACGCAACATCGAAGAAGCGTGACGCATCCGCACCTGTTTCCGACGCATCGCCGAAGAAACCATTGCAGCGCCTGCCGCGGCTCGAGAATTCGCCGCACGACGCATCGGGTGCAACGATCTCCGAAGTCCGAGATCACCGCACCAATCCTGACGCAAGCCTGCTGTGCGGCTGCACAAAGCCATGCATTGTACCAGATCGTCGCATCGCATCGAGGCGCCAAGACTGTCGCATTGTTGGGGGCCGCAGTAAGGAACAGATGCATCAACTCCCCACGCAGTAAGAAAACGACACATCACCCCCTCTCCGGTAAGGAATCGGCGCATCAACTCCCCTGCGCTGCAGTAAGGAACCGACGCATCACCTCCCCCGGAGCAAGGAATCGACGCATCACCTTCCCCGAGTGTAAGGAACCGACGCATCACCTTCCCTGCGGCCATTTTGTTTGTTTTGCGTGACGCATCTAAGGTACTTTTGAGAAAAGTGTAGCATTTACAACTTGCATTGAACTGAACTATTTCTACCATCTGAAAGTCATATTTTTATTACTGTATTGTGGATTTTTTGTCGTTTGATCTTGTTTTGGTTTAGATAAAGATTACTTATTTTTCTAAACTGGTGTGGTGTCCATTTGTAGTGTTTCCACTGTATTACTGTATGTGTTCACAAATGCTTTACACACTGCCTCCGAGATAAGCCTGTCTGCTCGTGCCAAGCTACCAACGGAGTGAGCAGGGGTTATTTTAGAAGTGTATCCCCCTTACCCTGACTAGAAGCAAGGGTCCCTATTTGGACAAAGGTACCTACCTCTGCCAACTAGAGACCCCCATTTCTAACATTGGTGGTCAGCGGTGAGGATCTGGACTTGCATTTGTGACTTACATACAGTGATTGGGGTACACTACTAGTATAGTGCAGACCATTACGCAACCACATACATTTGGTAGAGGTTTTTTTCTGGGAATCTTTTGCATCTTGAGAACTGCCAATTTTCACCATGAGCAAAGCAGCATCACTTGCCTCTGTGGATATTGAATTTGAAGAGGAGAGGGTTGATACCTACACTGTGCCACAACTTAAAGCCATCTGCAAAAAATTTAAAATGTCCATGATAGGCCTCACCAGAAAGGAGTAATTCCAAAAGGCGCTGAGGGCCTGGTTGGAAGCAAGGAATGCCAGTGGGCAGACCGAGGAGCCTATGGTGGAGGGGGAGAATTTAGAAGGGCAGCAGGATGGGCTAGTGGGCCTAACTGGAGGGGGGTGCCTCCCAGGGAAGGCAACAGTGTGTCTTCAAAGGGTCTGTCTCCAGAAGAGTTGGAGGACAGAGAGAGAAGCAGAGTGCATGAAATGGAGCTTGCTAAGCTCAAGCTGGGGAGCCAGGGTTACTTAGAGAATAAGAGGTTGGAGTTGGAGAGCAAGAAATTGGCCATGGAGGAAAAGAAGATGCTTTTAGAGCATGAGAGAGTGTTGAGGGAGTTGGAGCTGAAAGCAATGAGTCTAGAAATCACTCCCTCTGGTGGCAGCACACCATCAGTGCCTGGGGAAGGAAAAGTATACATTCCCAAAGATGTTATCAAAGATTTCATAAAGCATGAGGACATTGGGCAGTGGTTTAAGGCCTATGAAATAGCAATGAAGTCCCACCGGGTCCCTGAGAGAGATTGAGGAGCGGGGTTGTGGGGCTGCTTCATAGGTGAAGGGAGAGAGACCCTACTAGCTTTGCCCACTGAGGATCAGATGTCCTATGCCCCCATGAAGGAAGCCTTGATAGCCAGGTATGGGTTGACCCCAGAGCTTTAAGGCAGAAATTTAGGAACTGCAAGAAGCTGGAGTCAAGTACTTGGGTGGAGTATGTCTCTTATTTTTGCAGAGCACTGGATGGATGGGTGAAGGGTAGCAAGGTAACTGATTTACAGGGGCTCTATGATTTGGTTGCATGGGAGCACTTGTCCAGTAGTTATTTTCCAGAGCTACGCCAGCACCTGATTGATAGTAAGCTGACTGACCCCAGGAAGCTTGCTGTGGAGGCGGACTTGCTGGGTCAGTACCAGGGTCCACAAAGGTCTTGTGGGAGACTCCGCCAAAGGTGGGCAGGGTCCCCAGCAGAACAGTGGGGGGGATAAGGATAAACAAAAGGAGTTCCAAAATGGGCCATAAGGTAATCCCCAAACGAACCAAGGTAAGGGTTCCCTGCCTCCCACTGAAAAGAAACCATGGGTCCCGACAGATAAGCCTGTTCAGAGGGGTCCCAAGACCTGTTTTAGTTGTGGTCAGGTGGGCCACTTCCGGGGGGATCCTAAGTGTCCCAAACCGGTTACCACCGCATCCACTGGTGCACCGCCCCGGGAACTAGCTAGTGTAGCCTTGGGGGAGGAGCCGGGTGCCCAAGGTGGGTGGGGTCCCGCAGAGATGTACCTGGTCTCTTTAGGAGACAGTGAGATGGTCCCAAGGACTCACCTGCCTGATAACACTAAAAGTACAGGCAGTGGGTGACCATCAATGGCCATAGTGTGGAGGCTCTGAGAGACACCGGAGCCAGTGTGACAGCTGTCAGTTGTCGGCTGGTGTCTGAAGAGCAGGTGGTCCCCAACACATTCTACCCAGTAGTTGCCGCTGACAACTCAGAGTGCCTCTGCAAAGTGGCACAGGTTCCCTTTGAGTGGGGGGGGGGTGTCTCAGGTACCTTGAAAGTAGCTGTGAGGCCAGCCATGCCTGTTGACTGTCTGCTAGGCAATGATTTGGAGAGCTCCCCTTGGGGGAAGGTGGAGTGGAGGTCTCATTTGGAGATGTTGGGTCTGCCTGAGTGGGCGTGTGAGACCACTCGGTCAATGGCAGCCAGTAAGGGCATTCAAGAAGACCTGGAGCCTGAAAGAGTGGCCCAGGTGCCTGCCGGGAAGAGAAGAGGCAGGGGGCATGGGAAATCGGCCCCTGAAGTTCCCACGGTCCAGGAGGAGGTAGACCCTGAGGGGGATGCCCTGGAGCCTACAGGAGCAGCAGACGTGCCCTTCTCTCATTGGTTTGCAGCAGCAGGCTGCAAACCAGGCAGCAGGTGATCAGTCCAGATCACATTAAATATACTGGGAGAATGGTCTCCTGTATAGCGAGCCTAAGGTTGCTGAGCCTGGGTCAGCCTGTGTGCTAGTGGTACCCCAGTGCTTCAGAGCCTTCCTACTGGGTCTGGCTCATGATGTGGCTTTGGCAGGGCATTTGGGGCAAGACAAGACCTTTGAGAGGCTTGTTACCCACTTTTACTAGCCCCAAATGCGCAAGCATTCTGATGCTCACTGTAGGTCTTGCCAGACTTGCCAGGCAAGTGGTAAGAGTGGGAGAAAGAGTAAGGCTCCTCTCCAACCTTTCCCTGTGGTCAGCACCCCCTTGGAGAGCGTGGGTATTGACATTGTGGGGCCTCTGAATCCCAAGACAGCCATGGGCAACAGGTTCATCCTGGTCTTGGTGGACCATGCCACTCGGTACCCGGAAGCCATCCCTCTCCGGACTGTGACGGCCCCCGTGGTGGGTCGAGCGTTGATGGGGATTTTCTCCCGTGTGGGGTTCCCCAGAGAGGTGGTGTCCGACCGGGGTACCAACTTCATATCAAAGTATATGAAGTCCCTGTGGAACGAGTGCGGTGTAACTTATAAGTTCACCACTCCTTACCACCTCCCAAGGTAACAGGCTGGTTGAGATTCAACCGGACCCTAAAAGGCATGATTATGGGTCTTGGTGAAACCATGAGGAGTTAGTGGGACGTCCTCTTACCATGCCTGCTGTTTGCTAACAGAGAGGTGCCCCAGAAGTCCTTAGGGTTCAGTCCCTTTGAGCTGCTGTACGGCCATCCTGTAAGAGGACCTCGGAGTCTGGTGAAAGAAGGCTGGGAGAAAGCTCCCAGTAAACCTCCCCGGGATGTCTATAGCTACATGCTGGCCTTCAGAAACCAGACTAAGCACTTCAGGCAACTCGCTCAGTCAAACCTGGAAGCCAGCCAGGAGGAAATGAAACGCTGGTATGATCAGAATGCCACTCTGATTGAGTTTCAACCTGGACAGAAGGTTTGGGTCATGGCCCCAGTGGAGCCTTGTGCGCTCCAGGATAAGTGGACCGGACCATTTGAGGTGGTGGAGCGCAAGAGTGACGTCACCTACTTGGTGGACTTGCAGTCTCCTATGCACCCTTTGCGGGTCCTACATGTGAACCGTCTGAAGCCCCACTTGGAGAGGTCCGAAGTGGGCCTGCTCCTAGCAAGAGATGCTGGGATGGAAGAGGAGACTGAGCCTCTTCCTGACCTCCTGTCTGCAAAGGAGCAAGATGGGTCAGTGGACGGTGTGAACCACTCTACCGCCCTGACCCCTGAACAGCAGAGTGACTGTCGCTAACTGTTGGGACAGTCTGCCGACCTGTTCTCCCTGACCCCCGGTGTCACTCAGTGGTGCGTCCATGATGTGGACACTGGGGACAGTCCTCCAGTAAAACATAAGATTTACAGAATCCGGGTGATGCCCTTTGGGATGAAGAATGCCCCTGTCACCTTTCAGAGGTTGGTCAACCAGGTGTTGGTTGGGCTGGAGGATTTCAGTGCGGCCTACCTGGACGACATTGCAGTGTTCAGTGCCACTTGGGAGGAACACCTGCACCACCTCTGGGAAGTGTTGAAGGCGCTGCGGAGGGCAGGCCTCACGATCAAGGCGAGCAAGTGCCAGATCGGGCAGGGTTCAGTGGTGTACTTGGGACACCAGGTGGGAGCAGCCAGGTGGCGCCCTACAGCCCAAGATTGATACCATTCTGGATTGGGAACCCCCCAAGACTCAGACAGAGGTGAGAGCCTTGTTAGGACTCACAGGGTATTACAGGAGATTTGTCAAGGGGTATGGCACCATTGTTGCCCCCTTGACAGAGCTGACTTCCAGGAAGCAGCCCAGGAAAGTGAATTGGACTGACGCCTGCCAGAAGGCTTTTGATGCCCTGAAATCTACCATGTGCACAGCGCCCGTGCTTAAGGCACCCAACTTCTCAGAAGAGTTCATTGTGCAGACAGATGCTTCAGAGCATGGTGTGGGGGCTGTGCTCTCACAGCTAAATGAGGAGGACCTGGACCAACCTGTAGCCTTCATTAGTAGGAGGTTACTTCCACGGGAACAGAGGTGGAGTGCGATTGAGCAGGAGGCATTTGCTATGGTCTGGGCGCTGAAGAAGCTGAGACCATACTTGTTTGGGACTCACTTCCGGGTTCAGACAGACCACAGGCCCCTCAGATGGTAGATGCAAATGAGGGGTGAGAATCCAAAGCTGTTGGGGTGGTCCATTTCCCTACAGGGGATGGAATTTACGGTGGAACACCGCCCTGGTACAGAACACGCCAATGCTGATGGTCTGTCCAGATTTTTACGCCTTAGTGAAGAGAACTCCCAAGAGGGTGGGTAGTTCTCCCCACATTTCACCTGGAGGGGACACGTGTTAGACCTGGCACCATTGGCGTGGGTCTCCCTTCCATTTTTTTGCCTTTACCTCCTGTGTTTTGCTGTGTGTTGGACTCCATTTTTGCTGGTCTAGATGCTTTGGGCACTTTGCCACTGCTGTTCAGTGCAAAAGTGCAAGTGCTCCCTTTGTAAATTATTGTTATGGATTAGTGATTCCATTATTGGCTTATTTGATTTACTTGTCAGACCCTAGTACAGCGTACTATGTGTGCCCAGGGCCTGTAAATCAAATGCTGCTGGTGGGCTTGCAGCACTGATTGTGCCTCCCACAGAAGCAGCTTGTAAAATGTGACTCAGGCCAGCCATTGCAGAGCCTGTGTGCAGTCTGGGACTGCCATGTCGACTTGGCAAGTGCACACACTTGCCAGTCCCTAAACCATTCCTTTTCTACATATTAGTCACCCCTAAGGTAGGCCCAAGGTACCCCTGTGGGCAGGGTGCATTGTATGTGAGAGGTAGGACATGCCCTGATGTGTGTGGCATGTCCTGATAGTGAAATACTGCCAATTTCGTTTTTCACTATTGCAAGGCTATCTGTTCCCATAGGACAGAATGGGGAGTTTGTTTATAACATCTTATAAACATAACTGACCCTAGGAACAAGATTTAAAAGTAAAGTTTAGTATACCTGAACTCAGAATGTTAAAGTGCATCTTTTAGTGAGGGTGATTTTTACATTCTGTGTTTGAAAATACCACTTTTAGAAAGTAGGTATTTTCTTGCCTAACCATCCAGTGTGCCTCTGCTAGGTTTGTGTATTGCATGTCTGGCTTTTGGATGACAGGGGCTGGAGAGGGGCAGCGGCTCCAGAAGTCTGATGAGTCAGGGCTGGGCTGAATAGGCTTGGTCTGCATTTGGAGTGGTGGGAGGAGTAGCACCTGCACCTGGATAGGGCTGTGCCTGCCTTCCACAATGACGGCTCCGCCCCCCTGTGGTGTGTCTGGAGCCAGGGCTCACACTGACAATGGAGGTTGTTGTGCACTTGCAAAGTGCCCCACAGAACTGGTTTTGGCTGGGTACAGACACTCTCTGCCTTCAGAGAACAAAGGATATTGATGTATAAAAAGAGGGGCCCAGACCCCAGACTTTTAGATCACTTCTGGGAAATCCAGAGGATCCTTTGCAAAGGAGAAGAGCCGGATAAGCTGAGGAGGAATACTGCCCCTGTGCTGTTTGCTGTCTGGGGTTGGCCTGCAGTGGCTGCTTGCTGCCAAGGAAAGGAGAAAAAGGACTTTGCTGTTTGCTTTGTCACCTGCTTGAAGAAAAGATCTCCAAGGGTTTGTCACTGAGCTTGCCTCCTGTTCTGAAGTCTCAGGGACACAAAGACTTCACCACCAGCTCCCTTGAATTCCCTTGCTGGGAATTCCAACCTGCAAAGAGGTGCCTGCTGCTGTTTAGGACCTCTAGAGACTGTTTGTCGCTGGGAGCTGGAAAATCGACGCAACATCGAAGAAGCGTGACGCATCCGTACCTGTTTCCGACGCATCGCCGAAGAAACCGTCGCAGCGCCTGCCGCGGCTCGAGAAATCGCCGCACGACGCATCGGGTGCAACGATCTCCGAAGTCCGAGATCACCGCACCGATCCCGACGCAAGCCTGCTGTGCGGCTGCACGAAGCCACGCATCGTACCGGATCGACGCATCGAGGCGCCAAGACTGTCGCATCGTTGGGGGCCGCAGTAAGAAACAGACGCATCAACTCCCCATGCAGTAAGAAAACGACGCATCACCTCCTCTCCAGTAAGGAATCGACGCATCAACTCCCCTGCGCTGCAGTAAGGAACCGACGCGTCACCTCCCCCGGAGCATTGAATCGACGCATCACCTTCCCTGAGTGTAAGGAACCGATGCATCACTTTCCCTGCGGCCATTTTGTTTGTTTTGCGTGACGCATCTAAGGTACTTTTGAGAAAAGTGTCGCATTTACAACTTGCACTGAACTGAACTATTTCTACCATCTGAAAGTCATATTTTTATTACTGTATTGTGGATTTTTTGTTGTTTGGTCTTGTTTTGGTTTAGATAAAGATTACTTATTTTTCTAAACTGGTGTGGTGTCCATTTGTAGTGTTTTCACTGTATTACTGTATGTGTTCACAAATGCTTTACACACTGCCTCTGAGATAAGCCTGTCTGCTCGTGCCAAGCTACCAAGGGGGTGAGCAGGGGTTATTTTAGAAGTGTATCCCCCTTACCCTGACTAGAAGCAAGGGTCCCTATTTGGACAAAGGTACCTACCTCTGCCAACTAGAGACCCCCATTTCTAACAGTAGCTTTCACTAACAGTGTTATTTTACAGCAACAGGTTCTATGTAAGCCTGGGCGTAGTTCGCGAAGTAGCGCTACGCGAAGCTACGCAAAGTGAAGTTCGCACTACGCGAACTACGCGTAGCACTACGCGAACTGGCGTAGTGCACTGTTCGCAATGATTGCACAGTGCCGGATGCTTGTCCGCACTGTGCAATCATTGAAAACGGCATCTTGCACAGTGCGAGCTGTCTTTACTGCCGCCGAGTAGATTTTTACTCGAGCGGCAGCTTTCTCAACGCGGACTGGTAGTTTTCATCGCGAGCGGTCGCGAGCATACGCGACCACTCGCAATGAGAAACCTGACCTCCCTGCGTTGAGAATCTCGCCGGATAGTCATTTTGCTTGCTCGCGGTCGCCAACTTGACGTTGAGGACCGCGAGCAAGCAAAAATGACTGCTGCACTACGCTACGCGTGTTTGCATTGTGCTACGTGCAATTCGCGTTGTGCGAAGTAGCGCAAACTTCGCAAACTACGCGAGCGTAGCGTAGTGCTTTGCCCAGGGTTAGTTCTATGTAATATCGAATGCTCAAGAAGAGGTGCAGCATGAGCTGTGTGTTAAGTCACTTGATACCATAAAGTAAAAATTATTGGTTATTGACAACTATTTTTATGTTGTGATTGCCCCTTCTAAGTCCTCTTCTCAAATCAGCAGTGCAGGGTATGAGAAGTCATGAAGGAGACATGCACAACATGGCCTTACAACTTTCAGCCTGCCTTTAAAAGGACCTGGTGCCTTCCACTCACCCCACAACTCTCATAAGAACATTGCTGTCTCCTGCCCAATCCAAAATAATATACCTTGCATTATGTGATCCTCTCCATCCTTGTCCAGTAATACTCTTCCCTCACACTCCTTCCATTACAAAAAGTACCTTGTACCTTGCATGCTGTTACCCTACCTCACTCCCCTCTCAGCCTTTCCTTCCCTAACCAAAGCTGAGCTCTTCACTCTGAATTTGAGAAGCTGACAGCTGTTTTGTTAGTGTCACATGTGAATGCAGCCTGCATTCCCCGTCAGTCGTGGTTGTGCGCAGACTTGTGGTTTACATAGAAGACGGGGGTTGATGGTGCGAGAGTGCCACCCGCATTCCTGTCTTCATGAGATCTCTGCAGAACCGAACGGAGGTAGCAGGTCCACATCCATCAGAGCACCAGCTTAGTGTTTTGCTGCTTTGATGTCTGAGCAGTGCAAAACCAAAACTTGGCGGTTTACTGTTTTGACTTCAGGGAAGTGAATAACTGGGAATCTCAACTGGTGCTCAAGCGACTGCCTCTCAGTGAGAGCTGCACACAACAAACCTCTCAACACCAACACTTGAATGCACTAGGCCATGCTGCAGAATTTTCACTTTGGTGGGATTGCTCCCTGTGACTATCTTCATGCTCCCTTCTCCCACATGGCCCGTGGCCCTCCCACGTATATGAGGAATTAATTAACAAAAAGCAATTGTAATTCGCTTTACCACCCACATTTCTGTTAAGAGCCCTGCCTCAGCTTTATCACTCCCTACTCACGGAGGAGATATGTGTTGTATAAAACCATATATACAAATAAGACGTAACACTATTTAACTCCATACCCCTACTTTCCTCCTCTCTGCAATCATACTGATTTAGCACAAATAAAAATGCTTTTTTTGCATATTTTCTCCCTACATATGTAAATGTTTGAAATAATTAAATAAACAAATTGGTGAAAATCTATATAGTAAAATATGAAGAGTACTATCTACTACCAACGAACAGGTTATGCTGGCTTCACAGATTGTCTTCTCTTCTTTCTGGGACCCTCTGCGCATCAGAGAACCCCTGGCCAATGGCATTCAAAGTTCATCAATCCTCCAGCCCTCACAGGATGTGACAACCATAATCCATTCCGCCTTTCTTTGAAATTGTAATGCAGCTGCGGTCCCTTCATTTTCCATCACCGTTTGTTTCTGATTCAAGCATGCATTCAAACATTTCTAAAACGGTACCAAATTCTTGACATGGTTTCATCTTTAGAAGGTGCAGAATCATGATTAACATTAATAAAGTAGGATAAACAAAATACAAACAAATAAAAGAGTTCATCTTAATACCTGTAGCCTAAGAGTTTGCTCTGATGAACCATATGAAGTATGTAGGATTCCCGGCTGGTTCCGGTCAGGCCAGGCAACAAAATGACAGTGGGTCTTGAGCAGGCATCAGGGTAAGAAGTGCTGCCTTCGTTTTCAAACCAATCCAGAGAAAGCTGCCCTCCATCTGCTGTCTTGATCAGCTCACTGCAAAACACAGGTCAAACGACAGTACATTGGACACCTAATCACAACCAACACAATCTTAGATTTTAGAAGCTCTGTTACTTTGTAGCCAACAAAATACACATGGTCACAGTTTTTCCACACCAATAGCACAACTACATTCACCTAAACGCTCCCCCTCTCCCTCCAGTTTCCTTCCACTCCAGCAGAAAATACTGTCCTCTTAAATGGATATCCAGCTGGCATATAAATTAAACATGCTTAGATTTGCCAAGCACAAACACTAAACATCGTTGGCAAAGCTGGCAGTGCAGGTTAAATCAAACATAGGTGTGTGTTGTACATACAGTATAGTTGTCCTTTTAATACATGAATATGAGTTTATAGAATGTAAAATGTGGACTGTTAAGAGCACATTAATAGACCACAGCAATGGAATGTAGAGGGGAGAAGCTGTCCGGGATTAATCAGAGACACTTTATGTGTCTGTATTGCTCGCTTGTAGGTCTTGTTGAATTTATCTTAAAGAATAAATGCAACTTCATTATACATCAAATAAGGCTATTTGAAGCATCTTTACAACAATATTATAGAAGATATGTCACTATTAGGCTCTTTTTTCAGAGACTGAGAACAGAAGTTAAAGGGATGACTTGGTGGCTGCGTTCTCAAGTCCAATCTCTCAAAACAACAGTCTTATACATATAATCACAAAAAATACAGACATGGACATCTTTCCAGACTTCAAACACAACTAAGTCTCATTAGAGAAAAAGGTAAGCACAAGAGAAAGAAGATAGAGAAAGAGAAGGTGTAAGGTGTGGAAAGGTGGCTTTAAAGAGACAAAAATTACCACTATCTGACTTAATGGTGGGGGAAGATGTTGAAGATTTATGCAAGGGAAAAGTTCTCATCGCCTGTCCATGAAGGGCACATACATTTCAAAGAGTTTGGTATGCCATTCAGAACGTACATGATATGAGAAAAATCATAGGCTGATGGTCCTGTTACTAGGTCCAGGGTTATCCACCATGCTCGCTTGTGGTCCATTTCTTCTTGAAAATACATATGTATATTGTATTTCTATAGCGCAAACCTAACGAAAAGGCAGAGGAGCACTGTATGTGGTCAAAGGCAAGCATAAAGTCAGCGAGTGGTAAGAGAGGTAGCTGGTTTGTGAAATGTTAATGCCTTATGATGTAGTGTTCTTTAAAGAGGCGAGCCTTCAACTCTTCCCTAAATCTTCTTCAGACAGCTTGGTGGCTGATGATACAACATAATATAGGTGCGTGGACTGTTGGGTTAATGTTTATTGAATTTTCGGCAAACATTACAATATGATTGTGCGAATGATGATTGGTATGAAACTGTCATAAGCTTCTACAAAATGCGAAAACCCAAATACCGATGTTAAAAAAAGAATGTGATCACATGTTCACATTTTCCTTTATATTTGCAGCTGTGAACGGGTACTGAGGCAGGAATTATATCAACAGGTAGCCTTGAAAGTCCGGACCAACATAACATTGCTTGTAGGGGTGCACATCAATATAAAACAGGAAACATACTTGAACGCCCTCCGAGCTAAACTGTAAGGAAAAAAGTTTTCACACAGGAGCTGCACAAACACCTCGGGGAAAGAGTTGATATTCAGGCCTCAAAAGTGTAATGTCATTGTGGGATTCAACAAGTTAACTCTGCAGAGCAGCATCAAGAAAAGAATCCAGCTGGTAGTAATGATGCTCTGTATGAAAGATCCTCCATGCATCACATGTCCAGGGCTTTCAATACATTAATGAGCATGTGCAGTGACGAGAAAATACTTTGTTTTTGAGCTAATTGGCATGTGTTGAACGCGCACAGATGTTGAAACATTTGCACTTAATCTGACGTTTTCATGCTTTTTTATGCTGGCGATCACTTATGGTGCTGTCTACTTATGATATTATAATCACCTGTAACTTTATGGGGACTTTTTTGCCCTAAACACAACGTTGACATTCAGGCCATAACCGTATATTGGCGTGAAGATGGGCAGAATTTGGTGCCTATTTTCATTGCCCACCTCTTTGATTGGCAAAGAGCTGCTTGCACAATCTGCGTGAGACCCATTCACTTGATCAAGTCACCCATATCACAAATAATATTCATTTAGTCTTCCCCTCCTTCCTCACTTTCGGAATTTCGTCAGTCAACCAAGTGAGGAAGGATGGGAAGATCCCAAAGAAGGCATGGTAGAAATTGATATAGGCAGATCAGAGGAACATATAAATTATTCTGATTTGCTATATTGATATCAATCAGAGTGGACTTTACTTACATTAATCTCTTTGATTTGTTATGCAAGATTAATGTTGACGTGAAATTTCATATTTTGTACCCCTAAGTTATGCATATTGAATATCATGGCTTTGTTCCAAATTTAAAATCAGGGTGCGCCATGTTCTTAAGAATTGTTCTTTTACGAATTACATACAAGGTTCTATTTTGATTTATTCTCTGCTGTCACTAATGGGTCAGATAATTTAGGTAAATCACTTTAAATTATTTCCTCTTTATAATTGATTCCCATGTTTGCACTTTACCTTTCAACATAGTTATACCCAAGCTCGCAAGGGATTATTGGGTTGCCCTTTTCTTTAGACACCTGTAGGGCAATTAAGCAGGGCCCAATGGGCTGGTTTCTAAAGTCAATGTGTGGGCCTGATTCTTAGTCATATGTGAGCCTGTTTTCTGGTCTGGTGGGCCGGTTTTTACGATTGATTTTCCAAATATTATCCCAAACATTGCCTGGAGCAAACACAAATGCATGCACTCTCCCACACCTTGGAAAATACTCATGCAGCGTGTCTTTACAAGTTCAAAACTGGCCTGATTTGCAAATGTGGGCCACTTTCTTAGCTGTCTGGTTCGGTAACGTGGGTCAATTTTATTTCGGTGACCGGGCCTATTTTTCATGCCAATCCAACCCTGAATACAAAAATATACTTGCTATGCACATGTCAAGGTAAAATGAAGCACAAGAAACTCTGCCAAATACCTGGCCTCGTCCAACACTAAAGTCGTGGTAGTAGCAATGTTCCTGCATGAATAACTGCCATTCCAAATAAGATACATTAAGCTCGAGCGAAAGCTAACGGTGCAACTTATATTAGTAGCTACACTATACACACATAAAGTACATCACAGTAACTTTCTTATAGCATTCTTATCCTCAGAGGTGATTTCAGTTTGGCCTGGGAAGGTAGCTTAGACTTCTGAGGCAGGAAGTTTGATGTCCAAAACTCTGAAACATTATGGTGGAAATAGTTTGACACGATCATTGTCTTCCCTATACCCAGAGGGGCAGGATTATTATCTTCATTAGACTCTCAGAGAGCAGGGACAAGTCCTCTACTGGCAACACAGCAGGATTTGATCATGCACCAGTGGGCATCGACCTTTACTAGTACCTTTCAGAAAAGAAGCACTTTCCATGACACAGCATACTGAGGAAATACTAAACGATCCAGTTTACCATAAAGAAATCAATGAGCAGGTAAGGGAAGTGTTAGACCTGGCATCCTTGGCGTGGGTCTCCCTTCCATTTTTTCGTAATGCCTCCACTGTTGCCGATATGTTTTTGCTGGACTAGATGCTCATGGGCACTTTGCCGCTGCTAATCAGTGCCAAAGTGCAAGTGCTCCCTATCGTTAATTGATATATGTATTAGTGACTCCATGATTGGATGATTGGTTTACTTGTCAGTCCCTAGTACAGTGCACTCAGTGTGCCCAGGGCTTGTAAATCCAATGCCGCTGGTGGGCTTGCAGCACTGTTTGTGCCACCCACAGAAGCGGCTTGTAAAATGTGTCTCAGGCCTGCCATCGCAGAGCCTGTGTGCAGCCTAGGGCTGCCATGTCGACTTGGTGAGTACACCCACTTACCAGTCCCTAAACCTTCCCTTTACTGCATGTTGGTCACCCCTAAAGTAGGCCCTAGGGCAGGGTGCATTGTAAGTATAAGGTAGGACATGCCCTGGTGTGTGTGGCATGTCCTAATAGTGAATTACAGCCATTGTCGTTTTTCACTATTGCAAGGCTACCTGCTCCCCATAGGCCAGAATGGGCAGACTGACTATTACACCTTATAGTCAGAACTGACCCAGGGAACATGGTAGAAAAACGAATTTAGTATGCCTGAACTCAGGATGATAAAATACATCTTTTAGTGAAGTTGGTTTTAACATTCTGTGTTTGAAAATACCACTTTTAGAAAGTGGGTATTTTCTTGCCTAACTATCCAAGCCTGCCTCTGCTAGGTTGTGTATTCCTTGTCTGGAGATTGAGTGACAGGGGCTGGGGTGGCTACAGGAGACAGGGTGAGTCAGCGCAGGGCTGAATAGAAAGATCTGCATCCAGAGTGGAGGGAGGAGTTGCACCTGGGTCTGAATAGGGCTGTGCCTGCCTTCCACAATGCTGGCTCCACCTCCTGCCGGGCGGCTGAGCACTCTGCCCCACATGCTGAAAGGAAAGAAGGAGTCAGAAAAACAAAGTGCTCCAGGACTGACCAGAACTGGTTTTGGACTAGGCAGAGGCCTCTCTGCCTCCAGAGAACAAAGAGAATCAGGGTATAAGAGGGGCACCCAGACCCCAGGAAGATTAGATCACTTTTGGGAACAAGAAGAAACCTTTGCTGAGGAGCGGAACCAAGAAGAAACTGAGGAGAGACTATCCCTAAGCTGAAGTGCTGCTTGGGGATTGGCCTGCAGTGGTTTGCCTGACTGCCAAAGAAAGGAGAAAGGAACTTTTGCTTTGCTGTGACTTTCATCAACTTGTGAAGGATCTCCAAGGGCTTGGAAGAGAGCTTGCCCCCTGACCGAAGTCCCAGGACCATTGGACTTCACCCCCTTTGTGAATTGCTGCTGGAAACTCTGTTTCAGTGGCTGCAGAGGTAGGGAGCTGTGACCGACTCTCACGACCGACTCGGTGTCCTGTAAGCACCGCATCGAAGCACCGTCTCGCCTGCAACGCACGGCCCTGGTCTCACTGACTCCGTCAACGAGCCGCTGCCTGCACCGCGTCGAGGACAACGCGTCCTGCAACGCTCGCTACGCCGAATCGAACTGGTCCGACCGACACGGTCACTGCTGCTGAGTTCGAGTCCTGTGACCGCACCGGAGTTGGGCACCGCTCGCACGCTTTGCGACGCACCGCCCGACTCCGTACCGCTGTCCGGACTGGATCGACGCCAGCTCCTGAATCCGGCTCCGTCGCCGCACCGCAACCTGCCAGCACCGCATCGAAGCACCGTCTCGCCCTGCAACGCACGGCCCTGGTCTCACCGACTCCGCCTCGACGACGTCAACGAGCCGCTGCCTGCACCGCATCGAGGGACAACGCGTCCTGCAACGCTTCCATTTTGCATCGCGACCGCGACGAACAGCCATCCGGCTCGCACGCCCGTGCCTGCCGCTTCAAGTAAAAGGTACTGTGACCGAGTCTGTCTACGCTGTGTTGGCCCGTCTCGACGCGGTCAGCTGGATTTGTTAGACTCTGTTTGTTCTCGACATCGCCGTAGCCGGAGGAGGCTACCGACTCGCACAGAACCTTGAATTAAGCCTTTTGATCAGAACTAAGCACTCTTGACAGTATTGTGGATTATTTTTGTCGTTTATGGTCTTGTGATAAATCTATATAAAGTATACCTATTTTTATAAATATATAACCTGTGTGGTGTCCATTTGTAGTGTTGTCACCTGATTACTGTATGTGTTCACAAATGCTTTACACACTGCCTCTGAACTAAGCCTGTCTGCTCGTGCCAAGCTACCAAGAGGGTGAGCAGGGGTTATTTCGGGAGTGTACCTACTTTCCCTGACTAGACTCAAGGGTCCCTATTTGGACAAAGGTACCTACCTCTGCCAACTAGAGACCCCCAAATCTAACATTGGTGGTCAGCGGTGAGGATTCTGGACTTGCATTTGTGACTCATGTACAGTGATTGGTGAACACTACTTAGTGAGTGCAGACCAAAACGCAACCACATACTTTTATAGCATTTTTTCTAGGATTTCCTATTTTTGCAAATGCCAAGTTCAGTCACTATGGAGAAACCAGCATCACTAGCCTCTGTTGAGTGTGATTGGGAAGAAGAGAGGCTAGAATGCTACACCCTCAAGCAGCTCAGGCAATTCTGCAAAAAGTTTAAAGTATCCATGACCGGGCTCTCCAGGAAGGAGGACCCTCCAGAGAAGAGTTCTGCGAGGAGCAGAACGCATGCCCCTCTCTCGTGGGTCTGAGGCAACAGGCCACAGACCAGGCAGCAGGTGATCAGTCTGGATCACATTGGGTTTACTGGGAGAATGGTCTCCTGTATTCAGAGCCTAAGGTTGCTGAGCCTGGGTCAGCCCGTGTGCTGGTGGTACCCCAGCGCTTCAGAGCCTTCCTACTGGGGTTGGCTCATGATGTACCGTTAGCGGGACATCTGGGGCAGGACAAGACCTTTGACAGGCTTGTTACCCATTTCTATTGGCCCCAGATGCGCAGGAGTGCCGCCACTCACTGCAGGACATGCCAGACTTGCCAGGCAAGTGGAAAGAGTGGGAGGAAGCACAAGGCTCCTCTCCAGCCATTCCCTGTGGTCAGCACCCCCTTTGAACGGGTGGGTATTGACATTGTGGGGCCACTGGACCCCAAGACAGCCATAGGCAACAGGTTTATCCTGGTCTTGGTGGACCATGCCACCCGTTACCCTGAAGCCATCCCTCTGAGGACAGTGACGGCCCCGTGGTGGGACGGGCACTGATGGGAATTTTCTCACGTGTGGGATTCCCTCAAGAGGTGGTGTCTGACAGAGGTACCAACTTCGTGTCCAAGTACATGAAGTCCCTGTGGCAGGAGTGCGGTGTAACTTACAAGTTCACCACTCCTTACCACCCTCAAGGAAATGGGCTGGTTGAGAGATTCAACCGGACCCTCAAGGGCATGATTATGGGTCTGGAAGAACCCATGAGGCGTAAATGGGACGTCCTCTTACCATGCCTGTTGTTTGCCTACCGGGAGGTGCCACAGAAGTCTCTAGGGTTCAGTCCCTTTGAGCTCCTCTATGGACACCCGGTGCGAGGACCTCTGAGTTTGGTCAAGGAAGGCTGGGAGCAATCTCCCAGGAAACCTCCCCAGGATGTATACAGTTACATGCTGGCCTTCAGGAACCAGACTAGGCGTTTCAGAGAACTTGCTGAGGCAAATCTGGAAGCCAGCCAGGAGGAGATGAAGCGGTGGGTACGACCAGAATGCCACTCTGGTAGAGCTTCAGCCTGGTCAGAAAGTGTGGGTCATGGCCCCTGTGGAGCCTTGTGCGCTCCAGGACAGGTGGACCGGCCCTTTACGGTGGTGGAGCGCAAGAGTCCAGTTACCTATTTGGTGGACTTGCAGTCTCCCAGGAACCCCTTGCGGGTCCTGCATGTGAACCGCTTAAAGCCCCACTTGGAGAGGTCCCAAGTGGGCATGCTCTTAGCTACAGATGATGGAATGGAGGAGGAGACCGAGCCTCTTCCTGACCTCCTGTCAGCCCGAGAGCAAGATGGATCAGTGGAGGGAGTAAACCTCTCTACCTCCCTGACACCTGAGCAGCAGAGTGACTGTCACCAGCTGTTGGGACAGTTCCCTGACCTGTTCTCCCTGGTTCCCAGTGTCACTCATTGGTGCGTCCATGATGTGGACACTGGGGACAGTCTTCCTGTGAAGCACAAGGCTTACAGGGTGACTGACAGGGTCAGAGCCTGCATCAAGGAGGAGGTCTCCAAGATGTTTGCGCTAGGGGTGATTGAGTCCTCTAACAGCCCTTGGGCCAGCCCAGTGGTCTTGGTTCCAAAGGCTGCCGCGCCTGGTGCCACACCAGAACTCCGGTTCTGTGTGGACTACAGGGGACTCAATTCCGTCACCAGGACTGACGCCCACCCCATCCCCAGAGCTGATGAGCTCATAGATCGGTTAGGGGCTGCGCGGTACCTCAGCACGTTTGACTTAACGTCTGGGTATTGGCAGATCGCCTTGACTGATGGGGCAAAAGAGAGGTCAGCATTCTCCACACCAGATGGGCACTACCAGTTCCGGGTGATGCCCTTTGGGATGAAGAATGCCCCTGCCACCTTTCAGAGGTTGGTCAACCAGGTGTTGGTTGGACTGGAGGATTTCAGTGCCGCCTACCTGGATGACATCGCAGTGTTCAGTTCCCGTTGGGAAGAACATCTGCGTCACCTCTGGGAAGTGTTGATGGCGCTGCGGAGGTCAGGCCTCACAATCAAGGCGAGTAAGTGCCAGATTGGGCAGGGTTCTGTGGTGTACTTGGGACACCAGGTTGGGAGCGGCCAGGTGGCGCCCTCCAACCGAAAATTGATACCATTCTGGCTTGGGAGCCCCCAAGACCCAGACAGAGGTGAGAGCCTTCCTAGGACTCACCGGGTATTACCGGAGATTCGTCAAGGGGTATGGCAGCATTGTTGCCCCCTTGACAGAGCTGACTTCCAAGAAGCAGCCCAGGAAAGTGATTTGGACTGACGCCTGTCAAAAAGCTTTTGACACCTTGAAGACTGCCATGTGCACGGCGCCTGTGCTCCAGGCACCCAACTTCTCCAATGAGTTCATTGTTCAAACCGACGCTTCAGAGCATGGTGTAGGGGCTGTTCTATCACAGATCAATGAGGAGGGCCTAGACCAACCTGTAGCCTTCCTCAGTAGGAGGTTACTTCCCCGGGAACAGAGCTGGAGTGCTATTGAGCGTGAGGCATTTGCTGTGGTCTGGGCACTGAAGAAGCTGAGACCATACCTGTTTGGGACTCACTTCCGGGTTCAGACAGACCACAGGCCCCTCAGATGGTTGATGCAGATGAGGGGTGAGCATCCAAAGCTGTTGCGGTGGTCCATTTCCCTACAGGGGATGGACTTTACGGTGGAACACCGCCCTGGTACAGAACACGCCAATGCTGATGGACTGTCCAGATTTTTCCGCCTTAGCGATGAGAACTCCCTAGGGGTAGGATAGTTCTCCCCACATTTCAGCTGGAGGGGACACGTGTTAGACCTGGCATCCTTGGCGTGGGTCTCCCTTCCATTTTTTCGTAATGCCTCCACTGTTGCCGATATGTTTTTGCTGGACTAGATGCTCATGGGCACTTTGCCGCTGCTAATCAGTGCCAAAGTGCAAGTGCTCCCTATCGTTAATTGATATATGTATTAGTGACTCCATGATTGGATGATTGGTTTACTTGTCAGTCCCTAGTACAGTGCACTCAGTGTGCCCAGGGCTTGTAAATCCAATGCCGCTGGTGGGCTTGCAGCACTGGTTGTGCCACCCACAGAAGCGGCTTGTAAAATGTGTCTCAGGCTTGCCATCGCAGAGCCTGTGTGCAGCCTAGGGCTGCCATGTCGACTTGGTGAGTACACCCACTTACCAGTCCCTAAACCTTCCCTTTACTGCATGTTGGTCACCCCTAAAGTAGGCCCTAGGGCAGGGTGCATTGTAAGTATAAGGTAGGACATGCCCTGGTGTGTGTGGCATGTCCTAATAGTGAATTACAGCCATTGTCGTTTTTCACTATTGCAAGGCTACCTGCTCCCCATAGGCCAGAATGGGCAGACTGACTATTACACCTTATAGTCAGAACTGACCCAGGGAACATGGTAGAAAAACGAATTTAGTATGCCTGAACTCAGGATGATAAAATACATCTTTTAGTGAAGTTGGTTTTAACATTCTGTGTTTGAAAATACCACTTTTAGAAAGTGGGTATTTTCTTGCCTAACTATCCAAGCCTGCCTCTGCTAGGTTGTGTATTCCTTGTCTGGAGATTGAGTGACAGGGGCTGGGGGTGGCTACAGGAGACAGGGTGAGTCAGCGCAGGGCTGAATAGAAAGATCTGCATCCAGAGTGGAGGGAGGAGTTGCACCTGGGTCTGAATAGGGCTGTGCCTGCCTTCCACAATGCTGGCTCCACCTCCTGCCGGGCGGCTGAGCACTCTGCCCCACATGCTGAAAGGAAAGAAGGAGTCAGAAAAACAAAGTGCTCCAGGACTGACCAGAACTGGTTTTGGACTAGGCAGAGGCCTCTCTGCCTCCAGAGAACAAAGAGAATCAGGGTATAAGAGGGGCACCCAGACCCCAGGAAGATTAGATCACTTTTGGGAACAAGAAGAAACCTTTGCTGAGGAGCGGAACCAAGAAGAAACTGAGGAGAGACTATCCCTAAGCTGAAGTGCTGCTTGGGGGATTGGCCTGCAGTGGTTTGCCTGACTGCCAAAGAAAGGAGAAAGGAACTTTTGCTTTGCTGTGACTTTCATCAACTTGTGAAGGATCTCCAAGGGCTTGGAAGAGAGCTTGCCCCCTGACCGAAGTCCCAGCGCCATTGGACTTCACCCCCTTTGTGAATTGCTGCTGGAAACTCTGTTTCAGTGGCTGCAGAGGTAGGGAGCTGTGACCGACTCTCACGACCGACTCGGTGTCCTGTAAGCACCGCATCGAAGCACCGTCTCGCCCTGCAACGCACGGCCCTGGTCTCACCGACTCCGTCAACGAGCCGCTGCCTGCACCGCATCGAGGGACAACGCGTCCTGCAACGCTTCGCTACGCCGAATCGAACTGGTCCGACCGACACGGTCACTGCTGCTGAGTTCGAGTCCTGTGACCGCACCGGAGTTGGGCACCGCTCGCACGCTTTGCGACGCACCGCCCGACTCGCACCGCTGTCCGGACTGATCGACGCCAGCTCCTGAATCCGGCTCCGTCGCCGCACCGCAACCTGCCAGCACCGCATCGAAGCACCGTCTCGCCCTGCAACGCACGGCCCTGGTCTCACCGACTCCGTCTCGACGACGTCAACGAGCCGCTGCCTGCACCGCATCGAGGGACAACGCGTCCTGCAACGCTTCCATTTTGCATCGCGACCGCGACGAACAGCCATCCGGCTCGCAAGCCCGTGCCTGCCGCTTCAAGTAAAAGGTACTGTGACCGAGTCTGTCTACGCTGTGTTGGCCCGTCTCGACGCGGTCAGCTGGATTTGTTAGACTCTGTTTGTTCTCGACATCGCCGTAGCCGGAGGAGGCTACCGACTCGCACAGAACCTTGAATTAAGCCTTTTTGATCAGAACTAAGCACTCTTGACAGTATTGTGGATTATTTTTGTCGTTTATGGTCTTGTGATAAATCTATATAAAGTATACCTATTTTTATAAATATATAACCTGTGTGGTGTCCATTTGTAGTGTTGTCACCTGATTACTGTATGTGTTCACAAATGCTTTACACACTGCCTCTGAACTAAGCCTGTCTGCTCGTGCCAAGCTACCAAGAGGGTGAGCAGGGGTTATTTCGGGAGTGTACCTACTTTCCCTGACTAGACTCAAGGGTCCCTATTTGGACAAAGGTACCTACCTCTGCCAACTAGAGACCCCCAAATCTAACAGGAAGTTTAAGAAATGAATAGAAAGAGAGAGTCCTCAGAGCAAAGGCAAGCGAATGGGCTGAGTTCCAGTAGGAGTTAAGAACCCGTTTTTTGCTGTGGCACCACAGACCAAAAGTGTAAAGAGAATTACTTAATAAGGAACTATCCCAACACAAAAAACAGGACAAATTAGAGTGATGGGACAAATCAATAACAATGCCAACAAGACACAGAAATCACTGCTCAAATTAAAAGAACCCTTTCACAAGAATGGAACAAGTCAAATCAAATGCTGGCACAAACATGAAAGACAAAAAGGAAGAGATTAGAAGAAAATAGATTAAGAAAGAACGACTTAAGAAATTTTCTAGAAGACTCTCTATTTCCAAAGACAAAAGAGGTAAGGAGGAAGCAGATCTTCAACGAGATCTGACTTTTCTTCAGCTCACACGCTTTCAGGCCGAAGCCTTAGAAAGCACAATAATTGAGCAGGAGGTAAAATTAAAAAGTAATTTCCCTCACCTAATAAGTTACGAGGGCCTAATGTCCTGACAACGCAACACTAGAAAACGTTCATTGGCATTTAAGGAGCGTGACTAGAAGAATTTAAATGCCTTAGTCCATCTTAGTGTAACTATAACCTGCTACTGCCATGTTTTTATGCTCATGCTAACTTGGCCAACCAGATGTGCAAATCTCTGAATCTCGGTTAAGCTGTGTTCTGGCACACAAGACTTCAAAGTTTGAAAAACACTTTTCTCAGACAAAAAAACTATTTACATTTTTATTACTCAGGAAGGCCATCCACAAATTCTCATAACCTCAGGAAGGACCCTCTTGGTGGGAACTTTGACATTTGATCGATACTAAAACTGTGTGTAATGAGGTCTATTTTTAAGGTTCTGCCTTGTATCGGACAGCCCTGCTCCAATGGTGAACAATGGGGGATACCCTAATCACTGTTTTCTGTGATTTTATGGCAAGACAGGAGGCTTGCATTATGCAATAACCTTTTATTGCCAGCTCCCAGCAGCAAACATTAAAAATATTCTAAAAAGAACTTTGACAACCCAACAATGAGAAAATAGAACACTCAGTTCAATAAAAGCCCATTGACAGCCATCTTCTTCCTCTTTTATTGCTGCTTCCAGCAGATAAGTACATGTCATTTGTATGATAGATTTAAAATATTTTAAGGATTATTTTGTAGTTTGGAGATTTGAGTGTGTTTTCTGTGTATGTGGCTAGAAATCCAATTTATGGATTATTTATCGTTTAAAAAAATGGGGATTTGATTTATTTTGATAAGTATCGTAGTTTTAAAGAAATTAGGTTTAATACGTTACTTTAACATAATTACTGTGAGGATGAAGTTAAATGAGGAAGAGGTTAAAATACCTTATTGAAGTTAGAGGTCGCGTCAACGGTTGAGTAGATGGTTAGGCTTGTTCATGCTCGCGGCATTGCTCATGCATCTAACTGTGGGCAGAGAAGTCATAGATGACTTAAGAAGTTCGGCAATCACACGGGTGGCCATATTAACTTTGGGCACGCACCGTGTGATGTCAGCAAGTCATTAGGAGACGGGATTAGTTTTGTCACGGTACGCGACACAGTTTGTAATGCGAGTCGGTACCGTAATAGAAGCTTTTAAGAAAAGGCACAATTTAGATTAGTTTAAAAAAAAAAAAAAAAGGAAATTGGAAAATTCAAATAAAGAGAAGTGCTGAGGAGTACATTATTGGGGAATCAAAGAATAGTTGCAGTAGATCCACATCATCAAGTGGGTTTTGGTCCATTTTCTAAGGAAATTAGAGGACAATCGGCAGAATGACGTTTTCCGGCTCAGCTGTTGACAGTTGTTTTTTTTCCTGTCACGAACAGTGAATTTGAGTTGAGGAGTTTAGCGGTAATACTAAATAGTTAGGTTTGATTAGAGTAAGGTAGATTTCTTTTATATTCTTAAAGGTTTAGGAGTCTGTTAGTGTTTTGGGATTATATCTTTATTTTTAAAAGAAAAATTAAAAAAAAAAATAATAATAGTTTTTAGGATATTATAAGTTAGTTTAGTTTAGAGTAGTAAGGGTAGAATTTTTGTCAATATGACAGATCAAGCTTCAGTAGAAACAAGCCAAGGAGGAAAAGTTTCAGAATTAAATTCCAAGGAGTTAAAAGAATTGGTGCAAGAGTCAGTAAAAGCAGTTTGGGCAAAAGGAGATTTTTAGTCAATGAAGAGGATGAATATTTTTCATTGTCTGAAGGGAGGAGAGACCAGTTAAGGGTTCAGGTGGAAAGTGTATGAGGAAGACTAAGAATTTGGAAAACCAGGACGGATAGAGAGGAGTCCCAAGCGGCTCAAAAAGATTGGGTGTCCTAAGCAACATTTCAGATGAGCAGGTTTATCCTGCAAATCAGAATGAAGATGTTGATGAATACATCTTGGATCTTGATTATAAAGACTCTTTTGAGGAGGATTTTGAAGGTAGTACAAAGAGTAAAGTTATTTCGAAAGGCTTTGTGACAGATCCTTTGGGAGAGAAACTTTTCGACCCAAAAGAGATTAAACATCCTAGGGGGTCTGAATGGTGGCCCTTAAGTCATGTTGCTAAGTATATTAAAAACTGGATTAGATGCCCTCTTTAGAAAGAGGAGCATAGGTTAATGAGAGCGGAGTGTTCTCGCCCTGTAATAAGTGACAAGGAAACTATGACTCCGAATTTGGATAACAAGTTAATAACTTATCTATTTAAGTTGTGACGTGATCCAAGAAAAGGCTTGGAGAGATCATTGAAAGAGTGCGAGGATAAGCTCTTAGATGTTTTGGGCCCTTTGGCAAGAATTTTTGATCTGGTAGAGGAATCTTATGTAAAAGGTTCTGACTTAGATATACATTTACTGAGGGGTTGGTGCCAACGGGCCATATGTTTTCTTGATAATGCTAATGCAGCATTAATTTCTGAGAGAAGGAAAGCGGTTCTGTTGCGCATGAACCCAAAATTGGCAGATTTGGCCAGGAAGGAATCTAGCGAAGAGACAAAAGGTTTCCTCTTTGGAGAGGGAATGGTTAAGAGTTTGAGTAAATATGTTCAAACTTTTACGGCCTTGGACAAGGCTCATTATTCAATGAGAAGAGTTTTTTCCGGCAAAATAATTTATATGGTAGGGCCGGGAGAAGAGGGCAATCTCTCGGCCGAACATTCTATAAGTCCCAGTTTAGTGGAAGGGGTTCGTATAGAGGAACCCAAGGAGCAAATGTTGGAAGTTTTTACCCTCAAAGAGGAAGGTCTTCAATCAATCAATCAATCAATCAGGGGAATTGTAAGCGCGCTACTCACCCGTGAGGGTCTCAAGGCGCTGGGGGGGGGGCGCAGGTCTGCTTAGCCGAAGAGCCAGGTCTTGAGGGTCTTCCTGAAGGTGTACAGGGAGGGTGCGCGTCTGATGTCTGCCGGTAGCTCATTCCAGGTCTTGGCTGCAATGTGAGAGAAGGATCTTCCGCCAGCTCTGGCTCTGCGGATGCGCGGGTTTCGGCCAGTGTGAGGTTGGTAGATCGGAGGTTTCTTTTGGGTACGTGGAAGTTGATTCTGTCGTTGAGGTTTTTGGGTCCGTTGTTGTGTAGGCATTTGTAGGCGTGAGTGAGGATTTTGAAGGTGACTCTTTTCTCCACGGGGAGCCAGTGGAGTCTTCGTAGGTGTTGGCTTATGTGTTCGTGCCGGGGGATGCCGAGGACGAGTCTGGCGGCGGTGTTCTGTATTGTCTGGAGTTTGCGGAGTAGGGACTTGTTGATGCCGGCGTAGAGTGCGTTTCTATAGTCCAGTCTGCTGGTGATGAGTGCGTGGGTGACTGTCTTCCTTGACTCAGGAGGGATCCATTTGAAGGTCTTACGGAGGATGCAGAGGGTGTTGAAGCAGCTGGAGGTGACGGCGTTGACCTGTCGGTTCATGGTGAGTGATGAGTCGAGTACGATGCCGAGGTTTTTGGCGTGGTCTGAGGGGGTAGGTGGGTTTCCGAGGGCGGTCGGCCACCAGGTGTTGTCCCATGCTGAAGGGGTGGTTCCAAGGACGAGGACTTCTGTCTTCTCGGCGTTGAGCTTCAGGCAGCTGTTGGTCATCCAGATTGCGACGTCGTGCATTCCTTTCTGGAAGTTGAGTTTGGCATTGGTGGGGTCTTTGGTGAGGGAGAGGATGAGCTGGGTGTCGTTAGCGTAGGATACATTGTTGAGGCCGTGTTGTCGGACGATGGCTGCGAGGGGGCCATGTAGATGTTGAAGAGGGTCGGGCTCGGTGATGACCCCTGTGGGACTCCGCAGGTGATATTCGTGGGGTCGGAGAGGAAGGATGGCAGTCTGATCCTTTGGCTTCTTCCGGTGAGGAATGATCTGATCCAGTCCAGGGCTATTCCTTGTATGCCGGCGTCGTGTAGTCTGTTGACTAGTGTGCGGTGGGAGACGGTGTCGAAGGCCGCTGATAGGTCGAGTAGGATGAGGGCTGCGGACTGTCCTTGGTCCAGGAGGGTGCGGATGTCATCTGTGGCGGCGAGTAGTGCGGTCTCGGTGCTGTGGTTGCTTCGGAATCCGGATTGGGACGGTTCGAGGACGGCGTTCTCTTCGATGAATCGTGTCAGTTCCCTGTTGACTGTTTTTTCTGCGACTTTGGCTGCGAAGGGGAGGAGCGAGATGGGCCGGTAGGTCTTGAGGTCGGTGGGGTCAGCTGTGGGTTTCTCGAGCAGGGGCCTGACTTCTGCGCGCTTCCAGTCGTCTGGGAAGGTGCTTGTTTTGAAGGTGGTGTTGATGGTGCGTTGTAGTCCGGGTGCGATGGCGGCCGCGGCTCTGTGGTAGATGTGAGGAGGGCAGGGGTCGGTGAGGGCCCCCGAGTGGATGACTTTCATCGTCAAGGCGGTATCTTCGGTCGTGATCGGTGTCCAGTTGGAGATGGTGGGCTGGCTGGTGTCTCTGGGGGGCGGGGGGCCGGCTGTGGCGTCTGGTGGATGGTCGACGAAGTTGTCGTAAAGGTTTCTGATCTTGAGGTGGAAGTAGGTTCCGAGCTTGTCGCAGAGGTCTTGGGACGGGGTGATGTCTGTGGCTTCGCTGCGTGGATTGGTGAATTCCTTAATGACACGGAAGAGTTCCTTGGAGTTGGCAAGGATTTTGTTGTGGATGAAGTTCCTCTTGGTGGTTCTGATTTGGTTGTGGTAGTCCGTCATGGCGTCCTTGTAGGTGGAGTAGTTTTCGGTTGTCTTGGTGTTTCTCCAGTTCTTCTCCAGGCGTCTGCAGGTGCGCCTGGCTTCTTGGAGATCGGTGGTGAACCAGGTGGCTTTCCCGGGGCGCTGTTTGTCGGGGTTGCGTAGCAGGGTGAGCTTGTCTGCGCAGTTGGAGATCCAGGTGTGGAGTCCTCTGGCTGCGATGTTTGCGTCGGGTGCCCAGGTGTGGTTGTCTCGGGTGAGGGTGGAGTTGAGTTGCTCGTCAGTGACCTTGCTCCAGTTCCTTCGTGGTGGGCGTGGGGCTAGTTTGGGTGCGTTTGGTTTGTCGACGGTGAAGTGAACGCAGTGGTGGTCGGTCCATGGCGGTTGCCTTGTGTGGCTGAAGTGAACGCCGTTTCCTGCAGCGAAGATGGGGTCGAGGGTGTGTCCTGCTCTGTGGGTCGGTGTGGTGACGAGTTGTTTGAGTCCGATGTTGGCGAGTTGTCACAAAGGATGGCGGAGTTGGGCTCGCTGGGGTTGTCGAGGTGGAAGTTCAGGTCTTCAATGAGTATGTAGTTCATTGAGGCGATGGCGTGGGGTGCGATGAAGTCGGTGATGGCGGTGGTGAAGGGTGTCCGGGGGCTCTGTAGACGAGGGTTCCCCGGAGCGTGGTGTTGGGGCTGGTCTGGATCTGGAAGTGCAGGTATTCGAGGGAGGGGAAGGTTTCCCTGGAGGTGGTGAGGCAGAGGCTGCTCTTGTGGGCGATGGTGAGGCCCCCTCCCAGATGGTTGGGGCGGTCCTTCCTCTGGATTTTGTATCCGCCCGGGATGGCGGTGTTGATGTCGGAGGCGGAGGAGACGTTGGTCCAGGTCTCCGTGAAGAAGGCGATGTCGGGCGAGAGAGAGTCCAGTAGGTTCCAGATTTCCATGGCGTGTTTGTGTACGGAGCGCACGTTGAGGAGGATGCATCTTAGGGTGTCGCCGGTGTTGGCGTCTATGGTGTTGGAGGCCGGGGTGGTGGTGAGGGTCTGGCGGCAGTGGAGGCAGGAGAATTGGCCGTGGGTCGTGTTCGGCGAGGTGTGTTGGCAGTCTGAGTCTTCCGGGGTTGAGTGCGAGGAGGGTGGTGGTGTCGTAGCGATGGATGGTCGGAGATCCAGGGTTCCTGGCGCTGGCCGCGGTCGGGTCGCGCGCAGATGGGCTTGCCTTTGGCGCGCCTTCGACACGACCGCGCAGCGGACGCCATTAAGAAGGGGAGGGGCGGAACGAGAGGTAGGGAGGCAGGAGCGGGGCCGCAGGTGTGCAGTGGCGGGAAAACGGCGAAGCGAGGGACTGGCGGGGGTCGAGGAGGGGAAATATGACGATTAAGGAGGGCGAAAATGAGAAGGAGGGCGGCGAGAGGCGCGAGAAAGATCAGAGGAAGTAGGGGCAAGGTGCGGAGACGGGTGCAGCTTCAGGCAGGAGACCGGAGCGGGTAGCCGGATCGAACCCTCACCAGGGGAGGACTCGGCGCAGTGGAGAGGCGCACAGAAATGCGGAGCTGCTGGGGAGAGAGCTGGCCTGGACCAGAGGTCAAGGTTTTACTCGAGAGCAAGAGCACATCGTGGAAGAGGTCAATCAACCTCTGGAGCAGGTGAGTACAAAGAGGGTCATTGGTTTTATCCACGAAAGAGTCGGAGGAAGATTGAGATTTCATATAGAGAAATGGAAGACAATTACAAAAGATGCATGGGTGCTTTCCACAATTGCAGGCTACCAGGTAGAGTTTGAGGCTATGCCTTCACAGGTTCAGGAGCCAAGAGAACTGAAGTTCAATGCAGATTTAGAAGAGGTGATAGCATGGGAGATTGTAGCTATGTTGGCCAAAGGCACAATAAAAGAGATTTGCGAGGAGGAAAAAGGCTTTGTAAGCACTTTGTTTGTTGTGGAGAAGAAGGACAAGGGATGGCGTCCGGTAATAAATCTAAGGGATTTGAATGTGTTTGTAACTTACAGACATTTCAAGATGGAGGGAATCCATCTTCTCAGAGATGTTCTGTTAGAAGGGGACTGGTTAATAAAGTTGGATCTAAAAGATGCTTACTTCACAGTTCCTATTGCGGAGGAGAGTCAAAGGTTTTTGCAGTTCCGATGGAGGAGTCAATTATATCAGTTTCTGTGCCTTCCATTTGGATTAGCATCGGCCCCATGGTGTTTCACGAAAATTATGAGAGCAGTCATAGGTTACCTTCGGGTGAGAGGTGTTCGTCTTTTAATATATATGGACGACATCTTGATCATGAATCAGATCAAAGTATTTTTGGCTTCACAAAGGCACATGGTGAAGGAGTTATTGGAATCGTTAGGTTTTGTGACCAATATGGACAAGTCGGTTTTGAGTCCAAGTCAAGATTTTGAATTTTTGGGTTTTGTGGTGGACACGGTGAGAGCTCAGCTTTTTCTACCAGAGAAGAAGATTGCAAAGATAATAAAAGAAATAAGATTTGTTTTAAAGAAAGGTTCGGTCAGATTGAGACAGATAGTCAGAGTTCTGGGTCTGTTGTCGTCATCGATTCAGGGAGTGTTTTCAGGTCCTCTTCATTACAGGGCTTTGCAGAGAATGAAAAGGCTGGAGCTATCAAAAGGTTGTTGGTATGGAGACATGGTGAATAGGCACAGGGTCAGACTGATTTGCATATGGCCATGTCTGAACTGGGGTGGCGGAGTGAGCTAAAGAATGATGATGGATTAAACCCAGATCAGTTGACTGGGGGTGAGTGCTTGCAATGTTCAACACTCCGTCCATCATCCCTTTGGTTTTGCTATGTTCGCCCTAAGTTGGCAGGGTATGCCCAGACGTGGGTCCCTTGCTCACTTTGCCACTGGATTCAAGATAGCCTGGCTGATGACGGCTGTAAGCCAGAAACCGGTCCCAGGATGCTTGTTTCTGGTCCAGGGAAGACATGGCTTGGCAGTTCGGGCTGGACTGTTCCCATGAGGCACAGGGTCAGACTGATTTGCATATGGCCATGTCTGAACTGGGGTGGCGGAGTGAGCTAAAGAATGATGATGGATTAAACCCAGATCAGTTGACTGGGGGTGAGTGCTTGCAATGTTCAACACTCCGTCCATCATCCCCTTTGGTTTTGCTATGTTCGCCCTAAGTTGGCAGGGTATGCCCAGACGTGGGTCCCTTGCTCACTTTGCCACTGGATTCAAGATAGCCTGGCTGATGACGGCTGTAAGCCAGAAACCGGTCCCAGGATGCTTGTTTCTGGTCCAGGGAAGACATGGCTTGGCAGTTCGGGCTGGACTGTTCCCATGAGGCACAGGGTCAGACTGATTTGCATATGGCCATGTCTGAACTGGGGTTTTGCTAGAAAATTTGCAAGCCTGGAATGGAAGAGCGATTTTGGAATGAAGCTAGAATTTGTATTAGAGACGGATGCAAGCAACCTAGGATGGGGAGCATTGTGTACTGGTCAGGAGACAAGTGGTGTCTGGAATTTGAAGGAGAAACAGGATCATATCAATTGTTTAGAGATGTTTTTTGCTTTACAGAGTTTCAGGTCACATCTTCAGGGTGCTTCAGTTTTGTGGAGGATGGACAACATTACAGCTGTGACATATATAAACAAACTAGGAGGGAGCAGATCAAACAAATTATCAGAATTTGCAAAAGAGATGTGGGAGTTTTGTCTGGAACACAAGATTTGTTTGGCATCGCAGTATTTGCCAGGGAAAGAAAATTGGATTGCAGACTGAAATTCAAGGAACTTGATAGACTTCAGCGATTGGATGCTGAACAAGAGAGTGTTTCAGAAGATTCAGGAATGTTTGGGTCCTTTGGACATAGATCTTTTTGCATCCAGATTGACGCATCAGTTGGAAATTTATTACAGCTGGAGACCAGATCCGGGGGCTCTAGCGGTTGATGCATTAACTCAAGATTGGACGGGTGGGAGGAGTTATGCTTTTCCACCGTTTGCAATGATTCAGAGAGTGTTGGTTCATGTGAGGAGGCAGGAGTGGCAGTTAGTGTTGGTAACTCCTTTCTGGACTGTGCAGGCTTGGTTTCCCACGGTATTGGAGATGGCAGTGGAGGCTCCATTTTTAGTGGCATGTTGCAAGGGACTGTTGGTTGGAGTGGAAGGAAAAGATCATCCATTAGTAGAGGTGAATACTCTCAACCTTCAAGTCTAGGGAGTTTCAGGAATTCAGGAAGATTCAAGGATCTTTCAGTAACGGCTTCGGAGTTGCTCAGTGAGTCTTTGGCACCAGGAACTCATAAGAGATACAGAAGCACATGGAATGTCTGGGTTTGTTGGTGCGTGGCAAGGGATTTGGATCCCGTGGAGGTTGATGAAGTGGAGGTAGCTAATTTTTTTGCTGAACTTTTTCAGAAAGGGTTGTCATACAGAACAGTGAATTGTTATAGGTCAACTATAGCTGCTGGGCATTCGTTGGTGAATGGAGTTTCTATTGGTAGAAGTACTTTGATTTGTAGAGTAATGAAAGGTATTAGGCTGAAAAGACCACCAGTTCCCAGGTATAAGAGTGTTTGGGATGTAAATGTGGTGTTGAATCTTTTTGAATCATGGCCAGGGAACAAATATTTGCCCTTGAAGTTGCTTTCTTGGAAGTTGGCGACTTTATTGTGTTTAATATCAATTAAAAGAGTTTCGGAAGTCAAGGCGTTGGAGGTAAGTAGACGATTTTTAGACCAGAAGGAGTTCATTTTGAAATTTGGAAAAGAACCAAGACCATGTCTGAGTCGGTTTTCTATCCAAGATTTGAACAGAATTTAAAATTATGTGTGGTACATTTTTTGCAAGAGTATGAAGCAAGAGTGAAGGAGAATAGGAGTGATGGAGTGGATCAGCTTTTAATTTCTTATATTAAACCCTTTAAAGGTGTTTCTTCAGCAACAATTGCGAGATGGGTGAAGTCGGTTATGAAAGAAGCAGGAGTAAATGTAACACATTTTAAGGCACATTCTGTCAGAGAGTGCTGCCGTGAGCAAGGCTTATTTGAATGGTACGAGATTGGAAGAGATTTTGAAAGTGGGGGATTGGAGTAATGCGGATGTTTTTAGGAGATTTTATTTCAGGCCTATAGAACATGTTTCAAATAGAGTTTAATAAAATCACGATTCTCTATGCAGTGAAACCTCTGAGAATCGACATTCACATACTATTGATCTGATGGTAATAAACACTTTGAGGCTAGACTAAAAATATGAGAGAGTTTTTTCCGTACTTCATAACCTGTTCCATTTGTTAGGTAGCATCACTAATCCCTTCCTGGAGGCTGACAATTAAACGCAGGAAAGATTTGATGGTCTGCAGGTTCGGGTTCTAACTTGGAGACTGCCCACCAGTTTGTTGCTGGGTGTTGCATTCGGGAGTTGGAATTCAAGGCTATGAAGGTGGTGGCAAGGGGATTTGCAATAGGTATGACTGTAGGGTGCTACACTCCTTATTTCAGGAAAATTCAGAAAACTAGTTTGTTTAGTAGGTAGGCTCCTTGAGAACATCACCCAGACAACTATCAGGGTAGTCTGTACTACAGAGATGGTTCAGTCAAATAGTCAGTAAGTCAGCTCTTAGAAAAAAACAGGAAAGGGACTTCATGCATAGAGAAGATGGTATAGCATCTTTTGAGAAGCAACTACTGAAGGACCATGCCCCTGCTATACACTATGTGCAGGCTGGTTACATTACTGGAAAGGTTGGAGAAGTTCCAACTGGCTTTTATACTTTATTTATAGCTCATTTATTATTTGCATAGTGCATGGTCATTACAATGCATCATGACCATATACCAATAACAGCTACGCAGAACGAGAGAGAGAGAGAGACCGATCGGAAAAACTGCTGCCCTGGCTCTTAGGCAAGCAAGACCCACAAGCACACATTACAGCAATTAAAAATGCCTGGTGATTTATGGTACATATGCTGGAGGACATTAATCGGGGATTTTGCAAATTTCTTACAGACTGGTATTCCCGCCAGCCTTCTCAAACAACTAGTAACACTGACGGACTGTTAGAAGACTGCTGACTGCCCAGAAGGCAGACTAAATATAGAAATCAGATATATTGCTGACTAAGGAAGAAATTTTAGTGTCAATTCGAGAGATGAATATGGGGGAAACACTAGGGGGCCGATTCCGATGTCGGACGGACTCAGGTCCGTCCGACATCGGTCAGGAGCTGTAACCGACCAACCTGCTGTCGTCGGTTACGGCCCTGCAAGTACGATGTGACCGAACCCTGTTCGGTCGCACTCGTATACTTCACAATGGGAGCATGCATTCCGAGCGGAATGCATGCTTGCATTGGGAAAAGCAGGGGTGCAGTTCATCCCTGCACCCTGTGGCCGGCACCCCAAGGTGCCTGCCACCGGGTGCAGGGATCAACAGAGGGGCACCATAGGTGCCCCCAGGCCGTCATTCGGTGGCCCCGCACCCATGGGGGCCCTACTGGGGGCCCCCGAATACAGTTTCCGACTGCCTTTTCGTGCCGGAAAGACCGGCACGAAAAGGCAGTGAAAGACTGCCATCGTACTCCCTCGGTCGTGAAGAGGCGGCCGGGGGAGTACTGAAGGATTTCCGGACGGCGGACGGGCTCTCTGAGCCTGTCGGAAGCCATCCGGAAATCCGAGTCGGATTCCTTTCCGACCGAGCCCATCGGAATGGCTCGGTCGGAAAGGAATCCAGCCGGCACGTTCCGATTCGGTCGGAAGGGCTCCGGCCATCGTTTGGTGCCCTTCCGGCCAAAATCGGAATCGGCCCCCTAGGTAGAGATTGCCTTCATGTGGAACTTTTTAGGAGAACAGAGAATTTACTGGCAGATAAACTACTGCTAGCCCTTGATGCTTTGGAAAAGGGAATTCCCAGAATCCATGAGGGAGGCAAAGGTAGTTATGACCTCCAAACCACGGTGTGGCTTCACTGATTACAAGGCATACTGTCCACTCACAATGGGGAGCATAGATAACTGGAAATCTGGCAAACCTCTGGTCAATCTGCTGCAGCAGGTGATCACATGCTTAATACTCCTGGCCAATGTGTTTTCATAACACACAGAAACTCAGAACAGAACATGCACAAGCTATCCCATATCATGTAAGAGGTCATGGACAGAAAAGAGGTATTTGTGCTGGCCTTGGAAGCCAAAAAGGCATAAGACCTCTTGTGTTGTGTAAATGTAATGTGTGCCCATAATTCATTGGATGAGTAGAGCTGTTGTACATTAAGTCACTGGTTACAGTCAGAACTAACTCCACACTATCAGACCAATGGTGCTTGGGCCGCAGCACGAGGCAAGATTGTCCATTATCGCCAATCAGATTTGCCTTTGTCACAGAGCCCCTAGCTCACGTCTTGAGAAAAAAAGGAAAGGTTCAGGTATTAAGACAGGATGCAGAGAGCATTACATCTTGCTTTCAAGGATTATATGCTGATATTGAACTTTAGCCAGCATGTTTTATGGGTATACTGCTGGAATACGTGGAAACGATTGGCTCAATATTCGACTTAAAGGTGAACTGGTATAAACCAGTTGTTTTCACAATGAGCTCTTTTGAAAACATAGACACTCGTGTACTTCCAGTTCTACCTATGAGATAAGTGGGTTCCATCGGTTACTAGGACCAGGAACTTGGAGGCTTGGAGAAGATCACTGAACATAGACTAATGTACAGACTTAGAAATTCAGTGGCTTTTTCAATAATGCTACCTCTATCAATAAAATTGCCTCTTTCACCAATGCTTGTTTGTACAGCATTGTTTAAATAAAAGTAAATGGAAAAAAATCAAAATGCTTGAGGAAAAGCAAATACATTTTAAGGTATGTCAAAACTGTTCAGTGAATTCAATATTTTCAATCTTTATGAATGACATGGGTTTTTTTTCCAAATACTTTTCACTCAGGAAGCTCTAGACAGGATTTTAAAAGAATAAGGAAGTATCAGAACATAAAGGAAAACACTTGCCAAATAGTAAGTTACTCTCCATAGAACTCAGAACTAAAACAAATGCAGCAATACACCACACTTTTGTGGCAACATAGGCAGAGGGACGCCCTGGTGATGGCGAAGTGTACATGAGCTGTAGACTACAATCCTATCAAGTACGCCGCTAGTGGGCTACATGATCAGGAATGGTGTTGAGTTTATGGATTTTTAACGCATTTGCTTCCTTGTGTACATCGAATAAAACACACGAAAAGAATTGAAAAAAATACTGAAAAAATACAATTACATATGTGCACTGATTGTCTTACTTAAAGCAGATACAGGCACATGCATCAACGATTTTTGCGAGCGCAAACGGTGCAATTCGCAAAAATCGGCCGTTTGCGCCCGCAAAAAGGGCTATTGCGATGCATCAAGGTGTAAGGCACCCGCAATTTAAGAAATCACAATTTATTGCGATTTCTTAAATGCAATGCAATAACCACTTTTAAATAGCGATTTCGCTATTTGGGGCCGCAAATTACCGAGCAATTGAACTGGTCGGTAATTTGCAAAAACTTTAAAAAATGCACTAAAGTGCATTTTTCAAAGTTTCATGTTGCACACACACATGCCCTTGGGGCATGTGTGTGCGCAACATGGGTGCACATCACAATTCCAGGGGTGCAACAGGGTGTCCTTTTCACACCCTTGCACCCTTGAAGTGCATGCGCAATTTGCGAGTACCTATTGGTACTCGCAAATTGCGCATGTCTTTCCCATTCATTCCTATGGGCCTGTAGGCCCATAGGAATGAATGGGGAGCCATTACTTAATTGCGACTCGCAATTTGCGAGTCGCAATTAAGGAATGTTTAGGAATCGCTATTTTTATAGGCTTTTGCGAGTCCTTAATTGCGATTCCTTAATAATCGCAATTAAGGACTCGCAAAATCATTCCTTGATGCATGTGCCCCTTTGTGCGTCTGTCTTAGGTGACCCAGTGTTTGTAACATTAGCCCTCTGAGCTCTGTAATTTTGGGAGTCGAGATTTACAGGAAGGTGGAGCAGGCTGCTCAAAACAAAATATTTCCTCCATGTCAGGTTTGCTTCCATTTGGCAGAACGCCACACAACGGCACAGCAACATGTTTTCTGAAACACACCTACGATTACCTGGGAGTTTAATCCTTCGCTCTCTTATGGCTGGACACTGACACGGCCTCTAACATTCCATACAACCCGAGCATTCCCTAAGGAAATGAGTACTTCTCAAACTATGAATAATTTGCCCTATAATTTGCAGATTTCAGTAAAGAAAGTTCTCTTTTCTCACACGGTTCTTGTTTTAAACAAATTAACAGACTCATATCTTTCTCTTAAACAATACTGTGTGACAGGGCAAAATTAAATTGAGAAGCATCCAGTTACTTCACATTTACCACTGCAAAGGTGATAAAAGCACATCATTCAAAAAGAAAACACTGCAAAAAAACATGTGAACACTCGGCGCCTTGATTAACGTGTGAATTGTGTGACCTGGATAAGAGAGTTTAAAACATGGCTTTTCATTTGACCATTTTGGGAGACCATGGTTATATCACCTCCTCTCCTTGTACTTCACTTTTCCCTGGTTTCCATAATTATTGTAACAAGTCCTTTATAAATGCTGGAGATTTAAATGAATGCAAAAGGACTGTATACATCACATATATTTTATAATACAAACCTTTTATAATGTTTCAAGATTCTATGTTCCTTGTATGCTTGTAAATAATGAATGAACCAGTATACCTATTTTATGAAATACATATTGTCATGCCCAATATGGATCTTCGCAATGTACACCCTTAGTGAGAAAGCCTATGTTCACGAATGCTAAAACTTTAACCCATTCCCTGCAAGGACTTTAGTAAATTGAAAGTGATCATGCCTTACATCAGCAATCACTTACATTCCCTAGTGTTAAAAGCCCAATATGCCCCTGCATTTTTTCTCAATTAAAAACCAGATCTGTTTTGCATTATTTGCAATATTGAGGCCCAGAATTCACAGAAAGGTTCCAAGACCACCTCTTCACAGAAGAGTTTTCCATTGTAACATTCATTGGCAAGCTAAATGGTCTTGCGAAAATTCTTTCACCAATGCTGTGCAGCACTGACAAAAAAAGTCATGAAGCGAAAAAAGCATTGTGCGTACATATTACGGTGCTACTGCCGTCATTCAGTAGGAGCACCCTCACAGCAAGTGGCAAGTGCCGGGCCCTCCAAAAATATTTTTTTTTTTATTGGCTACCAGGGGTGGGCGACCAATGAAGGAATGGATGGGTTGGAAGCAATCAAGAGCAGGAGAGGAAGCAATGGATAGGAGAAAGAGTAAATATAAACACAGAATAAAAACGCTTAATAATATGTTATAAAAAAACTTCAAAGGCGCATGTTCACCAAAAGGTTTCATGGCGCTGAGAGCACTAGCAGCAGGGAGAAGATGTAGATTAGTCATAAGATTGTCTAAAAAGCCATGTTTTTTGCAGAGTTCTGAATTGCTCATAAGAGATTGCTGATCTTATGTTATCTGGAAGAGAGTTCCAAGCACCAGGAGACAACACAGCGAAATTGGTTCCCCCCAGCCTTTTCCTATAGAATTTGGAAACCTCTAGGAGATTGAGATGTGCTGATCTGAGTTTACGCCTCTAAATATAGTTCCTTATTCTCGAAGAGACAAAAGTGGGGCTTTTATTCTGCCGGATTTTAAAGATCGTGCAGCCCGTTTTAAACAAGGTTCTTAGTACAATTGGCAGCCAGTGCAGTTTCTGTAGCAATGGTGTAGTGTGGCAGTATCTTGGCTGTTGATATACCAATCTGGCTGCATGATTCTGAACAAGCTGCAGTCTTTAGCTCAGGCCCTTTGGGAGGCCCAGGTAAAGGGCATTAGCATAGTCAATGCAGGACATCACAAGTGCGAGTACAATCTGGATGATGGCTTCAGTTGAAAAAATATCCTGATTTTTTTTTATTTTACGGAGTTGAAATAATCAGGAGGAAGTCACTGCTGCAATCTGGGATTTCACTAAAAGGTCTTCATCGACAAGTATGCCGAGGCTCTTGAACGCCTTTTTAGGAGTAGGAGGGGACCCAACTTCTGAGGCCAAAAGAAGGGACTCCAGCAGTGCAGTTTGTTTGTGAACATCATCACCTCAGTTTTATCCGAGTACAACTTAAGTTGGTGACTGTTCATCCAGTCCCAAATGAAGATCATGGTGCTCTGGAAGAATGCTCTTGAGTCTGGAGTATCCATGAGGTTGAATACTAGGTGCATATCATCACCATAGTTGTATATTTTAACTTTCCACCTTTGTAGGGACGTTACCAAAGGGTGGATATAAAGATTGAAAAGGATGGGAGATAGAGAGGAGTCCTGAGGCACTCCACAACTGAGCTTATCCTTAGAGGAACAAAAATAGGAGAGGTGAATTGTTTGTGAGCGGTCCGATAGGAAAGACTTTATCCAATCCAGAGCGCAACCATGCCGGCTGGTGCCCTTGACACAGTCGAAAAGAATGTCATAATCCACTCTGTCGAAGGCCACCGATAGATCCAAGAGAACCAGTGCCTGGGCCTGGCCCTTATCCACCTCATGTCATCTACTACGGAAAGAATTACAGATTCCGTAGAATGGAAGGGCCGAAAGCCCGCCTGATGTGATTCTAGAAATGATAAGCCTTCGATGAAAGAACAGAGATGATGGGCGATGTGAGCTTCCAGGACCTTGGCTAGGTAGGGGAGGAGGGAGACTGGGCGGTAATTCTTTCAAATAGAGGGATCATCTCCAACTTTTTTTTTAGGAGAGGCAAAACCACTGCTTCTTTAAAATTAATAGGGACCACGCCCTGGCGCAGGGATAAGTTAAGTATAGTCCTCGCCAATTCAGGACATTTTGAGAAAATGGCTTTTTGAATCAAGGGGGGGCAAACGTCATTGGGAGAATCAGATTTGACTTTCATTAGCAACTTTGGCAGATCATCTCTAGTGATTAGAGGAAAAGCATTTAGATGAAGGGGATTCCTATCTTCCACGGAGTGGGGCTGACGGGGGAGCTAGGACGGATGCTGTCTTTGATTATCCTAATCTTTTCAATGAAGAAATAATTCAATTCATCACCGAGATGTTTTGGTGGTCGGGTTTGGATAATTCTGAGACTGTTTTGAATATTACTTTGGTTTTATTTTCAGAAATTATTATTTTATTTGAGAAGTTTGTGGCTTTGGCTTCCCAAATAAAATCTTTGTGGGACTTTAACCTTTTCTTCAGGGTTATATATTTTACCCCATTTGCGCTCAGATTTGAGTAGGAGTTTGGCTTGTTTAAGGTCATCTGAGAACCATTTAGATGCCTCATTGTGACAAATCAAGTTCGTACTAAGCAGAGGGGCACGTGTATCGCTTGCTTCTCTGAGCCAATTCGTCATTACCCTCACAAACTACACAAGGTACTCACTCTGAGTCGGAAGGGACTGTGCCAAAAGTTGCAAAAGACAGTGAGATCTACGTTTTTCCAATTCCTGGACTGTGTGCCTGGACACGGGGGTTTCCTACAAGAGGGAGCACACATTCTGAGTTTAATTAGAGTAGTAAGCAATGTATAGGATGGGGCAGGCAGACAGAAAGTGGCAGGAATAACACAGAACACGCTGGGAGGGGAGTTCAGGGATTTTGTGGGGAGGAAGTGGCACTCGAAGGAGAGATCCAGAATGCATATGCCCCCTCATTAAGTGCTTAAAAAAAGGAAATAAAAAAGTAGTTCCCTAAATGTGAGCACTAGAAGGATACAAGTCAGCCAATAAAAAGGACCGTAGAGAGGCTATGCTCCAAGGGTGAGAAATGGACAAGAAGAGGAAGGCAAGCTGCCAAATAAGAAGCAAGTAAATGAGAATGACAGTAAAGCCAACCAATGGTAAACAGTGAGTGGTCTTTGGCCTTCAACAAGACCAAAGGATTCCTCATATCTGACATTACTCTGTATTATAAAGTATCAATGCATATGCTGTGTAGGGTGTATGCATGTATGATTATAAGTCAATAATAAATGCAAGTACTCATGGTTGGAATTATCCACTCCCAAAATATACCTGCAAAACTGCTGGAGAGTTTAGTTTTTTAAGTATGACTCAGATCATATCAGTGGACAGAGGGATTAATAATTCTCCCACAAGACATAGATTTTTCCAATCTAATCTTACTGGGGCAACTTGAATTAAGATAGATTAGGATGACCTCAGGGTAATTTTACTATTCCTCAATATTTTACTGGATCACACCTACGTAAAATATCCTTCTTTCTATACACTTAAATAGAGTTGGCACAAGAGCTCCATATTTTTGGAGCCCATTCAGATAGGTATGATGCTTGATCCGAATGAGGAGGGAGCCCAATGATGAAGCATGCCACCATTGGTGGGTGAGGATTCCACCTCCTAAGTAAAGAATGCCTTTGAGTGACTTCTCAGACTTCTTAGTATTGCTTCTGCATAAGATTTGTGAACAGATGGTGCTCTCTTATCTGTATTATAGATTATGATATTAAATGACGGCTCAAAATCCCAGATTTAGTTATATAATTCAGTATATTCAGCTCGCTCAACCAGTTCTAGCAATCTATTTGGCAGAACCGCAACATAGAAGTGCGATATTGTATACTGTGCAGGTATTCCACCAGAATATTGACTACACAGTATCGTGGTCCCAAATATTATGACAAAATATTGAGGACCAAAACATCAGGAAGGTATGTTTTATATAAGCAAGCATAGCTTTACTATACATAACTCCACATGTGTGTACCTTCACGATATATATCATCAGTGTACGTAGATTTGAAGTGAAAAATAGTAAATATGTATTTTCATTTTTTTTACATTTTGTCATTATTCTTATAATATTTTTCTTAATATGTTTTATTTGTAAAATTCGGAAAAACTGTGGAGACCTCAAAACAGCTGTGCCCTCCAAACAAAAAGGTCCTCCCTTTATAAACCAACGAGTGAATGTCTATTTCTGTCTACTTTGATGAATTACACGTCATTGTAAAGGTCAGACTTTCAAGAGTTGAAGGAGCCAATCCTCTGTAAAATAAGAAATAGAATTTCTAGCCGAACATAGTTGTGTGAAACATTTCCGAGCCATTCTAAAATCTGTATTGCTGAACAAAGTATCAACATTTGGTGCGTATTTGTTGTCTGTAGTTTGCCTTGTCAGATACCAATCTAATATTATATCCATTTCCGGGCACAAGGGTGTTAGTAACCGGATTATCGTCAAATAGCCGTGGAAATGTTTGTTACTGGAGGCTTACTAGACTGCGTGGCTGAAAACGGTAAGGCACAGCAAACAAATCCTCTTTTATAAATGTATTTCGTAGAACACAAACACAAAATATTCCTCATCAGCACAGTGACTCACAAATATAGAAATCTGTGAATAAACAAGTTAAATTGGCCCACATCATTCTTTCTAGAAAACGAGCTATATTTGTTTTTGATATCCAGCCTGTGTATGTGAAGGAATAAATGCCCACAGACATCTCACTACAGAGATGAAGCCCTACATGCATTAGCACAAATATTCAGCTGTCATAAACACTGAACAGCTTCGTAGAGTCACAAAAAGAAAAGCACATGGACAAATGTACATCTATGTGTTTCTGTATAAGCGGAAAAGGCAGGGAATTAAAAAGTAAACAAGTATCATGGGGGTGATTCCACTGGTTTCCAAGGTCTTCCCACTCACAGGATAAGATGACAGGGTTCATAGGGTGGCTGGGGTGCAAAGGTCACGAGTTACATGTTTTTCTGTATAATCTTGTTAGGTTGAGGGTGCAGCAGAAACATTTAAACAAGCATTTGCAATGCAATCGGTCTCACCTTTGGGACCTTATATGTATTTAGCTATGCAGCACATTAGCTTGGGTGCTGAAACATCTACTGTTCTTTAACATGGAGGGAAAGTAAGCACCAAACTGCGGGACACGCCAGGTATGGGAACAAATGGAGAGAAATATTGCCTTTCAGCGGGAAATGGTATAGTCCAAAGTTCTGCTTTTAATATAAAATCAGGGCCTTCGGTGGTCATATCACTGAAAATACAAGATTTGAAAAAAATATTATTGTCTACGGGTGCTCGTGGAAGACAATTTCTATGGACTGGAATCTAGAGAATGCTAAAGTGATTCTGATATTTTACTGACCACTGCTGGTCGTTTTCTATCAAGAAAGGTAAATAGAGGCAGTTGCCAGAAAAATTAAAAAAGAAAGTCCCTAAACAGAAAGCAATTCTGGTATTTTACTGACCTCTACTGGTCGTTTTCTATCAAGACAGTTAAATAGAGGCAGTTGAACAAGCAGAAAGAAATTCTGGTATTTTACTGACCTCTACTGGTAGTTTTCTATCAAGACAGTTAAATAGAGAAAGTTGAACAGAAAAAAAGTCCCTAAGCGGAAGCAGACAAGTCCTAGGGCTGATCTCCAGAGCCCACAAAGTACATACACATATAAGTATATACTAAAGTATATACAAGAGGTCTCGAATGCTCGACCTAAAAAAGAAGGGCACAGAAAAAGTTTGGGAGAAACAGATTAAATATTTGATGCTTCATCAGGGACCACAGGTGAATTTACGACCTTGAAAAAGAGACAAGTGCAATTATAAAATAAAAAGAAGTATGTTTTAGCTGCATATAAAAGGCCACACACTAAGAATTGTCTGCAGCCCAAAGAAATGTAGTTTTGGTGGATTAATTTTCAGGCCACTGACAGACTATCAGTAACAAAAATAATGTGTGTGTAGCATCCACCCCAGCTCTGGAGCACGCAAATGACTATGTCAAACATGGAGCTCTGTAATACACATCTTTATTCTTCGGCAAACAACCGTTAACTGAACGCACAGTGCCATAGACTTTATGGCCCACACGAGACACCCCCAAATACCTCCCTACCGATTACGTAACTTTGTAAGAAGTCCGCCTAATACCACAAGGGTACTGCTGCACATGATCACACGACACTGCATCTCCCCCTTTGTTAAACAAAAAATATAGACAACATATATACATTAGAGTTCCTCAATGAGTCATCGAGGTGCTCGCATCAATCTTCAAGTTCGAGTCGTACGAGATCAAGGAGTTGTACTGTCATCTGACATCATAGCTGTAGATTCAGATGCTTGACTTGGGCACTCAGGTGGACTTGTTTCACTCGTGAGGTTTGGAGCCAATGAACATTGAGGCAGATGTTTGAAATGAGACGAGTCTCTCGTAATGGACTTTCCGGGACTTTGAGCAGTCACCATATGTCCTTTACTTGTCATGACTCTAAATGGATCAGAATCAAACGGAGCGTCAGTCTTGCGGTTCCGTTTTTGCCTGACTATGACTTGGCCTCCTTCTTTGAAAAACGTGTCCCTAGGCATAGGCCTTCATCTTTCTTTTGAGAGAAGCATTTGTGACACGAATCTCATCAGTGTCTAGTACACGGCTTGTGGTCCATTGTGATAGCTTTGTCCCAATGGCTCTCCCAAACAGCAAGGTGGTGTCATGTGGTTTGTGGCCTCATGGTCTGCCTTGCTAAGTTGGCATGGGCCTGGCTGCCATGATGCCTTTTTGCGCACGTTACTTTGTGCCCTTGTTTTTCCAGCCTCTGCTTGTGCCCGGCTATTTTAGAACTGTCAGCCTTTTTGCCTTTCACCTTTCCTCCTGTTCCCTTTGGGTTTCGTCTGCACATCATGTACAAGGTCGAAAAACAATGTCCCTTGTTCTTGCTGATCTGGTCAGCCCCTCGCACTTAGACATAACACTGAATGCAGCTGCACTGGAGAAATTCGTGTGCTTTTAATATTGTGATTTTCACTGTTGGAAGCACTTGGAGAAAAACCTTTCCAGAGAGAAGAGCTGTGCTTGTCTGATGATGTAAACCTTGCATCTAGATATTGAGGTATGAGGATCTGCCTGACAATGCCCAGAGGTCTTCTATTTTTATAATAAACTAGTTTATAGCACGGGGAGGGTGGTATGGTCACTTAGCCCTATATCCACTGCTTTATGAAATGCTTTCCCCGTTTGTATTCTATGGAATTGTAACTATGCTTATTATTTTATCATTATGCATTATGCTGATAGTACTGGCACGTGTACTGTATCTTAGAGCACGATAGTTGAAATAAACATGTTAAACTATACAGTGTCTCTTATTACGCACGTTGTGGACAAGCATGAGTGATTTATGAAAGGGTGTTCTTGCTCCCGCGAGTCCTGAGAGAGAGAGACCGTGTTCTGGGTTGTCTAATCATTGGTAGCTGCGCTGCTAATAAGATGCTAAAGCTAGTCGGATTGGGATTGTGGTTACTAAGGGGCATAGTTGGCTCACCACTATACTCTGAGGTCCTATTATCCTGTGCATAGCTCTGTGTATGTGCAGAATCCCTACAACATGGCGCCACCAACGTAGTGGGCTGCTTATCTGCGAGACGCTTGAGTAGTACTTGTGCTTGTCCACAACACCCTTTGCAGACGCTTCCGGAGGCGTGTGTGAGGGCGATACCTCCTATATTGACGTTTTTATAGGTTCTTTCAAGCTTGAAGTTGTTAAAAGGTGTTTAAATAAAACCCTATATTGTCCTGCCTCCTACTAGGTTGTCGAATATTTTTGGCCTTAAATGGCTGTCCAAATTGCGGCACATAGCCGCGCAGCGCTCCGGGCTCATTTGACAGCGTATGGAGTGCCTGACACGGGTGTCGATCTGATCTTTGTGGTACAAGCGGATCCTGCTTACCACTTTGAGGTATTTTACTCTTGGATCACCTTTCCGGCGGTGGATGGGAATGATAATTTGTTCCATGAATATACAGCCACCGCTCTTCCTATAATTTATAGGCCTTATCGGAATCTTTAAGTACCGCTCACGGCATGGCAACACCGTGTTTGGTTTAATGGCGCCCTCCCCCAACCGGTTATCCCGATTCGTTTAGGCCCCTTATCGATTGAATGGGCCACTTGGCCAGTTTTGGCCGGGTATACCCCACATCCGCGTTATATGACGCTTGCAGTTGCTGAACTGCGTGATTTGCATACGTCTTTGATACGTGTGCACAGAGCTTTAGTACAGTATGTTACAGGCAACGTCCAGGGAGTCCCACCTGGAGTTGCAGCGCATCCAGCTGGACCAGGCGGCGTAACCATAAGTCCCGTCATGGTTAATTCGGTGATGGGCAAGCGCCCACAAAATAAGGACGATTTGCCTTATTGGCTTGCAGAAACATTTGACCAGCTGGAGGCAGTTTTTCCAAATACTTCTCCTGTGGAAAAACACAGACTATTGACGATTAGTTTGCCAAAAGACTTGATCCCCGAGTTGGCAGAATGCAACAACTGGGGTAAGGTATTCGCAGCAGTATATGCGAAGTGTTTCGGCACTCCTTCCATGACAGTTCTCCCCTCTGTAATTAAACGAGTGCAGGATGAGCATGGCCCTGAAGCGGCTGTGGAATTAGGGATGAGACTGGTGGGAGTGTTCGATGTAGTGGCTGATTTGATCCTTGCGAATGTCAAGGGCGATGCAGTTAACTTTCAAGTAGCTAATGCTTTGGCTTTGATCCCAGAACCGGACAAGCCGCGCAAATTACCGAAAATTATTGCACAGGCTTATAAAACCATTGGCCGCAATAGCCTGGGTGTTAAGCCTTTTGCTAAAACGCAAACACAATCGCAACCACAACCAAAAACTCAATCTGAGAAAGATGAGAAACCGTTCTTTACTAAAAAGAGCTGGAAGTTGAAAAAACAGGGTAAGCAACAGAAGAAGCCAGGGTCGCGAGGCGCATCCCCGGTTTCCATATCTTCTGAACGCACATATGATTTGCGCGATAGAGCGAGAATTAAATCTCCAGAGAGATTTCAAGTCCCTGATCTGCGTTCTCCTCGTTCTTCACAGGCACCGTCGACCTCCCAGACAGGTGGAGGAGATCGCCAGGATAGAGGCAGGGGTCGAGAGGCTCCACAGGGATGAGACAAACCTCGACAACAAGTCCGAGGGAAACCAGAAGAATTTCAACGTTCTCGCCCACAGTTTCAGAAGAAAAAGTTGCAGCTGTAACAGCGAGGTATGCCACAGACGGTGAGAACGAGACTCCTGAATTGGACGTGGGCAGTGACGCTCCTCGACAGCGCCGCGGAAGATACCATAGTGCGGGAGGCACTACGTCCTCATGTGGAGGCGACAGCAACTGAAACATTCATTACTGTCGAGACAGCTGACACCAGAGTGGCACCCCCTGACAGACTATATAATATTGTCATTCAAATTGAAGGTGACATACAGCGTGTTATTAAAGGGATTTTTTGGGAGAATCTGACCTCTTCGTACGACATTTTGTTGGCTAAGGTGGATTGGCCGCCCCCATTCGTGCTTGCTGCGTGTAGAGGGGAGGAGGTGATCCTTCCGAGCTTTTCTCGTCAAGTCCCCAAGGACAAGGCGGAGGCTCTCGCAGCTGAGTGGGCTGTGTCCCTGGCTCCGGCGTTATACCGCAACCACGTGGGCTGGGATGAAGACTCTCCCCCCCATGATATTCCTTTGCAGTCGCTGCCACAGCCACAACCCCAATATCCCATCAAGCGGGAAGCTAAAGGTCCAGTTTCCGAAATTCTGACACAGTTAGAATATCAAGGAGTAATTGAGACATGCGTGTCACCCATGAATAATCCACTTTTCGCGGTTTCTAAACCCGATGGATCGTACCGCCTAGTATTGGATTACCGACATTTGAACTCTCATTGTCGGACCTTTGCAGTACAAAATACACACAGTTCTGCGCTTGTAGACAGTCTTTTTCGTAAAAAATATAAAACTACACTTGACCTATCCAATGGATTTTACACGCACAACTTGTCCCCGGAGTGCGGCCAATGGAGCGCTTTCACTTCCGGTGGTAAACAATTCAAATTCCGGCGTTTACCCATGGGCTACAAGAACAGTCCGGGTGTATTCGCCGCCCGTGTTGTCTCTTTGTTGGACAGCATAGACCCAGATGCGTGTTCGTACGTCGACGATATCTATCTGACAGACAACGAATTATGGCCGCATCTTTCCCGAGTGGACCGCATTATTCTTGAATTTGCGGTCTTAGGATATAAATTTAATTTTGCCAAATCTCACATTGCTGAATTTACCGTTTTGTTTTTGGGCTGTGAGCTCAACAATGAAGGTAAGGGCTTAGCACCCAATTTTTTGGAGAAATGCGCACTCTTGTGCCCTCCAACCACTCTGAAGAAGCTTCAGTCTTTACTGGGTTTTCTGAATTTCGGGCGTACTTACATTCCCGAATATGCCCAGCGTATCAAGCCTCTTTATGCCTTGATACAACCTCACTTTTCGAAGTCATGCTGGCTTCCCGAGCATTCCTCTATACTGCAATCTTTGCAGTCCGATCTACTTGAATCTAAATTCTTGTTGACTCGTGACAACCACACAAACCTGGTGATTAGAATCGTTCCAGGGGCAGTGGGTTTCACGTACTTAACCTTTAACGAAGGTGACACAGTACCGATTGCATACAAGTCACATCTTTACACTTCTGCAGAAATGCGCTTTTCCTCTGTGGAGAAAGTTTTGACTGCAGTGCAAATGGCGATTCTAAAGGAACGCGCACTGGCACAGGGAGAACGCATTTTGGTGGTAACACCATATCCTGCCCTTGAGGCAGTGACGAAAGCAAGTGTACCGAACTCTAAGGCTTTGCACCCCCGTTGGATACAATGGGCAACATCTTTGACGTCCCCGGATGTCACTTTTATCTTTGATTCCTCTCTTCAGACACAGGAGTTCTTACAGTATGAATTCGTTCATCCTCCTCCTCTGTCCTTGCTACCGCTTGAGGAGTACGAATGTATTATCTATACCGATGGTTCGGCACAACCGGCCACGGGTTCCAAGCATGCCTATTCAGCAGCATGTGCTATTGTTGCAGGTACCATGGTGAACGGCAAGTTCAAATCGACTGTAGTGCACACTCAGGCACTAGGAGACAGTACTGCACAATTGGCCGAGCTACGCGCTTTGGTGCTTGCGCTTGAGTTCGCTAATCCAGACGTGACAACTCTTATTGTGTGCGATTCTTATTACTGTGTTCAGTCTTTCAATGACAATCTATTCTTTTGGTCGCAAAACGACTATAGGGATGCAAAAGGCAGCACAATTAAGCATAAAATGCTTTGGGTTCGAGTGGCAGATCTGAAACAACGTCTGCCTCTCACACAGGTGATTCACACTCTTGGCCACCAGCGTGTGGGCGCACACGCTGTCGGTAACGGTTTGGCGGACGAAGCTGCCAAATCAGCAGTAGCCTCGTGCTCAGTAGCAGCAGTTACAAGATCTATGACTAAAATAAATAATGATATTTTGGCAGCTATTGCTGCGACAAAGGAAGGTGCTAATTACCCACGGGGTTTCCCTTCCAAATACTCTTATCAATTAGGTCCCGAACAGGCTCCTTACGTAAGAATTCCAGACGTTGGTGATCGGCTGATTCCCAACGCGGACCGCAGACTTTCCTTGATAACAGCCGCACACGAAGGCATGGCTTCGGCTCATGCTGGTGTGTCTGCGACGGTTTCCATCTTGCAGCAGCGTTACTGGTGGCGTGGTTTATATAAACAGACCCGTACTTATGTGCTTTCTTGTGACGTTTGTCAGCAAATTAAGCCTTCCACGGTTACACGACCACCACAGACACCGCTCTGCATTTCAAACAGACCTTTTGGGTGTGTTTACCTGGATCACTGCGGTCCATTTTCTTCGGAAACTGCATATAAGTACATCCTGGTTGCAGTGGATTCGTGCACACGTTTCATCTGGGTCTGGCCATAACGGAGTGCTGACGCTCGAAATGTCATCAGGGATTTGCATATCTTTGTGGGAATTTTTGCCTGCGGCACCTTCCATTCTGACCAAGGTCCAGCGTTCGCCTCTAAGGCCTACAAGGACGCAATGGGGTCACTGGGGGTGCGGGTGAAATTTTCGTCTCCATATCGGCCTGAGGGCAATTCGATTGTTGAACGAATGAACCGTGACTTAAAGCAATCCTTGACAGCTAGAGTCTTAGGTACTGGCAGGAACTGGCTGGCCCACTTGTATACCGTACAACGTGCACTTAATAATCTCCCTAGAAGACCTCTGGGTGGGCGGACCCCATACGAAATGCTCTTTGGCATACGAATGTTTGTGCCCGACCTTGATGGTCTAGACATGGCGGCGCAATCCGCAATCTTTGATGTAGATAACCATTCTACTATGTTACAGGACTTACAAGAAGCCCGAGACAAACTTGCAATCGAACATTTACCTTCAGCCACAGACGCTGCGTTGCAGATTCCGGTTGCCGGCTGGCTTCCGAAAGTTGGAGACCTGGTCCGAGAGAAGGTGGAGAACAAAAAAGAATTTGGCCCCTCTTATCGTGCACCGGTTCCAGTCCTTGGCTTGAAGGGTACTCGTACAGTCATCTTACCACCGCTTCCTGGTCGCAAGGAAAACAGATACATCTCAGTGGAAAATGTCAAGCTACAACATCTGGCCGATCCTGAATAGTGTAACACCAGCGGTCTCTTGTCCAGTCATTTCCAGGACAAATGTTTGTGGCCTTCCAGCCCGAACGGTCACTGATGTTGCCATTGAGATGGTAGATTTGCCTGATCGCCTGCTCGACTACCCGGATTCCCCTGCAACGAGGAGACCGAGTATACCTACCCCGCCACCGAGTCCGTGGCTCATCTGCCAACAACGCCACTGAGCCCAACACGTTATTCCTTTGACTCGGATTCCACCTCAGCACTTATCCCGTCCAGATTCAGTATTTTTGTATCCTGGTTCAGAGACAATTTTTAATCCCACCATGGACATACATCTGGTTGGTACTATTCCTGATTTTTCTGTTCATGTCCATTGGCTTTGTGACAGTTTTTTTCTTACTCATCAATGGTCACTATTTACCAGAACGCTCTGCTGTGAACTGTGTCGCTGGAACTTTGGCTCCGCATTCTTCTTCTCACATCATGAAGCGTGACCACACATTAGTGAACATTTCAGCTTTCCCAGTCGCTGATGGCATCGTATGGGATGCGGTAAATTTCCAGATTCATGGACCAACCGAGATTATTAATGTACCCAATGTCCTCCGTGTTTCAATGGGTGATGTTGTTAAAAGTAATATTTATTCTGACAATTGGGATGTGCATGCAGTTGAATCGTTATTTACTGATTTGAAATATTATGCTGCCTTTAATGCTGAAGATTTGTACATGAATTCTGCGAGTTATGCCGATTTATATTGTTACCAGCATTGGGGCAACCACTTTCTCCATAAACCCAGTACCCTTCGGGGTCCTTTTAATTACACCCAATGGGAACATTGTCCGACCCCTTTGCCAGGTAGCTCCCAGACTCTTAGAAATAAGTTTACTTATTTTACAGACTTTGATAGATCGAACCCTGGGTCCTATTATTTTAAATGAAACACTTCGTCCACTCAGAAAATCATGTTGACCCACACCAAATTGCTGTATTCGGGTTCCTTTTTGAACGCCTTAGCTGTGGGTGGGTATGAACATTGGCGGGACACCATTGACTTAAAATCTATTTGGGGCTCCAAAGCATGGCAGGTACAAGGCACAGAAGCCTTGCACCGTGCTTGCCTAATCCCGGCCCAAATATTATTTTTAAATCATACTATCTATCAAACGACCTGTTGGGGTTTGGCTACTTCCAAACAATTAAATGCCCCATCCATTCACGTATTGTCATCCACTCCCAACGAAAGCTTGCACTTCAATATCTCACTTACAAATTTGCAAGTTTTGTTTCAGAACAATTCGTTTAATGTCTCTACGTTTGTTCAGTCACCCTGGTTGGCTTGGCCCATAGCATCTAATGCCTGCCAACTGCGTTTTCATGACACGGCTCCTGGTTACAAACAGGATAGGCCAGACCCCAGGTTTTCTGACTCTCGTACTGTTACAACATATTCTGTTGGTAAATTGTGTAAACAGTGGTTGCAGCACTCTTCCTTAGATTCTGTTAAACAACATTTATCCCTCCTATCAGGCAACATTGATCTGTCCGATTTTGTTCTGGGGCCTCGTGGTCCTCGACCTAAGAGATTCATTTATGAAACTTATAATGAACTCTGGAAGCTTTCGCAAATTGAAGCTGCTTCCCGTCTTCGGGAAATAGATCAAGCAAATCTAGAAAAGGTGCTTGCTGTTGTTGACAATAGTATTAATACCCTGTCTTCCCGCATTTACACATTAGAGAATATCATATCCTCTGTTGTTGATATTGTACAAGATGATGTTTCTGTGTTATATCATGGTCAAAATCAATTGCGTTCAGTAATGCAGTTTGCATGGACTTTGCAAACACTTAAAATGGGTAAAGTTCCTTGGCACTTTTTGAACACCTCTGCCTTATTCTTACCTTTTAATTTGACTGAGAAACAGCAGTTCATGTCCATGAAAGATGCAACATACACTCTGTTACATATCGAAAAAATAGAGCCCTTACCATTCTCTGTGGCGGAATTGGATTCTGCAGTGTGGTTAGTACACGGGGTTATCGCATTGCCTTTTTCTTTATTTGAATTCAGTTCATGCATGAAACATTATCCTGTGGGCCGTTTTCAGCCCCTGGGCAGTGCCTTCCTGCATGAACTTTGGTCCCTGCCTTTCATGTATAAATGCCTTAGGGACGGTAAGGAGGTTTTTCTCACAGGGAGTCATGCGATTCTACTGTGGGTCATTCCCTTATTTGCAAAGACATTAAATTGCACGGAGCTTGTAATGTTTCGGCTCCGAATCTTGCTTGTGTTTTGAAGGGCATTCCTGCTCCTGCTATATCTCCTACTTTCACTGTGCTTGCAAATGGTAGCTATCTCCTTCTGAATAATCAGGACTGCTGTGGCATGCTAGCCGGCATACCCTATATTGTAACAGTTTCCCACAGGGTTGTCTGCTGCAAAAATGTGCTTTTTCCTCCCCGCACGGCATCATAGATAGTTCCATTTGGCCTTCCATTCCGACTTTGAAGGCGGATTTCAATAAATTGAGCAGAATAAAGGCGCTATTATTGAACCAGGAGGTTATGCTCACATCCGCCCGGGAGACTTTCATTCTCCAGGTGGCGAGTAACCACAGTGAAATACAGGCCCTTTTGAATACAAACCTCCCACAGCATTTCGGTGAACTGATTCACCGTGTTTTCAATGCATCACGCACCGAAGGTCTTGTGCACTTTTTTAAAGTTGTGGGCTCTGGCCTTGTTACCTCCTTTCAAACTATCTTTGGTATAATACCGGCTTTTATTCATTCCATTTTTTCCAGCGTCTTTGGTGGCTTTCCGTTGATCCTCGCCTTAGCGGCTGGTATATTGCTTTTGGTCTGTTTGCTGCGCAATGGCTGCACTTCCTGGGGCCCTCCTCGACCACGGTCGACTCCGGATGCTCCGTGAGCGCATCCTCGCCGGCTTCGGCGTCCTACCATTGGCAACACTCGGTGTGTCCTATAGACTTTCTTTTCGCTTTGCGTATTTCACTTGCGTGCAACCTGTGATGTCTTGTATCCGATGTCCTTTCTCATGGTCCTTGAATTATTGCCTCTCCAATACGTCTCTGTCTCACCCGGATTTTGTCCAGTTGGTGGGTCCCTTAGAGGCCCATGAACTGGACTGTTCCGGTACTGGCTACATGGCGTGTGCGGCTGCACTTGGAATCTTGGCACAATGGGATGTCTGGGCGGCTGCTTAGACTCTCCTACAACAAAGTTATATTGAGTATCACGCAAGTTGTCCCGCAATGCTGTTCGCTGCTCCCTCTTGCGAGGAACATGAATGCAGTTTTGATTTATGGGACTGGATGGCGTCTCTTTTTCTGACGATTCCAACGATGTCCTCTTGGAAGGTGTGGCGTTTTTCTGCACTTACACTCTATTGGATTAGGGGGCCTCCGCGTTCAGCGTCCTGCCTCACTGGATTTTTTATTCTGCGTTTTTTTTTTTCTCTCTGTCCCATTCGTTGTCCTTCGTTGGGGACTGTTCCATCACAGACGCTACCGTTCTGCTCCATCTATTTGAACTCTGTCTTCGTCCTATGTCTTCGCCAATGGACTGACCAGGGGAGGGTGTCATGTGGTTTGTGGCCTCATGGTCTGCCTTGCTAAGTTGGCTTGGGCCTGGCCGCCATGATGCCTTTTTGCGCACGTTACTTTGTGCCCTTGTTTTTCCAGCCTCTGCTTGTGCCCGGCTATTTTAGAACTGTCAGCCTTTTTGCCTTTCACCTTTCCTCCTGTTCCCTTTGGGTTTCGTCTGCACATCATGTACAAGGTCGAAAAACAATGTCCCTTGTTCCTGCTGATCTGGTCAGCCCCTCGCACTTAGACATAACACTGAATGCAGCTGCACTGGAGAAATTCATGTGCTTTTAATATGGTGATTTCACTGTTAGAGACACTTGGAGAAAAACCTTTCCAGAGAGAAGAGCTGTGCTTGTCTGATGATGTAAACCTTGCATCTAGAGATTGAGGTATGAGGGTCTGCCTGACAATGCCCAGAGGTCTTCTATTTTTATAATAAACTAGTTTATAGCACGGGGAGGGTGGTATGGTCATTTTGCCCTATATCCACTGCTTTATGAAATGCTTTCCCCGTTTGTATTCTATGGAATTGTAACTATGCTTATTATTTTATCATTATGCATTATGCTGATAGTACTGGCACGTGTTCTGTATCTTAGAGCACGATAGTTGAAATAAACATGTTAAACTATATAGTGTCTCTTATTACGCACGTTGTGGAGAAGCATGAGTGATTTATGAAAGGGTGTTCTTGCTCCCGCGAGTCCTGAGAGAGAGAGACCGTGTTCTGGGTTGTCTAATCATTGGTAGCTGCGCTGCTAATGAGACGCTAAAGCTAGTCGGATTGGGATTGTGGGTACTAAGGGGCATAGTTGGCTCACCACTATACTCTGAGGTCCTATTATCCTGTGCATAGCTCTGTGTATGTGCAGAATCCCTACAACAGTGGTAGGGCTTTCAACTGTTGTAGAATGAGGAGTTGACTGATAGGCTCGAGGGGCTGGACACAAAGCTGACTTGAGATCGATTTCATCAAGCGCAGTTCGCTGAACCACTTTCTTCTGGGTGCCCATTATTGTTTAACAGCGCCATTTGCCTGTGGCCAGAGAGGTGTGCTTTTTTGATGCTTGACATTTAAACGATTAAGAAAGTCCTTAAACTCTTTGCTAGTGAAGGGGGGATCATTGTCAGATTTGAGGATGGAGGGAACACCCCCCGCTGCAAAAATATCATCCAGCCTCTTGATGACTCTGTCATGTGTGGTCGATGATAAATCTTCCACTAAGGGAAAAGGTGAGTACTCATCAATAACTACCATGAGATGATGGCCATTGTTTAAAGATGCAAAGAAATCAACTCCAATTTTCTCCCAAACTTATTTAGGAAGATCAGACATATTTAGCTGTATGCTGTGTTGTCTTGGGAGACAAGCAGTTAAACAGGTGACATGCCTTCATTTCCTTCTCAACTTGATTGTCAAGGTGAGTTAACCACACTTGGTCTCTGAGGGCTCTCTTGGTGGCTACAATGCTACCATGTCCTTTGTGTGCCAGTTCAATAACTTGTTGTCTCAAGCTCTTGATTATGACATTCTCAAATGTCTTAATAGGATACCTTCTCTGAGTGACAGAATGTTCTTCCTGCACATTCTTGAATTTTTGATATTCAACGTCATCCGTGAGAGGTAGAGTATGTTTTCTACATGATTGCGCTGCAATTAAATCTTTGAGTGTGAGCATATCTCGATCTGTATTGTTAGCAGCAAGGATCTGCTCAATTGATAGAGCTGCAGGGGTGCTGGACTTTACTATAAAATGAATGTATGCTTCAGCCGCGTTAGTTGTTGCACTGTGATGCTGTAACGGCATTAGTGAGAAGTAATCGACTTGGTTTTGATCCTTCCCCGGCTTATGCACAATAGTGTAATCATACTCCTGCAATCTTAACCACCACTTCTTGATGCGAGGGGGCATTTTGGCTTTCAGGTTTCCAAAAATGGTGAAATACGCCTGGTGGTCAGTGACAAGGGTAAAATGCTTCCAGTACAGAAACACATGAAAATGTTCACAAGCCCACTGTACAGCCAGACTCTCTTTTTCTGGCCGAGAATAGGCATGTTCAGTCTGAGATAGACTTTGGCTGGCATAGTCCATAATGTGTCTGAGCATTTGGATGTCCATTGTGTTGAGCAAGGATTGAGCCCAACGCCACCGGGCTTGCGTCTACAAAATTTCAGTATGTAACTTTGGATCAAAGTAGGCTATTTCACTTGCATTTTCAATTGCGTGTTTGATTTTCTTGAAACTTCGATCATATTCAGAGGAGTAATAGGAAAGGGACATTTTTCGTCGTCACTCTCGTAATGGGGCACTCTCCGTGGCAAAATCACAAATGTATATGGAGCAATAGATGGCCATGCCTAAGAAGGATCGCAGCATAGTTACATCTTGCGGGGGACAGATAGATGATAATAACTGTATTTTTTTCAGGGTCATGAGTCATCCGCTCTTCAGTGAAAATATACCCAAAGAATTTGAGTTTGGTTTTGTGAAACTCACACTTTTTTGCATTTAGCATAAGACCTGCATCGGCGAGTAAATGATATACTTGCATAAGAGCTTTGTCATGTTCCTTTCGAGGGGCCCCAAACACTAATATATAATCACTCTAGTTAAAAGCATGTGTGACAGGATGAATTACTCAGCAAATTACATCCTGAAAGATTTCTGCAGCCAATGACACACCAAAATTGAGTCTTTTGTATCTGAACAAACCAACATGAAATGAAAAAGTAGTAAGGTACCTACAGTTATCTTAAAGCTCAAGTTGGTGGTATCCTTTGTTCAAATCAAGATGAGAGAAGAGTTTGGCTCTATTCAGCTGTGTAACCATGTCAGCTATGTGTGGACCTGGATGTCTTTCTCTCTCAATTGCCTTGTTGGCCTGGTGCATATCAACACAAATGCACAATGAACCTCCATTTTTTGGCACTACCACTATGGGAGAAACCCATGGTGTCGGACCAGTAGAGCGCTCGATGATGTCATGCTTTAATAATGCTTCCAGTTCTTTCTCAACGGCCTCCTGCAAATAAAAAGCAACAGGACGAATGTCCTCATTAATGTGAAGTTGCACCTTTATTGTGTTGAGTTTCCCTAGTCCATGAAATAACAAGGGGAATTGTCTTACTATTTCAGAATGTGCCTTGAGGTTGTAGTTGATGGATATCAGTCTCATTTCAGAAGAAGTGCTGAAACTGAGTAGACATGCACTCAACAAACTACCTTGGAGAACATGAATTGGTGCTTGTACTGTTGTTTTCTTATGCCTCATGGTCGCTAACAATGACCCTTGATTTTGCAATGGCGTAAAAGCAGCCCACGTGTACACCTTTGTTTTCGATGGCATTAGACGTGGTATTGGAGGCAGTTTGTTGTATTTTTATGCCAGTATGATATTGATCGATGCACCACTGTCTATAATGGAAGTTGTCAGCAGCCTTTCACCTTTAGCACAATCATAAGACATCAGCCAAATGAGTTGGGTTTCTTCATGTGGCAATCTCTCTTTGACTTGTGTTCTTTGTAAGCAATCATTCGTACATGTACATGTTTTTCTGCAGTCAATATCACCATTGCTCACCCATTGTTTTCAATGTCGTTCGACGATGATGCTGAAGAACGTTTGGAAGACGACTTTGATGACAATTGACTTCCTTAGTCTCTACTTGCCTCAATTGATGTTGCTGTTTGTAATTGTGGGCATGGCTAGAATTCTACTGGAACTTTCTGGTGCCCATTTTCTCATCTCGTTGTGACTCACTTAGTTTTTCTTTGGCTTTGGAGACCGTTACAAAATGCTTTTTTCTCCCACAGCCTTTGCATATCTGTCCAATAGTGGGACATTTACCTTCGTGTGGAAATGAGAATCCACATGGAAAACACAATTTATTTTTCTTCAGAGACATCACCTTCTGGGCCTCCATTTTGTTCTCTGCTTACTCTTAATGATCAATGCTGATTCATCCTGGGTCGTTCCAGCTTCCATATCAGCAGCCTGTTGATCTGCACTTTCCTCTCGAAGCCATGGGTACCATTTCCAGACTGAGCGTCTCTCTCAGCATGCGTCATCTGAATGATCGGAGAAGCACCCATCAATGACCTTAAGACGCATGGCTTCTTTATCATTGAATTCACCAAATTTGAAATGCTTGACGAGGGTATCAAGTCTTTCAATGACTTCATCCATTATTTCACTAACTTGCTATCTTGCCCGGTTGAAAATGTATCTTTCATAGTCGACATTAAGCATTGGATTAAACTTGGCTTCCAACGTTTCTTTCATTTTATGGTGCGATATTTCATCAGCTTGTGGTATTTTCTTTATCACTTCTTTCACACCATCACCTGCAAGGTTCTTTAAGTATTTGATGATCTTTTTGTCATCTACTTCTTCTAGAAAACCTAGGAAGTCTTTGAATGTTTCGATCAATGCAGTCCGTCTGGCGCCAATATTCTGCTTTTTGGCGGTATCGAATGCGGGGTTGGTTTCAGGAACACTGTAGCCTCATAACTTGTGCTGGGACTTTCTGACGTTGAGAGATTATGCTACCCCGTCAATGGTTGCAGCTCACTCTGACCTGCACCTTCTGCATGCATCAGCCGTGTGCTTACATCTGGGTTGTCACGCCTAGGCTGATGTCATACGGCACCATCTTCTTTCTTGACAGTAACTGTTTTATCTCTTGCACATGTTCGTCACCACTCTCAACTTTGTGCATCGTACCTGGTCAACGCTGCCTTTAGCGTTTCTTTGCACCTGGTAGTCTCTGCCTCTAATGCTTTCTTGAACCTGGCTGTTGTTGTCTTTAGCGCTTCTGCTTTTTATTGATGATGGCTCTGTGTTACTCTCTGGTGCAGTATCGCTTCTTTCAGCCTTACCAGTAGGCTTCTGGTGGGCCTTCTGATGGTGCTTCTTCGTAGGGCCTTCATCTCCTTTGAGGGCCTTGTACGAGCTAGAGCGACGCTTTAATTCCACATACGGCAACTGTAGCTTGATCTTGGGGCACATGTGGCACGCACAAGCAGTTTGCTGGACTTAGGCAAACTCTCAGGCAGAGCAGTCTCATTTCTTCAGGGCAAGTATCCCCTACTCATTGCCAGTTGTAGCATCCACCCCAGCCTTGGAGTACGCAAATGACTATGCCACACACAGAGCTCTGTAATACATGTCTTTATTTTTCAGCATGCAACCATTAACTGAACGTACTGCAACATAGACATTATTGACCACACCCAAACACACCAAAGACCTCCCTACTGATTATGTAACTTTGTGAGGAGTCCGCCTAGGACCACAAGGGTCCTGCTGCACATGGTCACACAACATTACAGTGTGGACAGAATATCACGTCAAAATTATTGAGGGCCAAAATATCAAGAAGGTAAGTGCAAATAGGTAAGTATAGATTTACTATTCTTAACTCCACGTGTACGAACCTTGAAGATATAAATATTGTCATGGTAAATATATGTGAAGTTATATATAGTAAAACTTTCCTTACCTGTTGAGATTTATCTTCAGGATATTTTTGTGCTCGTTATTCGTGACATGATCTTGTTTCCACGCGTTATTTTTTCCTGATATTTTGTCTAAACAGCTTAATTTTCACAACAGATTAAGTTCAACTTTTTAAGCTCACCTTCCACAGAGGTTTTAGAATTTCTACTCAATGCTCTTTTAAAGAAGGACTAAGGATATCCATTGCAATTGATAATGGTATTTAATTCATATCACGCATATTCTGTATCAAAAAGTAATAGATTATTTTCACTTTTTCATTACGGAAACATCCATAATTGGGCCTCAGCCATTGTGTTTCACTCCTAACATCAGGCATGTGTACAGGTAGGGCCGGCCTTTAGCAGATGCGAGCTGTGCCCACACCCAGTGCGATGACCTCCGGAGGGGAACAGGAGGTGCTTGCATATGTCATGCTCCGACCTGGGACACATAGATAATTAAGGCAGATGAGTGGGGGGGGGCAAAGTTTGGTTTCTCCCAGGGCACACTGAGCAAAGGCAGCTCTGTTTACAAGGCTAGACAGTCTTATTTGTGTAACTCAAAGTGCATAAATTGCATACAAAAATCAATCCGCAATTGTATTCTACAGGTCTGTTAATATTCATAATACATTACGGTTCCTTTGAATATGTATCTTCTTTTAAATCACACTGTTTTCTGAATGATGTCAACTCTTACTCATGAGCCATGTTCCTATGCTTATGTGCAAATGACATTTTTACTTTGCAAAGAAATTTGCTTTTCTTCAAACTGCATTTATGGAAACTCTCCCCCACTGAACCTCCCTCTAAACCTCTTACCCAGGCTATATATTATTCAGAACATGGCGCCCCATCTTATTCCAGATCTCACTCATTCGCACCTCCATCCTTTTGATAAGTCTTCAATATCTGCATGTTGCTGCTGTGATTATCTGATGTCTCATTTTATGATATTGCTTAGTAATGCCCCACTTTGTGTAAAACACTCCCCTGCTTATATCCCTCTGCACTCTTCTCTCTTTCTTTTTTAACCTAAGGGTTGCAATTTCCATCTAGCTGGTTTTGTATTTCCCTTATTATAGCCAAATTCAAAATGTCCCTCCCCGCCCCCCATCCCCCAAACATTTTTACATTTTTTGTAAAAAACATTTGGCCTGCAAAGTGCAAAAAACATGCTATTCACAGCCATCATCTAAAGTTCTGCTAGGCTTTGCAGGTGAGAATTAACAACAGGGCATCCTCTTGGGTTATTGTTGACTTTATAAGCTTCAAGTTAATGAGTCACTTAATCACTCAATCACAGTGCCCCAGATGGACACACTACATTCATTCTATACAGAGAAACACTTACACATATGGGTGTTGCATATGAGAATAGGGAACAGACCCCCAGTTTTCTATAATTTCATTTTAAAAAGTCTTATATAGCGTGAACATGACCCATGCGGGTATCAGAGCACTTTACACATGTACGGAGATTAGAGGCATAAGGAAAACAAATATGGCTCTTAAGATATGGGAGAGATCAACACAAAGAATAGATACAAAGGAATGCAGTACTACAGACACTATAACCATAGATAAAACAATCATCAGAACAATGACAGCAAACAGTAGACATGAGAGTAATTGGCGGCAGGAGAGGTACGGGGAGATGAGATCCTAGGATCTAGGGCATACATTTATTCATAAGTAATGGTTTGACTTCTTTCTTGAAAGAAACAGTTGAGGGATTTAGGGGCATATTTACAAGCCCCTATCACCACCACAACATCACTTTTCATGACGTTGTGGTGGCGAAAGGGGTTTCGCCTTATTTACAAGGCAGCGTTAAGCCACTTAACGTGGCTTAACGCTATAAGTGGCTTAACGCTGCCTTGTAAATAAGGCACCCTTTCGCACTATACTTAGCGTGAAAGGGGAGGGCAATAGGTGTTGCGGTGGGCGTTCCACCGCAACACCCATTGATTTTGGCGCTGCAGCATATTTACAAGGGTGGCGTAAATATGGGGCAGCGCCAAAATTAAGGCCAGGGAAAACCTGGTCTTACCCTGGCGCAACGAGGAGAAATGTTTAATTTCTCCTCGTTTTTGCTGTTTCCAGGTGTGTTGCTTTGTGCAGCACACATGGAAACAGCAAAACGCCATTGATTGTTTATGTGCAGGAAGGTGTCCCTTCCTGCACATAAACGATCATCTAAAAAAATGACGCTTTGCAACTTCTGTGTGTGCTGCATTAAGCAGTGCACATAGAAATTACAAAACGCCATTTAAAGATTGTTTATGTGCAGGAACGGACACCTTCCTGCACATAAACAATCTTCCCTTGTAACCCAGACACCCTTTCACTATGGTGCAAGGGTGCCTGCATTGGGGCTAGGCAGCTAAATTTAGCACCTGTGCAGCGGAAAACGCAGGGCTGCACCATATTGTTGTAAATATGGTGCAGCTCTGCGTTTCAGAAGTGGCAGAGCGCGGCGTTAAGCCAAGAAGGCTAACGCCGCGCTCCGTCACTTCTATTGTAAATATGCCCCTTAGTCTGGTTTCAAGGGGCAGTGAGTTCCAGATTCTCAGAGCAATCCCAGAGAAAGCTCGGTTGTAGGTTGTCTTTTTGGAGACTCTCTGTGGTTTCAGCAATAAAGTGCTGGAGATTCTGGAAGATCTGTCACCACCAGAGAGCTCCAACTTCTGAGCAAGGTATCTTAGGGTACTAAAGTGTAGGGCTTTATGGATCATGCAGGAGTTTTTTAATTGAATTCTTGCTTCATAAGGGAGCCAGTTGAGAGCTATAAGTTCAGGGGAGATGTGGCTGTTTCTTTTTGATCCCATGAGGAGTCTAGCGGCAGAATTGAGGGAGGCCCTTAGAGGAGCCATTGTGGACCTGGGCAGGCCGCAAAGGTTTGCACTTCCATAGTCTAACCTAGGGATTACTAGGGCTTGTACTGCAGATTTGAAGTCGGGGGGGTTAATTTCCTCTAGATGCTCATTTGTAGGTTTGCTCCCTTTGGTAGTGGCGCTGATGTGCTTCTGCATGTTTCGGTTAGAGGCTCTATGAACAAGTTAAAGAGAGTGGGTGAGAGGGAGGAACCCTGTGGGACCCCTAGTGTGACAGGAGTGGTCTTAGATAGGGACTGATTAACCTTAAATGTTTGAGCTCTGTTTTGGAGAAATTAGGTGAACCAATTTAGGACAGACCCTGATAAGTCCACTCTATGTTTCAAAAGTTCAAACAAGTTGCTGTGTTTAACCGTATCGAATGCCGAAGACAGGTCAAGGAGGATTAGGAGGCAAGATTAATTTTGGTCCAACATTTTTAGCGCATCGTGCACTATGTGAGTCAGAGCTGATTCGGTTTTGTACCCCAAAGAAGCCAGACTGGGAATGCGGAAATCGATGGACCTTCAACAGAGAGGGCCCATTACCCACTGGCAGTCTCCTGGACTACAAATTATACTGCAGCCACCACCACTCACCTCGTGGTGTGGACTTGCAGATTGTCAAGTTTAAGAAGAGGTAGAGCTACACAACTTTTCAAAGACATGCAAAGGAATTTTATCACAACACAATGCAAAGTATTTTATCTTCATAGACAAATTGCTAAGGGAAGACTATGGTATGTTAGCTTTATTTTGGTTATAGTGGATTAGTGATTTTTTTCATTCATCTTTGTTTTAAATGTCTCTCCTACATGTGTATTTGCATTGCATCAATAAATAATGTATGTTTTCTACATTTTTGGCTTCTTCCATATACTATGCAGTATTTAACTTATAATGTGCTTAAACAATTGTAACTATATATTCTGCACCACTGACGGGCGAGAAAGCTAACATCTCAAGTGCCCTCTCAGATAAAGCAAAAACACATAGGAGTACATTTATTTATTAACAGTCAATACCAAAGCAGCACCCCCCCCCCCCAGTTAAGAAAAGCTCTAAAACCAAAGAAGAACAAATAAGTGTTCAATTGAAGGCATTACCAAACCACATACTATAGGATTTTGCTTTGCTTAGAAGAAAGATTAAAAACTTCTATGAACATTGGCACAAATAGTTAGTGGGAACTGTGGCACATTTCAGGCGTTTAAGAAACACCTTAATGTTGTAACATAAATAAAAAGTGTGAGCAGGTTGGCAGCAGGGCAGTTCTTTCTACCACTGAGCAAGTGCCATGGAATGGTCACATGAAAGGGTGATTATCACAGGCAGTCAACAAGTATGTCATGAATGCTGCTAATGTTCTTACTGTTAATGTACCTACTTGGTATAATGCACATGAGGCCTGGAGGTGATGAATGGCCGGATGAGAGTCTGAGCCTTGCCTTCCCAGCACCAGGGAGTGGGGTAGTAGGTCTCCAGCACCAGCGGGCAATGAATCTTCAGGAACTGGGAGAAGGTCTCCCCACTAGCCACTAACTGAGGCTTCTGCAGAGGATAAGGAAAGGGTATAAAAAAGAGAGGACAACACCTACTCTCTCACAGAAGACATAAATCACAAGAACACTTTTTGTACCACATGCAAAAAAAAAGCAATGGACCCAAAACTTTCATCTCAAAACAAGGGTTGCTGTATAATTGAAATCTGTATTGTTATTTTCAATGTAAACATGCGTTGCATCCATTTACATACTCGTACCAGCAATAAAAACTAGGTCTGGGCAGAATTTTGATTACAACGGAGTATTCGGAGTAAATTTGGTAAATGCATGTTACTCTTTGATGCGGAATTACAGATAATTATTCCTGTTTACGTAATTATTCCAACCACGGGAGCTCATTGCGAGTGTGAGGGTCATGCTCCGCTCCATTTAGCACTGTTTCTTTGCACAAAATGCATCTTCACGTCCATTTTGGAAGGGAGGGTGCATTTTTGTGCTGAAAAATAGCGCTAAAAGCAGATTTACTCTTCTCACCTAATTCAAGCGTCGGGACATTGTGGCTTCCAGAAACAGTCGGTCAGACAGTGGAAGACCTGGACCCAGATTACGGGTAAGTGTCCAGACATGAACAACCTTTCCCCCATATATATATATATATATATATATATATATGCACTAAGTAAGTAAGTAAGCAACAATTCTCTAGAGCGCATGAATACTGTAGTGTCTTTGCGCTAGCAAACCTCAAACCGCTTGAAGGTGGAAACACTGGGCTTACTTAGATTCCTAAAGCGGGTAAGACAAGTTCAGCTCGTAGATGCAAAGGCAAAGAGTTCCACAATTTGCTGGCTAAGAAAGAAGCACTCCTGACACCCCAACAGGCCTTCTTTATTTTTGGGATGCTAAGCTAACTATAACTCGTGCCCCCGCCATGCACAGTTTTCTCATCAATAATTTTACTACAAATGTTGCAGTGATATTATCAATGATGTCATAGAAAATATCATGAATGATGTAATATGTGTGGAAAATAGCAGTGCATGGTGAGGGCGTGGGTGATAGTTACCTTAGTGCCCGAGTTATAGTTGCTTGATGTAGGAAGGTGGAATCTGACTATATGGTTGCCCCCACTTTTTTTATGGTGTTTTGCTGGTTTATGACTTAGTTGGACTGGGACCCTGCTATTCAGGGCCCCAGTCTATCTGCTCTCTCTAAACGACATGGAGTGCACTCTAGGTGCACTAGTGATTGGATACTGTGGTGCCTTATGAGTCCCTAGTATATGGTACCTTAGGTGCCAAGGGCATAGGTACTTCACAGGCCTACCAGGGGCTGCAGCATGTGTTATGCCACCCCTGGGAAGCAGTCTAAATCTGACACCACAGGCCTGCTACTGCAGCCTGGGTGAGGTGGTGCTAGCACCCCTCACTGAGATATAGGTTTCCTATATCTCTCCTGCACACACATATAAACCTATCAGTCACCCCTAAGGCAGGCCCTATCAATCCTGAGGGCAGGGTGCTTGGCTTCTATGTGAGGGGGTGCCTCTGCATGAGCAGGGCCCCTCTGCAGTTCTCAGAGTCCATTCTCTGGTGCTGTTTGTGGATGCGGTTAAACCATATACTCTTAAGTGCATTATATCCTCGCGGTAAATGCTAACTTTGGAATGGCTGCATCAAAACATGTCATGTTTGGTGTCAAACATCTTGGAATACTACCCCCCCCGCCAATCTTGGCAGCGGGGGTAGCATTCCACCCTTCTAGAGGGATAAGACATGTACCTGCTGTGGAAACGCGGTAGAATCCTAAAGAGCCCTGGCATCACAAAATGGATGCCACCAGTCACAGACACTGGGCTGCCCTCCTGCTGATGACCGAAACTCACAGTGGAGGAAGCCCAACAATAGGCATCCTGTCACAGGGAGGTGTAACCACCTTCCAGACAGGGTTTAGTGTATTGGGGCTGGGTGGGTGCACTCTTAGAGTGCTTTGAAGTCCTGCACTGGGGGAGCAGAAGGCTCCTCTGTGCATATGCCAGTTCAAACCAGCTCAGGGGCTACCTGCCCTGCTCTGGCGCGAAACTGGACAAAGGGAAGTGGGTGTAGCCACCCCTCCCTTGACCCTCCCATAGGTGGGGTCATAGAGCTAGTCCATCCCCTCTTTTTAGTATAAGAGGGGGAACCTTGCCATTGCAAAGCAGATAACCCCTGGACGACGCTCTACAGAAGAATCCTGGCCCTTCGACGTTCCACTACCTTTGGAAGACAGAAGAATCTCCTTGGAGTCAAGGAGTGACTCCCCTGCTTGGCAGGCACCAAAAACGACAACGACGGTCGCAAACTACGCCGCTCCCGCCGGAGTCCGAAGTCCCTGCAGCCCAGGAAGTGGATTTCCTGACCTCTCCCAGGCCATCGTGAGTCCCCAGCGAAGCTGAGGCAAGTGGACCCCACGAGTAACGAGGAACCGCGACCCCTGGGTACCGTGCACTATTGTCGAGTGCAACCCCTTCACAACGTTCTACGAACCTGTGCTTTGGACCACGTGTGATCCCGACCTCCAGCAGGAATCCCTCCGAAGATCAGAGGCCTACACCGTCCCGAGTGACCGTGGGCCCCTGTTGAGTGATTCCGCCCGAGGTGTCTTCGCGATCCCTTGCCCGCTGGCTTGTGGGTCCCCAGAAGACTTCTTAAAGAAACCAAAGGGCTCCCCTGGTTGCTCCAGGCCTGCCCTGACTTACCCTCGCTGGGTGAGTTCCACAGACCTTGCTGGTCTGCGCCATCGACTTTTCTTCATCTCCCCGAGACTTGCGGCTGCCAAGGCTTGTTGGCTCCGATCGAGTTGCCGACACCGCAGTCAGCTGCAGACGTCGAGGGACACACCGAATCCAGCTCCTGGTCGTCGTCGACGCCTCCTGGACCACGTGGCTGAAGAGTCAAGGCACCTGCAACTGACCTGAATCACTCGACGACGGTGGGCATCCATCTTCCTTGCCCCGAGTCACTGCCAAGTGACTTTGAACACTGTCCCCTCTGCTTTCAGGTCATCCTTCTTCAGAATCCAGGCTTGGATTCCACCGGACACTTCTTCAGCTCCCGCAAGCAGCAAGTCTTCTTTGTTCGCCATTGAAAACGACGCCGCGACCCGACACCAAAGGACACCTGTGCACCCGGCTTCCCTGGGTGAGGTAACTCCAGCACTACGGTGCTCCTGTGGGTGTGGGCCCTAGAACGACTTACCCTGTAAGTGACTTGCTTGTAGGTTCTACAGAAGTATCCTAAAACTCTTTATTTCCAACCGCGACTTGCCCCATTGAAGTCAACGGCGATCCGCGCCTGTGTATCTACACTGCACGCGTCCCCCGTGGGTCCTTTACTTACCTGCCTTGGGTGGTTTCGTGAGGCCCCAGCACTTCTGAAGGCCCTAGGCCTTGTCTCCCTGCAAGTCGTTGTCCCTAAGTCTCTTACTTAGTATATGGTCTGGTACGCCCCTAGGGCCCCAGCCATATTTTGTGCTTAACTTATTGTGAAACGTTGATTTGTGCATATGTTTGTCTTCTAATCTCATAAAGAGATTAGTAGAGAGTTATTTAGAAATAAATACATATATATTTGATATATATACCTGTGTGGTGTCTTTTCATTTGGTGATTCAAGAGATTATATGGTAAAACAAGCTGCTTTACATTCCTCCGAGACTTAGCCTGAAGGCTGCTCTCCACAGCTACCACTAGGATAGCTTTCTTTAAAGGTTGTCTTAAACCTATCTACCATAAGAGTCGATTTGCCCTGGTGCAAGGTGTCCACTTTAATTAGTGAACAGCATATACCAGGCCAACTTCTCACATTGGTGGGCAGCGTGTGGGATTCCAGCTTGCCATTGTTTTACCAGAAAATCTCTATTTGAATTACTAACTGAAAACCATTATAGGTACTCAAGGTACATATAAAGTCAAGCTTAGTATCAATAAGTTCTACTGAACTTAGAGCTGTGTGCCAAGGGATAGCACACCCTTTCCACAGCTCAAGCTAGGATCAGTAGGCCACAAACTAGTGTAGGTAGTACAACACTGCACAACACTAGAATGTCCTTAAAGGGTGGACCCAGTGGATCCACTCAGCCTCAGTATAAGGACATGGCTTTCTCTGACTTGAGAGCCATGTGTGTTGACAGACACCTGAGACTAGGACAGAGTCCCTCAACACTACACCTGATAGATCTGCTGACAGCAGATGACCTTAGATTGGCTCTAGGAGCTAAAGGGTTTGAATCAGTGGGTGGGTCAGTCATAGTATCTGGGTCAGATGATGAAAATCAGAATGACCAAGACTCTGTGATTGAAGGGCCAGGCTCCAAGGGGCCTGAAAAGGACAGAGGAATTCTCCCTAAGAGAACTGACAGAGAGGAGGAGAGGCACAGATCCCCTTCCAGGGAATCTGACCACTCTTATCACTCTGGCAGAGAATTTGTCCAGCAGAGGAGCTCATACTTTTCCTTAAGAGAGACCTCCTCTGAGAGAAGGTGCAAACTGGTCCAGTATGAGGAAGCCAGAGTGGCCCTCAGAACCAAGCAGTTGGCACTGGATAGGGAAGCCCTGGAGATCCAGAGAGCTTCTAGAAAAGAGGGGTTAGAACCCCCTGGTGGCAGCAACAGTGTCCCTAGAGGCAGAGAATATATTCCTGACCATAGGAACCTGAGCAAGGTTGTTCCTCCCTACCAGAGTGGGGATGATATCCACAAGTGGATAACTGCTATGGAGAGGGCCTGTAGAGTACAGCAGGTCCCCCAAAAGCAGTGGGCAGCAATCTTGTGGCTCTCCTTTTCAGATAAAGGAAGAGACAAGCTCCTCACTGTTAGAGAGGAGGATGCTGATGATTATGAGGTCCTGAAGAGTGCACTGATAGATGGGTTTGGCTTAACCACTGAGCAGTACAGGTTGAAGTTCAGAGATACCCAGAAGGCACAGACTCAGGACTGGACTGACTTTGTAGATTGTGCATCCAAGGCTCTGGAGGGTTGGCTGGTTGGCAGTAGGGTTACTGATTTCAAAGGATTTTATAATCTAATGATGAGAGAACAGATCCTTAATAATTGTCAAAACCAGCTTTTACACCAGTACCTGGTGGACTCTGATCTGACCTCTCCCCAAGAATTGGGAAAGAAGGCAGACAAATGGGTCAGAACCAGGGTAAGGCCTAAGAATCAGGGTGGTGACCACAAGAAAGATTCTACCAAGTCCCAAGAGAAAGGTGGGGATAAATCCAAGGATAAGTCCACTACAGGGCCCCAAAATTCCTCTTCTGGGGGTGGGTCCCAAACTCCTTCCTCTCCTGAAAAGAAACCCTATTGCCATGTCTGTAAAAAGCCTGGGCACTGGAAATCTGATCCCAGTTGTCCCAGGAATGGCAATAAAGAAAATGTTCCTCCAACAACTACTACCACCCCTCCTGGTACTACCAGTAGTAATCCTCCAGTTGGGAGTAGTGCACCCAAAAAGTTAGGTGCTTTTGCAAGAGGAACAGAGGTGGGCCCTAGTTTAGACAGGACCCCCTCAACAGACTCCTCAGATTCTGATGGTGGTATAGGATTTGCCACCTTTACCGTGGGTCCCACAGCATTGGGCAGGTACAGACTGGAGCCAATAATTAATGGTCAGAAAGCTGTGGCATTTAGGGACACAGGGGCTAGTGTCACCATGGTGGCAGGGAAACTAGTCCCCCTCACCAGCTTTTACCTGAGTTTAAATACCAGGTGACCAACATTGATGGTGTCAGAACAGATCACCCCATGGCCATAGTCAATCTCAGCTGGGAGGGGGTCACAGGCCCAAAAAGAGTGGCAGTATCTCCAACCTTACCTGTAGATTGCCTGATGGGCAATGATCTGGAAATTTCAGCCTGGGCTGAAATTGAACACCAAACCCATCTGAAGATGTTGGGTGTCCCTGTAAAGGTTAGTGGGGCTGTGATGGCCACAGCCCCAGCCCAAGATTTTGGAGAGATGGAGCCTGGAAGAATGGCCCACTCTCCCCCAGAAGAGAGCACAAGGGTTGAAGAAAAGTCTTCTTCCCTCCAGACAGTAGGTAAGGGTCAGCCTCCTCAGGGAACTGACCTACCCCTAGTGAAGGAACTGCCACAGAGGTAGTCAGGCCTGGCCTGGCCACCCCCTGATGGCAGAGGACCCTTACAAGGTGGTACCCAGTCTGGAGCAGGTAACCTGCCCCTCTCTACCCTGCCTCAGGCAGCCCAGGGCTGCAGAGGTCAGGGAGGTCAGTGGACCCCCAGGGCCCCCTGTCCAGAGGAACCCCCCATCAGCAGATTAGGGGCATCCAGGCTAGTAGCCCTAGCCAGGTAGAAATTCCTCAACCCACTGAGGGATCCCCCATACCTTTATGTAGGGACCTCCCCAGAAGGACTCTGTTAGGCAAGGGCAAACCTGGGACCAAAAGGTTCCAAACATGCCATGTCCCTCCAGTGTTCCACCCAAAGGGACCCAACCCCCGGCTGTAGGCAGTCAAAGGTTGACCCTTAGAGCAGAGTACCACTCAGTCATGGAAAGACAGGCATACATGGTGACCAGTGAGCTGAGAAAGCTGAGGCCAACATTCCTAGGGCCACACTTCCCTACTCAGACACCTCACCAGCCTGGTACTTTACCAAAGCACACCACAGGTAGTGATTCCCCATGGTGGAGACCCTCTCATACCCTTAGGGTGAGGGATTGCTTAGTGGACCATAAGACAGGGGGCAACCATGCTAGTGCAGGTGCTTCCTTATATGGCCACTTAGTCAATAAAGGCTCAACTGGCCAAGGTTAGCCTTATCTCCTTTCGTTTGGGGGGGTTATGTAGGAAGGTGGAATCTGACTATATGGTTGCCCCCACTTTTTTTATGGTGTTTTGCTGGTTTATGACTTAGTTGGACTGGGACCCTGCTATTCAGGGCCCCAGTCTATCTGCTCTCTCTAAACGACATGGAGTGCACTCTAGGTGCACTAGTGATTGGATACTGTGGTGCCTTATGAGTCCCTAGTATATGGTACCTTAGGTGCCAAGGGCATAGGTACTTCCCAGGCCTCCCAGGGGCTGCAGCATGTGTTATGCCACCCCTGGGAAGCAGTCTAAATCTGACACCACAGGCCTGCTACTGCAGCCTGGGTGAGGTGGTGCTAGCACCCCTCACTGAGATATAGGTTTCCTATATCTCTCCTGCACACACATATAAACCTATCAGTCACCCCTAAGGCAGGCCCTATCAATCCTGAGGGCAGGGTGCTTGGCTTCTATGTGAGGGGGTGCCTCTGCATGAGCAGGGCCCCTCTGCAGTTCTCAGAGTCCATTCTCTGGTGCTGTTTGTGGATGCGGTTAAACCATATACTCTTAAGTGCATTATATCCTCGCGGTAAATGCTAACTTTGGAATGGCTGCATCAAAACATGTCGTGTTTGGTGTCAAACATCTTGGAATACTACCCCCCGCCAATCTTGGCGGCGGGGGTAGCATTCCACCCTTCTAGAGGGATAAGACATGTACCTGCTGTGGAAACGCGGTAGAATCCTAAAGAGCCCTGGCATCACAAAATGGATGCCACCAGTCACAGACACTGGGCTGCCCTCCTGCTGATGACCGAAACTCACAGTGGAGGAAGCCCAACAATAGGCATCCTGTCACAGGGAGGTGTAACCACCTTCCAGACAGGGTTTAGTGTATTGGGGCTGGGTGGGTGCACTCTTAGAGTGCTTTGAAGTCCTGCACTGGGGGAGCAGAAGGCTCCTCTGTGCATATGCCAGTTCAAACCAGCTCAGGGGCTACCTGCCCCTGCTCTGGTGCGAAACTGGACAAAGGGAAGTGGGTGTAGCCACCCCTCCCTTGACCCTCCCATAGGTGGGGTCATAGAGCTAGTCCATCCCCTCTTTTTAGTATAAGAGGGGGAACCTTGCCATTGCAAAGCAGATAACCCCTGGACGACACTCTACAGAAGAATCCTGGCCCTTCGACGTTCCACTACCTTTGGAAGACAGAAGAATCTCCCTTGGAGTCAAGGAGTGACTCCCCTGCTTGGCAGGCACCAAAAACGACAACGACGGTCGCAAACTACGCCACTCCCGCCGGAGTCCGAAGTCCCTGCAGCCCAGGAAGTGGATTTTCTGACCTCTCCCAGGCCATCGTGAGTCCCCAGCGAAGCTGAGGCAAGTGGACCCCACGAGTAACGAGGAACCGCGACCCCTGGGTACCGTGCACTATTGTCGAGTGCAACCCCTTCACAACGTTCTACGAACCTGTGCTTTGGACCACGTGTGGTCCCGACCTCCAGCAGGAATCCCTCCGAAGATCAGAGGCCTACACCGTCCCGAGTGACCGTGGGCCCCTGTTGAGTGATTCCGCCCGAGGTGTCTTCGCGATCCCTTGCCCGCTGGCTTGTGGGTCCCCAGAAGACTTCTTAAAGAAACCAAAGGGCTCCCCTGGTTGCTCCAGGCCTGCCCTGACTTACCCTCGCTGGGTGAGTTCCACAGACCTTGCTGGTCTGCGCCATCGACTTTTCTTCATCTCCCCGAGACTTGCGGCTGCCAAGGCTTGTTGACTCCGATCGAGTTGCCGACACCGCAGTCAGCTGCAGACATCGAGGGACACACTGAATCCAGCTCCTGGTCGTCGTCGACGCCTCCTGGACCACGTGGCTGAAGAGTCAAGGCACCTGCAACTGACCTGAATCACTCGACGACGGTGGGCATCCATCTTCCTTGCCCCGAGTCACTGCCAAGTGACTTTGAACACTGTCCCCTCTGCTTTCAGGTCATCCTTCTTCAGAATCCAGGCTTGGATTCCACCGGACACTTCTTCAGCTCCCGCAAGCAGCAAGTCTTCTTTGTTCGCCATTGAAAACGACGCCGCGACCCGACACCAAAGGACACCTGTGCACCCGGCTTCCCTGGGTGAGGTAACTCCAGCACTACGGTGCTCCTGTGGGTGTGGGCCCTAGAACGACTTACCCTGTAAGTGACTTGCTTGTAGGTTCTATAGAAGTATCCTAAAACTCTTTATTTCGAACCGCGACTTGCCCCATTGAAGTCAACGGCGATCCGCGCCTGTGTATCTACACTGCACGCGTCCCCCGTGGGTCCTTTACTTACCTGCCTTGGGTGGTTTCGTGAGGCCCCAGCACTTCTGAAGGCCCTAGGCCTTGTCTCCCTGCAAGTCGTTGTCCCTAAGTCTCTTACTTAGTATATGATCTGGTACGCCCCTAGGGCCCCAGCCATATTTTGTGCTTAACTTATTGTGAAACGTTGATTTGTGCATATGTTTGTCTTCTAATCTCATAAAGAGATTAGTAGAGAGTTATTTAGAAATAAATACATATATATTTGATATATATACCTGTGTGGTGTCTTTTCATTTGGTGATTCAAGAGATTATATGGTAAAACAAGCTGCTTTACATTCCTCCGAGACTTAGCCTGAAGGCTGCTCTCCACAGCTACCACTAGGATAGCTTTCTTTAAAAGGTTGTCTTAAACCTATCTACCATAAGAGTCGATTTGCCCTGGTGCAAGGTGTCCACTTTAATTAGTGAACAGCATATACCAGGCCAACTTCTCACACTTGAGATAATCATAACTATACCTGCTGAATTTCTATGGTTTTGAATGTGTAAAATGTGAACCTAACTATAACGTCCCTGTAACCTTAGGTTTTTTTTTTTATTTCTAAGGTTTTTTAAATTTAATTTCCTAACTATAATGTCCCTGTAACCTTTTTATTCAGTTAATTTCTATGTTTTTTTAATGTAAAGAAATATTTAATTACCATACGTTAATCCAACCTCTGCCGCACACGGCCGAAGGCACGACGGAGGGTTGATCAAACCACCACATGCAGTCAACCCAACGCCACACACAGCTTTGGAAAGGAGAGCAACCCCACGCATGCAGCCAACCCCACGCAATGCAGGCCTCAGTTAGTGGCTAGTGGGGAGACCTTCTCCCAGTTCCTGAAGATTCATTGCCCGCTGGTGCTGGAGACCTACTACCCCACTCCCTGGTGCTGGGAAGGCAAGGCTCAGACTCTCATCCGGCCATTCATCACCTCCAGGCCTCATGTGCATTATACCAAGTAGGTACATTAACAGTAAGAACATTAGCAGCATTCATGACATACTTGTTGACTGCCTGTGATAATCACCCTTTCATGTGACCATTCCATGGCACTTGCTCAGTGGTAGAAAGAACTGCCCTGCTGCCAACCTGCTCACACTTTTTATTTATGTTACAACATAGGCCTAGGGCGTCATGTTATTTCTACCCTGCCCCCTTATCTTTCTCTCGGAAACTTTTACAAAGCACACTCACTGGATGATGTCAGCAGTGATGTCATCAGTGATGGCATTTGAGTTGACATCAATGATGTCATGAGTGATGTTACTGACCATGTCATGAGTGATGTAATATGTGAGGTCATAATTAGTGCATTTCAGGGCGTCAGTTATAGTTAGCTCAGGTAACTATACCTGCTGAATTTCACTGGTTTTGTACAAGTAAATTCTGAGCCTAACTATAACGTCCCTGTAACCTTTATGTTTTTTCAGGGAATTTCTACATTTTATTAAATTCTATCTCCTAACTATAAAGTCTCTGTAACCTTTGGTTTTTTCAGTAAATGTCAATGTTTTTTTAAATGTTATTTCCTAACTGTAACCTGTAACCTTTGAGAGTGTGTGTGTGTGTGAGTGGCTGTATAGGTAGGTGAGTGGGTGTGTGAGTGGCTGTATGAATCTCTGAGTGGGTGTGTGAGTAGGTTGGTGGGTGTGTGAGTGGCTGTATGGGTGTGTGAGTGACTGTATGGGTGTGTGAGTGACTGCATAAGTGTAGAAGTGCCCGTGTGGATCTGTAGGTGGGTGCATGAGTTTCTGACTGGGTCTGTGAGTGGGTGCATGAGTATCTTTGAAGGTCTGTGAGTGGATGGATGAGTCTCTGAGTAGTTGAGTGGGTGTATGAGTGTCTGAGTGAGTCTGTGAGTGGTTGCATCAGTCTGTGAGGGGGTGACTGAGTGTCTGAGTGGGTCAGTCAGTAGGTGCATGAGTCCCTGAGTAGATCTGTGAATGGGTGCATAAGTCTCTGAGTGGGTCTGTAAATGGGAACATGAGTGCCTAAGTGGGCCTCTGAGTGGGAGGATAAGTGTCTGAGTGGGTCTGTGAAAGCGTGCAAGAGTCTGTGAGTGGGTCTGAGAGTGCATGCGTGAGTGTCTGAGTGGATCTGTGAGTGGGTGTGCGAAAGTCTGACTGGGTCTGTAAGTGGGTGCATGAGTGTGTGAGTGTCTGAGTTGCTGAGTGGGTCTGCGAGTCTGTGTGTGAGTCTATCAGTGGGTCTGTGAGTGGGTGAATGAGTGCTTGAATGGATTTGTGAGTGGGTCCATGAGTGTCTGAGTGTGTCTGTCAGTAAGTCTCTCAGTGGGTCTGTGAGTGGGTGCGTGAGTGGGTGCGTGAGTGTATGAGTGGGTCAGTCAGTGGTTACACAGTAAAAAGGTAGGGGGCCCACGGGAACAGGTCCTCATGCCAGCTCCCCCTGTGACGGTCCTCCTGTCCAGCTTGCCTGCAGTCCGCTACCCTCTGCTGCCTTCAGTTTTGTGCCACCTCTGCTCATTTTTTGCTCGTTTTTCTGCCGCTTCTCTGCTCGCTCCTGCCCTCGATGTTGCCTCTTTCTGCCCCTTATTTTGCCTCTTTCTGCTCGCTCCTCACCATTGTTCCACCTCTTGCTGCTCGTTTCTGACCTCTATTTTGCCTCTTGCTGCTCTTTTCTCATCTCTATTTTGCCTCTTTCTGCTCATTCTGCCCGTTGTTTTGCCTCTTTCTATTCACTCATGACCTTTATTTTGCCTCTTTCTGCTCGTTTCTGACCTTTATTTTACCTTTCTGCTAATTTCTGACATTTATTCTGCCTCTTTCTGTTCGTTTCTACCCTTTATTCTGCCTCTTGCTGCTCATTTCTGACCTCTATTTGTCTCTTTGTGCTCGTTTCTGACCTTTATTCTTCCGCTTTTTGCTAATTTCCCACCTTTATTTTGCTTCTGTCTGCTCGTTGCTGACCTTTATTTTGCCTCTTTGTGCTCGTCTCTCACCTTTATTTTGCCTATTTATGCTCGTTTCTGACCTCTATTTTGCCTCTTTCTCCTCATTTCCCACCTTTATTTTCCTTTTTCTGCTTGTTTCTGACCTTTATTTTGCCTCTTTCTGCTCGTTTCTCACCTTTATTTTGCCACTTTCTGATTTTTATTCTGCTTCTTTCTGCTCATTTCCCACCTTTATTTTGCTTCTTTCTGCTCTTTGCTGACCTTTATTTTGCCTCCTTCTGCTCGTTTCTCACCTTTATTTTGCCTCTTTCTGATCTTTATTGTGCCTCTTTCTGCTCGTTTCTCACCTTTCTTTTGTCTCTTTCTGCTCTTTTCTCACCTCTATTTTGCCTCTTGCTGCTCGTTTGTGACCTTTATTCTTCCTCTTTCTGGCCTTTTCTCATCTTTATTTTGCCTCTTTTTGCTCTTGCTGTCTTTTACTTTGCCTCTTTCTGTTCATTTCTCACCTTTATTTTGCCTCTTGCTGCTGGTTTCTGACCTCTATTGTGCCTCTTTCTGCTCGTTTCTCACCTTTATTTTGCCTCTTTCTGCTCGTTTCTGACCCTTATTTTGCCTCTATCTGCTCGTTTCTCACCATTATTTTGCCTCTTTCTGCTTGTTTCTGACCTTTATCCTGCCTCTTTCTGCTTGTTTCTAACCTTTATTCTGCCTCTTTCTGCTCATTTATCACCTTTATTATGCCTCTGTCTGCTTGTTTATCACCTTTATCTTGCCTCTTTCTGCTCGTTGCCGACCTTTATTCTGCCTCCTTTTGCTCGTTTCTCACCGTTATTTTGCCTCTTGCTGCTCTTTCCCCCAGGACCGCAGTGGGGAGCCTCAAGGCACCCGTAGTCCCAGCTGACTCCCCGCCTCCTGCAGGAGCCGGAATTGCTCTCGCACATTGGGAGCTGTAGGAAATGCAGCTCCCAGTGTGCAACAGCAATACTTTCATCTCTTTCCCTGTTCGCATATCTGCGGTCAGGGAAAGAGATGAAACCTCTGCTTCCAGCAAGCGGGAGCTGTTTGACAGCTCCCACCTGCTGGAAGTGGAGTATTTGCTTTTGCTTGACGGGAGCTGTCAGTTACCACCAAGCAAAAGCAAACAGCGATCTCCCAGGGGTGGACACCCCTGACTTAGCATGAGCCGGCCCTGAATGGTGGCGGCCTCCCGGGCCATGTATGGCTCCAGGAGGAGGAGCACATGCCCCCCCTCCTTTGATCTGCACGGGCCAGCCCCGGGGCGGTAGTGGTC